>BSBM01000502.1:5660000-6355000 GCA_027924585.1 Larix kaempferi
CCCACAAATCCTCAACCTATCCTATCCTTTTAGGCCTATAAATACAAATCCCCTCTCCATGATCAAGGAGGAGGAATATAGAGCACTAAAATGCTGGTGAAATTCTACTAGGATTGCTTCCCTTTCATCCATCAAGAGGCAAGAGCTTCGATCTTCGAGGCTATGACCATTTGGAAGGAGTTACGATGCCAAATCTTGGTTGTAACCTCTCTCTATGTATTTCTTATTATTACATTAATGCAGATTCTTTCCATAAACATCTTGTTATTGTAAGATCTCAAGAATTAGCTTCTTTGGCTACTAGTTTGGATTGATTTATGTTTATATGTTATTACTACTTGCTTGTTTCCCTTGTGGTATATTGTTTTGCAGCTGGAGATCCATAGATCTAGAGATCGAGAGCTACATCAAGCAAGGAGATAGCATCGCATTCATAAGGTGAGTATCTCTCGATACTCTTTACAATTCGATCAATCTAGGAAAGTAATTTGTATTGTGTACTTCTTTTGTTCTAGATCCAAACCATTTGGACTAGGGAGATTGGTTAGTGTCCACACTAACGGATTGTCCGCAAACAAAATTGGCGACTTCGTTGGGGAAGGTATCCCATAGTCTTTGATTTGTTTTGTAATTTTTTATTTCTTGGTTTCCTTCCAATAAGACTCTTAATTGCCTTGTTTTCATTGGATCTGTTTATCAGAGAGTCACTTGGTGATCCAGACTCTGATTGGGACTTTTAGCTTAGCCATTTACCTTTTTGTTCTTGAGATTTTTTATTTTTTCAATCTTGGATTGCACCCGACGCACCTGGGCAGCTTTATACCTGTGTTACTGTAACTTTGACGCCCTTTACCTTTAAGCAGCCTGCATCGTTGATGCCTTTTTCCTGTATACAACCTACGTCACTGACGCACTCCCCATGTGTGCATACCACGTCACTGATATTCCAACGCTCTGGTGTACACCTGCAGGGCGCGTCACCCTACAAAACTTAGTGCATAGAGTTAAAACATCTCAAATGGGTTTTGGCTTGGTTTGCTGAGGTCTGTGTTTTGTCCAGTACACCCATAGTATCCCTTAGACCCAGCATGCTTCACCCTTAGTATATTTTTGGAATTTAGAGTTCGATTTGAGTCTTAGTTAGTCAAGCGAATGTTTCTCTGGTTGTGGGAAATTTTAATCCCTCGCGAGTACATTCAGTCTTGTGACTCCCTCTCAGTTTATCTGATTTGTTCACTATGACTTCTAAGCCCTCCAAAAGTTAAGTTCCCGTGTTTTTTGCAAACGTTAGCGTGGTTTTGTGTGTTGTGTTGAAATTTTGGGTGATCAATTGCTTGAGAACTTCCAATTGTTTGAAGATTGCAGTTATAAATATTCTCTGGTTCTTAGATCAAGATTAAAAGAGTGGCATAATTCTCGGATTTTTTTACTACATTAGTTTCGAAAATAAAAAAATTTCTTTACTACCTTCATTTCAAGTAGATTTCTTGGAATTGTTGTGAAGAGTTGTTTGCTTTGCATAGGTGTTTAAGAAACTTTGAAAAAGCTAAAAATTGCTATTCCTTATGTTCTCTTAGTTTTGAAAAGTTCATTTTTATTTCTTTGAAAATATTAAGTGAATTTAGGCCTTCTCAAAGTATTGCAAAAGCTAGTGAAAGCTCTTCAATTTTTTCTTCTTTCCACTTCTTTTGGTCTTTGTTTTCGAAGTAGAGCTATTGCAATCGAAAGTGAAGTTCATCTTTTCATTTTTCTCATAGGTTTGCTTAGTTGAGAAGAAAAAAGGAAAAAATATTTTATATTTGGTGTGTTGTTTTTATTTTTGTTGGATTACATGAAAGAGTACTTTTAGTCTTTTGGTTAAATTGGAAAAATAAAGTAGAGGTACTTTGTTCATTTTGTCTATCGAAAAGAAAATATTTCTCCTTCCCTTAATTAGTTTTCATTGAAAAGAAAAGCGAAAGACTTGCATTTCATATAGATCGGTTTTGCATCTTGTTTACATTACAAGTCTACACTTCATGCATTCACCTAACCGTACAAGATAAAATCAAGCGGTAGCCTAGGTTAAAATTGTATAGAACTTGTGCAATAGGGTAGAGACATGTTCCAGCATCTTAAAACATAGAAGTTATCGTTATCTTCCTGCATTGCACCCCGGGGGCTTGTAGTTCTTCCACGTACCATTCAATATATCTAATGGGATTTCATGTACCTTTGGGTATATGGAAAAGTATTTCACGTACTCGATAGTATATTGGAAGGATCCCGTCATACGTTTGTGCATTAGACAACACTACTACAGATTGGAGCTCCCATGTACCTTGTGGATATCGGAGACCCCACTAGGATTCCTGAAACCATCCGAGTTAACCATTGGTCATATTGGATTGGCAATACACCGAGAACAACACTCGGGGAGATACTACGTACATACTGCCAGGTAGTCGGGTTATACAGTTAGGGGTACGATCCCAATCCTCCTTGGTTAGTGCTCTGAAATATTGGGCCGAGTATAACTGTTGGACCCTGTAGTATATTGTGAGTTGCGATGCCTTGATAATCCAGTGAGGTTCCATACTTTTGAATCCCACCTATCACATAAGTTTGCTTGTGGCTTTAGCTTGAGTAGGTCTTGAAGTGTGTTTTTTTCCTTTTTAGAATACTTTTAGGAGAAATTTTATATCATCCGCCTTGGCTAAGCAACCCTTAAGAAGATCTCGCAGAATATTCAAATTGCCACCTGAATATCCCCTTAGCCAGGAGGAGAAATCAGGAGCAAGCATGGATCAACCAACAACATATGAATCACGCGAAGAAGGAACTTCTACCTTTGAATCAGGATTGAACTACTCTCCTCCTGTAAATCCACCCATCATTAATCCTACGGGACCTTTGTTAGTGGAACAACCCCTTCCGAGTGACACATATTTTCATCACTCGCTTGAAGGTATCCCTGGAGCCCCCGACTGGATTTTCAGTTGACCCCTGGAGGACCTGATAGCGACCGCTTTTGTCCAACTGCATCATTTTGGGGAACTTCCTTAGGCCATAATATTTCTGACTTTGGTTCACTTCCAATGTTGGAAACTCCACCACGCTTGTTCCCTCCATGATGGATTCCCAACGACGAAATTCTCGCACCAGTCTATGAGACCATCGAACGTTTATGCTCACTTGGTGAGCGGGTTAAGTGCTAGAGTTTTCCTCTGCGACCCAATCGAGAGGTAGCAATCCCTGAACAACATTCCCCCATACATTCTTTTTATTTCTCTTCACCAGGAATATCAACACCCATCATGGCCACTTATGAACCAGGCCAACCATCTTTTCTGTTTGGTACACCCCCATATCATTCGGTTGGTTCTACGCCTCACTTGACCCCAACGACTGGAGGACAAACTTCATCTACCATCATCTTCATAACTGGAACTCCACCTCCGCCTCAAAATTCGAGCGGAGGCTACCCTCTAGTTAGTAGTCAACATATGATCATGGGTCAGCCTACAATTAGTGGTCAACATATGCTTACTGAGCATACTCCAATTGGTGGACAATCTTCAATCTGGGGGCAACTCCTAGTCAGTGGGAAAAATCTAACTAGGGGGCACCATCCAGTTAGGGGACAACGTGTAAGCGAAGGATATCATTCATACATGAACTACAATATGGTTGGAAGTTCACTCCCATCCATAGGACAACCTACGTGGGAACATCAAATGGGGGGACCATCTACTTGGACCCAACTCCCATGGGGGCATACATACCCGTGTAATCATAATATCGCAATAGATCAAACTACCCAGGGAATATTTTTCCTAGATTACCCTATCCCAGAAATATGAAAACCCCATGGGGGCATCATAATGTTCCATCGACTAGACCTCCAGCCAGTGGACCACCCCCCCCCCCCACCACCACCCACACCACCTGTCCCACCCCCTCCTCCACCACCTGTTCCACCTCCACCTCCACCACCCGGAGGACCCCTGTACTCTAGAGGAGGACCTCCACACTCCGAAGGAGGACCCCCTTCAAGTCCACCTCCTAATCAAGGACCTCCATATGGCCAACACTTTATGTCAGGACCTTACAATCATTCGATTCATGGTCCTACTGGTACCCAGATGCCTTATCAATATTACCAGTATCCACATCCAAACCGATAGTTAGCATTTCCGGCTACATTAGATCTATCGGATCTGTCCCGTTTGACCAATGATCCCATCCAACATGGTATAAATTGACCAACTATTCCTGTGAAGTTACCATCAGACATACCTAAATTTGACGGCAAACCCGGTGAGGATCCTAAGAACCACGTAATGACTTATCATTTGTGGTGCTCCTCTAATTCTTTAATGGATGATTCTATCTGTCTGAGGATTTTTCAATGAAACCTTACCGGTACTTCCGCAAAGTGGTACATTGAGTTACCACCACACTCTTTCGTCGATTTTAGATATTTAGATATGGCCTTTTTTACTCATTTTCAACTACCGATTTGCTATGAAACCGACACAAATCTTTTGACATCCCTCCAACAATCAACCTCCACTCACATTTCTGATCACATTCATAAGTGGAGAAGGAGACATCGCCTCATTAAAGCTCCCATTCCGGATCAACTACTCATCGATTGGTTCACGAAGTCTTTATTACCCATCATAGCTAAAGACGTTTCTATGGGAGGGGTCGTTACGAAAGAACAATCCATCTCGCGTGCTCAGTACCTAGACTTAGTCTATGCCCAATCTGGCACATTATATGACAATATTCTTAATGCCCCACGCCGTACACATGACCCAACAAAACCTCCTACGAGACCACACGCCGATGGCATCATTGGTTTCGTTCATACCCAGCCAGCTACTCAAGCGAATGGATCACATAATCACCTTGGTTCAACCCCATCCCCATCACAGGCTGGCAACAACACCAATCGCTCACCCAGCCTTGCTCCCACTGCAAAGGTGAATTCGGTTCAATCTACTTCACCTCAGAAATCTAGTGGTAAGAAGAAGAACAAAGGAAAATAAAAGAATTATTTTAACCAACAGGAGCCCAAATATAATCCCGATGACACGAAACAGAAACAGAAGGTCAAATATACTTGTTTACTGTGTGGTGACGATCACTTCACAAAAGAATGTCCACATCGTGAAGAAATCCAAAAGTTTCTCAAGGGAAACCCCACACCCGCAGTTCTAATAGACCCCTTCCCCACACAATATAAATGAATGGTTGCACAACCACCACCTCCTTCTCAATAAGAACCGTCTACAACCACTCATGTTCTCATGATGCGTAGCGAAATGGTCAACTTATTTACCAAATCACGTACATGCAAATCTATTTCCAATAAGGAATCTAATAGAGGTAATACTGAAAAATCCTCCCTATCTACATCCAATGCTCCTCCACCTCAAGGTCCCCTGGCCATAGAGAAACCTTTACCAAATACGGTATTACGTCCACCAAAGAGCACAATTCAAAAAGACATTTTCAACCCTAATGCCCCGGCCGCTCAAAACTACAACATTGTAGATGATGTCGCCCATGCCCCTTGTTTTATGTAGACACTAGAATTCTTACAAAATTGCCCCAATCAATGTAAGACGCTTCTATCTGCGTTAGGAGCAGTAGATCATGATTCCTCCAACACTATTATGTTCAGATTGGAGTATTTCAAGCTGAGGCTTTCCCACCAATTAGCGTTTCAAATTGTTACCAATGTTTCTGGGAAAATGATCTGTCGTACTATTTTAGACGAAGGAGCCTCTACTTCGGTCATGTCAATATCTTGTTGGCGAGCCATCGGCTCTACTTTGAAGGCATTCGACGGACATGGATTTCAACCCCATGGGATGTTACAATCCTTAGTCATAGAGTTGGGAGGTAAGATTATTTCCATTAGCGTGGAAGTAGTCGCTGCCCATTTGGATTATAATTTGTTGCTTGGTCGAAATTGGTTCTATGCTATGACCACGGTTGCATCATCAATCTTTTGCATTGTGCAATTTCCCCATTAAGGGAGAATTGTCACTATCGACCAGTTAGATTTTTGTACACCAGACACCACTACTCATCCTGAGGATAATGTCTCTCTCTTGGGACACTCCTCGAAAATACATGAGAGTGTGGGGGTAGGAGTACTAAAAGACTCATCCCCGATGGGAGTCTTTCCAACACTATATCCCCCATCACATGTTGCCACGATGAACACGATCTCCTCTATGATCCCATCCTCCTCCAACTCAACTGACCAATGGATTGTGCCTGATCTTAATCATATGGATTTGATTGGAGATGTGATTCCTCTCATCCCTGTTGAATCCACTTATGAGGCCATCCAATCCACACTTGATTTGTTGGATGCCCACTCTTTAGTGGCATCTCCCTTAGGTTCTTTGCCGCCCCAACGAAACTCATCCCTACCATCACTTGATCATCTACTCCAGGCTTTTCACTCTGATGAATCTATCATGGAAATTATGAGCTTGGATGACCCTCCATGGGAAGACCTTCATCATTGATCATCCTTCCTTCCGCCTCTTGACACGGTAGAGAATGCAATTCATACTATTATTACACCATATGTCTTTTTTCATCCTAAATCCCCTATTCTTACCCAGGATATGGTAACCGAGGGAAATCTGGAAAACATCACGCCTACCATCACTTTAGACATCTCGGTAAAACCAAGAATCGTGGAACATATTCACATAGGTCAAACTTGTTCTCCTGGTGAAATCAAGACTTTTACATACTTGTTTAAACAGTTCCGCGACGTATTTGCATGGAGCTACAAGGAAATGCCTGGGATTGATCCTACTATTATTATGCACGAAATCCAAACATATCTCAATGCAAAACCTGTCCGACAAAAAATCCATCCAGTGCACCCTAGGGGGACTGCAACTATTAAAGTAGAGATTGAAAGGTTGTTGAAAGCTGGGTTCATTCATCCTGTTCCCTTAACATATTGGGTCTCCAATGTCATCCAGGTTGCAAAGAAATAGGGAACCATTAGAGTTTGCGTTGATTACAGGGATTTGAATAAGGCTGGTCCTAAGGACAATTACCCTACCCCGTTTATCGACCAAATTATTAACAACTGCGGTGGAAGTGTCATTTTTTCATTTATAGATGGCTTTTATGGCTATAATCAGATTGAGATCCACCTAGCAAACCAAAATAAAACTGCTTTCATCTGCCCATGGGGTACATTTGCATTTCGCAAATTGCCTTTTGGTCTTAAAAATACTAGTGCCACATTCCAACGGGCCATGTTGTATGCCTTCCACTATGTAAAGGATTTTTTGGAACCTTACCTCGACTATCTGCCTGCTCATTCAAATCATCGCGACTTCCACATCGATCATTTGGCAGTTGTGTTTCTCAGATGTCGACGGTATAATATCCGTTTGAATCCCCATAAGTGCATGTTCTGTGTGGACTCCAGACGCCTCCTTGGCTTCATCATTTCCAAATATGGGATCCGCGTTGATCCCCTCAAGGTAGAGGCCATTGTTTCCCTACCCCCACCCATTGTTTCCCTACCTCCACCCATAGATATTACAGAACTTCAAAGTTTGCAGGGGAAGGAAAACTACCTGCATCGTTTCGTGTGTAATTTTGCAGAAAAAACACAGGGTTACATGTGCTTGTTAAAGAAGGATGTCTCGTTTATTTGGGATGACTATGCCCAAAATCTCTTTGACAATCTCAAGTACGTTATTACTCATGCGCCCGTGTTACAACCACCCAATTACACTAAGGATTGCATCCTTTATCTTGCTACCTCCACTTCAACTATCGATATGGTTTTAGTACAAGAAGATAGTAACGCACAAGAACATGTGATATACTATCTTAGTAAGGGTCCCATCGACTCTGAAAATCATTATTCGCATGTAGCTAAGTTAGATTTGGCAGCAGTCATCGTTGTTCAAAAGTTCTGCCTATGTACCATGTTATCAGCGTCAAGTATTAGGGAGAAAATATTCGCGTTGGATCGTGATTCTCCAGGAATTCGATCTCCATTTTGAAAAGGCCGAATCCAAAAATTCCTTGGTATTCGCAGAGCTCATTTGTGATCTTCCCCGTATTGATCAAGAATATGAGCCCATTGACTCTCTCCCGGATGAGTCATTGTTTTTTATTAGTACTTTTGAACCTTGGTAAAGATATATCACATTGTATCTCCAAACCCAATGCTTTGGACCTCATTTATCCCGCGATGAATGCCCTTGTATCCGTCACCACATGAAATATTACTTGATCATTGGTGATACACTATACTGTCGTGATATTGATTCCATCCTACGACGTTGTTTGACTCACAACGAGGCCGAGCATGTACTAAATGATTGCCACTCGGGGGCATCTAGCGGTCATCTTTATGGGATGGATACAACCCATAATATCTCACGCGGTGGATACTAATGGCCATCCATCTTCAAAGATTGTATGGAAGTGGTCAAGAAGTATCCTCCTTGTCAACTTTTTCATTATAAAAAGCGCTCGCACCCCACCCCACTACATCCAGTTATCGTTGTAGGCCCCTTTGCTAAATGGGGCATCGACTTCATGCATTGTAATCCTACCTCGGCTGGGGGGACTGGTTATATCATTGTCGCAGTAGACTACTTTACCAAATCGGCCGAGGCTATGCCTACATACAAGGAAGGTGTCGAAACGACCACACTCTTTATGTTCAATCACATCATTGCTAGATTCAGAGTCCCTCAAGACATCATCACCGATTACGGATCACATTTCCAAAACAAGACTGTGAATGAACTAAGTGCCAAGTTGGGTTTTCAACATGAAAACTCAACCCCCTACTATCCTCAATCAAAAGTAGAGGCCATTAACAAGGTCTTGAAAACCATGATTCAACGCATGGTGGGGCACACACAAGTCAAATTGCAATGTGATGCTTTTTTTCATCCCTTTGGGCATACCGGACTTTCGTCAAAACTGCCACTGGTTTCACACCTTTCCAGTTTGTGTACGGAGCAGAGGTATTATTTCCTATTGAGTACGAAATTTCGTCTTTAAGACTAGTCGTCGAACTTTTACCGAACACAACTGTTGAGGAAGATTGATTCTTACACTTGGAAAAACTTGACGAAACCCACCGTGATGCAGCTCTAGATAACTAAGCGCATAAGAAACACATCAAGTCCCAGTATGACAAATCCGTGAAACCCTTTACCTTCAACGGGGGTGATTTGGTCCTGTTGTGGCCCCAACAGATCCCATGCTTAGCTGAAAGCACGGGAACCCCATGTTGAATAAACACAAAGGTATTTTGGTGAGTGTACTCTATAAACATGAGAATTTGGGTTTTCACTTGTTTAGATCTCTCACCCATACTTTTGTCCTGCGTGTTTCCCTCTTTCTGGATGATCTCTATTTGTTTGGTTTGTCAAAATCCTCAGATTTTGAGTATTTTACCCTTTTCTTCAATCAACTCGAAACCCGACAGTTAGGAGACTCGAAACCCGCAACCCGACAATTTTGGGTTGCGGGGTGTTTGTTTCGCGGTTTTGGAATTTGGCCAACCCGAAACCCGCAACCCGACGGTTGCGGGTTGTGGGTTCGTCTTGTAATAATCTTGGGAAACTATCATCCCAAAACCCGAAAGCCCGCAGTTGCGGCTTTTGGCTTTCGGGCTCTGTCTTTTTATTTTCCCCGAAACCCGCAACCCGCAACTGTTGGGTTGCACCTTTCGGGAAGTTGTTTTCGGTTTACGAGTGTGTCATTCTCGAAACTCGCAACCCGCAAGTGTCGGGTTGCGGCTTTCGGGAACACGTTTCTCATTTTTCGATTGTGATTGTTCCCGAAACCCACAATTGCGACTTTCGCCTTTCGGGAATTCTTTTCCGCCTTTTCCATTTGCGCGATCCCGCAACCCGCAAGCCGTAATTGTCGGGTTGCGGCTTTCAGGATCCCTTAATGAATTTTGTGAATAAAACTTTCATGCGACCCTGCATCCCGATCTGGTTCATCTTGGTCGTCCATTTGTGTTGATCCTACGGTCATCTTTTAATCTGATAAATATAATAAGTAGGGTTTTTTCCGTTTTATTTTGTCATTTTACTGCTCGAAAATTATCCCGTTGCATTGAGGATTTTACTGCCAAATCCTTACCAGAGGACGTTTTAACTGATTTTCAGTTACTTCTGGCTGGATTGTTTCCCTGGCTTCACTTGGTGTTTGATAAGTTTCAATTTGTTTGGGACACCTTTTTGTTATTTGTTTCTACTCCTCAAGGTTTTACACCATTATGCCTGTTTCGGTCTGAAAGATTCTTCTAGTTATTCTGTTAAATCTGGTCACCCAAATTCGGTTTGACACGTACACAAGAGTTGCTGGTCTCTGTACTCAAGATCCTGTTTCAGTCTTTTCGCAGTCAAGTTTCAAGCCATAATTTTCATTTTGGTCATGAATGTGAAGCCATGATTCCTGATGTGAGAATACTTGTAATAATAAGATTTTGGAACCAGTTTAAGACGTGCGAGTTTTGATTGGTTTTGTACTTTCACACAGGTTTTATCCAACTAACGCATGTCCTCGCTCGTTTTCATCACAGTTTGGATAATTGCAATGAATTGGTCGCATAATTTGAATCATTACCATTTGTCCTACTTAATTACCGTCATCTTATCGGTTGGCCTTAAATTAGTAACAAACATGAAACCTTTAGCTCGTCCTTTGCGTTCTTCAAGGGGAAAAATTCTGTGTGATAATCTTGTAAGCCTCCTTCTGAACGTATCTGATAAAAGCATTATGCAGACAAGCAATGAATCTCCCAATGCTTGTTTTAAAGATGAAGAAATCTATCCCTTACTATATCAAGAACCTATGTCACCACCTTTTGATGCAGGTGTTCCTTATTTAAGTAGCGATAGCGGTGAAGAAGATTCTGAGGCTCTGTCTATCTTCATGCAATTCCCTAATAAGAAAGAGAAGAAATTTCCTGAGGAACTGGCTGACCGTGACGACGATGTTATACGAGATTTTATAATCAACCAAGAACCTGATGTTTTGCCGACTTCTCTTGAAGTAGATCCTTTAATGGATTTTTCCGTTTTTGAGGATATAGTCTCTGATCCAGAAGTTCGTGCGACAGATTCTCTACAAGCCAAATCGTCTGTTGTTGATAATGAGAAATTCGGGGTGGAATTCTTGTTGTGCCATGAGAATATTTTTTATTAGAGAATGCATCTTTAATAAACTCTTTTGAGAGGTGATGGAAATCATGTAGACCGAGGAATGGCAAGATTTCCTGGATCGATAGTTTTGATCTGATTTTGTAATCCCTATTTTTGGGGAATCTTTATTTTTCTATTCTGCTGTAATCTCCTATTTAAAGAAGGATACCTCTCATAGTTAGGGGTTGGTAATTTTGGAGCTGTAAGTCAGCAGAAGACTGGACTGGAGATACTCTGTTAAGCAGAGCTTTTTGTAATTTTTGTACAAGACCTCTTCATACAATAAAGTTATCTTTTAATCTATCTTCTGTTATTCCTCAAATTTCTTTGAGAATTTATGATTTATGCTTAAAATTGTCATCTATTATGTATTTGATCTTTTGCTAAACATTTGTTATTGCACAAATCTGTTGTATCGATTTCTCTATACGACTGGTTTATGTTTCAAAGTACTTCATTGAGTTTTTTCAATACAAGTACTTTCATATTTTTATTTCTGCAAATGATTCAGTGCATATAAATTTATATAATCATTGTTAATTTTTAAATTAGCAGAGTGATTACAGACTAGATCTTGAATGAGCCTGAATACTTGAAAGATTGTCATTTAATTTTCATTAACCGATAATAAGTTAAGTTAACAAGTAATACAACTAAAGACATTTCTGTTTAAGATGTTCAATTACTTGTTTAATCATAGCTCAAGACCAATCTGCACATAAACAAGCTTTCATTTTAGAATAGGACTAACTTAGATTAGTTTCCCTTTTCTGAAATAGGTTAGGTTAGCTTTGCATTACCATATCCACACCTTGGTTTTCCTTGATTGGAAAATTGATCTTATAGGTCAACTCACCTACTCTTAGAGTGCCAGCGGAGGCCTAATATCCGTGGGGGATCACCATACCAAACAGGTTGGGGATAGAATTGCCCTTGCGCAGGGTCTTTCGAAGCCTTTCAACTTGGGTTTTCTTCCTCTGTTGAGTGTCTTGGAACATTCCAGCACCTTTGCATCTAACCTGCACAACCGAGGCATCAACAAGTCCTTACCTACAACCAAAAACATGATAAGCTGGGGGCAAGAAAACTTGAGTCCATGTGGCATGGCCCATATGTAGTAAAACGTGTTTTGGAAAAGGGGTCTTATGAATTAGTCGATTACGACGAAATATCCTTGGGGGAACCCTGCAAGGTCTCTACCTAAAGCATTACTATGCTTGATTTATATTGCATTATTACTTTGTATATATTGTACATGACGTGTGTTTATGCTTGGTGTGACACTTTCTTTTAGTGTGCTAGGATCTTATCTCAATTTTTTCTTATACCATGTTCTACCTGGATGTGCAGATGGAAACCTGCTATGGATTCGTAGACGGCGCTAGCCGACACAGCCTCACCTCACCTCAACAAAATGGGTACTCTATTTCCCTACCGGTGAACTAATAAGCTCAGGAGGAACTTTCCTAGGTCTTGCAACCAATAACGTTGTTGAATATCACGTGGTAATCGGATTATTGATCGACGCTTTTTCCCTTGGTGTGGACCACATTGTTGTCTACCTCGATTCTCAAGTAGTAGTATCTCATTTGAACCGTGTCTACGCTATCTGTGACCCTATATTACTCTGCTTCTTTCAGCGGGTACGCCTGTTGGAAGGTTTTTTGAGTCCATTCAATACCTACACGTTCCAAGAAGTACGAATACGGTTGTCGATTCCTTAGCTAATTTCGTGTTAGATTGGCATATTACACATTCATAAACATTTTTATCAAATATGCATAAATCAATATAACATGTAAACTATTCATAATGTATAGGTAAACATGCATAAGATCCAAAATCCCTCGTAAAAACACATGTATAAAACCGCTAGATAATGTCATATATATATCATGTATGGCAAAAAATGTTGTACAAAAAAAGGTACTTATACAAAATTTGAAGCTCATAAGCTTTCAGTAGGTCACATCTACAAAATATGAATCCTATGGATTTCAATACATCATCATATATATAGCCTATCCCTGAGGATGCTCATGATAGCATATAATGGCCCTAGCCACCCGACGGAGTAACCGACCCAATGGTCCCGAGGCTCCAGCTGTTCTATGCTGGTAATGTCGAGGAAGATCATCTATGGAAATGTCTGGGATATCAACGGTCAACCTCTGGAGTTTCTCCTCCATCTCATCAAGTTCCTCTACGACCTCCTGATGAATTGCCACCATCTCCCAAACTACTCCTCGTCTTTCGATGGGCGAAGAACCCCCCGGTCTGGATGGGCCAATATCTCTATAATCAAGATATGACATATTAGTACTATACAAAAAAATGAAAAAATCATAAAATACATAAAAACAAAAGAGTTTCTTTCTTACCGATCTCTCCCCATTGAACCCCATCCATAAGATCCAAATCAAGATGTCCTCTGAAATCCACACCTGTATAGGCATAATCATCAACCATGAAGACCTTCCCGCGTAACCATCTGAAGAAGGTCGGCCCGTATGTAATCATAGGTCCACCACCACCATGGCGGTCCATCTCCTCGGACCACCTCTACATACACAGATCTCGCGGATTGAGATCATCAAGCTCAACCTGTGGACGAAGAAGTGTAACCCTTTCCAAGAAGAAGGAGACCACAATGGAACCATACCCAAACTGTTTCAAATCCCCTCTATGATACTTAGTCAGTTGTTATTTTAGGTTCGTGAGGAGCCCCTCGCACCAGTTAAACATAGTGGGTGCCATACACTCTATGGAATATAGCATATGGGCCTTGGTGGCCTGATGAGCGACTCTATTTCCCGCCACTCGCTCGATGGTGAATAGCACAGTCCTCAGAGGGAGGCCCCGTACATTTTTTATGGGGATTTTCCCACCTAGCATCTACGTTCCCGGAGTACAAAACTGTGCGATAAGGTCCTCAGTGGACCGGTCACTGCCCCTGGGTCTGGATAGTGATACCAGAGCCCCCCGCCTAGACAACCTGTCAATAAATAGATGTCCTCGACATCCAAAGTGAGGATATGAGTCCCTACCATGAAGTACTGTGGATCCGGATACCATAACCAAATCAAGTATTCTAGTAACTGTATCTGGGCCCTCATTCCTTGGACGTGGAAGAATTTGAGAAACCCACACCCCCTCAAAGCATTGACGGAGTGAGGAGCATCGTCTAATTCATGCTCACACTCTTTGCAATGCACCATTTTGATGGCTAACACCTACACAAACACCAATATAATAAGCATTAGGTCCTTTCCAATGCTTCAACTTTTGTTTTTTGGGCCCTATTCTCAACTTTGTGGGTCAAATTGCATCGACACACCCTGCCTTTGTAGACAGGGCGTCAGCGACGTGCTTTTCCCATAGGGAAGGCACGTCAGACCCTTAGCAATGCACTTCCCAAAAGGGGAAAGTGCGTCACCCAGGGCGCGCAATTTCCCCTCCAAAATGAGCGTAAAAACCCAAAATACTTGCATTAAACTCAAAATTTAAACCATCAAAACATAGAGGATGAGATCTAGGATTACCTGGCACTGACTAGAGGCTAAATGACTGACAAAGTCTCCCACGATCGTCGCCGAGAGATCAAGCTCCAAAGAGGTTTTTTCACTATTCAACTTGGTAAAAAATGAAATGGTAAAGAATTTTTACTATTCACCCTTTTTATATAAAAGCACGATATTCCCTTTTTAATTTTTGGTATTTCATGGGTTTTTTACTATAGTTGATTTCATTTTTATGTTTTAAAATATTATGATGGATCCTACCTTGGTTCCTGGAGCTTGCAGATAGAGGAAAGTGGTGTTTTGACTATGTTGGTAACCATCGTTGATTATTCATACTCCTTAGCAAGTGTGAAAATGTCTTTGAGCATTTTTTATATCGTTATCACGCTCATTAAAACTAAGCATTAAAGGTATCGAGCTGAGTCTTTGTTCCTTCTCTTGCTCGTAAATACATGACACTAAGTCACATAGTCATCTTTTATCTCTTTTTCGGGCTCGTTAAACTTCCACGAAAAAGGAACCCCCTGGAGTTCTTCTTTAAGCTCTTTTCAAACTCCCTAAATAAGAAAAGATCGCCAAGCGAACTTGATTATTTCATGCTTGTAAAAGTATTAGAAAGGTCATCTTTCTGATGATAGCTTACCCCTTTTTTTGGACCAACGAGACTATTTACGAAAAAGGAGCGCTCTAGTTAATCGTGACTAGAAGAGTTCTCCCTCATATTATTTTATCCTTTTTCGGGTGAGGAGACTAAAATTTACGAAAAAATACTCATCATAGTTTTCTTTAGTCCTTTTAGACTCTCTAAACATGAAATGACGTCGAGTTTACCTTCTTTGGACTTGTTAAAATCTGACATCGAAGGGCCCTTTTAGGGATGAATCCCTCCTATCTCAGGTTCGTTAAACATGTGAGATTGGACTCATCCTAAAGATGAGCTATACCGAGCATCTGTTATCCTCCTCAAGCTCGTTAATAAACAAAGAAGAACTTATCAATCATGATGGGGAATAAAGAAAGAGTTTGCATTTACTTGTAGTAATGGCATTATGTAGTCACTTTTGAACATGGCAGTCATTTGCATCTCATTCGAACCGCTTGGATAATCTGCTTGTCTTCGAGTCTCACGAATTCATTGAGTCATTTTACTCCTTTGAGACATCCAAAGAATGCATCGATCATTAGTTGCATTAGATGTCGGTGTCAATATCGTCATGTCAATGCTTCCAAGTCATGCCATTCCATGTTCAAAAGAAGTTTGTTTATCGAGTCAATCTTTGTAGTCATTATACCTTCCATTGTTTCAGTCACCCATGAGTTAGTCTCAAACATCTCTCTACAGTCTGATCTACTCCAAAACATCTTTGATCTTGTTTCGTGTCGATGATGAGGGAAAAATCATGGCCCTCCTTCGACGGGTTTGTCCTTGTCGGCTTCAACACATCATCCAAGGATTGAACCTAGAAACCAATCAAGTACCTTGGGCATGCATTCCTTAATGGTAGGTTACCTCGCTTTCAACAGCAAGTTCACATCATTGACTTTTGATTGAATGATTCCACTGAATGTTCGACCTCAACTCATCTGATTCACATTCAGAGGTATGTACTATGAGACCTTGGGGATCATTGACATTAATGATGATTTCCCTCGTACTTGTTAATGTTTTACATCAATGACCGGTAATCAAGTAGTTTCTACCATGTTCGACTTCAAAACATTGTAATCACATGGTTAGATTTGTATCATTGCGGGTTCGCCTTGAAGAACCTGGGTTAACTTATGTATCTTCCCCAGGGTGCGATGGATATTTTTTGAGTCATGTCACATGGATCCACTCTTGTATTGGTCGTGGTTGTGTAATTATCTCATCATGGATCTATGCTTGTGTCTAGTAGCCATGGTTGTGTTCAGTTAGTCGATACTACCATGGATCTGCAATGTATTTGTCGGAAGCCATGTTATGAGTCATTTGAGACATATATCTCAGATTCTGTTGTACTGCAGGAGTCTTTGTTCGTAACCCCGACCGATGGTCCTTGCCTCAAACTCTCATATTTCAAAGCATTTCACCTACCCTATTTCACTAGCTTCATGCTTTGGGGGGCATTATGTTACACCAAAATCTCGTCATCCTGAGTTATGTGTCCTCTATTTTCCTTAATTCCTAAAGCACCTGGGCCAAATCATTGAAAGAAGAATTGTTGTTTCTCCTTCTACTTTTTGTTGTCACCTCGATGCACCCTGCTCATTGACAAGGTGTGTCAGATCTTTGGTTACGCACTTTGCACATTGGTAGAGCGGGTTGGTGATGCTAGTTGCCTTTGCATAAGATGCATCACCCTTCAAAGACGCGGGTTGTCTGTATGCAAAGTGCGACGCTGTTAGTTTAAAAGAAGAAAGAGAAGCTTCGAGCGGCTTCTAGAATCCCTGGTTACGTGGGGGCTTATCCCTACGAACTAGGGAAGGTGGCATTCAGTTCCCTTACATTTTTTGATGATCCGTTGAACTTCTCCCACAAATCCTCAACCTCTCCTATCCTTTTAGGCCTATAAATACAAACCCACTCTCCATGATCAAGGAGGAGGAAGATAGAGCACTAAAATGCTGGTAAAATTCTACTAGGATTGCTTCCCTTTCATCCATTAAGAGGCAAGAGCTTGGATCTTTGAGGCTAGGACCATTTGGAAGGAGTTACAATGTCAAAGCTTGGTTGTAACCTCTCTCTATGTATTTCTTATTATTACATTGATGCAGATTCTTTCCATAAACATCTTGTTATTGTAAGATCTTTAGAATTAACTTCTTTGACTGCTAGTTTGGATTGATTTATGTTTATATGTTATTACTACTTGCTTGTTTCCCTTGTGGTATATTGTTTTGCAGCTGGAGATCCGAAGATTTGTAGATCAAGAGCTACATCAAGCAAGGAGATAGCATTACGTTCATAAGGTGAATTATCTCTTGATACTCTTTACAATTTGATCAATCTAGGAAAGTAATTTGTATTGTGTACTTCTTTTGTTCTAGATATGAACCGTTCGGACTAGGGAGATCGGTTAGTGTCCGCACTGACTGATTGGATCACCTTGCACCTAGTGGAGCCCAATTTCACATTTTTATTGTTATTCTATGTCATTGTGTGGTTTAGTCCCCAAATTTGTGGGTGCACGAACCAAATTTTTATATTTTGTCATTAACTTGTAGGCTCAATATTGAAAAGGTTGAGGATAGTCTCATATAAATAAGACATCCTAACCTCATTGTAAAAACACAGGACAAGTGTTCAAATTATGAAACCTTTTCTTTTCCTATTGGTTTATTGGAGCTCTTGAACTAGAGCGCACTTCTCTTGGGATGTTTTCTTCTTCTTGCATGAATGGTGAATGGATGAATTTTTGAGGTTTGATAGTCATATGCTAAGTGGATGCTAAGAATAGTTGTGATAAATAGTGCCTAAGGGTGACCTAAGGTGCATTTCCTTGCTCATTCCTTGGTTAATGTTGGTAAGTTGATCTCCTAACCCTAATTTAACGTCATTCTTGAAGTGTATTAGACCGAGGTAGGATTCATTTGCTAGCATTTTGTCAACTTGATTAAGGAGACCTTCATATTAAGGAGCTCTCAAAAGTTCTATTGGGATTTGGAATTCTCTATTTTCTCTAAGTAGGCTTTTGCTACCTAACCCTAGATGGTTGCTAGCTTTTCCCTAATTGCAAGTATTGGAAGCCATCTTAAGAGGAGGGATGTTAGCCTTGATCTCTCATAGCCCTAGGGTATGAGACAAGAATATAATAGCCTATCCTTCAACTACTCTCCTTTTATCAAATTATACATTATTTTATTTTATTTTACGCATAAAAGTATTTTATAGCTGAAAAAAGCCCTAAAAATCTAAATAAATTCAAAAAATCAGAACTAGCCGTAAATTTGTCTTTCTGGTCCACCCTAAAAATTTTCCCTAGGGTTTTAGCCACAAACCCTAGAGTGCGTCCTATTTTGAGGAAGTGCATTGGGATCCGCGAAACCCTTGTAGATGGTGAATCGAGAGGTGTTTTGTGGATTTGTATACACAAGAATCATATATAAATCACCCCATTCATATATGATTCTTGTGTCTAGATTCGATATTGTTTGACTCCAATAAGGCACTGATCATAGCCATCAAGGTTTTTTGGAAGGTATTTGTGGCTTGTTGTTGGTTCAAGGTATTTTCACTTATTAGGGTTTCCCCTTGGGTTTTGGAGTTACCCAAAGTGATGAAAAGTTAAGTTGTGGTGACATTGGGTTTAATTCTCTCTTGAGCGTACTATCACTAGCACTAGATTTACATTGCCTAGATTTGCAAAGGGATGCTAGTTTGAACGGTAACATTTTTGGCATCATTTTCGGGGACCTCAAAAGAAAAGTGATGACATTCTATCGACAAGGGATTCCTAGGTTGAATCCATATATCTTTCAGATACATCCACCATATCTCGTGTGGCTCAAGTATGTTCTTGTTTTGTACTTTGGTGAGATTTGTTTGATCTAACTTGGCAGGTCTCTCCTGTAGACTCCAATTGAAAAAAAAATCAGAAGATGTATTCGACTCATCCAAGAGGTAAGCTTATTTGTGTTCTTGAGCCCGAGTTTATTTGTCATAAGAGAAGGCAACGTGTACAAGTAAGAGTGTTAAGTGGTCTTTTATCTTCTGAATCTCTATCTGACATTCATAATTTATCTGCTGATAATATTGTTACGTCAAAAAAGGAAATTCCTTTGACTTCTTAAACATTTAAGTTTATGTACATGAGGTACCCAAAAAGAGAAAAGGTTTTCCTACTTTTATCAGACAAGATGATATTGTTGTTGATTATTATTGGGGGGAGTTTGAGTCATTTATATGGGGTCAGGTAATTGAAGAACTTGACGTACAATTTAAATGTGTTTCTCTATCTTTAAAGGAAGACGCTAAAGGTTGGTTTCAAACATTACTTGACCATAATACATCTACCCTCAAACAATTAAAGGATGCTTTCTTTGATAAATGGCTTGAAAAGAAGGATCATGTTTTGCTGACTAACACTTTAAGTACTATAAGAAGAAATGAAAATGAGACTATCAATGAGTTTGATTGCAGATTCAACACGCTGGTAAGGGAAATCCCCCAATCACATAAACTTCCTTATGCATTAATCCTCTCATATTATCTGAATGCTTTTCCAATAGACTTCCTTTTTCATCTTAGCCTAGACAAACCCCAATATTTGACAGCTGCTAAGAAGAAGGTAAAGATCATGGATGAGATATGGAAATGTCATGTAGCCGATGATATCTCGTAGACTATTGGGTCACAGGTATTGAGTCTGCTAATTGATTTTGCCTTCGATATTTTTTTTTTCTTTTGTTTCAATTAAATAGTTACAACAAAATATATATATATATATATTTTATCTCCACATAAATGCACTTGTCAATGCCATTATTTCTATCCTTTTAAGTCATACAATTACAGTAATTCAATCACATAGAAATAAATACCAATCATTTATACACGAACGAAGACTTAGCTGAAAACATGACCAACTGATTGCAAACCAAGGACGTTCCTCCCAACCGTAGGCTCAGTCAAGACATATATTTCTTTGACAGAGCCACACCCGAGTTGGGGCTACCCATCCACAAGAAGGTTCTGAGTTTCTGCTACAACTACCCAATCCTCTATTCTCGGTCTAGCTCCAATTCCCTATTATGGTGATGGTGATACAACCATTGATGGATTAGGTATGACAACAATGATGGTTCAACCATGGAAGAATGATGAAACGATGGTCTAGTATCCAAAATGGGTCTCTGATAAGACATAATGATGGAATTATGGGCTAGCTCTCTATTTTTATATGCATGGTTGAGACTATCCAAGTGGCACCAAGGTTGATAGGAACTAGCCCTTGGCATCCATGCGGTTGGACATTTTCCACCCTTTCTAATGAGAGTTGGACAAGTGGCATACTTGGGGTTGGACATCTTTCCCCCTCCAATCCCCGACTTAGGATGATCACTCTCCCCCTTGTGGAAGGATATCCCCCCATCTCTTCTTCGTCCTTCTTGGTTTGCAGTAGTCATGTGTTATATTAAATAGAAAATGTACATAATTAAATCGTTCATGTTTGGATTCTAGCCATGTCATCCATATTTACAAAATTACATTATAGGGTAAAAAATGGGGTGTTACATTCCCCTCCCCCTTAATTTATGCACCGTCCTCGGTGCATCATCAACATTATATATACAATGATAGAATGTTAACATGTCTTAGAATAGGTACAATATATTGTTGCACAACCTTCTTTAGTTTCCAAGCTACTTTTTCAGCCATTGTTTCCATAATTTTCTTGGTCCTTGCAATCTAGTATATTCAACGACCATCTTGTCCAAAAATGCACTAACATTTATCCTTCACTTCCTTAATTTTCTTTCCAGGTTTGACACATCAACATGTACCTATGCCATTTATTAACAAGAATTATGCTTGTTATAATCATTCTCATGAAATAATCATAATGTCCATAACAATTTTCCAATTCCAAAATGTAAGAACACGTATTTATCTCATCAAATAAGTAGGAAATCTCTATCCAATACTTATCTGTATGCACACTTTTTTTTTCTTTCTCAAGGTTTCCATGAGAATAGTTCATCTCGCTGCTCCTCTTGACACACAAGGAATCGAGCTACCTTCTCTAATTTAATAGTACCTCAGGATCCCTTCTTTGAGTTAACAGTACCTCGGGTTTGTTACCCTGCTTCCTTTCTAGTCATAACACAAGGAATGGGACTCCCTTCTCTGAGTTAACCATACCTCAGGCTCCCCTCTCTCAGTTAATAGTACCTCGGTTTTGTTACCCCATTTCCTTTCCAGTGGTCCAGCACAGGCCGACCAGGGAATATTTCATGCAAATTCATTAGAGTTTTCTCTTCTTTGTAGTCACTCACCCTCTAGGCTCAGGAATCCCCTTCTCTGAGTCAATAGTCCCTTGGGAGATCCATCATTTACCTAGGGATTTCTTGCATAATAAGAGTACAACTTTAAGGTTCTCGTGTCTTTGCAGTGGCCTTCTTCCCAAGTTTTCCAACTTACAATTTCCACCATGAGCTCATAATAAGTATATTTACAATCCACCCGTGTCATAAACAAAAGCATACATGTATTAAGAATCATACATTTATCTATAAAACAATATTTTAAATCATTATCATCACAATTTAATTCCTAATAAGAACATGAGTTCCACACATAATACTTAGATTTCAATGGAAAAAGCAACAATCCATGTCTTTGTTATGGCTCGCTTTTACTACCATATCCAAGACATTCTTTTCTTTTCTTTCTCTCTCTCTCTATATATATAACACAACTCTATTCTCTCAACAAAGCATTCTTGGAGTCCATCCAATGTGACTAGTTTTTCATGCAGTTCTTTCACTACATTCACAACATCTCCAATTCATGCCATTGTTGTTTAGATCATGCAGGGCATAGCTCATGGTATTCCTGCAATGTGTCCTAAAAAAATAGACTTTTTAATTAACTTTGAGGTACTTCTCATAGTGTTTTCCCTTTGCTCATGGTAATACTCAGTCTTCATTAAATTCTTATACCAATTGCCATGTCCAAGGCAACTCCACCCACAGTCTGTTTTCTTGACAAAATTATCGAATCAGCCAAACAACAATGAGTATTCATTCATATTTATTTCAATATTCATAATAACCCATTGAATATTCTCAGAATTGTAATGCCAACAATTCAATTAATTTTCAACTTCCACGTGTTAAATGCAACAAAATACCATTTTCCATATATGTTTTACCAACACATTAACCATTCTCATAATGCAATCAACACCTATGTCAACAAGCACATTCATATTCTCTACTTATGCATATTTCCTCAATGCATCCTTGCATTAATTCCAAATTGCCATAATGATAACTCTTATGATCTTACATGCTATGTTGAAGGATTCAAACAACACATTGACACATCGTCCATCCACCTCACAATTACTTGTTTGAACATCTGGATGCCCTACTCCATTACAAACACTACACTAAGATTATACTTCTTTAGTGCTCTTTAGTGTTGGCAAAGAGGTTGCAATCCGAGACATTGATCACGAGCAAGGATATTTTTGGATATTTGTGTGGTGCTATAGCCTTTCCAATTTTAATAACACATGGCCTCACACATGGTTATTTCTCATAGCATCTATTTCCTCAAGCATAAGTGTAATACTAATTTTCAATGGTTATTAACTCTTAACTATTTCCATCATGACACACTAACTCCTAAATGCATCAAAATATTCCAAGAGCTCTTTTTTTTCACCCAAGACTTTATGCCTTCATCTTAATTATGTGTCAATGACATACGTGCATTCAAATGTCATCATGATCATATCAATGAAGAAATCAAGCATGATTGAAGGAATTCTTACCCAATTCCCTTCAACACTCAGGCAACATAGGCATGATCATTTACATACTTGTATGGTTGTCTTTCACACCTTATGTGTTACCTAATCAACTGGTGTTTTCATGGGAGCTCGCACCATTCCCTCCACGAACCTATTAACAAGTTCTTTCCTTGTTCTCTTTCAATGTGGGATTGATATCCACAAGCAACGACATCATCAACATATTCAAGTAGGTTCCCAACCCATCCTAGTTATGCAACACATTGAAAACCATACTTAGTTATCATGTCCTACTCATGTCATATATCAACAAATCACTCTTATCCCATATGAAATTTCACATACATGCATTTCAAACATATTCTCATGCACTCTATCACATATTATTTCTCAATATGCTTACTGTTGCATATGCTTTCATGTTATGTTACACTATTGCATTCTTATACCATAAAGGTATCTACACATAGCTACTTTCTTAACAAAGAGAAACATAAGCAATGTAAAAGAGAAGAGTCAAGGAATTCCCCCCTCTCCATTCCTCTTCATAACTTGAAATTCCAAAGTTTAACTAATCTCTTCCATGGCCTTTCTGCCAATTACTTAACATATCATTAGCTCCATTATTCTCATCCGAGTAGCAATACTTAATTCATACATAAGTTATACTTTCTACTTCAATAATATGCAATTCTATTTTAGAAACAAAATCGGGATTTAGGGTGAGGGAATCTCTCTTGCTTGTATATTTCTCTTGTTGGCCACATGCACCCTTTTCTTCTACAACCAATTCTTGGCATGCTTGTAGATTCTTGGAGGCTTTGGTCACTTTTTCTTGTACTCATTTGCGAGGTCTGTTGCTCCATTTCTCTTGAGCATTCTTTTCCAAACCCAGCTTGACATCTTGTCTAGAGCTACCTCTAAACTTATCCAATTCTATTTTTTTTATACCTCTTCTAGCCTTTCTATTATTGCACCAAACAAAAACTACCTCAGCCAAGAGATCCACACCTCTTCTTTTCAATTTATTCCCTGCAATTTATATTGCATAAGCTGGCTATAATCAATGCAGTATACGCATTCTTAGACAATGCAATAGAATCCTTAACCACTTTAAATAATCCATCCTTTACATAGGATATACAATCATTTCCAGTCTTATTTATGCCTTATTTGTAGCATTTCCAACACACTACAATGGTGTGATTCATCTCACTTCAACTTCATCAACCAAGAGCTCTTATGTCTCTTCTTGCACTACCTTTTTGCACATATTGAATATGAAAAAATCATGGAATGCACCTTTACCAGTCATTGCATTCTTCCATTGCACCTGCACCTAACCATGCCAAATTCATCATGATTGTAACCACAGTAATCCAAACTCAATTTACATCTGGCATGTTTATATACTACCATAGAACTCTTTTCTTAGGCGTAAGAAGCTTTGGAAATAAACCACATTTCTATTTAACAAACTACTGAACCATACTTGGCTCATTCCATTGTTCCTTGCATATAACTAACCTCTATGTATAACATCAACAAATAATTCAACTTTAGAAGATAAAATGAAGAGGAAGCCACTTTTGAATACTTCCATTGTCTCCCTTACATCTTTGTATTTCCATTCTCAGACTTCTCATGATCTCCATAGTTCCAATGGATTTAAATTTTTCTTTATATTCATTTGTTTATATTTCTACATTTCCCACACTGATATCTTATCCCCGGATGTCTTCTTCAGGAATGTATGGAAGCTCCCCTTCTTCGCTTTTACTCTTCTGTATTTTTCTGGAAACCTATCTTGTAATTGAGGATAATACCACACTGTAATCTGAAATCTTGTATGTCATTACATCTATAAGACATAATTTAATTCTAAAAATTCAATAAAAATGTCCATATATTTCAAATTCTGAAAAACACCATCTGATAGTTTTGTCAAATAGGATCTACAGGTCCATTTCTTCTCATTTCCTAAAAAGATATGTATTGCTTAGCTATCGAAGCCTATTTCATATTTATTCTCCTTAAAATAATATTTCCAATGAGATCTCCTATTGTCATTTCTGATTTCAGAGCTTAAAGTTACATCCCTCCAAATCAACAAATTTGCCCTATTTTACACTATTTATGTAGCTGCAATTATTTTGAAGGACCAAGTTTTGAGATCTATAGAAGAAAATCGGTAAGGAACTGGATTTTTTTTTTTATATCAGGCATTGATAGCCCATATGATGTTGATTACCTAGATACTTTTCATTATTCGATTTTGATGCTCCCATCAAATTTTATAAAATTCTAGAATCAACAACTTTTAATTTTTGCACTTTTTCCATACTTGAAATTTTTTCTAAAAATTGTGATCACCCAAAGTAAGCATTTCTGGAAAATTTTCCTCTAAGAAATTTTGTTCATATTGATGAGTAGAACAAATGTTGAAATCGGTAAATTTTTTGGTTATGAGTTCTGGGGACACTTTTGCCTGCTTCAAACTTTCAAAAATCGCACTTTCGCGCCCCCAAATAGTGTATTTTGGCCTTCTTTCATCTCCCGTATTCAAATATATTTGATTTTGGACTCAAGGCTCTAGATTTGTCTGTGTTCCTAGATCACGATTGAACCATAACAATTTGGGTCTCAATCATGCCCCCTTCCATCCTCGGGCTATGCATCTTTAAAACCTATTAATTTGAAATTTATGAAAAGTTGAAGTAGAATGGCTCTATGCTCCTCACTGAGAATCCTTTAGCCTCAATAAATAGCGTTGAAATGGTGCAAGTCTCATCAAATTATGAGTTAATTTGATCCCGTTACAGCCAAAATAAATTTTTGGCTCCAGGCTTGTTTTTTATTAATAATAACTTTTATAATTTTTGTTGACGTGGCATTATGCTGACAGGGCAGGGTGATGACACATCATTCATACATGTATGCTTATGTGTTATACCTTCCCATGTGTCATCCTATGATGCAACCAGGTCACCCTCATCATACAACCACTTATCAAACACAAGTGGTTTCAAGCTCCGTGGCACAATGGTTTTCGAAAAATGCTTTTCCGGGACTGAATGCACGAGAGGGGGACACATCAATAAGGAGGTTCCCTTTCAGGCTCATGCTAGTTAATTTAAAATTCATGCAAGTTCACAGTTATGAAAGAATGATGTTTATCGATTATATCTGCACGATATCCTAAGCCTGACATGAATAACGGGGGTCCCATCATCCTGACATCACCCCACGTCATATCTCTGCACATCACATTGAATAGTCAAACCAAAAGTGGTTTCAAGATCCTCGGTTGTCATGTCCCCAAAATTCTTGTATGTACCACTCCATCGGACTAGGGGGATTCATTGGCCTAATTCACTTGGTAAAGTCATGAAAAATTATCAAGGTGGTGATGTGGGTCAAATATTTGTATAGTTTGATGTCCAAATTGTGAAATGATGCAACATTAGGAAAAATTGGACAAGGAGGGCGCATAAGGAGGTTGATTTGGGTCCCACATGAGTTGTAAATCCCTCAAATTCGAAATCTAAGGTGGAAGGAGACATCATTAAGGCACAAATTCAAATTTGTAACTCCGAAGAAGTTTCATGAAGAGGCATCTCGTGAGTTGTAACTCCTCAGGCTAAAAATAGCAAATATATGACAATCTATGACATCTATGACAACTTATGACAAGAATCAGGTCCTATGAAAACTTATGACAAGAATCAGGTCCTATGACAACTTATGACAACTTATGACAACTTATGACATCCTATGACATTTTGCTGGTCCTAAATTTAACTAGGGAGGGCGCTATAGGTGAAGGTGGGCCCACATGAAGGTGTAACTTCCCAAAAAAATTGACTATGCATAGCTAATTCGAATTTCCAAGCGGGGTAAAGTACTTGGGTCAAATAAAATTAGGAAAGGATGTAAATGTGTTCTAAGGACCCATTCTCTCATCAAAATAACATTTATTAATATTTTGTGAGAGAATTCTATAATGAGGGGGAAAGGGCTCAATGGAGTCTATAAAAAGGATGCAAGCCTATTGGGAAAGGGATTTTGGAAATTTTGATTTTGAATAGGAGATCTCTTATGGCTTTCATGGTTTGTAATATGAACCCACTTCTGGCTTGGGAGATGTTCCCCTTGCAATTGTGAACTAATTTCGGTGATGAAAGATTTCACCCTAGCTAGTAGAGAGGAGGAGATACCCTGATCTCCTCACCGAGCTTCATTGTAGTTGATTATTGAGAGGAGAATTCACCTTCATATTTCTGTATAGAGAATATTTCATATGTTTATGTTCATATACAATAGTGTGGTCGAATTCATGTTGGTGTGTTTGAGTTCCAATCAGTAGCAGTGTGAATTTGTGGTGCTTCCGGAGTGCATTGTTTGTGGTGGTTTTTGCTTGAGGAGGGTGCACTCATGGCTGTCCAAACATCACGAGGACTGATATAATGAATGTATATAACTCTTATTTGATTTAGGGTGCATTGTAGGTGGCATATATGAAGTTTTGGATCGAAATAGTGGTTGTAAAGGGCGCAACAGTGGAAGGAAATCACTCATTTGGAGCAGTAACTCTCCCTCTCTTCTTTGTGGTTTTGTAACAGCCAATTATACTCTATTT
Source organism: Larix kaempferi (assembly GCA_027924585.1). Classification (NCBI taxonomy): domain Eukaryota; kingdom Viridiplantae; phylum Streptophyta; class Pinopsida; order Pinales; family Pinaceae; genus Larix; species Larix kaempferi. The sequence continues at coordinate 5,687,845 of BSBM01000502.1, forward strand.
GCAGCATATCTTTATCTGTATTTTGAATTTTTGTAGAATCCATTTATGTAATCTCTGATAATGCTCCATTCATAATAAAAATTACAGTGTTTTTATGTTGTTCAATATTCAAGCACAGGTTGTTATATGAATAAATGATTAATTTATGAGTAGATTTGTTGTAATATGGTTATGTAAACTTCATGTTCTGGTCTGAAACCTTCATAAGATTCCTTGGTTTTATTAATAATATATTTGTCTTTATTCATATGTGTTTCGAAGCATTTGGGGTGTGTTTGGAAGTTCTATAGTGGTGGGGGCTCCAAATCTTGTACCGGTGTTAAGAGGGCCGAAAGTCACCTTCTAGTTAAACCATTTTTCAATGTTTATGGGTTTTTGTAACTATTCCAATGTGTTATGAGTGTTGTTTCCAGCATGAAATACTTTTTATTTCATCCAAAAATGTTTATGTATGCCCAAGATATGATCATTTTACCGGTTGGTCAACATGTACAATTATGCTAATGCACCCTCAGTTATAAAGGTTTGTGTAAATTGTTCAAAGCTTCCATACAAGTTCTCTGAAGTCCATTAGTGGTAATATTGGGAGTGTTTGGGTCCAAATGAAGTTGTTTGGTTCAAATTAGATCCTATTAGAATGTGTTGGGGAGAGTTGGAAACCCAATGTTCTATGCAGGTAGTTTGAACTAGTTTTCCTAGTTTTGATTCCAATGGTTCTTGGAGGTTCCAAATGAGATAGTAGCTTTGATTATTTGGTAGGATATATTGTAGATGTATTATAGATATATATAATACCTTATTGAACACTTCATAGTGGTTTGAAAATATACATTGTGGGATGCACACCATCATCCATATTATTCATATTCTGGTGAACCATATAAAAGCCATTGTTTGGGATAAATTTGGGGATCGATTTACCCTCTATTGGAAATTTGAAGTTAACGTGCCTAAATTTTTAATTGGGTACATTATAGTGGTATCAGAGTATGTTCCTGGAAAGCTATGGAAACTAAAGAAGTTTTTTGAAGAAGTTTTGCAGACATGGATGTACCTAGTGATGACATGTTGGAACTGGATGCATGGGGGTTTGAGGAGAGCTTAACATGGGAAGAATCATTTTCTGAAGATGGGTTCATTTTATTGGTGGGAGATAATGTAGGAGTTGAAATAATACATATGATTTGGATGATTCCTTTTGTGACAGCATATACAAAGTTGAAGAGGAGACACTTGAATGGGAAAGGTTAAGGAAAAACAATGAGTGGTTACCAAAGAAACTAGACAAGTTACAACAGGATCTACAACATAATTTGCAACAGTGTAAAGCCTTGCTACTAGAATGATCTGCATCAAAAATTATGGAGAGTATGTTTGATGTATTTACCAATAGATAAACTAAAGGTTCCTACGATGAGTGGGGATTAGAATGTGGTAAATCAGTAATCATGGTTCAACCTACAAATGATCAAAAGGAGTCACATATTGCAACCTTGAGTCTTCCGGTGGATCACAAATAGAGGAGCATGCCATCACGGATCAACCACTTGAGGAGGATGCAAACACAATACCAAGGTATGACAAAATTTTTGATTTTTGTAGCACTCCTATTTCCTTGCATCATCATGAGATAACATCCATTTCACATGAGGATAATGGTATTATAAAACCTTATAATGTGTATTTGGGTGTTAAAGAAGAATTATGTGTTGTGGATTCATGCCACAAGGAATCCAATTTTTCATTTCAGCCATTAGAAGATGTGAACATATCACTTCCAGAAGATGCCTGTAAAATGGAAGGGTACTCAAGTTTCCATGTGGGTGAATTAGAGATAATTGTTAAGAAGCTTGATGAAAGAATGGGTTTCTATGAGGATAGTGGTGCAGAGGCATATTTTGGACCAAATTAAGAGGAAGTATAGAAATCAACCTTCCACTCACCATTGAAGCTTCATTATGAAGCTAATGTCAGCTACACATAATATGAAAACAAATCATAAATTATTGATGAAGAGGATTGTTCCCATGAGCCACATCTTTTAGCACAGAAATTAAAGGTAAGAAAAGAAAGGATTGAAACAACCATGAGAAATTTTGATGAAACAATTGCCTTGGTGACATACTATTGTTGGAGAGATTCAGTGACAGTTGAGACTTTGGAAGGAGAGTCTTCCCTGGTAAATTTTGAATAAATTCAAAAAGCAGTGTCAGTCATGAACTGACTATCTACACCTGCTTTTCGATAGAGATCATCTTCTCAGGCTTGCGATGTACCACAGTGCACTACAAGAGGAAGAAGAGGAGGTTGACAGAATTACACATGAGATTCAACTCATAAATTCTTGGAAAAACACTCAAATGGCCCTACAAAAATTAGAAATCTAGGTGGGTGATGATGAAGTTAATGGAACTTGTGGTTCGATGGAGAGACCTTTTGTGATGATGACACAAAGGGAGCATTCATATTTGTAGGTTCTTGAGGAGAGGGTTGACATGGAGGATGTGGTCCAAACACTTGCATTGTACTGGGAGGATCATGAGATACCTCTATGGGAGGGACACTTATTCTTAGAGGAGGTAGATGCAGACATTCTTGTTAGACCAGCCATCAGAGGAGGATATGCATCAACAAATTTGTTGGATGAACTTTGCAGGGAGTTGAGTCTAGCATATTTTCCATCACCCCGGATATTTATGATAGCGAACACATGTGGGGATGTATATGGAACCTGTGAGTTGATAGAGGGACCTCTTATGGTGGTTCACCATGAGGATCGGGATACACACATATTTGCTTATTTATTTGATTGTGATTTTATGGTTATACCCTTGGGTTTGACCAACACACCAATCCCTTTTCATTATTGTGAGCAGTAGTAGAGGCATCTACTGACATTATCTGATGCCTTCATCATACATGGGAGGTCATGGGAGATTCACTAGAGATAGTTGGATGTGAGAGGTGACAATGATGTGAGCGATAGGTGTAGTGTGTAGAGTGCATAGGAGGAGCTTCGTGTCTTAGTGGAGAGGCTCACAAAGGTTCAAATCAGCATTGGGAGTGATGAACTTCTAATTTGGTTGTGGGATCCTGGTATTACTTGGTTCGGGTGTCTTAGACACTCTACATTTCTCAAGTTCATTTGGGACCCTGGGATCATTTTGAGACTCAGTTGTTTTAGATGGTATGTTGGCAGGACAGTTGGGGAGATGGAGCTATCTATAGATGGGATGATTATGATCAAAGTGGCGCAACAACAACAAGGTGGTCCCTTTTTTAGATTAGTCGGGGAGCGAGATAGAGTCCAAAGTAAACTTTCAACAACAGACCCAGAGGTGAGATTCATTTTTCCTTTCATGTGCTGAGATTTTTAGTAGTCTGGTTTGTTGAGGATTTGTTTGGGTGGTTACAGTGTAGAGTTACTCTTCTTGATGGAAGTGGTCAGGAGGCTTCCTATGACAGTACTTTGCTAGACCATGCATTGAGCAGAGTATACTACACCTCCTTTCGATTGATTTGGAACCATGAAAACATTTTCAGCCTTAGTGTGGTTCATATTGTGGGATATAGAGTTGATCACTTGGTCCACATGAAATTGCATCCTTGTGAATAGTCATCACCAAGGAAGGAGGCAAAAAAATCAATGAGCATAAGTTGGGGAAGAAGGAGAAGCATTACCACTCCTAGGGTTAAATTGCTTTAGGACAAGCAATCTTGGGTGGGGAAGACTGTCATGTCCCCAAAATTTTGCTATGGACCCCTCAATCATATTGGGGGGATGCATTGGCCTAAGTCACCTAGTAAATTCAATAAAAATGATCAATGTGGTGATGTGGGTCAAATATTTGTATAGTTTGATGTCCAAATTGGGAAATGATGCAACATTAGGCAAAATTGGACAAGAAGGGCGCATAAGGAGGTTGAGTTGGGTCCCACATGATTTGTAACTCCCTAAAATTTGAATTAAAAGGTGGAAGGGGACATCATGAAGGAACAAATTCGAATTTGTAACTCCCAAGAAGTTTCATGAAGAGCCATCTCATGAGTTGTAACTCCTCACGCTAAAAATAGCAAATCTATGACAATCTATGACATCTATGACAACTTATGACAAGAATCAGGTCATATGAAACCTTATGACAAATTATTCCAGCCTATGACATGTTGCAGGTACTAAATTTAGCCAAGGAGGGCACTAGAGGTGAGGGTGGGCCCACATGAAGGTGTAACTTCCCCCCAAAACTTGACTATGCATAACTAATTCGAATTTCCAAGTGAGGTAAAGTACTAATGGGTCAAATAAAATTAGGAAAGGATGTAAATGTGTTCTAAGGACCCATTATCTCATCAGAATAACATTTATTAATATTTTATTAAATATTTTGTAAGAGAATTCTAGAATGAGGGGGAAAGGGCTCAATGGAGTCTATAAAAAGGATGCAGGCCTCTTGGGAAAGGAATTTTGGACATTTTGATTTTGAATAGGAGATCTATTGTGGATTTCATGGCTTGGAATATGAGCCCACTTATATCTTGGGAGATGTTCCCCTTGCAATTGTGAACTAATTTCGGTGATGTAATATTTCACCCTAGTTAGTAGAGAGGAGGAGATCACCCTGATCTCTTCATTGAGATTCATTGCAGTTGATTATTGAGAGGAGAAGTCACATTTAGATTTATATATAGAGAATATTTTGTATGTTTATGTTCATATACATTATTGGGGAGGAATTCATGTTGGTGTGTTTGATTTCCAATCAATGGCAACGTGAATTTGTGGTGTTTCCAGAGTGCATTGTTTGTGGTGGTTTCTGCTTGAGGAGGGTGGACTTGTGGCTGTCCAAATCTCATGAGGATTGATATAATGGTTGTAGATCACTCTTATTTTATTCAGGGTTCACTTTATGTGGCATATATGAATTTTGGGATCGAAATATTGCTTGTGGAGGATGCAACAGTGGAAGGAAATCACTCATTTGGAGCAATAACTCTCCCTTTCTTCTCTATGGTTTTGTAGCAGCCAATTCTACTCTCTTTGCAACATATATTTCTATGTATTTTGAAATATTGTGTAATCCATTTATGTAATCTTTTATAATTCTCTATTCATAATAAAAATTACAGTGTTTTCCCAATATGTTGTTCAATATTCAAGCATCGGTTAGTTCTATGAATAAATGATTAATTTATGAGTATATTTGTTGTAATATGGTTGTGCAAACTTCATGTTCTAGTCTTAAACCTTCATAAGGGTCCTTAGTGTCTGTTAATAATCTATTTGTCTCGATTCATATGTGTTTGGAAGCATTTGGGGTGTGTTTGGAAGTTTTCTAGTGGCGGGGGCTTCAAATCTTGTACTGGTGTTAAGAGGGATGAACGTCGCCATCTAGTTAAACCATTTTTGAGTGTTTATGGGTTTTGGGAACCATTCCATTGTGTTTGGAGTGTTGTTTCTAGCATGAAACACTTTTTATTTCATCCAAAAAGGTTTCTGTATGCCCAAGTTATGATCATTTTACCGGTTGGTCAACATGTACAATTACGCTAACGCATCCTCAATTATAAAGGTCTGTGTAAATTGTTCAAAGGTTCCATAAAAGTCCTATGAAGTCCATTAGTGGTCAAATTGGGAGTTTTTGGGTCCAACTGAATCTTCTTGGGTCAAATTCGATCCTGGTATGAGGTGTTGGGGAAGAGTTGGAAACCTAGTGTTCTATGCAGGCATTTTGAACTAGTTTTCCTAGTTTTGATTCCAATGGTTCTCAGAGGTTCCAAATGAGACAATAGTTCTGATTTTTGGGTAGGTGATATTGCAGAGGTATTACAGAGCTATATCAAACCTGATTAAACACATCATAGAGGTTTGAAAATATACATTGTGGGATGCACACCGTCATCCATATTATTCATATTCCGGTGAACCATATAAAAGTCATTGTTTGGGATAATTTTGGGGATCAATTTACCCTCTATTGGAAATTTGAAGTTAATATGCCTAGAATTTTAATTGGGTACATATCATCGAAAAAGTGGTTTTCTAAAACTTCTTTTGCGAGCCTAAAAACACGAGGGGCTGACACGTCGACAAGGTAGTTTTCCCTTCAGGCTTGTGCTAATTAAATTAAACTTCACACATGTTAGTGAGCCTGAAGCACTATGAGCCATTGATATACACCATTACCGATGGTCAGAAATACAGTACCATTGGACCATATCACACATGGAAACCCATGCACATGAATATGATGTGGATGGTCCACATCACACCCTCTGCTTACGTGGATCCTCCATGTCAGTCCTCCTACCCACGTGGCACTTCCACATCATCCACCCATGTGGCACAGGTGGGGTTCATATAAAAATTCTCAAATTTTTAAAATTTCAAAATTTTGACAAGTGGCTCTTGGATAGTACACTTGTCATATTCTTATAACTAGGTGGTCTACTCGAAATGACACCTGGCCATTTCCAATGTTGTATAAGCATTCTACAAACAAACAAAAATGTACACTCTAGGTCTTTCCTATTACTGGTAGATTGTATAAACTTGAATCTTGCATTCCTAATTTTTAATTTATCACGGGTTCCCGTGCTAGTTCTGAAAACCAAATCTGAGCACCTCAAGATAAGAATTTCTTTAAGAAATTATCAAACAATTTGTCTGTAAATTGTAACTTGACCCAATTTTTGTTAAAACTCATGAATTTTCCACAATAGTTCTTTTTAAATTCGACCAACCATCTAAACACCCATTCCATGATTCAATTCATCTTTCGATTGGACAAAACTATTTTTCCCAAATTATTTTCTTGGTGCATTTTATCAAACAATTCATGTGCAACTTGTAATTCTACCTGTAGAATTCATATTTAGGCCCATGCAGTCCCAGTGCTGCAACCTAGGCTATGATACCAAATTGTCACATACCCGGTGACCTCTGAGTGACTTTTATTTCACCAGTACCGAGTGTTCTAATTGATTCTGCCTTTGGTATTCAAATTGGTTTTTCTTTTGTTTCAATTAAACAATTAGAACACACACACACACACACACACACACACACACATATATATATATAGTCACCAATAGAATACATGTAAAATATCTACATATTATATCCATGGAAATGCACTCGTCAATGCCAATATTTCTATCCTTTTAATTCATACAATGACAATAATTCAATCACATAGAAATAAATACCAATAATTTATACATAGATGAAGACTTAGTTGAAAATATGACCAACTGACTGTTGATGTATTTGTAACTTCGGAAGATATTCACTTGTATATTACATTTGTACTTTATTGTATATCCAACAGAGATGTATTATTCCTCTGATTGGAAGTGTCGTCATTTGTATTTGCAAGTGTCGCAAGTTACATTGTAAGTGTCATCATTTGTATTGATGGGTTATTAGACCACCAGTGTGGGGTTGACCCTAGTTAGGTCATGTGGTTGGGTTATTAGACTTCCTTAGGAAGTCATCCCTGTTAGTTTATTGGCAGGTCAAGTCAATGTATAAATAGAGGGTGTGCCTCTCTCATTCTATTCATTCACTCCTCAAACTCGCATAGTTGAGAGAGAGAGTTGCGCACAAGTGGAGAAGGAGGAGTATCTGCTAGAGACATCTCTTTGGGTTTGATCATTGTGATCTTGTATTGTGGCTTATTCTATCTCTGAGGAAGTTGCGGGGTTTTTCACCTTCTTGGTTTTCCCCGAGGAAACTTTGTGTCTATTGTCTCTTGTGTTTATGATTGATATGATGTACATGTTATTCTCTTAGTGATCCTAGATAATATAGAATGAAATTATCGAAAAATTAACACTAACTACAAACCAAGGACATTCCTCCCAGCCATAGACTCTGTCAATCCATATCTTTCTTTGATAGAGCCACCCCCAAGTTAGGGCTACCCATCCATAAGAAGGTTCTAAGTTTCTACTACTACTATCCAATCCTCTATTATCGGCCTGGCTCCAATTCCATGTTTTGGTGATGGTGATACAACCGTTGGTAGTTTAGGTCTGACAACATTGATGGTTCATCTATGGAAGAATGATGAAACAATGGTCTGGTATCTAAAATGGGTCTTTGAGGACATAATGATGGAATTATGGACTATCTCTCTCTTTTTATATGCATGGTCGAGACTAGACAAGTGGCACTAAGGTTGATAGGAACTGGCCACTTGGAATCCAAGCAGTTGGTAACTTTTCCCCCTTTTCTAAGGAGAGTTAGACAAGTGGAATAATTGGGGTTGGACATCTTCCCCCCCCCCCTCCAATCCATGGCTTAGGATGATCACTCTCCCCCTTGTGTAAGGATATCCCCCCATCTCTTCTTCGTCCTTCTTGGTTTGCAGTATTCATGTGTTATATTAAATAGAAAATGTACATAATTACATCGTTCATAGTTGGCTTCTATCCATATCATCCATATTTACAAAATTACATTCCAGGGTAAGAAGAAGGCACTATGCATCTGCGGAAGCTACGGATTCCTAATTTTTGGGTTTCTCTCCACAGATCATCAAAGGCAGTAGGATAGATTGACTCTCCTAGCAAGGGCACATCTGTCTATCAAGACATAATTCAATTCTGAGCATTTTTCAGTTTTTGGCCCGTCACTACTGCAGGATATTAGGGTTTCGAAAAAAGTTGGAATTTTTGGAATCTGAATCCATGGCTGGATACTCCTCAAGAAAACCGAAGTTTAGAGCACTGGATCGAAATTTTTGGTCAGGTAGAAGATCGGGTTTGATCAAACCCTAATTCAGGATCCTGTCTAGTAGATCCAGAAGTTTCAAAGGCAATTTTGAGGGGTCAAATTTTGCAGATCTCAAAATCAAAGTATACTAGCTTGACCATCTCAGCAAGGCACATCTTTCTATCCTTTCAGAAGTTTGAAATTCAAAGTTTGAATCATTAGGGTTTCTCTAACAAACCCTAATCTAGCTCTAGATCCAATTTTCAAGAAATCAAGTGGTAAGACCTAAAACTTTCTATTTCCATTTGAAGTACTCTTTAAGATGTATTACCACACCAAGCTTGAGGATAAGCTTGAAGGAGCTGATAACTTCCGAGCATGGAAGTATAGGATTGGGTTAATCCTAGAAGAAAATGAGTTGGACACTTACATAAGTGAAGAGGTTCAAGTCCCAGAGGGAGAGGAGGCTAAGGCCTTACACAAAAAGAACTTGGTCAAGGCCAAGAGAATCATTGTTGATTCTATCAAGGACCATCTCATACCCCATGTGTCTTCCCTAAAGACACCTAAAGAGATGTTTGACTCCTTGACCAAGTTGTTTGAAGGAAAGAACATAAATCGAAAGATGACTCTACGGAACCAATTGAAAGGGGTAAATATCCAGAATGGAGAGACCATACAATCCTACTTTTCTAAGATCTCTCAAATCAAGGAAAAACTTGAAGCTGTGGATGAAGTGGTGGAGAATGGAGAAATTGTAATGGCCACTTTGAATGGTCTACCTAGGTCATGGTACTCCTTTGTCCAAGGAATCTGTGCAAGAAAGAAATCGATCTCTTTCAGTAGACTGTAGGAGGAATGTTCACAAGAAGAAACTAGGCTTGTGGCTCGAGAAGAAAAGATGGGAAATGAAGATCAAACTCTCACAGCACACACTAAGAAAAGAAAGTTCAAGAAGGAGCAACCTCAGAGTAGAATATCTTCACACCACCAACACCACCATCATCAAAGAGACAAGAAAGATCTGAGATGCTTCATTTGTAATGAGAAGGGACACTTTTCCTCAATTTGTCCCAAGAACAAAAGGGGTACAACAACAACAACAAGAAGAAGGGCAGCAATAAGAGATATCATGCTCATGCTGTTGAGGACGATGAACCTCCCAAGAAGAATACTAGAGCAGAAAGTGAAGATTCTTCAAGTGAAGAAGAATATGTTCTCATCTCTGCTCTCACAGGTACTATCTCTCATGGGTGTGATGATTGGCTTATTGATAGTGGGGCTTCCAAACACATGACTGGGTTTAAAGAATATTTTATGGATCTATCTGAACATGAGTCACCTCACAAGGTGAAACTTGGGGATGACTATCAATATCCTATAAAAGGAAGTGGTGAAGCCTCCTACAAACTAGACTATAGGAAGTCTTTGAAGATGAAATATGTTCTATATGTACTTGGGCTCAAAAAGAATATTCTCTCCATATCATCTTTGGATGCAAAGGGAATGAGAGTTGCATTTGTGGATGGCCAAGTACTCATGTGGCCTAAAGGTAAGACCATAGATGATGCAGTAGTGATTGGAGAGCAAGAGGGAGGATTATACAAATTGAAGGGACAACCTGAACATGCCATGGTACATGAATCCATGAAGCCAAGTAAACTTTGGCATAGAAGGCTTGCACATGTGCACTATAGAGTACTACCAATTGCAAGCAAAGAAGTAGAAGGTTTTCCTGAAATCCAGTCAAAGCATGAAGGTATTTGCAAAGGGTGTGCAAAAGGAAAGAAAACAAAGAAGTCATTTCCAAGCAGTGAAAGCAAAGCAAAAAAAATCTTGGAGATTATCCACTCCGATGTATGCGGTCCAATGTTATCCAGTTCTCTGAGTGGGTATGTATACTATGTTTCCTTCATTGATGATTTCTCTAGGAAGACTTGGGGTTTATTTCTTGAAGAATAAAGATGAAGTGTTTGATAAGTTCAAGGAATTCAAAGCCTTGATAGAAAATCAAACTAATAAGAAGATCAAGACCTTCAGATCCGATAATGACGGAGAATTCACTTCAGGAGACTTCAAGAAGTTATGCAGTGATTCAGGGATTAAGAGGGAGTTGACTACTCCTTACAATCCACAACAGAATGGAGTTGCAGAAAGAAATAATAGAACAATCATGGAAGCAGCATGGGCAATGCTTCATGACCAGGATCTACCCATGCACCTATGGGAAGAAGCAGCAAGGACAGCTGTATATGTGCATAATAGAACACCTCACAAGGTACTTGATAACAAAACACCCGAAGAAGTTTCCTTTGGTAAGAAACTAGAAGTTAACCATCTCAGAATATTTGGCTGTCGAGTATACACACACATTCCAAAGGAAAAGAGGACAAAGCTAGATCCTTCAGGAAAGAAGGGCATCTTTGTAGGTTATAGTGAAAGCTCACATAATCTACTTTCCATGGTTCAAGAAGATTGACATCAGTAGGGATGTGAATTTTGATGAAGACTCATCATACATCAAATCGAGGAAGACACCTGTTGAAGACAATGAATGACCAAGGGTAACTAAAATTCAAGACACCACTATGAATGAAGCAATTCCAAAAGAAGATCGTGAAATTTAAGATCCACAAGAACCTGTAAATCCACCCCGTGAGAAGAACTCTCACAAGAGGAAACCTGCATGGGCTAGAGAGCTCATCCAAGACGCATAAAGGTATGGTATTCCAGAAGAGGAACAGATATAAAGGAAAAGGACAAGGTCACACACTAGCTATGTTGCCTTGCTCTGTGACATTATGAACGAAGAGCCTTCCAGTTATGAAGAAGCAGCGGAAAAGAAAGAATGGAAGGATGCCATGGTAGAGGAATACTAGTCGATCATGAAGAATGATGTTTGGGATGTGGTCCCAAGACCAGAAGGGAAGTTTGTGGTGACTTCCAAGTGGATCTATAAGATCAAGCATGCTGTAGATGGTAGCATAGAGAAATAGAAGGCGAGGTTTGTAGCTCGTGGCTTCTCCCAGAAAGAGGGAATAAATTATGAGGAGAATTTTGCTCCTATAGCCAGGTACACTTCCATCAAAACAATACTTGCTCTGGTTGCAATGTTGAAGTGGAAGATACACCAGATGGATGTCAAGACAATTTTCTTGAATGGTGTAGTCGAAGAGGAAGTGTATGTGGAGCAGCCACTCGGTTTTGAGACACATGACAGGGAGTCATATGTGTGCAGGTTGAAGAAAGCCTTGTATGGCTTGAAGCAAGCTCCTAGGACTTGGAAAGGTAGGATAGACAACTTTCTATCCAATTTGGGCTTTACCAAGAGTAAAGTGGATTCCAACCTTTACTACAAGGTTGAGGAAGGCAATCTAGTGATACTCCTATTGTATGTGGATGACCTGTTTGTGACAGGTGATGATAGATTGATTTCTGACACAAAGAGGAAGCTTGCTACCGAGTTTGAGATGAAGGACTTGGGGATGATGCATTACTTTCTAGGTATGGAGGTGTGGTAGAGTGCAGATGGAATCTTCCTTGGACAAGGGAAGTATGCAGTAGAGATCCTGAAGCGGTTCGAGATGATGGACTGCAAGGCCATGGCCACAGCTATGGCATCGAACCTGAAGCTATTGTGTGATGCTTCATCTGAGTCGGTTGGTGTCACAGTGTATTGTCAGATGATTGGGTCCTTGATGTACCTGACGAACAGGAGACCAGATATTTGTTTTGTGGTGAATACTTGAGCTAGTTTCTGATAGATCCTAGACATGTTCACCTGATTGCTATAAAGCATATTCTAAGGTACTTGAAGGGTACGGTTGATTATGGGCTCAAGTATGATGCGAATCAAAAGTTTAACCTGGAGGTTTATGTTGATTTTGATTGGGCAGGTAGTGCTGCAGATAGGAAGAAGACTTTTGGGTGTTGCTTCAGTGTGGGATTAGGTGCGATCTCTTGGTTTAGCAGGAAGCAATCCTGCGTAGCACTGAGTATATCCAAAGCAGAGTATGTCGGAGCTTGTTCGGCCAGTTGTGAGGCAGTATGGCTAAGGAAGCTACTGTCTGAGTTATTTGATCTCCCATTGGATGCTACCTGTATCTTTTGTGGCAACTAGAGATGTGTGAAGTTGTCTGAGAACCCAATGTTCCATGACAGGTCGAAGCATATCGAGATCAAATATCACTATATCAGGGATATGGTGCAGAGAGGAGTAGTGAAGCTTCTGTATGTTGCGACGGATGAGCAGATTACAGATGTGTTGACCAAACCACTAGCCAGAGTGAAGTTCAAGTACTTTAGAGAGAGGCTTGGTGTTCTTCAGATAGAAGATACTTTGAGGAAGAAGTGATGGGGCACATTTGCTTAGCTATTCCAAGCATGGTGGTAGGAGGATCCTTCCCATGGCTGTGGATGTAAGCGCTGTGTGTGAGCATTAGGACGATGCTCCAGTTACTGCTATGTATGATGATTAGGATGATCATGTCTGATGAGCATCATGGAGATGCTCCAGATGATATGCATCAGGATGATGCTGTGACGATGATCAGGATGATCATGCGATGATGATATGCATCAGGACGATGATCAGGATGATGTGCTATATGATGATGATTAGTATGATCATGCGCATCAGGATGATGCTATGTGCGAGGATGATCAAGTTGATATTGAGTATCAGGATGGTACTCTGTGGTTGTGGACAGGTTGTGCAAGGGTAACATGTAATACGTCCTGGAGATCCGGACAGGTTGTGCTAGTCACATAAAAGGTCTCGGATGCTCTTTAGAGATCTTGCTGGGAAAGACACTCTTTTAAGGTTTTGCTAGACCACATGTAATACATCCTGTAGATCCAGACAGGTTGTGCTAGTCACATAAAAGGCCTAGGATTCTCTTTAGAGAACTTGCTGGGCAAGACACTCTTTTAAGGTTTTGTGGATACCACATGTAATACGTCTTGGAGATCCGGACAGGTTGTGCTAGACACGTAAAAGGCGTCGGATGATATTTAGAGATCTTGCTGGGAAAGACACTCTTTTAAGTTTTTGTGGTGGGGGTCACATGTAATACGTCCTAGAGATCTGGACAGGTTGTGCTAGTGACGTAAAAGGCCTTGGATGCTCTTTAGAGATCTTGCTAGGCAAGACACTCTTTTAAGGTTTCGTGACAGTCACATGTAATAACTCCCTGGGAGATCTTTCCGGTCGTGCTTAGGCACATAAAGGATCCTAGGATGCTCTTTCGAGGTTTTGTGGACGCACGTAATCAACCTTGAGGATTCCACAGGATGGCCAGCTTGCAGAGATGATGAAGACCTACAGGATGCTAGGCCTACATCCACCATGAAAAAGGGCTAGCTCTGTAGAACTTCCTATGACGAGAAGAATTCAGAGATAGCCCAATGATCGAGATGTCGGGTACATCAGCAATGATGATGACGATGCTCCCTGATCCAGTGATGATGATCCAACTCCAAAATTGAAGACTTGCATCGATATGTATTGATGACCTGTGTCGAAAGAATACCTTCCTAGTTAAGAGGGAGTGTTGATGTATTTGTAACTTCAGAAGATATTCACTTATATATTACATTTGTACTTTATTGTATATCCAATAGAGATGTATTATTCCTCTGATTGGAAGTGTCGTCATTTGTATTTGCAAGTGTCGCAAGTTACATTGTAAGTGTTGTCATTTGTATTGATGGGTTATTAGACCACCAGTGTGGGGTCGGCCTAGTTAGGTCATGTGGTTGGGTTATTAGACTTCCTTAGGAAGTTGTCCCTGTTAGTTTATTGGTAGGTCAAGTCAATGTATAAATAGAGGGTGTTCCTCTCTCATTCTATTCATTCACTCACTTCTCAAACTCACATAGTTGAGAGAGAGAGTTGTGCACAAGTGGATAAGGAGGAGTATCTGCTAGAGACATCTCTTTGGGTTTGATCATTGTGATCTTGTATTGTGGCTTATTCTATCTCTGAGGAAGTTGCGGGGTTTTTCACCTTCTTGGTTTTCCCCGAGGAAACTCTGTGTCTATTGTCTCTTGTGTTTATGATTGATATGTTGTACATGTTATTCTCTTAGTGATCCTAGATAATATTGAATGAAATTATCGAAAAATTAACACTAACTACAAACCAAGGACATTCCTCCCAGCTGTAGACTCTGTCAATCCATATATTTCTTTGATAGAGCCACCCCAAGTTAGGGCTACCCATCCAAAAGAAGGTTCTAAGTTTCTACTACTACTACCCAATCCTCTATTATCGACCTGGCTCCAATTCCATGTTCTGGTGATGGTGATACAACCGTTGGTAGTTTAGGTCTGACAACATTGATGGTTCATCTATGGAAGAATGATGAAACAATGGTTTGGTATCCAAAATGGGTCTTTGATAGGACATAGTGATGGAATTATGGACTATCTCTCTCTTTTTATATGCATGGTCGAGACTAGACAAGTGGCACTAAGGTTGATAGGAACTGGCCACTTGGAATCCAAGCAGTTGGTAACTTTTCCCCCTTTTCTAAGGAGATTGGGATAAGTGGAATAATTGGGATTGGACATCTCCCCCCCCCCTCCAATCCATGGCTTAGGATGATCACTCTCCCCCTTGTGTAAGGATATCCCCCCATCTCTTCTTCATCCTTCTTGGTTTGCAGTAGTCATGTGTTATATTAAATAGAAAATGTACATAATTACATCGTTCATATTTGGCTTCTATCCATACCATCCATATTTACAAAATTACATTCCAGGGTAAAAAATGGGGTGTTACAAGAAAGATGCAGGTAAGCCAGATACTTCAAGTCATTCAAGAGCTAAGGAAAAATCAAAGGCCAAACCAACCCCACCCTCTGATGAAGCTCAAGATTCATTCAATTTATTATTTGAAGAGATGAATCAACCGAGAGTAGATATGACCCAACAAAATACGTCACTTCATAACAAGATCATTCAATTGGAAAGAAATGAACACCCAAGGTTCCCTCCCATAAATTGCAACAGGGGGCCTCCGCAAGACCAAAGACCTTGATCATCGTTGGAACCTACCAAAATGATAAGTGATTTCCCTTATATTTTATGAGCTTGGCAATCTTTGCATAATGATCACACAAGTATGTATTATATGGAATATGTTAAGAACAATGTTCCACTCTATGAAGGGGATCCTAAGGTATGTAACAATTTGTTTGAAAATAGACAACAATTTAATTTGTTTAACGAGCATATGCAAGAAGTAAGAAATAATTCCAGTGAGGTTGATAAAGCCACTAAGCTTCTTTGGGATATGCCCTCCCTAGAAGAGATTAATAAAATGTACGAAAACAAGTTCAAGGATGTCACCTATCAGAGGCAGAGAAAGGCTCTTCCACCAACCTCAAAAGTACCGAAAGACAAACTTCCCTCCAAAACATAGACAATTACAATCAAGTCTTCAATCGATTGGGATACTAATGAACCTTTGAAGTTTGACATTTCAAATGCCTTGAATGCAATGAAAATTCCCATTCCACTAGTCAAAGTAGTCAAGATCCCTCTCCTGAAAAATCAAGTTGCCAAGGCATTGGATTTTTTAGAAGGGAAAAGGCTCACTCTCATGATAAAATAAAATGAGGATACCCTGATCATTCTCTCAAACATGCTAACAACAGAGAATAAGAATCCTAACAACAAACCCTTCTTTATTTCATTATTGATCGATGATTTGATTTTGCATAATTGTATATTTGATTCTAGTGCTTTGACTAATGTTATTCCTATGTTAGTGATGAACATATTAGGAATGAATATCTCAAGGCCATACAAAAACATATGTGCCATGGACTCCCATGAGGTTAAGGTTAGTGGTGTTGTGGCAAATATTCAAGTGTATCTCGCGTCCCATTTCAGTATCTCCTTGTGCATGGATATCGTGGTTATTGACATACCAGAAGCATGGGGGATTCTCTTGTCAAGGAAGTTTGGTGTTGACCTAGGAGGTAACCTTCATATGGATATATCATATGCCACCATTCCAACAACATAAGGGACATTTGTGGTACTACACAAAGAACCAACAAGATCACATCATGCAGAAGATACGAATGTTGAATTTTAATAAAGTAGTATAATTTCAACCATTATTTATAGCTGAAATAAGTAAGGATCACTGAAAGATAACCATTCACAGAAACAAAAAGACACAAATATTTTTATCCTGGGAAACTCTTATACACAAGGGAATAAAATCTAGCAACCTTTATTACGAAGAGATTGAATTCAAGATACATAGTACATAATCATGTAAACCTAGATATAAGAGCAATCACATAAACAAACTCTAGGACAAACCCTAGAGATAAAGAAGGATATTTCCCAAAGATAGTGAACCCAAGAATTAGTCTTATTCTTATGCTTCATCCTTCTTCTTCTCTCGTGTGCACTTGTGTAGAAGAGTGGAGCGAATCGGTGCTTGAGAATGAGTGAGGAAACCTTATATTTATACCTCTCTTGTGGTTGTATTTTTCACCTTGTGGGCCCAACTTACTTCACTTCATTTAAAAATGATTATTCATTATTCTTTTTCTTTGGGGTCTGACTTGCTCAGGAGACCTCCCAAAGCTACAACATCAACACTCCCTCTTATCTAGGGAGGCATAATCATGCTTGAGTACATCTGGTTTTCATTTGGGCATCACAACTCGTCTTGAACATCTCTACATCATACAAAAGGTATTTTCATGTCCATGTGGCTACAACCAACATGATGTCATCTATGGGATACAACCCAAATATATCACTAGGGATACAACCACAAGTGAGTCATCATCACATCATGGACTACAACCTCATGATGTCCACAAGGGCTACAACCTCATGTGGGCTCACAAGGGATACAACCTCATGTGATACTTTTTCACCTCAAGGGTTGCAACTACATGAAAACCACAAGGGCTACAACCACATGTGGGCTCACAAGGGATACAACCAGATGTGAAACTTTTTCCACCACATCAAGGGATACAATCACATGGTGTCTAGATAGGATATGACCTATGGGGATCACAAGGGCTACAAACGCATGTGAGACTTCATCTAGGGATAATGGGATATGACCCATAAGTCTCCCAACCACATGGGCTACACCCCAAAGGATGTTGGGCACCAACCAAGTGACAAGTTATCCCAACCACATGGGCTGCACCTCAAGGGAAGCTGGGAACCAACCTAGTGATGAGTCATTTCCAACCAAAAGGGTTTTTGGGAACCAACCTAAAGACTCATACCAACACAATTCAGTCCATTGAGCAATGTCATATCTCATAACATCTCAACTTAATCCATCAAGGATTATCATAGATCAACTCAACTCAATCCATCAAGGAGTATCATCCAGAATAATCAACTCCCTATATCTCCCTCTCAAAGGAGATTCACACCATTCTCCCTGTCTCAGGGAGAATGTATCATTGATGATACAACATCAACACTCCTTCTCGACGAGGGAAACATTCTCCACCACCCCAATCCTATTACGGAAGTACACAAACTTCACCCTGGGAAGAGGATTAGTGAGAATGTCAACAATCTGATCATTTATAGGAATATATTGGAGCTGGACTACTCCCCTCTATACTATGTCTCATATGTAATGGTACTGGATCTCCACATGCTTTGACCTATCATGAAATGTTGGATTCACTGAAATCTGCACACAACTTTAGTTATCATAGTGAATCAGGGTCAACTCTGTCATTTGACCAAACAATCTAGTGAGGAGCTTCCGAAGCCATACTACTTCCCAAGCTGCAACACACATTGCAATGTACTCAACCTCTATCATACTCAGTGCCACTGAATTCTGCTTCCTGGTAATCCAGGAAATCAATCCTAGCATTCCATGCTTGTGGTGCCTGCTTGAGTCTGTATAAGACCTTCTTTAGTCTACACACATGAGAATACTTCCCATGGATCACGAAACCCTCCAGATGATCAATGTATACCTCTTCCTTTATCACATCGTTGAGGAAGGCAATCGTTACATCCTAGTTTTCTACAACCTAAAGCCAACTCCCTCTGACAATGAGTTCCTCTTGCTCCTCCCGAAGCCTAAACTCATCATTAATCCTGGAGTACCAAGACTCTTCTTGATGTCGAGCCTCACTACTACATCTTGGGTAGTTGTTCCCTCTGAATATAGAGGTCTCTGTCCATGCTATATTCCTCATCGAGCAAGTTTTTCGGTTTGTGTTATTCCTGCCATCACTTGATTTTGAATCCAACTCATCCTTAATTCCATGCTTGACCTTCCACAATGGATCTGCAAGATGGATGACCTCACAACCTATATAATGTCTTCTCCGTTGAACAGTCATCACTTGTTCTTCAGAACAAGTCTCATCATCCTACTCTTGTAGGTCATAGCACATGGTCTATCCTACAAGTCAGTCAAGTAGTTATCAACATTGCATAATCATGAAATTCAATCAAATCATATTGACATTTCAATGCAATAACAATCTCTTATGCATAATTACACGTTGCACACAATTAAGTAACTGATCATGAAGGTTTAGCATCTTAGTCAATGTTTCAACACAACACCCATCCATATCCCAAACACACTTAGTGAATATATGGATGCCTTCCGTCTCCACCAAAACATACTATCAAGAGCATGGACTGCTCACACCATGTTAGCAAATAAGTTCCATCCTAGAATAGGTCCATCAAGGGCTCACGGGATGCAGTGCAACACTATAGGCTATTTACTTAACATAACACATAACATGAGCCTACTATCAATCCCAATCATGTAAATGAATAAAAAAACTTTCATAACATGCTGCACTATAACATGCATAACACACTTCCTTATTCTAAGAATAGAGAATTATAATTTGTAGTATCACAGATTTGCATACAACTGTTATGAACAATATCCTTTAAATTTGTTCAAAACACTTAGAAATTTAAGGAATAAATCAAATGACAGTTCAAACACAAATACTTATCTTTTATGTTTCGTTGTCTCCCTCTTGATATCTTCCTCCTTGCAGGGATCACTGAAGTCCTCAAAACACTTTGGTCAAGTTCTGAACTTCTGAAAACTTTGTGAATATTAATCCTTGGTTTTTCTTCTGAGGTGGAAGTTCTTTGACATCAACTACATGTTTATTTCTCTTCCTTTGATAAGCAAGGTTATTGAATGTGTGACAATTGTAACACTTTATCTTTGAAATATTCTTCTTCTTCTGCACACCATCCAACTTGCCTTCTTTTACGAAATAAACTTGTCAAATGCTGAAACATGAGATCTGGTCCAGAAACCCTAGCAGAAGCTAGGTCAAGATTAAATTTTGTCAAATGAGAAATATGATCACAAGGAAAGATGCGCCTTCCTTAGGATATTTCCAAGACATTATTTTCCAGTCAATTTTGTGGAAATAACAACTCAAAATTGGAAGGCCTAGTTTCCTCGTTCCGATAGAGAATAGATAAAAAATGAAATTTCTTGTATATGAAATTTGCTTCCATGGATAGATGCACGCTTCTTGGGAGAGTTCAATAGTTCTACGTTCAAGATCAATCTATGTACATAATTGTCCAGTCCTAGAAGCCCTAGTTCCTTGATTCCAACAGAAACTAGGTCAAAACTGAAATTTCACATAACTAAGATTTGTCTACACATATAGGTGTTCCCTACTGAGGGGATCTCCAAAATCCCACTTTCAAGCAAATATGTGGATAAAAATATTCAAACTTGGAAGCCCTAGTTGGAAGTTACTGTCTCTTGCAATGGTCTCTATTCAATACTGCTCTGATACCATTTTGAATTTTAATATACCAGTATAATTTGGACCATTATTTTTAGCGAAAATAAATAAGGATCACTGAAATACAATCATGCACATAAACAAAAAGACACAAAGATTTTTATCCTGGGTGTTACACCTAAATCTTGTCCATCATGAGTTATGTGTCCTCTATTTTCCCTAATTCCTAAAGCACTTGGGCCAAATGATTGAGAGGAGAAATGTTGTTGCTCCTTCTACTTTTTGTAGTCACATCGACACACCTTGCTCATTGACAAGGAGCGTCAGAACTTAGGTGACACGCTCTGCACATTGATAGAGTGCATCGGTGACATATTTTTCCTTTGCACAAGGCGTGTCACCCTCCAAAGACACGGGTTTTTTGTGTGCACAGTGCGGTGCTGCCAGTTTAAAAGAAGAATGAGAAGCTTCGAGCGGATTCTAGAATCCTTGGTTACGTGGGGGCTTATCCCTATGACCTAGGAAAGGTGGCATTCATTTCCCTTACCTTTTGGGATGACCCCTTGAGCTTCTCCCACAAATACTCAACCTCTCCTATCCTTTTAGGCCTATAAATACAAACCTCCTCTCCATGATCAAGGGGAGGAAGATAGAACACTAAAATGCTGGTGAAATTCTGCCAGGATTGCTTCTCTTTCATCCATCAAGAGGCAATAGCTTAGATCTTTGAGGCTAGGATCATTTCGAAGGAGTTACAATGTCAAAGCTTGGTTGCAATGTCTCTCTATGCATTTCTTATTATTACATTAATGCAAATTCTTTCCATAAACATATTGTCATTATCAGATCTTTAGAATTAGCTTCTTTGACTGTTGATTTAGATTGATTTATGTTTATATGCCATTAATACTTGTTTGTTTCCATTGTGGTACATTGTTTTGTAGTAGGAGATCTGAAGATCTGGAGATCAAGAGCTACATCAAGCAAGGAGTTTAGTGTTGCGTTCATAAGGTGAGTTACCTCTTGACATCCTTTGCAATTTGATCAAACTAGGAAAGTAGTTTGTATTGTGTACTATTTTGTTTTAGATCCGAACCATTCAGACTAGGGAGATTGGTTAGTGTCCGCAAACAAAATTGGAGACCATATTGGGGAGCTATGCCCATAGACTTTGATTCGTTTGTAATTTTGAGTTTTTCGGTTTCTTTCCAATAAGCCTCTTAATTGCCTCTTTTTCAATTGGATCTGTATATCAGAGAGTCACTGGGTGATCTAGACTGATTGGTATTTTTAGATCAACCATTTATATTTTTGCCATTGAGATTTTTTATTTTTTGAAGCTTGGATTGCACCCAACGCACCTGGGCCACTTTATACCTGCATCAATGTAACTCTGGCGCGCTTTACTTTTGAGCAGCCTGCGTTGTTGACGCCTTTTTCTTGTATACAACATGCACCATTGATGCACTCCCCGTGTGTGAAGACTGCTTCACTGAGCTTCCAACACTCCGGTGTACACCAGTAGGGTGCGTCGCCCTACAAAACTTAGTGCATAGAGTTAAAGAATCTCACAATTGTTTTTGGATTGGTTTTTTGTGGTCTGTGTCTTGTCCAGTACACCTACAGTATCCTTTAGACCCAGTGTGCTTTATCCTTGGTTTATTTTCGGAAGTTGGAATTTGTTTTGAGTCCTAGTTAGTCAAGTGGACGCCTCTCTGGTCATGGGAAATTTCAATCCCTTACGAGTGCATCCCGTCTTGTGACTCCCTCTCAGTTTTTCTTGATTTATACACTCTGATTTATGAGCCCTCCAATAGTTAAGTTGTTGTGTTTTTGAAAGATTTGGTGTGGATTTTCTGTGTGATGTTATGATTTTGGGTGATTAAAATTTCTTGAGAACTTCTATTTGCTCGAAGATTGCAGTTATAAAAATTCTCTAGATCTTAGATCAAGATTAAAAGAGTGCCATAATTCTCAAAATTTTGGGTACTGTTAGTTTGGAAATCAAAGAATTTCTTTACTATCTTCATTGCAAGTAGGTCACTTGGAATTGTTGTGAAGAGTTGTTTGCTTTGCATAGGTGTTTTAGAAACTTTGAAAAATCTAAAAATTGTTATTCCGTATATTCTCTTAGTTTTGAAAAGTTCATTTTCATTTCTTTGAAAATATTAGGTGAATTTAGGCCTCATCGAAGTGTTACAAAAGCTAGTGAAGGCTCTCATAGTTTTGATTCACTTCTCTTAGTCTTTGTTTTCGAAATAGAGTTATTGCAATCGAAATGGAAGTTCATCTTTTCATTTTGCCTATAGATTTTGCTTCATTGAAAAGAAAAAGAGAAAATTATTGTTGGTTTGGTGTTTTTTTTTCATTTTTGTTGGATTATATGAAAGAGTATTTTTAGTCTTTTGATTAGATTAGAAAAGAAAGTATAGGTACCTTGTTCGTTTTACTTTTGAAAAAGAAAAATATTTCTCCTCACCTTAGTTAGTTTTAATTGAAAAGAAAAATGAAAGACTTGCATTTCATATAGATTAATTTTGCATCTTGTTTACTTTACAAGTCTACACTTCATGCATTCACCTAGCTGTGCAATATAGAATCAAGTGGTAGCCTAGGTTAAAATTGTATAAAAACTTGTGTAGTAGGGCAGAGATGTATTACGACGTCTTAAAATGTAGCAGCTGTCGTTATTTTCCTGCACTGCATCCCGGGGGCTTGTATCTCTTCCACGTACCAGTCCGTATATAGAACGACCTTTCATGTACCCTCTGGTATATAGAAAGGTACTTCACATACTCAATAGTATTTCAGAAGGCTCATGTCGTACATTTGTGCATTAGAAAACACTACTACAGATTGTAGCTCCCACGTACCTTGAGTATATCGAGAGACCCCACTATGATTTCTGAAACCAACCGAGTTAACCATTGGCTGTCTTGGCATGGTAATACACTGAGAACAACGCTCGGGGAGATACTACACACGTACTTCTAGGTAGTCGGGTTATACAGTCAGGGGTACGGTCCTAATCCTCACTAGTTAGTGCTATGAAATATTGGGCCGAGTATAACCGTTGGACCTTGTATTATATCACGAGTTACGACGCCTTGATAATCCCGTGAGGTTCCATACTTTCAAATCCCACCTATCACATAAGTTTGCTTATGGCTTTAGCTTGAGTAGGCCTTAAAGTGTGTTTTTCTTTTTTAGAAGACTCCGAGGAGAAATTTTACATCAGCCGCCTTGACTGAGCAGCCCTTAAGAAGATCCCATAGAATACTAAATTTTCCACTTGAATATCCCCTTAACCAGGAGGAGAACTTGGGAGAAAGCATGGATCAACCCACAACATCCGAATCACGCATTGAAGAAAATCCTAATATTGAAACAGGAGTAAACTACTCTCCTCCTGTAAATCCACCTATCACTGATCCTACAGGACCTTTGTTAGTGGAAACCTCCTCTACATGACACATCTTTTCATCACTCATTTGAAGGTCTCCTCGGAGCTACTGATTGAATTTTCAGTTGACCCCCGGAAGACCCGATAGCAACCGCTTTTGGTCCAACCGCATCATTTTGGGGAACTTCCTTAGGCCATAATATTTCCGATTTTGGTTCACTTATGATGGTGGAAACTCCACCATGCCTGTTCCCTCCACAATGGATTCCCAATGATGAAATTAATATTCCACCAGTCTATGAGACCATCGAACATCTATGCTCACTTGGTGAGCGGGTTAGGCGTCAGAGTTTTCCTGCGCGACACAATCCGGAGGTACCAATCCCTGAACAACATTCCCCCCTAAATTCTTTTTCTTTCGCTTCACCAGGAATATCAACACCTATCATGGAAACTTATGAACCAATCCAACCATATTTTCCATCTGGTACACCTCCAGATCATTCAGTCGGTTCTACACCTCACTTGACCTCAACTACTGGAGGTAAACTTTAAGCTACTATCAACTTCATAACTGGCTACCCTCTATTTACTAGTCAACATATGATCATGGGTCAACCTACGATTAGTGGTCAACACATGCTTACTGGGCATACTCCAATGAGTGGACAATTTTCAACTGGTGGGAAACCCTTAATCAGTGGACAAAATCTAAATGGGGGGGCACCACCCATTTAGGGGACAAAATGTAAGTGGAGGGTATCCTTCATATATGAACTACAATATGGTTGGAATTTCACTCCCATCCATGGGACAACCTACGTGGGCACATCAAATGGGGGGACCGTCTACTTGGCACCAACCCCCATGGGGGTATACATACCCGGGTAATCATAATGTCGCAATAGGTCAAACTTACCCTGGGAGGACCTTACGAACCACCCCATATGGAAAACACTTTATGGGAGGACCTTACAACCATTTGATTCATTGTCCTATTGGTACCCAAATGCCTTATCAATATTACCAGTATCCACAGCCAAACCGACAGTTACCATTTCTGGCTACGTTAGATCTACCGGATCTGTCTCATTTGACCAATGATCCCATCCAACACGGTATCAATTGGCCAACTATTCATGTGAAGTTACTATCAGACATACCGAAATTCGATGACAAACTTGGTGAGGATCCTAAGAACCACATGATGAATTATCATTTGTAGTGCTCCTCTAATTCATTAATGGACAATTCTATCCATCTGAGGTTGTTTCAACGAACTCTCTCTGGTACTGTTGCGAAGTGGTACATCAAGTTACCACCACACTTTTTCACCGACTTTTGATCTTTAGATATGGCCTTTTTTACTCATTTTCAACTACTGATCCACTATGAAACCGACACTGATATTTTGACATCCTCTGACAATGAACCTCCACTCACATTTATGATCATATTCATGAGTGGAGAGGGAGACGTCGCCTCATTAAAGCTCCCATTCCGGATCAATTACTTGTCGAAGTGTTCACGAAGTCTTTATTAACCATCACAGCTAAAGATGTTGCTATGGGAGGGGATGGTACGGAAGAACAAGCCATATCGCGTGATCAGTATCTAGACTTAGTCTATGCCCAATATGGCACATTATATGACATTATTCCTAATGCCCCACACCCTACACATGACCCAACAAAACCTCCCATGGGACCACACACCGATGGCATCATTAGTTTTGTTCATACCCAGCCTGTTACTCAATCGAATGGATCACAGAATCACCTTGGTTCGACCCCATCCTCATCACATGATGGCAACAAAACCAATCGCTCACCCAACCCTACTTCCACTACGGAGGTGAATTCAATTCAATCTGCTTCACCTCAAAAATCTAGTGGTAAAAAGAAGAACAAAGGTAAATCCAAGAAGTCTTCTAACCAGTAGGATCCCAAAAATAATCCTAATGACACAAAACGGAAATGAAAGGTCAAATATCCCTGTTTACTGTGTGGTAACGATCACTTCACGAAAGAATGTACAAATCGTGAATAAGTCCAAAAGTTTCTTAAGGGAAACCCCACACCCATAGTTCTAACAAACCCCTTCCCCACACAACAAAAACAAATGGTTGCACAACCACCACCTCCTTCTTAAGGATAACCATCCACAACCGCTCATGTTCTCATTATGCGTAGTGAAACAATCAACTTATCTACCAGGTCACGTACATACGACTCTATTCCCAATAAGGAATCTAATGGAGGTAATACTGAAAAATCCTCCCTGTCTACATCCGATGCTCCGCCACTTCAAGTTCCCCTGACCATAGATAGACCTTTACCAGATACGATATTATGTCCACCAAAATCCGTTTTCAACCCTAACGCCTGGGCAACTCAAAACTACAACATTGTAGAGGATCTATAACAAACCCGTTGTGCTATGTCGACGCTAGAAGTCTTACAAAATTCCCCCAATCAACGTAAGAATTTGCTATCTTATATAGGAGCGATAAATATCGATTCCTCGAACACCATTATGTTAAAATTAGAGTATTTCAAACTGAGGCTTTCCCACCAATTAGCGTTTCAAATAGTTACCAATGTTTCTGGGTAAAGTATCCATCGTACTATTTTAGACGAAGGATCCTCTACTTCCGTTATGTCGATATCCTGCTGGAGATCCATTGGCTCTCCTGAGTTGAACCATTCCCCCACTACCTTGAAATCATTTGACGGATGTGGATTTCAACCATACGGGCTATTACAATCCTTAGTCATAGAGTTGGGAGGTAAGACCATTTCCATTAATGTGGAAGTTGTCGCCACCCAATTGGATTATAATTTATTACTTGGCCAAAATTGGTTCTATGCCATGACCGCGGTGCCCTCATCTGTCTTCCGCATCGTGCAATTTCCCCACCAAGGGAGAATTGTTACTATCGACCAGTTAGATTTTTGTACACCAGACACCACTACTCATCATGCGGCTAATGTCCCTCTCTTGGGACACTCCTTGCAAATATATGAGAGTGTGGGGGTAGGACTCCTAAAAGACTCATCCCTGATGGGATTCTTTCCAACATCAGTTCCCCCAACCCATTTTGCCATGGTGAACATGATCTCATCTATGATCCCAACCTCCTCCAACTCAACATACTAATGGGTTGTGCCCAATCTAAATCATATGGACTTGATTGGAGATGTGATGCCTCTCAGCCCCGCTGAAGCCACTTATGAGGCCATCCAATCAACACCCGATTTACCAGATGTTCACTCTGCAGTGGCATCTACTTCAAGTTCTCTTCCACCCGAGCAGAACTCATACCCACCATCATCTGATCATCTACTCCAAATGTTTCACTCTATTGAATCGATCATGGATATTATGAGCTTGGATGAGCCTCCATGGGAATACCTTCATCACCGATTGCCCTTTCCTCCGCCTCTTGACACGGTAGAGAACACAATTCATACTCTTGTTTCTCTAGATGTCTTTTTTCACCTTCAATATCCTATTCTTACCCAAGATACGGTAACCGAGGGGAATCTGGAAAAAATCACGCCTACCATCACTATAGATATCTCAGTCAAACCAAGAATTGTGGAACATATTCAAATAGACCAAACCTGTTCTCCCGATGAACTCAAGACTTTTATGGCCTTGTTTAAACAGTTCCGCAATGTGTTTGCATGGAGCTACGAGGAAATGCCCAAGATTGATCTCGCTATTGTTATGCATGAAATCCAAACATATCCCGATGCTAAACCTGTCTGGAAAAAACTCCGTCCCGTGCACCCTAGGAAGACTGTGACTATTAAAGCAGAGATTGAAAATTTGTTGAAAGTTGGGTTTATTTATCCTATTCCCTTAATAGTCTAGGTCTCCAATGTTGTCATGGTTGCAAAGAAACAGGGAACCATTAGAGTTTGAGTTGATTACAGGGATCTGAATAAGGCTTGTCCTAAGGACAATTACGCTACCCCGTTTATTGACCAAATCATTGACAACTATGCCAGAAGTGTCATATTTTACTTTATGGATGGCTTTTCTGGATATAATCAGATTGAGATCCACCCAGACGACCGACATAAAATTGCTTTCATATGCCCATGGGGTACATTTGCATATCGCAAAGTACCTTTTGGTCTTAAAAATGTTGGTGCTACATTCTAGCGGGCCATGTCGTATGCCTTCCACGATGTAAAGGATTTTGTGGAACCTTACCTCGACAATCTTCCTGCTCATTCAAATCGTCACGAAGTCCACATCAATCATCTAATGGTCGTGTTTCTCAGATGTTGACGGTACAATATCCGTTTTAATCTCCATAAGTTCATATTTTGTGTGGAGTCCAGACGCCTCCTAGGATTCATTATTTCCAAAGAGGTGATCCATATTGATCCCCTCAAGGTAGAGGCTATTGTTTCCCTACCCCCACCCACCTATATTACAGAACTTCAAAGTTTGTAGGGGAAGGAAAACTAGCTGTGTCGTTTTGTGTGTAATTTTGCAGAAAAAACAAAGGATTACATGCGGTTATTAAAGAAGGACATCCCATTTATTTGGGATGAATATGCCCAACAAGCCTTTGACAATCTCAAGTACGCTATTACTCATGCACCCGTGTTACAACCATCAGATTACACCAAGGATTACATCCTTTATCTTGCCGTCGCTACTTCAACTATCGTTATGGTTTTAGTACAGAAAGATAGCAATGCGTAGGAACATGTGATATACTACCTCAGTAAGGGTCTCATCGAATCTGAAACCTCTTATTTGCATGTAGATAAGTTAGCTCTGGCAGTAGTCATTGATGGTCAAAAGTTTCGTCACTATATCCTAGTACTCCGCACTACCACCATTATCGCCGATTCTAACCCTATGTACCACCTTCTCATGCGTCAAGTCTTAGGGGTCAAATATTTGCACTGGATCGTGATTCTCCAAGAATTTGATCTCCAGTTTGAAAAGGCCAAATCCAAAAAGTCTTTGGTATTTGCGGAGCTCATTTGTGATCTTCCCCATACTGATCAAGAATATGATCCCATTGACTCTCTCCTGGATGAGTCATTGTTTTTGATTATTACTTTTGACCCTTGGTATAGAGACATCACTTTGTATCTCCAAACCCAACGCTTTGGTACTCATTTATCCCGCGATGAATGTCGTTGTATCCGTCACCATGCAAAATATTAATTGATCATCGGTGATACCCTATACCACCTTGGTATTGATTCCATTCTACGACGATGTTTGACTCACGAGGAGGGCCGAGCATGTCCTAAATGATTTACACTCGGGGGCATGTGGCGGTCATATTTCTGGGATGGCTATAGCCCAGAAGATCTTACGCACTGGATATTACTGGCCATCCATTTTCAAATATTGTATGGAATCGGTCAAGAAGTGTCCTCCTTGCCATCTTTTGCATTATAAAAAACGCTCACATCCAGCCCCACTACATCCAGTTATCGTTGTAGGCCCCTTTGAAAAATGGTGTATCAACTTCATGCATTGTAAGCCTACCTCGAGGGGGGGGCATGGTTATATTATTGTCACAGTAGACTACTTTACCATATAGGCCGAGGCTATGCCTACATACAAATAATATGACGAAATTGTCGCACTCTTTATATTCAATCACATCATTGCTCGATTCAGAGTCCCTCAAGCCATCGTCACTGATCACGGATCACATTTCCAAAACAAGATGGTGGATGAACTAAGCGATAAGTTGGGTTTTCGACATGAAAAATCAACCCCGTACTATCCTCAATCAAATGGACAAGTAGAGGCCATTAACAAGGTCTTGAAAACCATGATTTAGTGCATGGTGGGCACACACAAGTCAAATTGGAATGTGATGCTTTTTTCATCCCTTTGGGCATACAAGACTTCTGTTAAAACCGCCACTGGTTTTACACATTTCCAGTTGGTGTATGGACTAGAGGCAGTATTTCCTATTGAGTGTGAAATTTCGTTCTTAAAACTAGCCATTGAACTTTTACCAAACACAACTAATGAGGAAGAATGATTCTTACACTTGGAAAAAATCGACAAAACGCACCGTGATGCAGCTTTACCCAACGAAACACACAATAAATGCATCAAGTCCCAGTACAATAAATCCGTGTGAAACCCCGTATCTTCAACGAGGGTGATTTAGTCCTTACCTATGACCAAAAACATGATAAGTTGGTGGCAGGAAAACTTGATCCCATGTGGCATTGTCCATATGTAGTAAAACGTGTTTTGGAAAAGGGAGATTACGAGTTGGTTGATTATGACGGAATATCCTTGAGGGAGCCTCGCAATGGGATCTACCTAAATTGGTACTACGCTTGAATTATCTTGCATTACTACGTTGTATATATTGTACATGACGTGTGTTTATGTTTGGTGTGACACTTTCTTTTTGTGTGCTAGGATCCTATCTTGATTTTTGTTTATACCATGTCCTTCCTGAATGTGCAGATGGCAACATGCTATGGATTCGATTGCCGACACACCCGCAGACTCTCTTCGGTGGCATGGGTACTCTATTCCCCTACCGATGAACTGATAAGCTCAGGAGGAACTTGCCTAGGTCATGCAACCAATAACGTCGTCGAATATCACGCGGTGATCAGATTATTGACCGACGCTTTTTCCCTCAGTGTGGACCACATTGTTATCTACCTCGATTATCAATTAGTGGTCTCTCATTTGAACCGTGCCTATGCTATCTGTGACCCTATATTACTCTGCTTCTTTCGGCACATACGCCTCTTGGAAAGGCCTTTTGAGTCCATTCTATACCTACATATTCCATGAATTATGAATACAGTTGCCGAATTCTTGGGCTAATTTTGTGTTAGATTGGCATATTACAGATTCATAAACATTTTATCAAGGATGCATAAATCAACATAACATGTAAACTACTCATAGTGTACAAGAAAACATGCTTAAGATCCAAAATCCATCATAGAAACACATGTATAAAACTGCTATATAATGTCATATATATATATATATATGACATTATATAGCGGTTTTATACATGTGTTTCTATACTGATACATATATATATATATCATGCCTGGCAGAAAAATGTTGAACAAAAATGATACTGATACAAAATATGAAGCTCATAAGCTTTCAGTAGGTCACATCTACCAAATATGAATCCTATGTATTCCAGTACATTATCATATATACAGCCTATCCCTAATGATGCTCGTGATAGCATATAATGGCCCTAGCCACTGTACAGAGTAACTGGCCAAAGCGTCCCGGGACTCCAACTGTCCTACACTGGTAATGTCGAGGGAGGTCATCTATGGATATGTCTGGGATATCAAGAGTCAACCACTGGAGGTTGTCCTCTAGCTCATCAAGCTCCTCTACAACCTCTTGATGGACTTTTGCCATCTCCCAAACTACTCCTCGTCTCTCGATGGGCGAGGAACCCGCTGGTCTGGATGGGCCAACATCTGTATAATCAAGATATGACATATTAATAGTATACAAAAAAATGGAAAAATCATAAAATACATAAAAACAAAAGAGTATCTTTTTTACCGATATATCCCCATTTCTCTCCATCGGGAAGAGCCAAATCAGTATCTCCTATGAAATCCGTGCCGACATAAGCATAGTCCTTAACCATGAGGAGATGCCTACGTAGCCACCTGAAGAAGGTCGGAATGTATGTGATCTTAGGCCCACCGCCTCCATGGAGGGGCATCATCTTTGACCACCTCACCATATGCGGATCTTTTGGATCGAGATCATCAAGCTCAACCCGTAGACGAAGCAGTGGAACCCTTTCTAGGAAGAAGGATACCACGATGGAAACATACCCAAATTGTATCAACTCACCTCTATGACACTTGGTCAGTTGATCTTTTAGGTTTGCGAGTATCCCCTCGCACCAGTTAAATATAGTGGGTGCCATACACTCTATTGTATATAGCATATGGGCCTTGGTGGCCTGATGAGCGGCTCTGCTGCCCGCCACTCTCTCGATGGTGAATAACACAATCCTCAGAGGATGGTCCCATAAATTTTTGATAGGGATTTCCCACCTAGCATCTGTGTGCCCAGAGTACAAAACTGTGTCATGAGACTCTCAGTAGACTGGTCGCTACCACGGGGTCTAGATAATGATATAGGGGCCCCACGCCTTGATAATCCGGTCAAGAAATAGATTTCGTTGACATCCAAAGTAAGGATATGAGACCCTACCTTGAAAAATTGTTTATCCAGGTTCCATAATCGGATCAAATAGTAGAGTAACTGGACCTGGGCCCTCATTCCATGGACATGGAAAAATTTAAGTAATCCACACCCCCGCAAAGTATTGACGGAGTGTGGGTCATTTTCTGCTTGTGCATCTCCTAGTTCGTGTTCACGCTCCTTCCATTGGAACATTTTGGTGGCTAAGACCTATATAAACATCAATAAGATAAACATTAGGTCCCCCTCCATACTTCAAAACTTGTCTTTTGGGCCCCATTCTTAGTTTTGGAAGTCAAATTGCACCGATGCACCCCTCATGTGCAGACAGTGCGCCGATGACGCGCTTTTCCCATAGGGAAGGCCCGTCAGACCCTTAGTGACGCACTTCCCGAAAGGGGAAAGCGCGTCACCCAAAGCGTGCAATTTCTCCTCCAAAATGAGCTTAAAACCCCAAAACACATGCATTAAAAATAAAAAACTAAACCATCAAAAGTAAGAGGAAGAGATTTAGGATTACCTAGCACTAACCAGAGGAAAAATGACTGACCGAGGCTCCTACCATCGTTGTCAAGAGATCATGATCCAAAGAAGTTTTTTCACTATTCTAACTTGGTAAAAAATGAAATGGTAAAGAATTTTTACTATTTTCCCTTTTTATATAATTTTTTTTTTTAAATTTTTAGTATTTTATGGGTTTTTTACTATAGTTTACTTCATTTTTATGTTTTAAAACGTTATAATGAACCCTAACCTGGTTCTTGGAGCTTGCAGATAGAGGAAAATGGTGTCTTGACTATGTTGGTGATCATCATAGACTTTTTGTGCTTCTTATCAAGTGTGAAAAGGTCTTTGAGCGTTTTTATACTATTATCACGCTCTTTAAAACTACGTATTAAAGGTATCAAGCTGGGTCTTTGTTCCTTCTCATGCTCGTAAAAACATGAGAATAAGTCATCGAGTCCTCTTTTATCTCTTTTTCGGGCTCGTAAAACTCCGACGAAAAAGGAACCCCCCTGGAGTTCCTCTTTAATATCTTTTCAGACTCCCTAAATAAGAAAATATCACCAAGTGAACGTGATTCTTTCATGCTTGTTAAAGTATTAGAAAGGTCGTATTTCTGGTGATAGTTTACCCCTTTTTCGGACCAGCAGGACTATTTACGAAAAAGGAGCACTCTAGTTAATCATGACTATAAGAGTTCTCGCTCATATTGTTTTATACTTTTTTCGGATGAGCTGACTAACGTTTACGAAGGGAAACCCTTCTACATAAGGGAAGAAAACCCAACAAACTTTCTCATGAAGAGATTGAATTCAAGATACATAGTACATCATCATGTGAACCCATATATAAGAGAAGTCACATAAATAGACTCTGGGACAAACCCTAGAGATAAAGAAGAATCTCTCCCAAAGATAGCAGACCCAAGAACTAGTCTTCTTCTTTTGCTTCGTTTTTATTCTTCTCTCTTGCGCACTTGTGTAGGAGAGTGGATTGAATTGCTACTTGAGAATGAGTGAGGCAACCTTATATTTATACCTTTCTTGTGGTTTTCATTTTCACCTTGTGGGTCCGACTTGCTTCACTTCAATATAAAAATGCTTATTCATTATTCTTTTTCTTTGGGGGGCGTCTTGCTCAGGAGACCTCCTGAAGCTACAACATCAACAACACCTTTCCAAGAGGGCTGGAAATAGAGCAAAAGATCTCCCATGTGATATATGCCAAATGAAGTGTTTGGGTTCTTATTTATACTTTTTCTCATTACATTTTGGGTCCACATTTACTTGGGTTGACCTTTAGTTTAAGTAATTACAAAATTTCTCTTTAGGGGCCAACTTGTACAATGTCAAATATTATAAGAATATTCTGATGCTACATTAACATCAACACTCCCTCTTATCGAGGAATGTATTTTTATTACTCATTATTCATTGGTTCAATGGTCTTCTTCTTGTATTAGAATCTCTTCTCTTCTTCATAGGAAAGGTCTTCCTTGAGCCACCTACTGAAGGGCATCATGTCCATATGGCTACAACCAACATGGACCTCCATCAAGTCTCTATGGGATACAACCCAACGAGCTCACAAGGGCTACAAACTCAAGCGATTCATCATCACGTCATGGGATACAACTTCATGATGTCCATATGGGATACAACCTCATGTGGGGTCACAAAGGCTACAACCTCATGTGATACTTTCAACAACACGTCAATGGATACAACCTTATGACATCCACAAGGGATACAACCTCATGTGGGATCACAATGGATACAACCTCATGTGAGACTTTCACCAAGAAATCAAGGGCTACAACCTCATTACATCCACAAGGGCTACAACCTCATGTGGGATCACAAGGGATACAAACT
The DNA here is from genome assembly GCA_027924585.1 of Larix kaempferi. NCBI lineage: Eukaryota > Viridiplantae > Streptophyta > Pinopsida > Pinales > Pinaceae > Larix > Larix kaempferi. The sequence goes on from BSBM01000502.1 coordinate 5,722,330, forward strand.
CATGTGAGAATTTCACCAACACATCAAGGGATACAACCTCATGACATCCACAAGGGATACAACCTCATTTGGGATAACAAGGGATACAACCTCATGTGAGTCTTTATCACATCCACATGGGATAAAACCTCAAGGGATAGTGGGCTACAACCCATAAACTAGACATCTCTTCAGCTCAACTTAGTCCATCGAGGAGTACGATATTGAATAATGTCTCACCGATGCTGAAACATCAACACTTCTTATTAGCAAGGGGAGACATTATGCATCATAATAAATATCCAAATGCATCAACTACAACTGATGTGAGGCTCCAACCTCTTTGGTTCTTCAACTCCAACTGAAGGGGTGTTCCAACACCTCAATTTTCCATCTCCAACTTGAAGGAGACTACACCCACTGAATTTTGTCAACTCTAAGTGATAGGATTATACAACATCCAATATCACATGCTCCAACCTAAGATCCTAGCACAATATATCAGAACATATTGCAATATTCTCAACTATGGAGCTTTCGAAGTCACACTACTTCATGAGATGTCACACACCCAGAAATGTTCCTAGACTCTGTTGTACCAGGTGCCACATAAGCTGTCTACTTCCTGCTACACCAAGAAATCATGGCACACCTCAAACCATATCCGAATGTACCATGTAGGTATCTCAACGCATAATGTGTTGCAACCTCTCTATCTATGCACTATTATTCCATCTATGTCATTTCTCATCCATCTATGCCATTTCTCATCCATCTATGCCATTTCTCATCCTCTCACCATCTCAATAATACTTGATGGAAATCCAGACTCCCTCTGGATCTTTGCTATAGACTCCCTCTACAACTCTGCATTATACTCTCTTGATATCATCCTATATGAGGTGTTATCCCTGATGCAAATCTAAACTGCATCCTAAAGACCAGCTCTTATAGAGAAAATAAGCACAGCTCCTCACAAGAGTATACCGATATGTTGTCAATCAAGTATATCACAGATCCAATAAACTTCTTGTACATGGTGGGATCTACCAAATCTTAATCAGAATCACACTCAACTTCTTTAGATTTGTCGCCATCGATGTATCCATGGAATCACAATCCATCATGCTAGATTTGCTCAAGATCTAAACTGTGTACTCCCCTCAATCGAGGAATATCTCATATGGTCTTAGCCGCACCTCCAATCTCAAGAAATAATACAATAGATCAATATCCACATCTCGAACTCATAGGAAAAATCCCTCTACACCCGAACACTCGACTCTCTCAGTATCTGAGTGTCCTATACTAAAGAAACCCATTGCCATCTGCACATGATGAATCTTGATCCACTGCTCTAACATAACATATATGTACTGCACCTCCTCAGAAGTTAATAGAGTATCTCTTGTCCTCCAGGACTAAAACATATAACATACTGGCTCTCCACTCTAGCATTGCCAGGTTCTCATCTTGAGTCCTGAACTCCAGGAACCAAATTAAGACCTAAACCTTGGTCATCATGAAGTAGATCCAATATCCCCTCGGACATACTATCACTGATCATATAAGGATACCTTGGCATTCTTTCCAAGTGCTCAACCCCTGCAAATACCATCAGGCTCTGCACTCCGGGAGGCATATAACCATCCGCCTCAATGATGGTAGGTATCTAAAAAATGCAGGTGAGAAAAATCTATGATGCCACAACTCAAATAAACTGACACTGTTAATACTTGTCCTGGTAACCCAATTGATCTACAAAGTCCTCCTTTTGTATTACTAGTCTCTGCTTGGGCCCTTTGGCCATACAAGAACAGGTCCATGAACAAAAGGAAACTCTATCACCTTTATCCTCCAAGTCTGAGATGGGTAGAAGACTCTTCTCCTACCCAAGTACAAACATCACATCACTCACATGTGGAGAATCTTCGAATTCTGGCTAGAAAGGAGTGGCCCCAACTCCTTTCATATTAACATTATCTCCAAGTACAATCTATACCAGAGAATCACTGCCATCATTGTAATCAAATCTCCATAACTCATGCAATACTCTACAAAATCATGTCAAACCAATTCTTGATGTCTCTTGGGACTTGGCTTCTGCACAAACATCAAAACACTTCTCTAGTTCCCTGCTCCATTGGCCTACAATTGATATGTACTACTCTAAACGATTTTTCCAAGAACCCTAGCGAACGAGTTATCCTACTCAAACTGTCATGCCACAAGAGAGAAATTCTTCTGATTGCATGAAGTAGTTATGTTACTGGTGGTTGCCCCATCCACCAACAAGCTATATCTCTCCACATTAGAATAGTCTCCTGCAATTTCTGAAGCTTATGCATTGCACGTATTACTGCTGCAAATTCTGAAGAATCCTCTAGGCCCTAACTTTTCTCCTCCAAATCAAACTCCACTGTAACTATATAAAAGTATTCTTTCAAGTAATGTATAAGTGTATGTCTCCTTTGCTCATGACAAGAAACTACTCATTTAGCCTTCTAGGATCTTTCCTTGGCATCCCCTACATCACACATGAACATGAGATATGTATTAGAACCAAGCCTGCTTTGATTCCATGTTGAATTTTTAGGTTAGTTTAGATCTTTAACATTTATTTAATTTTCATCATAGCAAAACCATAGGACTAGGTATGTTCGATTATGGTGCTTCGACTAATGTTATGCCTCTAGTAGTGATGAACATATTAGGAATGGAGATATCAAGGCCATACAAAAAAATTTGTTCCATGGACTCCTGTGAGGTTAAGGTTAGTGTTGTTGTTGTAGATGTTCAGGTGTATCTCCCGACCCATTCCAGTATCTCCTTGTGCATGGATATCATGGTTATTGACATACAAGGAGCATGGGGGATTTTCTTATAAAAAAAGTTTGGTGTTGACCTAGGAGGTAACCTTTAGATGGATCTATCATATGCCACCATTCCAACAACAAAAGGGACATTTGCGGGTACTGCATAGAGAACCAATGAGTGCTTTGATAATGATATTGGATGATATACAACTTTTGAAATAGACCTTGTGCCTCATGAATATTTTGACAAGCTCTGGACGATGCACTTTGATAGGGCTAAATCTCAGTTAGGTATGGGTGCACGTATTGTTCTAACTTCTCCTCGTGCTGAAAGTCATCATTATTCTCTCCACTTAGAATTTGAAGGTACTAACAATGTGGCCCAGTGTGAAGCCCTCTTACATGGTCTTGAGATAACCAAGGATTATGGTATCAAGACTTTACAAGTTACATGTGACTCTGAACTAATTTTTATGCAAGTCAAAGAAAAATTACAGGCAAGAATGATAGACTAAAAATATACAAGAATGCAATACAACTAGACACATAAAGTTTTGATACATTATCTTTACAGGTCGTTCCCAGAGATCATAATAAATTGGAAGATTCATTAGCCATCTATGCTTTCGTTCTTTGTCCCAGTGAGGGGAAAGTGGAATCTAGAAAATTTCGAGTGATTTATAGGTCGTCAATTATATAGAAATTCGAGGATTGGTAGGTTTTTGGTGATGGAAAACAAATACACAAGTTTAGGAACAATATGGAAAAATTTGCAAGCCATCAGCTCGATTGGAGAGAAGAAGGGTCTTCAAATAAGTTAGATTACAACCCCATTCTTTCTGAAGGAATATCAATGGATAATATTTTCAATAGATATGATAGATGCAAGGAAAAGAAAGAAAAGGAGATTCATCTAGTAGATTACATTGAAATCGATATCGAATCTCATGAGGAGCTGAGACCCATCAAAATTGGAAAAGATATCAATCTCGAGGAAAGGAGGGAAATGGAAATGTTGGTTAGTGAATTTATAGACCTCTTTGCTTGGTCCTATGACAAATTCAACGTTTATGAAAGTATTATTATTGAGCATGCTATACCATTGAAAGAAGGTGCACGTCTGTATAGGAAAAATCTCATAAATGTAAACCCAAAATTGGCTCCTCTAGTCCAGAAAGAATTGCAAAAGATGGTTGATGCTAAAATAATTGCTCCGATTAGATACTCAGAATGGCTCTCTAATTTGGTTCCATCCAGAAAGAAGACATGTGACATTAGAGTCTGTGTGGATTTCAAAAACCTCACCGCGGTATCGAAAAAGGATAAACATCCTTTGACTAATATGGAACTACTATTGTAAAGGATTACAAGGTCTTAGATGTTGCCTTTCCTAGATGGTTTCTCTAGTTTCAATATGATTGTAGTGAAAAAGGAAGATTGGGATAAGACAACATTTACTACGCAATGGGGTACCTATGAGTATTTGAGGATGCATTTCAATCTAATGAATGTCAAAGCTACATTTCAGAGAGCTATGGATTATGCCTTCCAAGACATCATGCAGAAGATATTAGAAATATACAAAGATGATCTCACCGTGTATTCGAAGGATAGAAAATATCACTTCAGACATCTCCAACAAGTATTTAAAAGTTCTAGCAAGTATGGTATATCGTTAAAACCTAAGAAATCAATTTTTGGAGGTGTAAAAGGTAAGTTACTAGGCCATATTGTTTGCAAAGATGGACTGAAAATTGATCCTAAAAGGATTAGAGGTATAAAAGAAATTGCTTTTCTCAAACATTTCAAAGCCTTGCAATCATTCTTTATAAAGATTAACTTTAATCGTAGGTTCATTCCAAATTTTGCTGAAGTTACTAAACCTTTGAATAAGTTACTTATGAAAGATGCATATTTCAAGTGGGATGATGAGTCCAAGAGAGCGTTTGAAGACATCAAGGATGCTATCGTATGAGCTCTGATTATGGTAAGTCGTGATTATTTCAAGCCATTTCAAATATTTTATTTGGCATCTACTGACACCAATGCAGGAGTAATGTTACAAAAGAATTATCATAACGAAGAGCAACCCATTGCTTTCATGAGTAAATCTTTGAAGAGTTCAGTGTTAAAATACCACATCATGGAAAAGCAAGCTTACACTTTGGTGATGTAACTAAAACACTTTAGAGTATATGTCGGCTACTCGAATATCATAACATATGTTCCACATCCAACAGTGAAGAAAATTATGAAGCAACAAGATAGTTTAGATACCCGGGGAAAGTGGATCACGAAGATCCAAGAGCATGATCTGGAAATCCAACCAACCAAATTAATTAATGGCAGAGGATTAGCTCAGTTGATGGCAGAAGGAAATGAGGAAGCCCTTGGTATTAAGGAAGAGGTGTCTCCTATGGTCTTAGTAGTCATTGAAGAATTAAAACTGTGTGATTGGTACAAAGACATCGTATACTAGTTGAAGAATCTTTGATCTCCTGGTCATCTTCAGGACCACAAGAAAAGAGCATTAAAGTTGAAGGCCTCCAAATATTATTTTTTGGACCACGTTTCACAGAAGTTAGACCAAGTATTGGGATGGAAAAATCCAGATGGAATAATTCTCACGTGTGTTCACCCTTTGGAAGCAAGCCAGTTGATCGACGAATTTCATAAAGGGGTATGTAGTGGCCATCATTCTGCTTCTACCACCACCCACAATATATTGAGAGCAAGATACTACTGGCCCTCTATTTTCTAGGATGTGCAAAAATATGTTAGAAGTGACCAGTCTTGTCAACTCTTTATCGAAAAATAGAAGTTCACAACGTTACCATTACAACCAATCATAGTTGAAGTGCCATTTCAGCAGTGGGGCCTAGATTCATTGGTGAGTTCAAGGAGAATTCAAGCAATGGTCATAAATGGATTCTGATGGCTACCGAGTATTTTACCATATGGGTTGAGGCTATTTTGACTAAGCAAACTACAACGAAGTTTGTCATGGATTTTCTTGAGGACATGTTATTACTCGATTTGGAGTGCCAACCAAAATTATTACAAATAATTCCCAAGCCTTAAGTTTTGGTGACTTATCTACCTTTTGTTTCAATTATGGAATTGTATTATCTCATTCCTCCAACTACTATATATAAGGGAATGGATTGGCTGAATAAAGCAATAAAAATATGATAAACATTATAAATAATATTATCGGAGATAACAAGAAAATATGGGAGAATAAGTTAAAGTATGCAGTATGGGATGACAGGACCACACACAAAGAGTTGACTATAAAGAGCCCCTTCGAGCTCATGTATGGGATTGATGTTTTTCATGTCCGCAAATTTTGCATTGGATCACAATGGCCTAAGCCACTTGGCCATGTTAATGATAGTTTTTCAAATTGGTGCTAAGGGTCTAATAATTGCTAAGCATGATGTCCAAGTTAGAAATAATGGAAAATTAGATCCAAATGGACAAGGTGGGTCACATGAAGATTAATTTCCCAATTCAAAGTTTGTAATGTCCCCATCCAAATAAATTATCATGGAGGAAAAATTCCACTAACCTACTAGTTCCCTAGGTTGGGGTGGAAGCATTAAAATTTGGAATAAGGGAGCTACAAGATCCAAAATGACCTTATACTTACCAATTCACATTAAATGGGCCAAATAAACAATAATAAAAAGGAAAATAAGGTGGCATTGGCTTATGAGGGAGCATAAGAGGTTGTGGGACCCACATGTGGCAAGATTCCCCACTACACTTGGCATCATTCTCACACAAATTCGAGATTAGGGTGGAGGGTAACGTACTTGGGATAGATGAAGAGGCAATATTCATGGCAAGAATCATGGAGGCTTGACTTGGAGTGGAAGAGTAACTCCCAATGAAGAGGAAGAAGCATAATAGACAAATTGAGACACTTGTGACAAGATTCCATGGCATCTATGACAACAATGCTGAAGGAATCTATGAAAAATATGACAAATTTAGACGCGACGGAAGACCTATGAAAAATATGACATATTAGGGCTAAAAATAGCCACCAAGAGGGCACATAGAGGGAACTATGGTCAGCCAAGATTCCCAATTCGAATTGGGGAAAGAGGAGTGCAAGAATGAGTAGGACAAGTGTCTCATGAAGGAATCAATCACTAACTAGAGTTGGGTGAGTGGCTTGGAGGGAAATTCAACCTCATGAGTCCACATGAAGTTAATAAAAGAGGGGTATGAGGAAGGAGAGAAAAATTTGGATCATTTTTTTTTTGCACTCCTGGAGAGCTTAGCTTGTCCTTGCACGGTGGGTGTTTACCTTCCCTGCTATTGAACCAATTTCGAAGGTGGAAGATCCATGTTAAAGTTGGTTGAAGGAGAGGCCATTCAGACCTCTTATCAGATATTAAAGGATGTGTTTAATGCAGGTTCAATTCCCTCTACAGTTCAAATTCCTCTTATAGAACTTCTTCTACTTTCTCTTCTCACACTCTCTTCTCAATGTTCATGTTCTAGTGTTGATGGCGCACTAATGGTTGCATAAAAATTGTGGAGGATGATTTTGTTACTCCATTGATGTAGGATATGATGTATGGAACTGTGTTGAGATGCATATCTGAGCCATAGCTTGAAATCTCATGTATATCATGTAAAAATTCCAAGCAAACTACTTATTCGAGCTAGTTTCCCCTATACTTTCTTATGGACTTTTTGGAGTGGTTATACATCTGTTTTGATATTTTGCATCTGTTTGAGTATCCTATGATTTACTGTATATGACCAAATTACTATATGCAGGCCCCTTGGGAATTTGATTAAATTTTATGAAACAATTTCCATGTCCATTGTTGACATTTTCCAATGCAATATCTATGTGTCACAACTTTCTATTTTATGGGTGTAATGGAATATTATAGAACATGGTAAATGCCCATTTTGGTTTTCCTTGAGGTACTTTATCCAAGCCAAGCCTCTATTCAGAAATTAGGGATGGTCGTACCGTGTTTAGGAAGCCAAAAATTCAATGACTAGTGGGGTGTTTCAACATTGAATTTACCAGTATTTCTCCCTTTCTTTCCTCCTTTATTAATGCAAGTCATGAATGTATCTAGCAAGTGTCTGAGTGTCCATTAGATGAATTATGATTTCCTAAGACCCTTTAATCCATTCTAGGTAGAATTAGAAAGCATTTGGGAGCGTTTGGGATAGCTTGGGTTTCACTAGTCCAAGGTTCGAAATTGGCCAAAATTGAACAAAATTTCATGATAGGGATATTACAATATTACCTTACCTATTCATATGAAAATTCCTGCATACAAAATCCTCCAGCAACACATGCCAGATCCAACTGTTGTCCATATTGATCATTTGATAAAAATTGATGAAACCCACAGAAGAGATTTTGATCATATGGTGCAGAGTTAGGAAAAAACTAAAGGAAAATTTGATAAGAAGACTCGCCAATGCAAATTCGAAAAGGATGATCTTGTCCTCCTATGGAACAAATGGAATGAACAACCAGGTAAGCATGGTATGTTTGAAATTATTTGGTTAGTTCCATATCAAATTGATGATGTTGCAGGTACTAGCTCCTTCCGCTTAAGCCATCTGAATGAAGAAAAGGTTCCCTTTCCCATTAATGGGAAAGCATTAAAGAAGTTTTACACAGGTGATATTTGATGTCCTAAAAACATCCTTTTCCTTTGTACTATAGTATATTTAGATCCATTTGAGTTCAAAATTCACTGTTACCTATGCATTGCACTTGTTGTTATTTCATTTTGATTTATAACACATTTCATTTTGAATAAGTTAGGATGGAATTGTCTCCCTCCAATGCATTTAATGTATTTTTTGTTAGATGTGTGTGTAGGTATACATGTAACTAGGATATTCTAGGGGGTTTTGATACACTCTTGAGAGTACATGTACCGTAGTTGGAGCCAACAGAGTGCCTGATGCATCCTTTTCAGACATACAAGAGAGAGTGTTTTTTTATTTATTGTAAAGGCCAAGCTTTGGGGCTATATTTTGTAGAGTGATTATTTTGGGGCTAAATAACACTGATAATCTCATGCCAGGTCCTCTTAATTTTTATTCCAGTAAGTGTTGGATTAGTGGCATTGTTGAGTGTCCCTTATCGAGCCATTTGTCCCTGGGTTGGTGTCCAGTGCTTCTTAGAGTGGGCCCATTAGGACACATGACTACACATATTTTGCTTTGTAAAGGTGATAGCATATGTAAGGGTTTTCATACTTGGTTTAGAACACCTTATTTTTCCCACTTGGACCTATTATTTGATAGAAAAACCCTCCTCCTAGTCTCCAGACCAATGACATCATTTCTTAAAAAATATTCTAACATGGTTAAAAAGGAGGGAATTGAGGGACAAGCATCTGTTGGGGTTAGTTGAGGCATGACACCCTCCCTTTGGCTTACCTTGCACTTGGTGGAGCCTAATTTCATATTTCTATTGTTATTTTATGTCATTGTGTGGTTTAGTCACCAAATTTGTGGGTGCACTAACCAATTTTTTTTTTAATATTTTGTCATTAACTTGTAGGATTAATATTGTAAAAGGTTAACTATAGTCTCATATAAATAAGAAATCCTAACCTCATTGTAAAAACATAGGACATAGGTTTAGATTGTGAAATCTTTTCTTTTCCTATTGGTTTATTAGAGCTCTTGAACTAGTGCGCACTTCCATTGTGATGTTTTTTGTTTTTGCATGAATTGTGAATGGATGAATTTTTGAGGTTTGATAGTCATATGCTAAGTGGATGTTAAGAATAATTATAATAAATCATGCCCAAGGGTGGCCTAAGGTACATATCCTTGCTCATTCCATGGTTAATGTTGGTAAGTGTATCTCCTAACCCTATTTTAATGTCATTCTTGAAGTGCTTTGGACTAAGGTAGTGTTTGTTCGCTAACATTTTGTTTACTTGCTTGAGGAGACCTTCCTATTAAGGAGCTCTCCATAGTTCTATTGGGCCTTGGAATTATTTATTTTCTCTATGTAGGGTTTTTCTACCTAACCCTAGATAGTTGCTAGCTTTTCCCTAATTACAAGTGTATTGGAAGGAATCTTAATAAGAGGGACGTTGGCCTCGATCTCAAATATCCCTAGGGTTTGAAACACAAATCTAATACCCTATCCTTCAATTACCCTCATTTTATCAGCTTCTACATGTATTTTATTTTATTTTATGCAAAGAAGGATTTTATAGCCTAAAAAAGCCCTAAAAATCTAAATAATTCAAAAACCCAAAAGTAGTAGTAAATTTGTCTTTCTGTTCCACCCTAAAAATTCACCCTAGGGTTTTGGCCACAAACTCTAAAGGGCATCCTAATTTGAGGAAGTCCATTGGGATCCATGAAACCTTTGTATATTGTGAATTGAGAAGTGTTTTGTGTTATTGGTTGATCCTTTAAGTTCTCCCTCGCCCAATTGTTGTCCTTCCCTTGAGGGCGCAATTTTTGAGTGAGTGCCTTGGGAAACATGAAATTGCCTCAAAAGGTGTGATTTTGTTTGATAAATTGAATAAATCCATTTATATATGATTCTTGTGTGTAGATTTGATATTGTTTGACTCTAATAAGGAACTTATCAAGGTCTTGTGGGAGGTATTTGTGGCTTGTTGTTGGCTACAGGTATTTTCACAGATTAGGGTCTTCCCTTAGATTTTGGAGTTACTCGAAGTGTTGAGAGGTTAAACTGTGGTGACATTAGGTTTAATTCTCTCCCAAGATTACCATCACTAGCACTATATTTACATTGCCTATATTTTCAAAGGGATGCAAGTTTGAATGGTATCAGTTTCCAATATGCATGCTTTGCCGAAATTCATACAATATTTGTTAGGTGGCATATTTTTGGTTAGGATGGACCACAACATCTTGCGATATTTCCTGGAGCAGAAGGACCTAAATGAGAGGCAACATAAATGGGTAAGAAAGGTACAAGATTATGATTTTGACATTAAGTATGTGAAGGGAAAGAAAAACATTGTTATTGATGCCCTCTCTAGGAACTTAGAAGCATGTTCGTTGATGGAGGTTTTAGCTGATTTGAAAGCCCACCTTTTGGTGGAATATTCCAAGAACAAGTTTGCTTGCGAGTTGATGGATGGTCACATTCAAGATGACATGTATAGAGTGGTGGAAGATATTATCTTCTACAAGGAAAATATATACCTAGTGCCAGAGTCCAAGCTTAAAGAGAAGATCCACATGACACACCACTGGTAGGGCATTCTGTATATTTCAAAACTTATAGGAAGATTAGAGAGAGATTCTCATGGAAGGGCCTCAAGGATGATGTATTGTGGCATGTGCGGGAGTGTATGAATTGTTAACATAACAAGTTAGATCATACTCACCCAGCGGGGTTTCTTAAGCCTTTACCCATCCCAGATCAAAAGTGGGAAAATGTGTCGATGGAATTCATCACGGGATGACCGAAGGTGCAGGGAATATATTTCATATATGTAGTGGTTGACCGGATGACCAAGTTCATGCACTTATTTTCCATTTCCTTAGAGTATTCGGTATCGCAGGTGGAAGAGTTATTTTTCAGGTAGGTATTCAAACTCCATGGGATGTTGAAGTTCATTGTTAGTGAAAGGGACAACAATTTTCTTAGTGCATTTTGGCAGGAGTTGTTTAGATTAGAAGGTACAGAGTTGACTCCTGGCACTAGTTATCACCGCTAGAAAGATGTCTAGACAAAGATTGTGAACAAATGGGTCGAGGGGTATCTATGAAACTATGTGTAAGGACATTAGAGAGCATGGGTTAAATGGTTGCAGCTTGGAGAGCATTGCTACAATACCACTTACCACATGTCCATTGGTATGAACCCATTACGAGCGTTGCATGGATACAATGCTCCTTCATTTGTGGACATGGCGTTTGGGGATACCAAGGCTCCCAAATCCAAATACTAGTTACGGGAGAACCAACATATCCTTAGGGTCCTTAAGGATAATCTACAAGTGGCCTAGAACCAACATAAGATGTATGCAAACAGGCACAAGTTTGACCATAGTTTTGACTTAGGAGACTTGGTTTTTATGAGATTGCAGCCATAAAAATAGTCTTCATTGAAGAAAAGTGGTGCAGAGAAGTTGAAGCCATAATTTTATGGTCCCTATAGGGTAATTCAGAGAGTGGGGGAAGTTTCTTATGATCTTGAGATGCTAGCAGTGAGGAATATTCACAATGTTTTTCAAGCGTCGTGCCTCCATAAAGCAGTTGGGAAGCATGCCACTTGTTCAACAGAGTTACCCCCATTGTATGAGGAGGGTCAGTTGTTACTGAACCCATTGGAGATTTCGAATGTCAAGGAGAGGCATTTGAGGAATATAGTGATAAGGGAATTTCTTATCAGGTGGAGAGACTTGCCCGTAGAGGATTCTTGTTGGGAGAGAGAGCAGATTTTGCAGCATCCTGGTTTACAATTGCTTAAGGAAAAGAAATATAGGGAAGGGAGGAATGTAATGTTCTCTTCCAAATGATCACTCTAGGCGAGTGACTTATTAGCCTATTTAATTCCCGTAGGCTATAGATGGTGAAAAAGGAAATTAAATAATTATTTAATGTCAATTGGCAAAAAAACAAAATTAAAGTTGACATTGAGTAAATATTTAAAAGGGGAATTTATACATTCACTTTTATTAATTAAAGGAAGGAACAGGGAACAATGGCAAAAAAGGGTAAAAGTGGCAAAAAAGGGTAAATAGGGGCACAAAAGAGCAAATCGACCCCTTCTCTCATTCATTCATGATTTATTTTCAAAAAGAGAATTTGAAGAGCTCTTATGGATTTTGGTTCTTTGGACAGAAGTCCTAAGATAATATTTGTTTTAGTGTGAAGCTATCCACCTTAACTGATAAAGAAGGAAATATCACTTAGATCTTTCATTGTGCTTCACTGCCTATGAAGAAATCACAACAAACCTACATATTTGTGAAGAGATTCAAAGATTTCAGCCTTTTGGGGAAGGGTGCACTTGCCTAGGGGGGACGAAAAGAAAAGATTCATCTTCAGTTTTATACTGTTGTATCCTACAAAGAGAAAAGGTGTGATTTACCAAGTGTTTTCTAAGTTACAATAAAGAGGAGGGAACTGCACATTTATACAGTCGAAACAAGGGGGGTGCACTCTAGTTTGTAGGGCATATTTATTCTAGAAGAGAAAGGGACTTATATGTACCTTGAAAATCTTATTTGTTGTCATATATTGCTAGGGAGGGGCCACATACACCTTGTTGGGTGCAACTCAAGCCTTCTATCAGCTAGTCTTGGTATCCTACAACAAACTAAGTGCTTTGGTGGGGACGTCTACAACAATTTTAGGATGCCAACTATTTTATCCATCAACATGATATAAAAAGGGGTTATATCAGACTTATTTCATTGTATTGTCTTTTCTATTCCAACCATTAAACAACTATTATGATATGTTGTTACATTGATTAAGTGTTGTTATTCTTTATCCACAAAATGTTGTTACTTCTTGAAGTTTAATGCGGATGTATGCACCTTTTAGCCTGCAAGTTTTATGACAAATGTGATGCATGAGAGTTTCACTTTAATCACCCAAAACAATAATTAGAATTCAACAAGAAAACACAACCAAGCCAAGCAAAAATATGAGCATACTAGTTTGGGGTTATTTTAGTGGCATCAAAGCACTAGTGCGAAAGTGTTTGGAAAAAGTCCTAAACAAAAATACACAAGCAGTTGGAAACATTACATTACATGAACACCTTGAGTTAGCTCATGGTGTCCAAATGCAAAATAATTAGGTAGCAACAAAACATTTGATAAGATACTTGAGGGGCACAATGGAGAATGGGTTGAGATATCTAGGAGACGGTGAAGTGAAGTTGTAGGGGTATATGGATTCAAATTGGGTAGGCAATGCATCAGATAGGAAGAACACCTTAGGGTGTTGCACTAGCTTTGGACTAGTGATGATATGTTGGTTGAGCTAGAAGTAGAGTTCTGTGGGACTCAATTTAATAGAGACAAAGTATATGGAAACTAGTACATAGAGTTATGATTCCATTTGGATATACAAGTTACTTGCAAGTTTATTTTATTAGTAGTTGGATCCAACAGTGATTTATTGTGATATTCAAAGTTGTATCAAACTGTCTGATATTCTAGGTTTTCATGACAGGTCCAAGCACATTGAGATCATATATCACTTCATCCGAGACAAGATTCAGAAGGGAGCAATAAAGCTCCAGTATGTACCCATAGATCAATAGGATGCTGATATTATGACCAAGCCCCTAGGAAAAGGGGAGTTTGATGCATTCAGAGACAAACTTGGATTGGTGCATAATTCCTTCCTTGTTATGAGGGAGTGTTGAAAATTGTAGCTTGGACATGAACTTTGCAGAAGTTTAGTGTCAAACGTGTTGAAATTCGTTTGAGTCAATTATTTTTTGTGTTCACTTTAGTAATAAAGTGAAAGTCTTATATCTAGTTGTTGAATCTAACAAAGTGTATTTTTAAGACATTAATGATTTAGACAAATCTCAATAGTACATTGAATTGAGAGATTAGGATTTTGCTATATTAGGGTTTCATATCAAGTATAAAGGCAAGTCAAGGTAGATGGTTAAGACACATTCATTATTCACTTAATGACAGTTTTATTGGGTATATCTAGCGCACTAGAGACGACCCAATTTAGAAATCAAGTAGAGATTAGCAAGCAGGTTGGTACATGACAGTTTCCATACAATTGTACGAATCCGTATAGACACATCTGTACAGTCCTACTTGATATATCCGTACAATTGTACGGATAGGCCATACAATAGGGAAACAACTTGCAGACTATTTTTCTCAGTTTTGGGAGGTAGTTTTCCTCATTAAGTGTGTAGATTTGTTCTGTTTCTTTAGCGTACCGTACAATTGATAGTTTGACAGTATATAGTGGTTTCATTATAAGTTTTGAATTATTAATGACTTGTTGATTTGGGGTAAATTAATAAATTAGTTGTGTATTTCATTTTGGTTCCATTGTTTACTCTCCAGTTATATGTGGCTTTCTATGTGAAATATTTTAATTTCTGCAATTAAATAACAAGTTTGTGTTTAATTGAGAACATAAGGACAATAGTCACCCAAGGTTTGGAAATTCTAATAGATTTTCTACACTTATATTTTCAACTACAATGTGCTAACTAGATTCAAATTAAGTGGCCTAAATATCATCTAAAGTGATACCGCCCATCTCCTGCCATCCCATCTCAAAAGGTATACTCCTGAGAATATTCAATAAAAGATTCAAATCCTCAAATGTTGTGAAGTCATCATTTGATGATGTTCCACCAAATTTAGTCATGCTATCAACCATGAATGAATATATCTCTCGAGTTTCTTTTTTGTGCCTAGCAAAGGTATTCAATTTCCATACCTACTAGATTAATGGTTTTAATTGGATTGCACACATATTCTTTGTTAAATGCTAAGATCCACACAAGAGCAAAGAGAAGGTGGTATGCAAGTATATTATCCATATTATCTTTAAGATCTCCAAAACAGACCAATGCTAGTATACAACCTCAATGATGCTTTTATCATCTTTAACCCTTGAGTTTCTCTTTGTACCGAACTTCTATCCTCAACAAGGATACTGTAGTGAGAAATATTTCAAAATGACAGGGATACTACTCGGAAAAAGATCTCAAAATGCTTAGAAAATTTGGGTGGTAACACAACCAACTCATTCTTCATAGTATTCAACATCAATGTTGTAACACCTTATTTTTACCCCAAGTTGTAAATGTGATGTAATTATGCAAAGGCTATATGCCGGAGTTATGCGGTCTAGAAGACCATGGATATTGTAAATCATGTATATGATTTTTAATATAAAAATCCCTAACAATTGCAAGTGAAGAAGGATGAAAAAGATATTGGGGGCTATGATTCCACAACTAACAGAGTGAGAGGGGCTAAGGGGTGAAATCTAGCTAATGCCCTTAACCTTCATATTATTTTTAGTGAAATTTCCTTAACCTTGGTGTGTCACTTTAATTTATTTTGGGATTAGTTACTCCAAGTGAGATTAAAAAGGGGAAAGTGGATACTTTTAAGGAAGCCACTTGTCAAGCCATAACCATACATATATCTTGGTAGGAATTCATTTTGAAGGCTCTCATTCATTCATTCATTATCCCATGGAGAGGGATGCATGTTGCCATTGAGAATGGAGGATAGTTTTTTACTTAGCTTATGTTCATACCCGAGGAAGAACCCTGATAAACTGGTATATCTTACCTTGATAAACTGGTGCGATTGGGTGTGGTGCCCATGTTAAGAGACCTGGTCTACGACTGGACTACCTAGGACCCTGACACAGAGACTTCATGGTCGGCCTGTGCTAGAGCACTGGAAGGAGATGGAGACAACCTGATGGACTATGGAGTAGAGAAAATGGTTCCATCCCTTATGTTGTGCAGGATGATTGGGAATGAGTGCAGGGGTAAGAAAAAATATGGAGGGGATTTCTACACCTTTAGGTAGTGTGTGAATGCCTTTGGGTTGGGTTAGTTCCTTTAGGTTCAATGTGATTGTGTTAAAGAAAAGGAGCATAATTCACCCCTTGTAGACTGATATCCCCAACACAGGGATGTCATCTGTCAAAGAAAAAGAAGGCTCGATAGAGTGCCTACGACTGGGAGGAATATCCTTTGCTTGCAACTGGTTGGAGGACAATTAAAAAGATAAGTTCCTAATTCTGTTTAAATAGCATGGAATATATTTATGTTATGTGTGTGTTCAATTATTGTAATTGTATTGTTTATGTGCATGAATCATTGAGCATGGTTTGAAATTCATTCATGGAAGAATAATCCAATAAAATATAATGGGTATTTGGAATAATTTAAAGAAACATTTAAGCTAATTTAGTCAAGGATGAACACACCATAAATTGAGATTACATAGGTGCTAATTAGTTAAGATATTTGGTATTTTCTTGAGTATATTTCCGATGTAAAAAATTATGGTTTAGTTGTCAAGAGAATTGAAATTTGAATTTGGTATCAAGGACATAATTGGTATGTGGGATTTGTTACCCCATGGTATCAGTAGTGTAAAAGACGCTATCGGATACATGAAAAATGCCTTCTTAATCAATGCATCAAATACTTTATTATCCTTGCCTAATTTATGTTTCAACCCAAATGTGTGTACTGGAAATCAAGTTGGTTGAAACTCCATGCTAGAACAATCTTGATCAAGTAAATTGTATCCAATTGTTGATGTATATGTAACTTCGGAATGTATTTCACATATATGTATATTGTATTCCTATAGAGATGTTATTATTCCTCTATACGGAAGTGTTGTCATTTATATTGTAAGCGTCGTAACTTATACTTGATGGGTTATTAGACCACCTTGTTGGGGTCGGCCCTGTATAAGTCATGTGGGTCAAAGGGTTATTAGACCACCCTATTGGGGGTCAGCCATGTGGGTCAAAGGGTTATTAGACCACCCTAGTGGGGGTCGACCCAGTCAACATTATGTTAAGTGGTTAAGTTGAGGCCGACCTAGTTGAGTAAAGGTCAAGTCAAGTTAGTGTATAAATAGAGAGTGTGTCTCTCTCATTTTGCACATTCTATTCTCTTACTCACACTTGGGAGAGTGGCGCACTTGTGGAGGAGGAGGCTCTGCTGCTAGGAGAAGACTATCTCTTGTATTCTAGTTGTATCATTGGTCTATCTATCTCTGAGGAAGTTATTGGGGTTTTTCACCTTTATGGTTTTCCCCAAGTAAACTCTGTGTCTCTTGTGTGCTTGCATTATTGTGTCCATGATTGATGTGCTGTAGATTTGCTGTACATGTTGTTCTCTCAGTTAAGATCCTAGATCAAAATGAAGTAAATTCTGAAAATTTAACCAACTTCCCTAATTTTTCTGTCATTCAATTCTATCTACACCTGCTTCATTTTGTAAGGGTCCAACCTTTCTAATCGGGTTGGTAACTAAGGGTTTAATCACCCATATAAACTATCTTTAGTTTATAATAAATAATTTCAGGGAATTATAAAAAAAATTGTTAAAGCATTCTAATTTGTCCATACATTTTGGGGGTTGGAGAACTAGTTTACTCAGGTAGCTAATTAGTGAAGGGAAATATAAGTTTAAACTAAAATTGATGTAATAGAAAGAAGTTCCCTCCTTTCATTATTTATTAACAAAACAATAAATAAATTAAGCAAACAATTATTCTAAAACACTGAAATAACTCAACTAGAAGTACTAACTTGGGTAGTTGCAGCTATTCCTAGTTGCCCAGTTCCTTTTGGTCTTCTGCAATAGCCTTCTCCTCAGTCACAACAAAATTTGGGGGGGCAATCTCCACCCAACCAATTTCCTAGCTGGAAGCCGAGGACCCCCAAACCCCTAATAGATAATACTATGCTAGACAACTAAATACCTCACCACTCAACCCTCAATCCTCCATACTCTAGACTTCCCCACAATTCAGTCAGAACCCCCCCCCCAAAATCAACCACAAATCATCTAAACTTATAAATACAACCACAACATAACCACATCAATAGCATAGACCACCAACTCAAACCCAATCATTCACATAAATAGCCTAGCTAAGCACTTATGACCAGAAAACCTCCAACACCAATAGAATGAACCCCCAAACCATTTCCCTTTTCCTCCATTTATGCAAAAAATTCAAATTTTTAATTTAAATAAAGAGAATTATGCATGAGTTCCATATGGCCTTCATGCACCCTACTTTATCTAATAAATTTTAATTAACTTATCCTATATTAATTTGTTATTTTTCTTGATTCGTTTTAACTTAACTTTATTAATATTTATCTTTTTATTTGTCTCTTTAAATAAATTCCACTTTATTAATACTTCATTAGTAGCTAATGTGGGATTTAAGAATTCTAGTCTCTAATTAATTTTTAGGGTTGTTACATACTAGCCCCCTTTGGGAATCTTCGCCCCCGAAGTTATGCTCCCCACAATAATAAGTTCACAACACATATTAGTATCACAACATAATACAAGTCTTACTTATATAGTATTGTGTTATATATATTTAGTACTATTGTGAAGATGAAAACTTGTGTGTATGGCCAACACACAAAAATTTTCCTCTTCACTTATACATTCAGTCGCGTTGATTATTACGTGGTCTTGATTAATTCCTAAGATGTAATATGCAAACACTCATACAATTCATGCATTAACTTCATCATATACTTCATAAGATGTGACATACAATAGTAAAGATAAAATAAAAGACTAACTCAATCAAGTAGAAAATTAAAAACAAAACACACCTAAAACTCCTTCATAGCTCACTCACCCTCTCCCTGAGAATCATACCATCTGATCCACCTTCATATCCATCCACGCTGAATCTGAATGGTCCCGCTCTCCATGGTACACGCCCTCTCTTGTACCTTGTCTGTGGACAGTACAATAGGTATTATAAGTTTCACAGTTATCCTAATTTCTAAACCAATGCATTGACCTCATCATCCGCATCGGATGTTGGTCTACTTTTGGTATTTATTTTGACCACATCGTCCACACCAGATTTTGGTCACTTCTGGTCTCCTCATCTTCCGCACCGAATTTGGTCAACCAAGCATCTTGAAAGGTTGGCCCTGAATTCCTCCATATCCCTCCAAGGAAACCAACCCTAGGCATCATAATTCCTTCTCCATATAAATCCCTCTACGACTGATGTACCTCAAGCCATGGACTTTTAGCGGATCCATTATTGGCATATGATTATCTGTTGGGTTGTCCCCCAACCCACAAAAGTATATAGTATCACCCTTCTCATTCATGGCTATGTGTTCCCACGAAATCATTGAAATATAATAGTTTCCATGGAACAAAGTTTCACCTGCCAGCAAGACGGTGATTAGTACTCATGTTTGTCATCAACAATATAGTTCCTTACTAAACATTTTCTTATCTAAAAGTAAGATGTAACTCTTTAAGCAATTAAAGCATGAAATTTACACATGTCAATAATACCCATCATGAATCAATATTTATTACACAATTGAACCTCTAGTTCCAATTGATAAATAATGTAATATCATAGGCCATATCATCAATCACTATGCAAACTATCGAAATATCACATCATATATATGCAATTTATTATGATGAAGCAATTAAATATCCTTTTTCATATAGGTTCTAACAACTAGGAACTAATCAGTGCACATGTATAATAGCATACGATAACCATCTCATAATAATGAAACCAGACTGAGTATCTGCATAGGTGGCATCATCTAAAATAGAACATCATAAGCAACATCACATACTAGGAAATAAAATATACTAAATCATCATATGAAATCACAATCCTACTAAGTTTCAAAATAAGTATCATCACAAAGGTGAAATAATGAAACCATATTGAGTATCTGCACATGTGGCATCATATAAAATAGATCATAAGCAACATCACATACCAAGAAATAAAATATACTAAATCATCATATGAAATCACAATCCTGCTAAGTTTTAAAATAAGTATCATCACAAAGGTGAAATAATGAAACCATACCAAGTATCTGCACAAGTGGTGACAACATCACATACCGGGAAATAAAATATACTAAATCATCATATGAGATCACAATCCTGCTAAGTATCAAAATAAGTATCAACATCTAAAACTATAAGTCACATGTCTAATAATAACTACTCAAAAAGGCAAGGAAAATCATGATGCATAGTGTCTACATCCTCCCATGTGGCTGAATCTGTGCTGTAATGATCCCATTGGACCTTAACTTGGTCCATGATGTGCTTACAGAGCCGCAAAGTCCTATGATCTATCTAGTATGCAGAATGGTTCGACCTGAATGGCTACTTCCTTGGAAAGTTGCAATGCCTTTAAGTTCAAAATTTGAGATGGGTATGGGATATAGTTCCTAAGTACTGAAACATGAAATACATTATGCATCTTCCCTAAATGGGGTGGCAGCTCAAGCTGATAAGTAAAAGGCCCAATTCTCTCTAGAATCCTAAATGGTCCGACAAATATCGGTGCTAACTTAGCCTCCTTGCCAAATTTAAAGGGGATTTTCATGGGCCTTACTTGAATGAACACCATGTTACCTACTTCATAACTCTTTTCAAGTTGTTTGGCATCAACATAGATATTATTTTGGTCATGTGCCTCAGGGATTTATTTGAACATGGACATATGCTCTTCCCTTTCATGAAGTAGGTCGGGTCCTATTATAACATGATCCTCTAAACAATCCCAATTATGGGGAGTCCTACAAGGTCTTATATATAATTCTTCGTATGGTGCGACACCAAGGGAGATATGGTAGCTATTGCTGTATGCAAACTTTAACAAGGGAATATATCTTTCCCCCTATTTTTTTGGTCCATGACATACATCCTCAGCATATCATCCATCACCTGGTTAACTCTCTGAGTCTGGCCATCTGTCTTGGGATGATATGTTGTACCAAAATTTAGTTGTGTACTCATGGCTCCTGGGAGGCTCTACCAAAACCTAGATGTGAATCAGAATCCCTATTTGAAATATTTTTTTGAGGGATCTTGTGTAGTTGTATTATCTCTTTAAGGAATATCGAGCAATGGCGGGTGCATTAAAGGTAGTTTTTACTAGGATGAAATGATCACTCTTGGTGAGCTTGTCCACCACGACCATGATACAATCATGTCTTTGGGGAGTGATGGGTAATCCCCCAACAAAGTCTAGAGAAATTAATTCCCATTTGGACTTAGGTATTTCATGCGGCTAATGGAGTCCTGCTGGGTGGTGGTGCTTGTCCTTTACCCACACTCTAAATAATGAGCTACATAATGCACTATGTCCACTTTCATTTCGTTCCAAATTTTATTTTATTTATTTTAATTTAATTTTATTTTAATTTTAATTTTATTTTAATTTTAATTTTATTTTATTTATTTATTTTTCAGATTTTCATACATCTTCCATACCCCTGGGTGGGATGATTATGGAGCTAGTCGATGCACTTCATCCATCACCAACCTTCTAAGCTCCTCATTGGATAGCACATACATCCTTCCCCTAAATCTCAGTATCCCATCTTTGTCAAAGGAGTAGCCATCAAACCTGGTTGGTGTAGATTTACCCTTTGCTAATGTAGACTAAACCTGAAGGTACCATTGGTCCTTGACTAGATGTTCCTTTCTTCTATCTCAGAGATAATTTCTGATGGATATTGACAAGCCAATATGTGGCCTCCTGCTTAGAGCATCTGCAACCCTGTTATCCTTTCGCTTAATGAGGGAAATCATGAAGTCATATTCGCTAAATAACTCTCTCGAACACCATTGGACGAGCATTAAGATCCTTTTGAGTGAATATCTATTTCAATATCCTATTATATGATTTCAACTTGAATTGGTGCCCTTCTAAGTAATGCCTCCCTAACTTAAGTGCCATGACAACTGCCGCCAATTATAGATCATGAGTTGCATAGTTAACATCATGATTTTTAAGTTTGTGGGAGGCATAAGTAATAACTCCATCTTCCTGCATCAAGACCACCCCAATTCCTTCCCCTGAGACATCCATGCAAATGAAAAAATACTTTTCCATGATAAGTATGTTAAGAATAAGAGCAATGGTCAATCACCTTTTAAGTTCATCAAAGTCCTGTTGGAAATCATCAATCCAACCAAACCTAACCCCCCTTTTTTGCAATATTGTGATAGGTGCAGTGATTTGAGAGAATCCTTCAATGAACCTTTTATAGTACCTTGCTAACCCCATAAAGTTGTGAAATTCCTTGGAATTCTTGGGAGCCAACCAAATCACTATGGCCTTGATTTTCCCTAGGTCCACTGGCATCCCCTCTCCATTGATGGCATGCCCTAGATACTGAATCACCTTATGGTAGAAGGTAGATTTGGGAAACTTGCCATATAGCTTATGTTCTCCGAGGCACTGAAGCACTAATATCAAGTGCTCTTGATGCTTTCTCACATTTCAGGAGTAAATTAATATGTCATCCAAGAACACCTGTATGAAGCGGTCCAAGTACTTTCAGAACAAACTATTCACTAGTACAAACTGAGAGATAAATGGCCCCAAAAACGACCAAAATACGTATATAAATGACCACTTTTGAGTTGGGGACCACTGGTAGAAAATTAGCGGTCATTTATCACACAACCGAAAATGTGGTCATATTTAATTTAGCTTGTTCGTTTATAGCTTATATTTGGTTGTATATTTGGGACCATTGAATATGACAATCAATGACCAAATATACGACCAAATTAATTACCAAATTGTTAATTTTTGAGCAAATATGATGAGATTTGAACTTTAAAAATTTAAGTGCGGAAATATTGAATACTTGGAATCAATGAACCATTCAATCACATGAAACATTCAACCATAACACAAGATGTACCCTAGGGAAAACACTCAAAACAATGAGGATGAAAACCCCCAGCAAATCTTCATAGTATAATTATGATAGATAATAGAAAATGTCTTTTACATCAAGCACCCCTGGTGCAATTACAGAGCAAGAAAAAGACAAAGAAGAGAGACTCAGAATAATATCCTACACAAAGAGAAGCGCCTTGTCTTCAAGGGAGAAGATAATTTTCTTCACACTGAATTGCTCAATCCTGTATAACATATTTATAATTCTTCACATGCATAGGATTCTATTTTTATCTTCTAACTTCAGTATAAACTCACCCACCATGTGGATGCATCAATCTTTCATGAAGAAGTGTGCCCCCACTTGTCATGCAATGCACTAACTCACTAAACTGATTCTTAGGATGAACTCGCCCCTTAACTGAAAGCTTTCCCACTTAGTTATGTGGCTAACATAAGTGTCGTCATGCAAGTGTCACAACTCAAGAGTCGTCTTTTAGTTTAACATAAGTGTCTTCTTTTAGTTTAACATAAGTGTCCTCATGCACTTACACTTAGTTAACTAGATCTACTTTGTTATCACGTAGTTAAATCTCTTAACTGATTCTTTCTTGTTAACATCACTGTAGTGATCAATTTGAGTTCTCCCTTGATTTACTGAAGTCTTCACTGAAGTTTAACAATTCAAATTTATCTCTTAATTAATTCTTTTATGTGGAATACGAATTCTCTCATACCTTATCACATATTATCTTTATCTCTTGTCTAATATGCATGGTCAATATGTGTTAACTTTAATTATGTATCATATCAGATTATACTCAGAAGATTTGTCAGATGCTGTGAACATATTATATTACTCTCGGACCAAATGATCATATGCTAAAGTAATTCACTCTAGAGGTGGTCAGTCTCTAAAGGAGACTTAATAGCAATTGGTGACCATGGTTAGTAATACATCACACAACATTACTGCTTCAACATGCAAAGAATCTGCCTCTATAATTGGAGGTCCACCCCATGGGTACCTACTATAAATGGAGGTCCACATGAGAATATGACTTGTCACACAAGTCCCAATCCTTGTCCAACAAGATTTTACAACATCATCACTTTGATACATCAAAGCATTCACCTCAACACATGAGGAATAACCTTTTACAACGGAAGGCCTAGTCATTCTTGAGTCCAACTCAAGAATCTACTCCAAGTTCCTGAGTCCAACTCAGGATCCCTACCTCAACACATGCAGCCCAATCCTGGCTGTACAAGATTGGGTTGGAGAATGACTCGTGATGATGTATATTTAACACTCCCTCTCAGCGAGGTTGGAATTCTATACCATACCAAGCTTGTCTCAGAAGTACTTGAACTTTGTCACTAATAGAGGCTTTGTTAACACATCTACAATCTTCTTATCAGTACTAATGTACTGAAGTTTCACTGTACCTTTTTGGACCCTGTCTTTGATGAAGTGATACTTCATTTCAATGAACTTCGACTTATCATGAAACATAGTTTTTTCAGAAAGCTTTATGCAACTTTGATTGTCACACCGAATGATTGTAGACTCAAGCTTCTCATCGAACAACCCAACAAGTAGCTTCCTAAGCCACACTACTTCTCGGCAGGTAGTACCAATAGTAATATAATCTTCTTCTATAGTACTCTGGGCTACAAAGCCCTGCTTCCTATTGGACTAAGAGATCATAGCAGAACCCAAGCTAAAACAATATCCGGATGTACTCTTCCTATCCACAATAATGCTACTACCCCAATCAAAGTCAATATAACCAAGTAAAATCACCCCTCCACTAGAGGTATATTTGAGTCCATAAGAAATCATACCTTGAAGGTACCTAAGCACATGCTTAGAAACAACCCAATGTCTATGTCTCAGATCAGACATAAACTGAGATGGACTACTCACATCATAACATATATCTGGTCTCGAGTGTATCAAGTACATCAACGAACAAATAAGTTGTCTATACAAAGTGGGGTCCACTGGATGCGATCCAAAATCTGACTCATGTAGTTTCCTCAAATTGCAAACCATCGGAGCACTCATGGATTTGCAATCCATCATGCCAAACTTGCATAATATATCAAAAGTGTACTTCCCTTGAGAAAGAAATATCTAATCTTATCTTTTCTAAATCTCAAGGCCAAGAAAGTAGTGCTTAAGACCTAAGTCTTTCATCTCGAACTCAGAAGTGACTCCCTCTTGCGTCAAGCAATCATTTGTTCCTCTCCAGTACGGAACAAATCATCAACATATAGAACCAATATCAAGGTTGGTTCTTCACTACTTTGAAGTATAAATTTGGATCAGATTCGCTCTTAAAGAAGCCCAGTCTCTGAATATAGATGTCAATTCTCGAATACCAAGCTCTAGGATCTTGCTTAAGCCCATACAAGGCTTTCTTCAATTTGCACACATGGGAATCTTCCCATGAACCACAAACCCCTCAGGCTTCTGAATATAAACTTCTTCCTCAACCTCACCATTGAGGAAGGCTCTCTTCACATCCATTTGGTGAAGCTTCCATCCTAGAATATATGCAAGTGAGATCACAACTTGAATAGTGGCGTACCTTGCCACATAAGCGAATGTCTCCTCATATTCTATGCATTCTTTCTGAGATAAACCTCAGGAAACAAATATGGTTTTATACTTTTCAATACTGCCATCGGCAGCATGCTTAATCTTGTAAATCCATCTGGAAGTAACCATGGACTTCCCTTCAGGTTTAGGAACAACTTCCCTTGTCAGGTTTCTTTCGCTCTCTGGAAGAGCCAATAGGTGCTCCATGCCTCTATGCATCTTGTAGTATATATCGACATCATGCATACCTCCTCTTAGCAGGAGGTTCATCAACCAGTTCTATAGGTTCATCAGGAGCTAGCGAATCTAAGAACTCTGCTGGATTCTCCCTCTAAACATTTGAATGGGGAAAATCAATATTTGACTCCTCCATCATAGGAGTCTCATGTTCCTCTAATTCTGTATCACACTAAATCTCTTTCAATCGCTTGAATTTTTCCTCTTCATGGAAGGTCACATCTCGGCTGACCTCAATGTGTTTTTCACTTGGAACATATATTCTGTAGGATTTGGATGATTTTCTATAACCAACAAAGGTCCCTTCTTTCTTGATGGATCCATATTTTTCCTCTTCTCTTTCAACACATGAATGTATACAAGACTCCCAAAGATCCTCAGGTGTGAAATATATGGTTTTTCACTAGTGAACACTTCTTGAAGTTTCTTCTCATCCAAAATGGCATGAGGACTTCTATTCAGGATATATACTGCTGTACTGGTGGTCTCTTCCCATAATGAGGTAGACATGTCTTGACCATGTATCATGGCTTTTGCTGCCTCACTTATGGTTCTATTCTTCCTTTCAACAACCCCATTTTGCTGAGGGTTGTAGGGTACAGTTAGCTATCTACAAATTCCCGCATCACTACAGAACTCATTAAATGCATGCGAATCAAATTCACCTCCATTGTAAGATCTCAAATCATGGATGTGCTTTCCTTTCTGATTCTCAACTAGGGATTTGGATTCCTGAAACTTGCTAAAGGTTTCGCTCTTAGCATTTAAGAAATAAATCCATGAATTTATAGAGAAGACATCTATAAACAATACATAATATAAATATCCACTCAGAGAAGGGGATGACATGGGACCACATACATCAGAATGTATTAAATCTAAAGTACCTTTATATCTAGCAGTACTACTAGAGAAACTCTTTTTAACGTTCTTCCCAAGTGCAAAGCCCCTACATACACTATCATGCTCAAAATAAATATGGGCATACATTTCACCATTTGTTGTAATCCCATAATCACTTTGAAGTGGAGGTGACCAAGCCTTCTATGCCATAGCTTGCATGGATTGATAGTGTTGTAAACCATAGCTTGAATGTACTTCCTGGGTACCTTGTAGAGACCTACCTCTCTAACTCCAATCACTAATGCATATTTCAAGTCTTTGTTTTTCGACCATAATAATGCTTGATTATCCATGAAGATAACTCGAAAGCCCTTATCTTCAAGAACAAAAATTGATAGGAGGTTCTTCTTCAAGCCCGGAACATAAAGAATTTCCTCCACATGTAAAATATCTCCTAGACTAAGCTAGAAGGAGGTGGATCCAACTCCTTGCATGCAAAATTTTTCTCCTTGAGATTGGTGATGGTGCTCTTATAACCAGTCATATGTTTGGATGTGCCACTACATACCAACCATGTGTCCTCACTTGTGATGACAGATCCAGAAAGTGTTGAGACTAGGTAATACTCCCTCCTTATCTCCTTTTATTCGAGTACATTCTTATGAGTAGTTTCATATTCTATAGCGGTAGAAGCATGGAACCTTCCTTTTCCCATTTTCTTTGCTTTGCACTCCCTTACATAATGGCCCTTCTTGTCATAGTTGTAGCATCTAACCTTCAACTTGTCAAAGCGCTTGTTGTATACCTTCTTCTTCGAATGGGAAAAATTATTTTGAGTGAATTTCTTCTTTCCTTTCTTCATCCTTGTCGTGAGGGAAATGTTTTCTTCTTTGATGCACACTAACTTGCTCTGGATTCACCCCTCCTCTTGGAGGAAGTCATGCCACAAAATTTTGAAGTTAGGTTTTACCTCTCGACCATTTACCGCATCCAAAAATGTCCCTCATGAGGATGGGAGACCATCAATAGTGGTTTGGAGAAGATCATCTTCATCCACCACTACTCCAATACTAGCAAGATGATCTCTTACTTGAGAGATCTTGGTGAATAAGGAGTCCACTATCTGATCCTTCTCCATATTTAGGTTTCGAAGCTTATTCTTCAATGCCCTCTTTTGACTTGGGGCCTTCTTCTCATATAGGTTTGACAAAGTATCAAAACTCTCCTTTGCGGTCTTTAACAGAGTGATCACAGACATCAAATTGTCCTTTACCGAATCATAGATGATTTGTTTGGCTTTAGCTTGGTTCTTCTTGAATTTGATGCATCCTACATTAGATGTAGTCTCCTCCACCACAGTAGATAAGTAGCCATCCAAGTCATGTTACTCCAAGATGTTCAATACCCTCGCCTTCCAAGTGTTGAAATTGGAAATGCCCTCAATACGGTCTTCCAATCAAACAGAGATCGATGCCATGGCTCTCAAGTATTATGCTCAACTCCTCAGGATATATGCGGGCTCAAGTTTGCTTGAAAAATCTGAGCTCCTTCACACCCTGAGCTCTGATACCATGTTAATTTTTGAGCAAATATGATGAGCTTTGAAATTTAAAACTTTAAGTGTGGAAATATTGAATAGTTGAATTGATGAACCATTCAATCACATGAAACATTCAACCATAACACAAGATGTACCCTGGGGAAAACCATCAAAACAATGAGGATGAAAAACCCCAACAAATATTCAGAGTATAATTATGATGGAAAGCAGATAATATCTTTTACATCAAGCACCCTCGGTGAAATTACAGAGCGAGAGAAATATAAAGAAGAGAGACTCAAAATAATAGCATGCACAAAGAGAAGCGCCTTTCCTTCAAGGGAGAAGAGCATTCGCTTCACACTGGATTTCTCAAATTATGTATAACATATTTATACATTCTTCACATGCATCGTATTCTATTTTTATCTTCCGACTTTAGGATAAACTTTCCCTCCATGTGGATGCATCAATATTGCATGAAGAAGTGTGCCCCCACTTCTCATGCAGTGCATTAACTCACTAAACTGATTCTTAGGATGAAATCACACTTTGATTGAAATCTTGCCCACTTAGTTAGGTGGCTAACATAAGTGTCTTCATGCAAGTGTCACAACTCAGGTGTCATATTTTAGTTAACATAAGTGTCATCTTTTAGTTTAATATAAGTGTTGTCATGCACTAACACTTAGTAAACTAGATCTTCTTTGTATCACTTAATTAACTCTCTTAATTGATTCTTTCTTGTTAACATCACTGTAGTGATAATTTTGAGTTCTCCCTTGAAATACTGAAGTTTAACAATTCAAATTTATCTCTTAATTAATTCTTTTATGTGCAATTCGAATTCTCTCATATCTTATCACATGTTATCTTTATCTATTGTCTTATCTGCATGGTCAATATGTATTAACTTTATCTATCATATCAGATTTTATACTCAAAATATTTGACAGATGTTGTGATCATATTATATTACACTCGGACCAAATGATCATATGCTAAAGTAATTCACTCTAGAGGTGGTCAGTCTCTAAAGGATACTTAATAGCAATTGGTGACGATGGTTAGTAATACATCACACAACATTAATGTTTCAACATGAAAAGAATCTACCTCTATAAGTGGAGGTCCACCCCATGGGTACCTACTATAACTGTAGGTCCACATGAGAATCTGACTTTTGTCACACAAGTCTCAAGCCTTTTCCAACAAGTCTCGAGCCTTGTCCAACAAGACTTTACAACATCATCACTTTGATACATCAAAGCATTCACCTCAACACATGAGGAATAACCTTTTACAATTGAAGGCTTAGTCATTATTGATTCCGACTCAAGAATCTACTCCAAGTTCCCGAGTGCAACTCAACCTCCCTACCTCAACACATGAGGCCAAATCATGGCTGCACAAGATTGGCTTGGAAAATGACTCATGATGTTGTACATTTAACACAAATTAATATTTGGTCATTAATTGTGACAATTAATGACTAAATATACAACCAAATTAATGACCAAATCAACGAACAAATATATGACCATAAGATAAGCTATAAATGACCAAGATAAATATGACCACATTTTTGGTCGCGTGATAAATGACTGCTATTTTGCTACCAGTGGTCACCATTTGCTTGTTTATATGCGATTTTTGGTCACTTATCTCTCATTTTTGTAGTTGTCATTTATCTCTTTTTGGTTGTTTGTAGTCATTTTATATATATAGGGCATGACGAAATCGAACCAACAACCTCCTGCCTATAAGGTAGGTGCTCTTCCATTGAGCTAACACCCTTAAATAGAATATATTATATAATTTTACATCAGTGATATAAGAATTTTCAACTTCTAAACTTCTTGGACAAACACTGCCTCTCCTAAAACAATAAAAAACTTAATTTTAATTACCCCCATGAAGATCCTGGATTACATGACAGAGGATTATGGATGGTTTTGTTTTGTTATTGATGAGGAAATTTATCTGGATGAAGCTTAAACTTTAAGCAGAGAGTTGTGTTTTATAATCACCATCCAAAGATAATTGGATTTTTTTTTGTAGATGCTCATTTAATGTAATAACGTGAAAATACCATTTGTTGTAGCTCATATTTATTGAGAAAGTATAAGCACCCCATCCTTGTCCTATAAATATAGCAATTAATTTTAGACAAAAACTCGAAACATTTATGCTACAATTCACTCAATGACAAGAAAATCCCAGTGGTTACATGCACTCTTACCCCTGGATAATGTTGCAATATAGGTGCATAGTGGTTAAGCACAACATACACTTTCCCCAACAAGCTTAAAACACTATCAACCTCATCTCCCAACAAATCCACCTAGAATTGTACACACAAATTTGAACAGTTAGTTACATAACAAAATAAATGATGAGGAAACATAGAGTTTATGTGCATTATAAAAATAACTGAGTTTCATGATAAGTAAATGATATAAATTACACAATTTTAATCATCTTAACACATCAATTAAATAATAATAAATGCAACATGATTATGGTAGTTTTAGAACAAAAAGGAAGAGTATCACATTAAGACAGAGGCCCATTTCCATGAATGATTTAGGGAAAAGTCATGTACCTGATAGTTGACATAAACTTTAAAGGAATGTTGGCAAGTCACATACAACTCATCAAGAACGTATGAGAACATGCATGAATTCTAAGTTCTATAGGCCATGAATTCATAGAAGAAAAGTGCCTTTGTAGGAGTTTTCAATATACATAGAGATATTGTATACATAGGCACAAAAGGAGATTGGAAATTGCAGGTTCACTTTCACATTGGAAGAAAGACCAATAATGAGAAGCCTTGTCAAAATCCAGTCACTTGATAGAGGGTGGGTCCAAGAAGAGGTAAATTCTTTGGGTTTATAGGCTCTGCAATATATCCATTTGTCTTGAGCATCATCTATGTTGTTTTGTCTGTAAAAAATACATTGGGAATAAAGAGTACTCATTGTACTTTCCAGGATATAAAAATAGACTTCTCATCAATGACATGTAAATGGAATTACTTTTGAGAAAGACTCCTTTGTTTGGATGCCCTCCTCTTCTTTGGAAAGAAACCACATTCCCAGTAAATCTTGCCAAGACCATCCTTATGTGGGATCCCATGTTAATAAGGATGCCCACTTTTAAGTTCAACTCCAATCTCTCAATTCACTGTGGTCACTTTACCCCCCTTTATGATTGATATTCTATGTTTATCCCTTCTCATATTGTGCACTGACACGGTTCTCCTTCCCACAATTCAAGGTTAGAAAAATGATTCAGGTTAAAAGGTTTTTGACCTTTGCAAGTAGTATACACTCATCCAATATCAATTTTTTGTAGAAATCCAGTAATTGGTTGGGGAAATTCTAGAGGAATCAGTTTGGAATATAACTATGACTAAAACGTCTTTTTGAAATGCCTAGTTGATGTCTCTACAAAAGAAAATTTAGAGTTCAGAGTGAAGGAAAACAACAACAATCTGATGCGTGGTACAAATAATGGGTCATTGGATAAAAGTTAAAACATATCTGTTACCATTTGGGTGGATCCTGTTACCCCCATTTGCATGGGTGTCCATGTGTGATTTTGATTACACTTTGGAAATGTGGGTGACATAGTTCATGACGGTGATTCATAACTGTGTTTTGATGATGCCCTATGATATTTAGTTGTTATTGGAATTTGGAAGATGATGAAGTAAAGACAAATGAGGCATTAGGCAAGACCATAATATTAGTTCTACTCCTCAGATTATCATCTAAACATTCGCAGTGAAAATTATTCATTTCTATTTAAATTTAAATGCATTTTACAAGCAAGATTACTCAAAGGTGTTGTTAATCACCCATCTAACCACTCTCAAAGTGAATGATTCATTTCAATTTTAAATTGTATTCCATTTACAAACCACATTACTCAAAGATGTTATCCACCCAAAAATTTCCATTGATCACCATACTATAGCATAAGCAGGTCCTAAAAACCACATAGCTATAGACAAATTATAACAAAGTTGTTCAAATCAATTTCATTTCACAGGTATAATAACCGTTGCAAGATTAAGATGTATGTATAAGTCACACTATAATCTACCCGTGTTGCACCGAGATTCAGGG
This sequence comes from Larix kaempferi, assembly GCA_027924585.1. Lineage (NCBI taxonomy): Eukaryota > Viridiplantae > Streptophyta > Pinopsida > Pinales > Pinaceae > Larix > Larix kaempferi. The sequence continues at coordinate 5,754,936 of BSBM01000502.1, forward strand.
ACAAGGGTATAGAGGGACAGATTTCAAGACGTGGAGAAGGTACATAGTGATGGGGTATCTTTCATTTGCAAGATGGCAGGCAAGTTTAAGAGCGGGTTTCTACAAGCATTGAACCATTCTTATCACATCTACCTGCATCATCACTTGCATTTATTGATGGATATTTCTTAGAGTTGAAGGATATTGTAAGTCTAGTTGAGATTAACTCTTCTGATCTATAAATATTTGATTAAAAGGATGCTTTCTTTGATGTATTAGATTGTCCAGATATTTTTTCCGCTCCATCAATGGCCTTGTGTCCAAAAAAGAGTCAAAATCAGAATATTGACTTAGGTTTTCTTAGGGGTGGAAAAGAGATGTCAACTGAAGCGTCGTAACAAACTCAGATTCCAACATATGGACATAGTGTGTTTGATGAGGTTTATACTAGGGAAAGACACCCATATTCCAGTCCAGTAGGGAAAATTCTGGAAGTTCCATGAGGGATACAAGAACAATGGATGAATAATGCTACTGTTGGCCATGCCTTTCCAGAAGTAGATTATGTAAAGACTACAATTATAAAAGTAAAGAACTCTGATTTGATGGACAATTCCATGGCCTGTTGATGTATATGTAACTTCAGAATGTATTTCACCCATGTATTTCATATATGTATTTTATATTCCGATAGAGATGTTATTATTCCTCTATACGGAAGTGTCATCATTTATATTGTAAGTGTCGTAACTTATACTTGATGGGTTATTAGACCACCTTGTTGGGGTCAGTCCTGTATAAGTCATGTGGGTCGAAGGGTTGTTAGACCACCCTAGTGGGGGTCGGCCATGTGGGTCAAAGGGTTATTAGACCACCCTATTGGGTGTCGGCCCAGTCAGCATTGTGTTATGTGGTTAAGTTAAGGCCGACCTAGTAAAGGTTATTAGGCAAGTCAAGTCTAGTATAAATAGAGATCGGGAGATCTCTATTTCATCATTCATTCACATACTTCTCTCATTCGAAAAGTGGCGCACTTGTGAGGAGGAGGCTCTGCTGCTAGGAGAAGACTATCTCTTGTATTCTGGTTGTATCATTGCTCTATCTATCTCTGAGGAAGTTATTGGGGTTTTTCACCTTTGTGGTTTTCCCCAAGTAAACTCTGTGTCTCTTGTGTGCTTGCATTATTGTGTCCATGATTGATATGCTGTAGATTTGATGTACATGTTGTTCTCTCAGTTAAGATCCTAGATCAGATTGAAGTAAATTCTGAAAATATAACATGGTATCAGAGCTAGCCTGAAAGAAGGCATGATATGGCATGTATGACACTTGTTGCACTTACAATGCTAGGGCTTGATATAGCAAAAACCAGTCATCGTAGCACTTTCGCTATAAATACATTTTGGAAAAGTTTTCGGATCTGAAACTTTTACAGGTATAAGAAAATATCCCCATGTACCTTGTGTCCAAAGGGAAACCTCTAATTCGTTGTACTTTGTGATTTATGATCTGTAAAATGTAGGGTTTCTGCCTCTTCCAGATCTGAGTCAAAAACAGGTGACCTTGGGAAAAAGGTCATAACTTGGGATAGGAAGCTCCAAATGAAATTTCGTAAAAAGTCACAGGTAGTACACAGAATGCAATATCTCAGGAAAAGTGTTCAGAGGCCGAAGTTGAACCAGTGATACATGGCACGCCATACAAATTTTCTCTCCTGTTTTATCCCATAAAATGGTCACGTTGCGACACTTGGCATAACTCTCTCTTAGGGAATGCAATTGAGGTCAAATCTGTCGGTCTGGAAAGATGATAGGTCGGGCTATCTCAGGAAAATTTTGCAGACCCTGTGGATCAAAAAGTTTAGAGTTACACTAGAAACAATCAGGTACATATTTATGTCATAACAGAATTATTTTTGAGCACCTTCATTCATGGCTTCCGGAATTTAGGGTTTTGGAGAAAGTTGGAATTCTTGTAATCAGAGACCACGGTTGAATGCTACTCATCAAAATCGAAATTTAGAGACCAAGATCAGAATTTTTGGTTGGGAAGAAGGCCGGGCTTGATCAGACCCTAGTTCGGGACTTTGATCAGAAAAGTGGAAAATTAGGGCTTCTGTAAAAATGGGAATTTTTGAAATCCGTGACCACGGCTGGAAGCTCCTCAGAAAAATAGAAGCTTAGAGTTTTGGATCAAACCTTTTGATTGGGTAGAAGAGTGGGCTTCATCAAACCCCATTTCAGGGTCACGTCTAGTGAATCCGGAAGTTTCAAAGGAAAAATTGAGGAGTGAAACTTTCCAGTTTTCAAATTCTGAATATACCAGCTTGATCAGCTCATCAAGGTGCATATTTCTATCCTTTCGAAAGTTTGAAATTCAAAGTTTTAATTTTTGGGGTTTCTTTGACAAACCCTAATAAAGCTCCAGATCTAGTTCCTACAAATCAAGTGGATTGGTTTAATCCTAGAAGAGGATGGATTGGTCACTTGCATAAGTGAAGAAGTTCCTTTTTCAGAGGGAGATGAGGCTAAGGCCTTACATAAGAAGATTGCAAGCAATCTTGACAGGTAGGAATCATCCAGGTATGTCTCGAGATTTTTTCATGATTAAGTTTATGATATGTTTGTCTTCATGTTATTACGGTTAGAACAATCTTAATTACTAGACTTGTCGTATCACCTTAATAGAAGATATTCATTGATTAAGGTTTTGACACTTATGATTGTACTAATGCATTGTGATGTTGTATGAGGTTTATGTTGTTCGCTAACATAAAAGGTACACGAAGAAAGAAAAATCATGTTCTACCTCAAGAACATATGATCATGGTGACATGAAGACAAAGATTCATCCATTGTCATGGATCACATAGAAGATCTACTTACGAGGTATGTATAACTTGGTTCTACAATGGTTAACTTATGAGACATGCAGGTTACTAGCACATGTCACTGAAGAGAAACAGAAGACATTATGCGGGTATGTTAGACATAACTATCTAGCATGCTAATCTAGGTATGTTTTTCCTATATCAAGCTAGAATCCTATCTTGTGTTAGGATCTTATACTGTTGTGTTGTTGATAATTATTATTCATGAAGTCATAGGTTTGAATAGTCATGGTTGTATGCAGAAGAATCATGAAGGTATAGGTTTGAGTAATCACGGTTTTATGCATTGATGATTTAACTAATAAGAAGAGTCCTATGATCAAATAAGAATATGCATGAGTAAAAGAAGACTTTCCTGAAACCTTGAATACTAATGTTTATTATCTGTGAATGATCATGACTATACATGTTTAAGATTATTGTGTTTTGATAGTATTAAGATTATACTAATAAATGTGTGATTATGTATGAGACCTCAAGGATAACACAATGATGATACTAATAAGCATGCATAGTGATTAAGGATGGATATAATTTCAAGGACAAGTAATCCAGGAAGCAATGATCAAGAGGGAGCACACTCCAGTTGTTCCTACAAGAAAGCAAAGGAGCACACTTCAGTAGTTTATGCAAGGATGCAGATATTCAGAGGGAGTTGACCACTTCTCACAATCCACATCAGAATGGAGTTGCAAAGATTCAGAGGGAGTCCACCCAACAACCAAACAAAGATAAGTATTTGAATTGTCATTTCTTACATAATGTTATTCAATGATGTATATGCTTATGTTCCTAGAATTAGGTTGTGTATTATGCATATTAGAATAGTTGCATTGATGAATAGTATACTACTAATATACATGGGTAAGTGGCCTATGGCATTATACAACATTCCATTTCTACTTATCTAGAATGAAACCTCTTTGCTGACATGTTAGGAGTTGTGCACACTCTTAACAATGTTCTGGTAGAGATTGGAAGGCATCTAGAAAGTTATGGAATATGGATAAATGTTGTATTGAAGCATTGGCTAAGATAATTGCATGACTGTATGACATATTTCTTTATGTGTAAGAATTTGTTCTGAAAACTATGAGATGTTTTCTAATCATGCAATTTAACTTGTTGTGTAGGAAAGATCGTATACCATCATCTACAAAAGAAGGACTACAACATTTGTTCATCAACAAAGTTATCTATTGAAAATATTGAAGTTCCTAGGATTTGGGAAGAATGCCATGATCGAGGAGTACCAGTTGATCATGAAGATGTTTGGGATGCAGTCCCAAGACCTGAAGGGGAGTCTGTAATGACTTCCAAGAGGATCTACAAGATCAAGCATGCTGCAGGTGGTAGCATAGAGACTTTTGCTCCTGTAGCCAGATACACTTCCATTAGATCCGTACTTGCTCTGACTGCAGTGATGAAATGGAAGATACACTAGATGAATTTCAAGACAGCTTTCTTGAATGGTGTATTTGAAGAAGAAGTGTATGTGGAGCAGCCACTTGGTTTTGAGACACATGACAGGGAGTCATATATGTGCAGAACTTGGGTATGATGCACTACTTTCTTGGTATGGAGGTGTGGCAAAGTGCAGATGGAATCTTCCTTGGACAAGGGAAGTATGCAGTAGAGATCCTGAAGAGGTTCAGGATGATGGATTGCAAGGCTATGGCCACACCTATGGCATCGAAGCTGAAGCTTCTATATGATGCTTCATCTGGGCCGCTTGATGTCTCTATGTATCATCAGATGATGGGGTCCTTGATGTACCTGACAAACACAAGACTAGATATTTGCTTTGCGGTGAACACATTGAGCCAGTTCCTGACGGATCCGAGGAGTGTTCACCTGGTTGCTGTAAAGCATGTTCTGAGGTACCTGAAGGGTACAGTGGATTATGGGCTCAAGTATGAAGCAAATCAAAAGTTTAACCTGCAGGGTTATGTTGATTCAGATTGGGCAGGCAGTGCTGCAGATAGGAAGACCACATCTGGGTGCTGCTTCAGTATGGGATCAGGTGTGATCTCTTGGTTTAGCAGGAAGCAGTCCTGCGTAGCATTGAGTACAGTCGAAGCAGAGTATGTTGCGACGGATGAGCAAGTTGCAGATGTATTGACCAAGCCGTTGGCCAGAGTGTAGTTTGAGTACTTCAGAGAGAGGCTTGGTGCACTTCAGATTGAGGTTCCTTCCAAAGGGAAGTGATGAGTCCGAAAGATGCAGATGCACATGAGATTTTTTGACATGGTTGATGTGTTCTCCCTTGGTCGTGATGTAATTGCTGAGCCATTTTTCACATGGTGGTAGATGTGTTCTCCCATGGTGAAAAAGTAAGGGCTGGAGCCTTCCCCGAATGGTGGTAGATGTGTTCTCCCATGTCGGTGGTGTAAGTGCTGGATGATGTGCATCTGGGCTGTGCTTCATGGACGATGAGATGATCTGAAGATGACGATGCTATGATGATCAGGAGGATCATGGATGATGAGCATCAGGACGATGCTCCAGTTACTACTCTTTATATGTATATGCATCATGTTGGATGCTTGTTATGATCAATTAGATCATTGCATCATATTGGATGCTTGTTATGATCAGTTGGATCATTTATGTATATATGCATCATGTTGGATGCTGGATATGATCAGTTGGATCATTTGTATGTATTTTGTATATGCATCATGTTGGATGCTTGGACCATGTATCTGTATATGTATCAGCTGGATACATTGTGTGATCAGGTAGATCATGTATGTTGATATGTATCAGGTATGATCAGGTGGATCATGTATTTGTATTTGTATCAGGTGGATACATTGTATGATCAGGTGGATCATGTATGATGATATGTATCAAGTAGATACTTGGTATGCATCAGGCAGATGCATTATATGATCAAGATGATCATGGATGACGAGCTTCAGGATGTTGCTCCAGATGACATGCAGCAGGATGTTGCAGTGATGATGATCAGGATAATCATGTGTACATCAGGATGATGTATGGTGAGTATCAGGTTGATACTTTGTGGCCGTGGAATAGGTTGTGCAGATAAGCATATAATTTGGCCCTGGGAGGTTTGCAGATAGTCTTGCAAGGTTTTGCCTAGGGCATGTAATGTGGCCCTAGGATATCTAGCAAACGCTCTTTCAAGTTTTTGCTTTGGAAGGACATATAATTTGGCCCTGGGAGATCTGTAGATAGTCTTGCAAGGTTTTTCCTATGGCATATAATTTGGCCCTAGGATATCTGGTAGATGCTCTTTCGAGGTTTTGTCCTATGGCATATAATTCGGCCCTGGGAGATCCGATAGGTTGAGCTGTGTGCTCGTAATAAGTCTTGGGATGCTCTTGCAAGGTTTTGCCATGACCACATGTAATATGGCCCTGGGAGATCCAATAGGTTGGGCTGTGTGCCTGTAATAAGTCCTAGGATGCTCTTGCAAGGTTTTGTGCTAGGTGTCACATGTAATAAGTCCTGGAGATTTGGACAAGATGAAAAAGACCTCAGATGCTCTTTAGGTTTCTTGCTAGTCAAGAGACTCTTTTAAGGTTTTGTGACAGTCACATATAATATGTCCCTGGGAGATCCGATAGGTAGAGTTGTGTGCTCATAACAGCCTGGATGCTCTTGCAAGGTTTTGTGACGCACGTAATAAGTCCTTAGATTTCCACAGTATGGCCAGTGTTGATGAAGACCTGCAGGTGGTGGGCCTACATCCAGTATGAAAAATGACTAGCTTTGTAGAACTTCTTATGATGAGTAGAATCAGAGATTGATTGAGATAGCAGCAGCAATGACGATGACAATGATTCGAGGATGATGATCCAAAGAAGAAGACTTGTGCTAGAAAACCTGTGTTGAGAAATACCTTCCTAGTTAAGAGGGAGTGTTGATGTATATGTAACTTCAGAATGTATTTCACCCATGTATTTCATATATGTATTTTATATTCCGATAGAGATGTTATTATTCCTCTATACGGAAGTGTTATCATTTATATTGTAAGTGTCGTAACTTATACTTGATGGGTTATTAGACCACCTTGTTGGGGTCGGCCCTGTATAAGTCATGTGGGTCGAAGGGTTGTTAGACCACCCTAGTGGGGGTCGGCCATGTGGGTCAAAGGGTTATTAGACCACCCTATTGGGTGTCGGCCCAGTCAGCATTGTGTTATGTGGTTAAGTTAAGGCCGACCTAGTAAAAGTTATTAGGCAAGTCAAGTATAGTATAAATAGAGATCGAGAGATCTCTATTTCATCATTCATTCACACACTTCTCTCATTCGAAAAGTGGCGCACTTGTGAGGAGGAGGCTCTATTGCTAGGAGAAGACTATCTCTTGTATTCTGGTTGTATCATTGCTCTATCTATCTCTGAGGAAGTTATTGGGGTTTTTCACCTTTGTGGTTTTCCCCAAGTAAACTCCGTGTCTCTTGTGTGCTTGCATTATTGTGTCCATGATTGATATGCTGTAGATTTGCTGTACATGTTGTTCTCTCAGTTAAGATCCTAGATCAGATTGAAGTAAATTATGAAAACATAACATGGCCAAAGCTATGTTTTACTGCTGGTATATACCTCTTGTTTAAATGTTCTATCACTAGATTGCAAGCTCAAAACTCCTAAAATCAAAGGGCACGTTATGAAGAAGAAGAGGGGGCTTGAATTAGGTGTAAACCAATCATGAGGTCAAATTTTAATTAGAATCTGTACGCATGTGGTGGTTAGGCATCATCCATGAATGCTAATCTTAAATAAGGAAGGCACACATCTTATGCATGCAACAGAGCTAAGTATGAATGAAGTTCGATTTGACTTAGAGATTTGGAATACCATTCTATGCTAGTGTATCCCATCTCTTTAAACAATTTGCATGTATTCCCTAAATAGTGCTCAAAGCCGCACTTCCCATGATGTATTCCATTTGTAAAGTTACTTGTTTAAAGAGATTCCTAAGGAAACGAGTTATTGTAGTAGTTGTTTTTTAGATCGGCGTTTATTAGTTAGTAGCCATTTTTTAGATCGCTATTGATTAGTTAGTAGTTATTTTTCAGATCACTATTGATTAGTTAATCCAAGCATAATGATCCAACCTTGGATAAGAGTGAATCACAACAATAATAGGGATATTTGGGCGATTTAGAAACATTTTTTTGCTTACCCTTCCCCTAAATAATGGCCATGCTTGTTGTAATGGAAGCATTTGTTATGGCTCAAATCTTTCTTTAGCTTCTAGAAGACAATAAATACTAGTTTTTGTATAACACATATTGAATAAAGGTAGCTAGACAAAGGGTACTAAAGTTTAAGTGCTTAGTTTGATTTATTGTTAAGGTGAATCCATAGAATCCTACCTTCAAAGCAAGGATGTGTGAGGGTTAGGGAAATCAAATGGAGTTGGAATATTTCTGGGTGGATTTGGTGGATTTTTTCTTTCAACACAAGGATTTGTGAGGGTGATGGTGAAATTGATAAAGATAATAAGCACTAATAGTTTTTTTTTGGAAACTAAAGGTCTTTAGATAAAGGGTATACAAATTGGAGTGCTTAGTTTGATTTATTGAAAAGGTGAATTCAATGGGATCATACCTTCAACACCAAGGATGTGTGTGGGTGATGGAAATTTAATAGAGTTGGAATATTGACTAGGTGCATTTGGTGGAATTTTTCCTTCAAAATGAGGGAGTTGATAGGGTGATAGAAGCATTAGGGTATATATTTTTTCTGGTCATTTCATAAGAGAGCTTACTGGCCTCCTTGAACTTTCCCAACCCACCTGCCCTTGCTACAAATGCAAAAAAAATGATTGAAAAAAAATGCATTGGTCTCCAAATGATGTCCTCTTCAACTAAGACATGTACCCATGATAGGTGGTAAATCAAGATGATTGTTACAAGATCAAGAAAGACAAAGATCAAGATGATAGTTGTTCTACCTATTACAACCTACGATTTGGAAAACATAGACTAAATATTCAAGTATTTGAAGATGTATAATAATAAAATATGCATTGTAACTAATACATGCCATGACACTTATTATTACACATCGCATACTATAACAGGTGCTAAGCACTACAAAATAAATCCAGAGCATGGAAATGCAACATACATAACATATTACTTCACAGCCACAAAACCTCGAGAGTTAAATGAGAAGAAAAGGAAGGTACATCAAAGCAAGATGCAAATAAAACTCAGTCCAGGACATAAAATTGGGTTATTCCATTTCGTAGAAGTACAAAAACATGAAAGGGTCTTTACTTTGTTCAAATTATTTCCTTATTGCCAGACTTCCTAACCAAGAAAAATATTTATCTGCATAATGAAAACATAAAAAAATTCCCAATACAAAATAAAGATTATGCAATTCGCAAAAAAGTAGCCTAGTATGAAAACTGACACTACTCCTTGGGGGAATCAATGGTGAGTGACGAGAAGGACCTGTCTAGTGAGGGATTTGAATAAATACACCCTATGCATTGGCCATGATGGAATGTCTCCTATGCTATGTTGAGATCCATGATTTGTTGGAGAATGTACAGGTGTGAAATATGAAAACCCACGCATTGGAACTGATGTCCAAATGGTCATAGATGATGTAATTTACAAGAGGCATCATAGTTGCACTGTCCCAATCTCAAATAGTTTGTGCAATCATTTTCATTATGTACATAGTGAATAATAGTAGAGGCAAGAGTACATGACCAAATTATTCTTTTTAGAGGTGCCATAATATTATGTAATCAAACTTACATATATCATGGATGATCAGGGTAGGAAGTTGTGGATGCAAGAAAACTAGTTTTAACCAAGCGAGTATTGTTTTGAAAAAATATTAATATATTCTATAGGCCTATATTTCCCATGCCATTGATTATGTAACTCAGATTGCATTTCCCATCAAATCTATGTGGATTATATACTATAGAACTTATGGTAAGGGAAAAAGGATAACTGCAATATCAAAAGGAAACATTGTATTACTACAATGTAAATGATGTTCACTAAATTGATGCACCTATCTTATACTCTTCCTTTTCGCTTTAGCTTCTCTTTAGCTAAACATGTTGAGGCTAGTTTCTTTATCTAGACTGAATAGAGAACACCATACTTCTTGCGTGTAGATCTTATGTTGCTTCCTTAGTGCGTTATGTTGCTTCAATACACTTGTCAAAGTGCATGCTTCTTGCTGTACAACATTTCTGAATTTCACAGGACCAATAATTCAACTTCCTTTCTTATTGGATGAGTGGAGATGTCTATACTATATACCATCGATGGTGAGCTTGGCCAACCATCACTTCTTTTACCAACCAACAAATTCAAGGAAATTAAGAGCTAATCTAGGCCACTACCAACAATAAGCAACAAAGATTATGATATCAAGGAAAGGACTATCATGACAAATAGAATACCACTAGGGGGGGAACTTAAGCATCTCTTCTCATGAAGTTAATATCTCTCCCTATCATCATGCATTTGTGTCTTCTTCTGCAACTTACACAAATTTTTATCTTTAGTTCAGAAAATCAATTTCATCTTTTCCAGTCACAATGATCATTGATTTAGCTTCTGCTTTTCAACATGTAAGGATTCTGATCAGTGCACTCTTGCTATTTGACTCATAATGACTATTTTTGGGCTTCAATATCAGCAACCCAGTTCACAACCATATATTCAAGTTTCATTTCCAATGGACAGAAGATACGATCTGTAATATGACCTGTGGCTACTGAGATTTTTTTTGTTTCAAAAACAACTTGCAATATACTCCTTCAATGATCAGCTTGATGTTTGAAATTTTGAATGCCTTCAGCATTGATTGTGGGTACCGTGGCTTCATCTGTTGTGGATGCTCATAGCTACATTTAACTTTTTTCACGATATACCTTGAGAAAAGAATTGCATTGATTTATATTTGAACTTTCTTAAGAGCTGCATTTTCCTCGGAACTTCTACAGTTCATTGAATGCTTCCCCAATTAGATACCAACAATAAGTGTTTCCTGAATACATTCTTTGTCAATCATATCCAAAGCTCGAGAGAGTCATTGGTGCACTGTTATGGATGAATGCATCAACACACATTTAATAAATTCATAAAAGGTAAGCTTGTATCAAAGACAATCCTCCAAACATCTACATGTATCTTCACTTCATTTGTTTCAACTGAAAGCACTAATATATTTCATTACTCTTGCTCCCCCTATCAGCATACCACCTGTATCTTTTCCTTGCATTAGTCTTTTCATTCACGATTCTAGGACCTGTTTGGAACATCCTTCAATTTCCTTTGAGTTCATTCTCCAAACTCCATGAACTCAAGGTGTGCTAAGGTCCTTGAGAGGCCCTAAGCTTGGATTTCCAAATGGAAACCATCTTCTTTGCAATGATAAACCTCATTTTGATTTAACAAGACATTCTTTTCATCCATACCTGAGAATCTCCTTGAATTTGAGCATTTGTCCTTTGGTCTTCAAATATTTCTCCATTATTCTTCTTCTAAGATTCATTTGTTCTCCTTGCTGGTGTGTATGAAGTACTTCTCATGGATTGTCTTCTTGGACTTGCACAATCTTGGGCTTTGTGACCAAAGCCACTACAAGTGTAGCATCTCAAGGTGTGGCAGTTAGCATCAATATGTCCAACACGATTGCATGTCCAACATATAATTGTGTAATTGGGATTTACACCACTTCTTCTTCCATGACATGTACAATCCATTGCCTTGTCACCAAAACCATTACATGAATAACAATATCCATTGAAACTATATTCATACCTGGATATTTGGTTCCAACTTGGAGCTATCTCTCTTCTGAAGAGTTTGATTTGAGGAGTAGGACCAACTTCTTGATGCATACTTGATCTTCTGAAATCTTCTTTATGTTGTGCAGGTTCTTGCTGAGCAGCTTTGCTTTCACCTTTGAAGGATGTGGATCCTACTTCAAGAGTCTTGGGGGACCAAGTGCCACCTTAAAAATTTTCTTCTTCTTTCTTGTACCCAAGACCAGATTTGTCAAAAGGAGATCTTTGACAATCCAAAATTTCTTCCAAGATGGATGAGCTGTGTTTGAACTTGCCATATGCATCAGACTTTTCATTTTTCTTCTTGAGTCCAACCACTTCCATCTCAAGTTTCTGACAGGTCTTCTCTTTCTCATCTAGCTGGTGTTTCAAGACTTCTTCTATTCTTTTGGCTTCCTCCAATTGAGTCTTCAAATCAATATTGGCCCTTATTGTTTCTTCAAGTTCTTTAGGGTCTTCACTAGTCTCTTCTTGTTCTTTTGATAATTCAGTATTCAATCTTCTAACTTCATCATCTTGATCTTCTAGCTTATCTTGTAAATCTTTGTTCTTGAGTTTCAATCTCATGAGCAATTCCCTTGTCTCCTTTTGGTATTTTTCAAAAGACTTCAACAACTTCTTTTTAAGCCTTGGATTGAATTTGAGATCAATATCCAATAGTGTACATGCAAATGCATTATTAACTTTTAACAAATCTTCCTTATCTTCTGTAAGTATAATTTCAACATTATCACATTTAGAGTTATCACTAACAGAAGAGTTCTTACCTTCATTGACATCTGAATCTTGTTCCTCTTTTTCTTCTTGCTTCTTATCTTCAGAGGGCTTGACTTCTATTTCCTTTCCCGTGTCCTGATTTCTCCTTTGGTACTCACCTTCCATCTTGAACCAAAGATCTTTGGCAGAGGTGTATTCTTTTACACTTTATTTGATAGGGATTGAGATTCCATCCATTAGAAACTTCAAGGCAATATTATTGTCTTTCTCAACTGCTATCTTTGTCTTCTTTTTGGGATGGACAGGTGGGTTAACCACAATTTCCCAAAATCCAAACTTCTTCAAGTAAGCTTTCATTTTACTTGTCCAACCAAAATAGTTTGATATTTCAAAGACTGGAACTTCATTGTTGATAAGCTCTACTGGTCCTTCCATTTGTGTCCACGGATCTCCTTCAAGCTTGATAGGCTTGTGATGAAGTCCCGCTCTGATACCCATTGTTAGACACAATGGCACACTAAGAGGGGGGGGTGAATCAGTGTGCCAACACTTTTGACAATTTAAACTTTTTTAAATACTTAACACATATATCATTCAACAATTTCACTTCAATGCTTTCATCAATCACTAAACAAGTTATTCATATTATCAATTCACACCATTAGAGACACATCACAATATAAACTTTGTAATATTTTTATATTTGATTCAATCGGCTACAACCGTTAGGTGTCATCATCTACAACTGATTGAGAAGCACCAACTTCTATTCCAAGACTCAGCTTGGTCTTTTCTTAGATCCAACTACGAAAAATATTACAAGACCCAACTTGTATTACATATACATACTGTCACATCACATTTTTTTGACGCAGAGTCTATTGACAAGGGTTCACTCCACATTGTCGCCAACAAAGTATCAACCCAAACTCCCTTATACACCAGCCCGGAAAGGTGTAACCCTTCCCAGCAACACTTGCAGAGCAAGTGCAGTCTCACCCGAGGTGGATAAGAGGGCTGTTGGAACCAAGTTTCCGCAGTTGTGTAGAGGATATGCACACATTGCCTTTGCACTAACCAGATATTATAACATTCATAACATACCATTAACTTGTCATTCGCATCTTAAATTATTCACACTTTCTAACACATACATTCAGAACATACTCAACGACATATGCGCATTAATCAACATAAACATTCACAAAACCCATAATTCATCATCGCATCATTGCAAAGAGACATAATTCATATCATAACCGAACATCTCCATTCATTCATCAAAACCTGCGGAATAAACCTCACAGAAACTGTCAAGACATCATATCGCGGATACAAAACGAACCCAAAAGATAGGATCAATCTCTAAAACTTCGATGCCCTTAGGCTTACAATCCTACTTTATTTATATGCTTTCATCTTATTACAAAAATGGTCCACATGACTGACTTAACTAATCTAACAAATCTTATGCTTCCGCAAAATCCGCGAAAGGTCCTTTTTCCGTGAAATGACCCTTTTGCATCTTTCGGCTTCCACACTTCCTGCAGATCTATCCCGTGCCAACAACCCCCCAACACTATCTTGTGGCTCGTCCCGAGCCACTTTAGCTGGCCGCTGCTGGTTTGTACTATCCTTCATTGTGCTCTATTCTTACCGTCTGTAACTTGCTGTTGTGTACTTCTCATCTCCATCCGTCGATCTCTGGTTCACTGTCATGTACTTCTTACTCTCATCTTCCAGTCTCTGGAAACCTTTATCATCTACCTCTTTGGAGTCTGTTGGTTCGCTCCACATTCGTTCCAGACTGAGAAGAAATTCATCGACATCACCAAGGTGGGAAACAGGCCGACTGCCCCGGCACATCTGTTTCACACCTTGGATTGCTTCCTACCGAGGCCAGGGGGATATCACCCCTGTTATTCTGGTGGTCACTGGGACCATGAAGCTTCGAACTACTACCACGTACTTAGACATCTCGGATGAAACCTCGTCTCTGTGACACTCGAGTGCCTGACCCTCTTCCTGCTCAATGTGCTCATGCACACTCGTCGTTCTGGCCCGCAGTGCACTTGGTGTGCTACCACGCAAGATGAAATGGATCATTTCCACAGCCTCCTTGGAATTTCTAACTTATCCAATTAACTCACCTACTCGCAGCATGTATTTCTTGCTTCTGGGAAATACCTCGTTGTTTCTGCTAGCCTCTGGTGCCTGTATTTATGCATTTCCATCTTCCAGGACGCCTGCCTCGAAAATAATCCACAAATACGTTCACCTAAGGCGCCGATTCTGTCACCATTTGCCTCTTGCGTGTAGGGAATCGACTTCCTATGTGTGTGACCGGTGAACATACTTCTCCTAGCTTCCCTTTGTGTCACAACCATGCGAACTAGTATCTGTGGTGCCACCGGCCATGTTGCCACGGTGTGTTTCCATGTGCCAAACGTGCCTGGCGCCGGTGCCGATCCAGGCCAACTAATCATCATACCTGTCAAAAAGACCTGTCATCTGAAAAAAATTCCCATCTACTGACGATTCAGAATGATTGCTGATTTGATAGGGTTGCAATCTTGTAGCTGTCGTGGTCCAAACCCCAAACTGCGACATGACCCTTCCTGCTTGCACATTCTCTTCCGGCTGGTACGCCCTCCTGCGCCCTTCTCTCTCTCTCTATATATATTTTCATTGGTCCTCATCCGCTCTGTGTCAGATCATGGTGATAGGGCTTCAACCTATTCCCATTGACTAATTTAGGTAACAGTACTCCATCCAAACTCTGTAGCTGTACCGCACCTCTGTTGGTGACAAAAGTGATAACATATGGTCCCAACCAGTGCATTTGCAGCTTATCGAGGTGTTTCACAAATTTACTGTCATACAACAGAACTGTGTCCCCTATCTAAAAGTGTTTCGTCTTGACATGGCGGTCGTGCCATGCTTTTTGGCGGTTTTTTTCTACTTTCTGATGGAACCCTGCGATGAATCGATCTTCGTCAAGCTGTATTAGTTGTGTCAATCGTTCCTCCAGCGTGCCATCATCACTCATCCCTGTTGCTGCGGCAATGCGCAAGATCTGTACTATGTATTCCATTGGCATAACTACTTCCTAGCCGTAAACAAGCTTAAATGGGGTTTGGCCAGTCAACCGTTTGCATGTGGTGCGATATGCCCAAAAAACTGCTGGAATTTTTAGGTCCCAGTCATCGCGGTTCACATTGCACACCTTGGTGAGAGCATGCTCCAATATCTTATTGAACGCCTCGACTGTCCCATTCTCCTGAGGGTGGTAAGACGTACTCTTTTTGTGCTAGATTTGAAACTCTTCTGTCATCGCGACGATTGTTTGGTTGACAAAGTGCGTCCCTTGGCCACTTAACAACATTTATGGGCACCCAAACCTGGTGACCACATTATCAAATAGGAATCGTGCTGCAGTCGCAACAGGACAATCTTTTACCTGTGCAGCTTTTTCCCAATGTGTTAGGTAGTCTGTCGCAGTGATAATGTAACGCGACCCTATTCTCTTCCCAGGTGGGTTGATGGGTCCCACAAAATCAACGGACCATTTGTCGAAGGCATGTAATATTACTTGTGGTATGAGTGGCATTTCATCTCGACGTGAAGGCTTCCCAGTTCGTTGGCATACGTCGCAGCTCTTGGCATAGTCCGCGGCATCGCCGTGCAAAGTTGGACACCATATCCCTGCTCGAAGGATCTTTCGAGCAGTCGCTCGTCCTCCATAATGTCCTCCATCAATTCCGCCATGAGCTTCCGAAAGATTCTATTCCTGTTCATGCGGAAGGACGTACCGTTGTAGAATCTCATATGGGCCCATTTTATATAATTCTCCTGCAATTAGCTGAAATTCTGCAGCTCGGACAACTAGCTGCTTCTTTTGGCTGGTAGTGAGCTCGACCGATGCCTCCCCTGTCGCCAAAAATTTAATGATTTCTTCATAGTGGTTATCGACCATGCCAATCCTAAAAAAATGAGTGTCCGACAATCCTTCATCTATGCTCCTTGGTTCCTCTCCTGATTCTATCAGTGAGAGATGATCGGGTCCTATGTTCAATTGTCCCGATTTTACGATGATATCGAAATCAAACTCCTGAAACAGTAATAGCCAATGACAGATCTTCCCCCCCAACACAGGCTTCTTCACCAAGTATTTTAGTGTTGAATGATCTGTGAACATCTTGAAGTGGCCCACTAAGAGGTAATGCCAGAATTTCTGTAGGGCATAGACCATTGCCAACCCTTCTTTCTCGGTGGTCGTATAGTTCTTCTCTGCAGTAGATAATTTTCTACTGGCGAATGCTATTGGGTGGTTAATGTCGCTGGTTCTTGGTTGTGCTAAGATAACGCCAAGTGCGACTGATGACACATCAATGTGTACGTGAAATTCCTTCGTCCAATCCGGGAATGTGAGGATCGGTGCTGCGACCATCTTCTCCTTCAATATGTCCAAGCTTTTCTAACATTCCTCGGTCCATTCAAACTTTGCATCCTTCTCTAGTAACTTCTCCATGGGCGCTTTAATGGATGCATAGCCTCGAATGAATTTCCTGTAGTAACCTGTGTGTCCCAATGTCACTCGTAGTTGTTTGGTCGTCGTTGGTGGTGGGAGGTCAACAATGATGGAAATCTTCGCCGGATCTACCAACATTCCTTCGCGACAGGCAATGTGTCCCAACAGTATGCCGAATGGAGCACAAAAGATACATTTCTTGAGGTTCAGGGAAATTTGGTTCTATCGACAACGTTCTAGCATAAGTCTTAAGTTCGCGACGTGATCTTTGACTAGCCCATATATCATCCAATCATCCATGTAGATAGTGGGGAACTTATGAATATAATACTTGAATGCCGCTACCACTATTCTGGAAAAGATTGCAGGAGCATTCTTTAATCCAAATGACATCACCGTGTACTGGAAGCAGCCCCAATTTGTGATGAATGTAGTCTTGTGTCGATCTTCTTTTGCAATCTTGATTTGGTGGTAGCCCGAAAATCCATCCGTAAAGGAATATATCTCCTGACCGCCTACTCCTTCGAGCACTTCATCCATGAATGGGATTGGGAATGGATCATGTAGGCAGGCATCATTCAATTTTCTTAGGTCGACGCATATTCGTACTTCTCTGGTTTTCTTGTCTTGGACAACCATTGGATTGATCCATTCTGATTCATCTACTGGTTCTATAATGCTTGCTTCCAACATTCTTTCAATTTCGGCTTGCACTTGTTCCTTGTATCTCGGGTTCAATCGATATGGCCACTGCTTAACTGGTTTTGCACTAGGTTTAAGGGGAATCCTCATTTCCCCTAAATCTCCAGAAATTCCCTTCATCTCTGAGAATTTCATTGGAAACAAATCCTGAAACTCATGTACTAGGTCGGTCATTTTCACAATGGTCAACTCATCCCAGTAGTCACCAATGCTTGTGAACTTGGGGTTTTCCTCCGACCCAATATTCACCTTCTTGATCTTCAATGGCTGCTGAAATTTGTCTGACGGTATGTCTGGTGCCACAACACTGCGACTACCCTCCGATTCTGGTACATGCGTGGCCCGAGGGTCATCATCATCTTCAGGTTCTCCAGTGACGTTGTAACACTCCATCAACATTTCTGGTGTCGCAGTCCATTGGAGTGCCATTGGTTTTCTGGTTGGTACCTCTTCAAATATCTTTCTGCGCATCGCCTGTAGTGCAGTGTGGATTAAGGGATTTATGTCTGTGAATGAGAATGTTTGGTTGAAGCCAATCGTAAGCTGCTCCCAAGATGTTGTCCCATGTCGCAGTTCTGTTGCGACATACCAGCTCCGTGGTACCTCATCCAATGTGTGTACGAATGCATGTACCCACTCTTGTTGTGCTCTCGATCCCCATCGATGTTGACATGGTACCTCATCCAATGTGTGTACGAATGCATGTACCCACTCTTGTCGTGCTCTCGATCCCCATCGATGTTGACAGGAATTTAGATGTGCCTTCGGGTCTCACTGTTCGTCATATCGCATCTGGTCGTCCTTCGTGGCTTCGCCGAACCAAACCTACATGAGGCATCGACATAGTGGCCAAGATGTGATGTTTGATTTATGCGTTACCCACCATCATGCAGGAGTAGCCTTCAGGGCTTCCTCCAGGGCCAGAAGATGCTGTGGCTCTGCCACCTTCTCCTCAAATTCAGTGAGAAACGTGTCCAAGTTGGGAAATCCTTCATAGGTAGGTAATGCATACTCCTCTGATGCTACCATTCGCATGGACTGATTTATTCATGCGCATCTTTGAAAGGACACTTCATGCAACTGGTTCTGCTAATTCTTAAGGGCCTCATCTGAATCGGAGGATGCCGAGCTGTGATTGCGCCATCCTAGTTCTCCATTCATGGTAGGGTTAACATAATCCTCAAAAATTTTGTACAAATTATCCCATTCTTCAGTAAACTCATCTCTAGTTGGCTCCGTATAGTGCAGCCCTTCCGCAGGATCCAGCGGTGCGATGACCCTCATTTCCTGATTCTCGAATGACATTATTCTTTTCTTAAAGTTGAGGATTGCTTGAATCTCCATAGCCCAGTCTATCCCCAGCAGTACCAGATAGGGACTGGTGTTATCCACAATCTCAATTACATCAAAGTCCGCATACGTTCTGAGCCCTTCAATTTCAACCGAAAGTTGACATACCCGACCGAGCGGGGTAACCTTGCTTTGGTTCGCCAGTAGCAGCTGTACTAGTGACCAAGTCATCCGTGGTTTTCCCATTGTCTCCCATGTCTATTTAGTCAGTATATTCACATCTGAACCCAAATCCAAAATGATGGAGTCGACATCAAATTATCCAATTTGTGCCGACATCCGCATCTCCTTTTTGGTCTTTCTTTTATGTATGCGATTAACCCTCTGTTCCAGTTGTGCACCTCCTCGTGGTTGTAGTAGACTAGTTAATTCTTCCAACACATCTGGGTCCTTGCCAAATCCAGGCAGCTCCCCAAGAAGGATTTTAGGGTGTTTTCCTTCCTTCGCGACTTCGTCGAGTCAAACGTTGGTGTCATGTCATAAATTTCTTCTTCAAGAGATGCCCGTCTCTTATTCCTCATTGCCTCTTGTGTTTTTGAAAAGATGTCCTTTTCTACTTCTATGCCAACATTGACCTACTTCCGTTGTGTTTGTGTTGGTCTGACATTGGTGTGTGGCTTATCAACCCCAGTCATCGCCCCTCCTTGTGTCACTATCCTGATCGTCGCGTGGTTACCTTTGGCTTCTATCGAAATCATCTGTACCGTGGGTGGTGCATTCAGATTATTTGACTTCTGCTTAGTTTTCCATTTCGCAATAAGCTGAGGGCAGTCTTCTATACTATGATCTACAACACTACAGTATGTACACTGCGGCGCAGGGTTTGGGCAATCTCACTGGTAGTGCCCCTACAGCCCGCAATTGTAACAAATGATTGGTCCTTGTCCCCGTCCAGCGGCTACTCCACGTCCCATACCTGCACCTCGGCCTCCGCGGAATCCTCCTCTGAACCCTCCGCATGGAGGTCCATATTGTTGATACTACGGTTGCCCGTACTGCCCCTAGTCGTATTGTTGCGGTTGGTTAAACTGCGGCTAATTATACTGTGATTTATGTTGCACCACTGGTGGTTCTTCTCCCTTCATAAAATACGTGTCAACTGTCCGATATTGCAGCAGGTCATAGGCCCTGCAGTCCTTCTCATCGTGACCAACCGATCGGAAAAGCTTGCAGTATAAGTTTGCTAGCTTGGACACCATCTTTTGCAGATATACGCACTCCTCTGGTCGATGCCCTCTGGTCTGACAGACAGTACACCATGGCATGCGTCCTTGACGAAGGGGGTTTGGCACCCCTGCCTGCAAATACTCACGGAATTCTGGGAAATTGTCCTTATGGTGCCCTCATTTCTGCATCTGGTACACCATATGTCTCCACGGGTCTCCTTGCCCTTCTTGATATCCTCTAGTTGAAGTGTTAAGTTGGCCAACTGTGCCTGAACTCTGTCCATTCCCATCCTGTTTCGTCGATTGGTGAAGCCTCCAGCTTCATCTCAATTTCTAGCGCTTCTTCCTGTGTCACAACCTTTTGTTGCATCAGTGGTCCTCGAATATGCGGTACTAATCTTGCAATGAACCATTCTTTGTGTTGAAACTCATTTATCGGGAAACATACTTTTTCTATCAGCGTCTTGTACCACTGATCGAATTCCCACACCGACTCATTCGGGAATTGCTTAATCTCTTGAAGCTCAGTGACATATTGCGACTCAGATTTCGGTTTTTTAAATTCGTCAATCATCGCCATTCTGACCTGCTCCAATGTTTTAGCTGTTGTTCCCATCGGAAGCTTTACAAACTTCATGTACCAGTCTAACGCCCGACCCCTAAGGGTCATCGCTAACTGTCCCATCTTTATAGTATCGTCCTGAACTTGCTTTACAATCCAGACAGCTTCGCATATAAACCAATATTGTTCGGGATCTTCAGTCCCATTTCCCTGAAATGTGGGCATCTTTGCCTCGTCTTCCATCCTAACGTTGCTAGTATTGTTGTTCACTGAAGCGCTACTCTTGCTGCTGCACGTAGGGAAACTCCATGAATAGTTTGGATTTCTTCGTATAAAATTCTGAGTAGTGTGCGGGGTCGAAGGTACGTGGTAACTTACGATCTGACCTCCTTCTGCCTCTGGGGCAGCCTGGTCGACGTCTCCTTCACAATAAGGTCGCTTCTTCCCTTGTGGTCATGCCTCACAGTTCTCTGTTCCGGTCCTCTCAAGAGACTCTCTCTTAGTCCTCCTCTTCTTCTCAGGACGTCGGAATATCGCTCCACTCCTCAAGATACCACACTCTTCGTTAGATTCCCTTTGAAACTCGTCATCGCTCATGTCCATCTACCTCATCTTTCCGTCAGACTCGCATTTACGCGATACCTTCACCCTCGCACACTGATTCTTCTACTCATCAGACGACATCCTCAATATTCCTTTTTCGCAGACAATCATTTTAATCCATAGTTTTAATGATGATAAGAATCTTCCTCTTGGCCCCCTGAGGAAATTTCTTTCGGTGTCACTGTAAGACTTGATAGTGTCTACCGCGAACTCAGTTACATACCCTTCAAGGATACTGTTGACCCAAAAATCAACAGCTCGTGATACTTTGTTATCGACTTGCTTCAGCTGTCGCACCAATTCCGGGGTCCAGCAATCAGGTTCAGTTTTCTGGCAGTGGTTCTTGCGGAACGTCAACTATGCTAGCCACTCGTGCAATAACACCGAAAATTTGCAGAAAAATATTTCATGAATATCTAAATAGATGTATCTTTCTAACCAACTGGTCGATGTCTGTTTAGGATCTCTCTTCTCACTTTCTACAAATTCCTTCGCCTTCTTGTCGAACCACTCTTGGATCTATGATTTTTCGGGTGCCACAACATATCCTCCTTTCTTATTCCTTAGGGTCCTGGAAACGGAACCATTTGTTGACGCAAAGTCTATTGACAGGGGTTCACTCCGCACTGCCGCCAACAAACTATCAACCCAAACTCCCTTATACACCTGCTCGAAAATGTGTAACCCTTCCTAGCAACACTTGTAGAGCAAGTGCAGTCTCACCCAAGGTGGATAAGAGGGCTGCTAGAACCAAGTTTCCGCAGTTGTGTAGAGGATATGCACACATTACCTTCGCACTAACTAGATATTATAACATTCATAACATACGATTCACTTTTCATTCGCATCTTAAATCATTCACACTTTCTAACACATACATTTAGAACATACTCAACGACATATGCGCATCAATCAACAGAAAACATTCACAAAACCCATAATTCATCATCGCATCATTGCACAGAGACATAATTCATATCATAACAGAACATCTCCATTCATTCATCAAAACCTGCGGAATAAACCTCACAGAAACTGTCAATACATCATATCGAAAATACAAAACGAACCCAAAAGATAGGATCAATCTCTAAAACTTCGATGCCCTTAGGATTACAATCCTACTTTATTATATTCTTTCATCTAATTACAAAAATCAGGTCCACGTGACCAACTTGACTAATCTAACAAATCTTATGCTTCCACAAAAGCTGCAAAAGGTCCTTTTTCAGCGGAATGACCCTTTCACATCTGTCGGCTTCCGCACTTCCTACGGATCTATCCCGTGCCAACACATTTCATCAATTTAACCCAGTCATGTCAATCAATTCACTGTCAAGTTGCTTCTGCTGTAGCTCTCATTGTGATACACATGTGATCATTGTCTTTAAATGTACAAATGCATATTATTGTGTATGTATGTCATCATTATGCATACACCATAGTATTACTCACACACATCACTTGTCAAATAATTCAACTAGTCACTTCATGATTACCCTGTCATAATCAGTTGTCATATGTCAATCTGAATTCTTATCTTCAGCCCAAACAAATCAAATAGATGCCACTCAATCCACTGACCAATATCTAGCTCAAGTTTCACTGTCAAGTAAATATGCTAGCACTGTCAAGTATCTCTGTTAAGTTAATGATGTCATATCAAACAACTAGCCAATCTGCTCATATAAGTGATACTCATGTCCAATTACATTTGGTGTTGTTTTGTTGTAGGGAGTCTTCACCAATCTCACTTGATGACAATGCTTCCAAATTACTATAACATCATTGTGTAACTACTCTGAAAACTTGCCTCAGACCAACGCATTTTGCCTCAGTCCACCTAGACATCCTCACTGTAGCCCAAAAATCAGAGCAAATTTGTCCTCCACTGTGTCTGCCTCAGTCTTCTTACTATACCCAAAATTTTACTCAGTGCTGTCCAAAAATCAGATCTCTCAGGGCATTAAAAAACTTCCAAAAAGAACTAATCAGTGGCTTCCCCCCCAAAAAAGGGATGAAAGGTAAAATTTAAAAATTTATGTCCATTGTAGCTACCTACTACAGTATCCGAAAATCAGAGTTGTCCACCTCCACGAATTTCCTTAGAGCTCATACAAAATTCCCAGCTAAAATGAAGTTTATAAAAGTGTATTTATATAGGTCGTTGAGGGTATTTTTAAGGGTTGGCCGACCTGTCTTATTTTTTATAAAAATAATTTATCATTTTTATCTATTTATTATTAACTTATAGCTGAGCCGACTTGTCAAAAATGAGGATAAAGATTAATTAAAATGTAATTAGACATTGGGTTGGCCTTCCTCTTGTATATATATTTTAAATATGTCAAGCAAGGGCTTCAAGCTTTTATCAATACCATCTAGGCCAACTTCTTGGAGAGCTGTACAAAGCTTATGGGATTAAGGACAAGGATCCATGGGCATGTCAAGGTGGCAAGCTTGTGGGATTCAAACCACATTATAGGTGGGTTCCAAAACTTTCTTATGCAAGAGAATGGGGGAACCCCACATCTTTATGGGCTTTATACACATCAATTCTTCATCACCATACATCAAGAGTTCCAAGCCCCATCAAGTTTCTATGTGCAATACATGACCATAAATTCTTTATGGTCCAAGTTACCACAAACAATAGGGTCATCATTATAATGTCAAGGTCCTCCACATACCTATGATCCACATCATACACAAATGACCACAGAAAGGGTCATTTGGCCCATTAGGTGTTCCAATGGCTCCAATTCCCAAGATGCCATTCCCAATGGCTACAATGCCCAAAATGCCATGCCCAAGATGCCAAATCTTTATCCATTGCCATGTCTTCATTCTTTGTCATGTCATCGATACTTTGTCATTAATGTGTTTTCATCAATGACAACCTTGGTCATCAAGAGGTGCATGATAAAGAGTAATTCAATTATATTTTGTCATTTTTCTATAGAGTAATTGTTTACAATGAAATTGATAATATATATTTGATCTCATACTAATCATTTTCCTTTCATGATTACATCAGCGAATGCAGAAATCGATGTCATCAATAAATTTGTTCTTTACAATGTGGAGGCAACACAACCATGGGTTGCATTATATGAAGAGAAGAGAAGGAAATGGGACAGTGACAAGAAATAATTTAGAAGTTTGAATGATAGAAGCATGCCTTATCCTGATCATTTAAAAGAAAACATGCCAATGATCTAACCCTACAATTGGGTGGCTTACCAGATTAGGGAGATATATGGTGCATCCAGTTGTTACCTGTGTGGTGAAGAAGATGCACTAAACATATGGATTGGGTGCAACAACTCTATAATAATCTCTCAGTCTACATTGTTCATTTTATAATGCACATTTGAATTATAACATGTATTGTGTTTTTATTAACGTCAATTGTTAGTATTTTTTAGGTGCATTTGTCCCATCCATGTGGGCATATGGACATCATTTTTGCACTAAGTATGTTGTTTATGGATGTGCCACATTTGACTGTTGTGTGGAGGTCAAGTTTGACCAATCTGATCATGCTAGCCATCGTGATCAGAACATAACAGAGAGGAAGCTAGGTTACATCAGAAAGATATAGGAGATTATGCAAATGGACTTCTCATCTTTCCAATATGTTATTTTTAGGTGCAATTCATGGGATACTTTCGATCAGAATAATGTAAAGGAAGTTTGTGACAATGGGATAATATGTATCAACTCTAAAAAGACATGGGATGAAAAGAAGGAGCCCTATGTTTACCCAAAACACTACAAATAAGTGTTCTTTCACCTGGATGTGTTGGATAGGGATTGGAGGTTCGTACTAAGACATGATCCGAGATCAAAAAAGATTTTTGAGTACAACAATGTTATCATTCCAAGAGAGGAACATCATTTAGGTGATGGAAACAAACAATTATATGTACATGTTTGTTGGAGGAGCCTAGTCGATTGGCTGACTAGGTCCTCCGTCAGCTATGGTCGAGTTGACACAGTTGGTCAGTTAGACGAACGACCAGGAAGTTGTAGACTAAATAACTATTTGTAATCAATATAAATAGGTTGTATAGCTAACATAATAGCATATCTCTGTACTGATATTGTACTATGTTTGGTCTCGTTAATACAAAAGCTTTTTCTTCTTGTCCCACTTACTCTCTTATGTATGATTATTTAATGTGTGTGTGTATGTGAATATTTATTCATGTTAAAATATTGTACTACTGGTAATTGATTCAATCCCCTAGACTACAACGTTGGTTCCGTTGCCGGTAGTACACAATTGTGAATAAATGAGGAAGATGCGTAAATGATAACAGACAAAGAGATCTGAGAGTGGTGGGAAAAGAAAGTAGCAAACTATATTCAAAATTATGCAAGATGGAACAAGTTGACAGTAGCGCAAGCAAGGGAGAAATTGTTCATTGAATCCCATGAAAAATTCATAGAGACTGTTCCCTGCAATATAAATAAGTTCATGATCATTGTTCATGACCAAATTGGATGTCTAGAATGAAAAGTTGTTAATGCAAAAGGTTTACAATGGAGGAAGAACAAACTTGTATGAATGGTTCAAAAAATATGAGAAGACTTTTGTGAAGAACAAGCCATTGAGGACATAGTATCTACCGACAAAGTTTGACTCGAACCTCGACCGCCATTAGAAGAGCATGCGACGACACATTGGGAAAAGAAACAAAAAGAGTGGGAGCGGTTTGTCAACGAACGACAGTGGGAGTATTTTCTAAACAAATGATGACCATTATCGACGTCATGTTCGTCGTCAAATAAGAGTCGGGTCAGAAATAGGGGGGTGTTGAATATGTGTTATAATAAAGAAGCCTAAGGTTAGTCGACGAAAGAATGAAGGCATGTAAAAAGTCGAGTTCGCTGCAATGAAACAAATGTCCAGTCGTCCACAAGCAAACAACATATATACAGAGAATAGAAAGAGAAAAAACATATAGACAACAAGAGCAGTTGAGGGAGATTTTCAATCTGTTACATTATAAGGGAAGTATGAAGAAGTCGGGAGAAATGGTCGAGTAGCCAAAATTCCTACCTGAGTTGAGGGAAAGTCGACCAGTTGATGAAGAAGGCGAGGCGTCGACATTGGAAGAGCAGTCAAAATCAATGGTGTTGACCCCCATAATTTGTGTATTAAAATCCCAGTGATTCAAATCCCGTCGGTTCTGTACCTATGATAATGACGACTTGACCGAAAATTAGACAAATAGTTGAGCACGACATGGGATTACAACTAGGCGATACTAGTACATGGAATTGAGTAGACCAATGTGGATGAATTGTAGATATATTGATGATCCAGTGACCAGAAAAGGGTAACTGGATTTGATCCCTCTTGGCGCATGGAAGATCCAGATTTTAGATGGATCTAGGCTGGTTGCAGTCCGAGGCGGTCACATTAAATTTGTAGATGATCATAACCATGCATATGAAGTATGTAAAATGCAATTTTAATAGTTAAATGAGAAATAATATGAATAACATAATATAAATAACAATGTTGAATGATGAAACATGTGAATATTAAGAAAGTAAGAGGATGTGTATAATCAATAATAAATAAATTACAAAGTAATCAATCTCAATCTATCTTATTCTGCTTCTTGAATAGCGACGCCTGCTACTTTGGCAATCTTTTCATATCAATCATTTGAAAAGGGAGGTTGAAATCGAATCCCATTCAAATATTTAACTTGATATATTACGTTAAATGTCATACCCCACCTCTCTTGATTCCCAATATTAATAGTAGCTTTCTCCAATGTCAATCCTTGTGACTTATGGATTGTTAACCCCCATGCGAGTTTCAATGGAAGTTGTTTTTTATTACCCTTTTCAATTGGTGTAATAGGAATAGTTTGAGGGGCCGATTCATCGCATGGAACCCCCACATATTTATCAAATTTTACCAAAACATATGTGGGTGGTTATGGGGGTAATGTTCCAGTGTTATAGACAATTTGTTCTACAACTCCAAGAGCACCATTGACAAGTCCTGCATCTGTCCATATGTTCAATGTAAGAATTACCCTAGATCCAATTTCAATAAGTAACTCTACTTATAATTCATCCTCATCCATTTCCACAGAATAACGACTTCTTAATCTTGTAGCAACACTAGAAGCAATGGGAAAAATCAGATTTCTTATACAACACTTATTTGTTATTATACATCATCATTTGTTGCAAACAAATGTATGGAATTATCAAAGGTTTCTTTTTTGGAAGCATCCAATGAAGTATTTGTATGAGTCATAAGTAATTTCCAGTCTTCCACTGTTGGCACTACATCTCTAATGTTCATCAACAAATGTTGAAAACATTTTTGCTCACTGTTTTGTCCATCTTGTCGAAACATGGTATCAAGGGTCACAATTGTTGTGAATTTTTTCCATAATGCTTTTGAAAGACCTTTAGATGCATATACAGGTTTATCCATGACAAGTGTCAATTGTACCAAATCCCCAACCAATATAATTGACCTCCCATTGAAAGGAATACTGGCATTCTCTCGAAAATATTTTCAATGTCTTGAATCAATTTTTACCAATAGATTTCTTCCATTAAAACTCATTTCATCTATTAGGATATATTGTACATGTTTCATATCTTCTTGTAAGGTGATTAAACGTGATCCTTGTAAATCAGTCATCTCTTTGATTGGTATATTAAGTTTCGAATGAATTGTTGTTGTTGATATGTTGAAAACTGCTACCCCCGTAGGAGACAAAAGGAGTAATGGATTATTTTCTCGTAGAGACTTTGTTTCAATATAAGCTTTAATAACTCCAATCAAATATGACTTTCCCGTACCTACAGTTCCTTGGATTATCATACGGAGTGTATCAACCCCTGTTCTATAATGGCCAAGTATAATATCAAAATCTTTTCTTTGTTTAAATCCAAAGCTCTCAAACGAATAAGGATTTGCATGCTCCTTAGTGAGAATGGAATTCAACTTCCTCTTCTAAGATATGAAATGAGTGGCACTATTGGACGTGTTTAGTGTTCCAGTTATACATAATGTCACGATCCCTATGTCCAAGCATCTCAAACTCATTGTAATTTATAACTCTATTCTTATACAATCCAAAAATTATCTCCAATTCATACTCCCTAGAATCTCTATGAGGATTTGTAACTTCTTGCTTTTCATCGAATTCAACTGGTTCACCTGGAGGTAATGGATTGCGATCAACATGCCATGGTATGTATCGGAAATTTTCCAAATTCTGCACTATCTCATCATTTGTGTGCCCTATATCTCTGCGGATTTCACAAAAGGCCTTGTACAATACCAATTTAGACCAAAAAAATTCTACAAATTTGTCATCATTTTGATTAGGAACAGAGTTATATCGAGGACACACACATACAATAGAATCATCACTCCACAGTAACCATTTTTCACCTCATCAATATTTGTCATGCAACCATGATTTCGCAACATCTAGCAGCATATTTTTCTATGTAATTAATGACCACCCACTTTGAAAGAACAAGTTTCCAATCTATATTATCCCTCCATGTCAAAAAAAATTCACGATTATGTGTATTCAGTCTATCATCATTTCATCTAGTTTCATACCTCTTTTATCCATTCTCATCAACATAAATTTTTGAGTGTTCGCATAGATTCCATGGAGCCTTATATTGACATACCAATTTTCCTTTCTTCTTTCGGAGACACGATTTCTCATTGCATGTTATGTGACGCTTTACACAGTTTAGAATTTCTGCATAATCAACCATAGGATCAGATTGAAATATTTGTTGTGTCCTTTAAGTAGGGATGATCATCTCCATTAATTCTTACTTGAATATTTCTCTGATGTAGATCACTTGGATTCATTGCATGCACACATTTATCAAAATATTCTTTTACAAATCTAACTTGTGCAAGATCATCCCAGTTCAACCTCTCCATTTCAGGAGCATTTTTTAACCACATAAATCCATGGACATGTGGAGATCCACAATGTTTCCATTCATAGCGACACCAATAATCCTTAGCTTGATGAAAATGACTGAAAATTTCATCTCGAAACATCATGTGTCTTAAGTGCATATAATGTGATACAATATGAGGATTATCAAACACATTTTGATGTCTCCATTTCCTTGCCTCAACAGGATCTAAAGAACTATTAATGGGCATTAATTTATGCAAATATGGCCATTGCATATCTACTACACTCAATGTGAAGAATATCGTGGGACACCCAATCTGTTGAATCAAGTCAGATAACCCTAAACAAAACTTGCTTCAATATGTACATGTAACTCTTAGTACAGTTCCAAATCTCATTAATATTTCTTCTATTTGAGAATCTAGAAGATTTCGTAAATGTTCTCGTAACTCTTCCATTGTTGTAGGTAGATATTCTATATTTTTCTTAACAAAAATTGCAATGGAAGCTTGAGCACAATGTCTCACGATAATGTTAAGTAAAAAGTATCTAAAGTGTGGGTGCCTTAGAAACCTATTGTCATGATATCTAAGCAAATGTTTGGCATACTCATGAATATGGTAATTTTACATTCGTAGTTGCAACCAATCATCTTCACCTCTAGGAAACAATGTTGGAAATTCCATATCAAACAATTCCTTAGTGTTATACTCATTGATTGGAGAAGAGCCAACTCCAAGAAGAGTAAGCACATCTGTGGATCCACCATTTGTGTCATTTCCTTCTGGATTTGATTTATTTTCCCAAGCTCGAATAAGTTGAATCCCTCAAGGTGCATTTTGAAGCCTAGTTTCAAATGAAGTTGTTTGTAATCCATCTAACATATCATCAATTCCTCGTACCCCTTCCAACATTGCAAATTTTGTGTCAACGTCTATCTCTGGTAAAGTAATAGAATTAATCATGTTTGATACATCTAATGCAAATTCAAGCAACTCATCTGGTACATTTTAATCAACTCGAACATCATGATAATATAGATCATTCAGAATCTTATATAATAATGCATCCATCACATTTTGTCTTATGACAGTGAAGTCATAATTTGTCTCTTGTCGTCCTTTTTTTCTCACAACAATCATTAAATCTAACTGTTTAATATGTCGAGGTAATATCATGGAAACATCTTTAACCTCTTGGGGAAACCTAATGGTATGCCCTCTATATTTGTATTGTCCACCCACTAAATGCATCACCTGCATTGGACCTGCACGTGCTATCAACATCTCTTCACCTTGTGTGAGATCTGCAAGGACTCAAGGTTGGGATCCTGGATCCATATGGTTTTGTGATTAAAATCTATGAAAAATTCCCTATATTCTACATCTCATACACATTGGAGTGGTATTTGTACTCAATACCTAAATTCCATCATATGACTCTTCACACACATGACACATTTGAGCTTCATCCAATCGATCAATCCTTTAGTGGAATTTTCAATGTGCAATATTCATATTTGTGATTTCTATGTTGCGTACGTGACAACATCTACGCTACGTTACAAACGTGACAACACATCCCCCATACTGGTCCATAGAGTGCCTCTCGACTCAATGACACAAACAAATTGAAATCATTTTAAATAAATCTGTTACTATTGTTCCACATAATATTTTGGATAAACATTTAATTCACACTCAATCAACCTTAAAAAATACATACATTTAAGCCATGTCAAACCTATAATAAATTATGATTAAAAATTTATATAAATTTTAATACCTAAATTTTAGACTATTTTAAATAAAAAAATTAATTTTGTTGAAAGAAACTATCAACATAGTAAAATCATACCTTCACCAATTAGCCATCTAAATAACTCAAATAGAAAATCAATTAGTTATCGTATAATGACATTAAAAGACCTTCAATTACAATCAAACATTATATTGCATCTCCAATTTAGATCACCGACACACAATACATTTTATAAATCAAACAACATCAACAAGACATGAAATGATAGAAATATACATGAATGGTATCTGCATCATGATATACATCAACATCAGCGTGAACCAATATGAAACAAGAATAATATATATGAACAATAATATGAAAAATATACATATGAAGACAAATATAAAAGTCAGATAGCTATGTGTGCTTAGTAACTACTATGAGCTAGTAGGTCCACCACCAAATCCAAAGACATTAGTACCTCCTCTAGAAAATCCAAAGGCACTAGTACCTTTGGCATGTACAAATGTACAAAAAAAAAACTGAAATATATCTCCATGAGGATCTGTATAACGCAAGATACTCATCGTATCCAAAAGAAAATGTCATGAGATGTACTAGGAGGTGGTGGTGGATTGACTAGGTGAGTATGATAGGGTGGTGGTTCGACCAGGGAATAATGAGATGGTGATGGTTTGATTGGGTGAGGATGAGAGGGTGGTGGGATGACTGGGTGAGGAGAAGAGGGTGGTCGATTGACCTATGGTTGGTCGACTGGGTGACTAGGAGAGGGTGGTCGAACGACCTGTGGTGGGTCGACTAGGTAAGGAGGAGAGGGTGGTCATTCTACCTGTGGTGGGTCAACTGGGTGAACAAGAGAGGGTGGTCGAATGACATGCTGTGGAGGAGAGGGTGTGTTAACGCCTAAATTTCACACACATATGACATTTCAACGATTCTTCTAGTAAGGCATCATCAACATAAATAATGCATCTCACCACAGGAATCCTCAACAAATCCAAAAGATAGCATGAATCCAAAATTCCCAATATCAGTAAAAACAAGAGGTCGTGCGGTTGAACCATTGTTAGCCCGTGTTAAAGCACAGGTTATCAATTGTGTGCCCACGTGATAATCACGCGGCTATTCCTTCGATAGCCGCACTATTGTCAAAATGACGGGACCACCTACTTCTCACGGCACATTGAAGGCAACATCACCTCCAAGAACCCGAATTTAGCTCCTCACACACTTGGTGGCATTAAATATCCCCCTTGGTGTACCTTGGAACTAGTTCATGGAGAATATGAGTTCACATTTGGATCTAGTTGTTTGTTGGCCACCTCTTGGCCTATATAAGGAAGCCAATGGCATGCATTTTGTAGAGAGAAATCAAGAGCAATGTTATGATGTTGGATTTGTGTTGGAGATTCCTCATAGCCCACCTCTTCCTATCATTGTAAGCATTCCCAAGCTCCCTTGACACCTTCCTTCAAGGGGAAAGAGTTCCTCTCCATTGTCCTACCATTTATTTAGCATATATTTTAGACAGAAAATGCCTCCCTAAGGGATATTATTGGCTTCCCTTGAATCCCACACACCCTAGGTGTTGTATAGATTTCCCATTGGGCAATACAAAGTGGTTTGGCATACCTTGTATTGTTGTTGGAGTTTTCATTCTCCCCCCATTTCTTTTTATTTTTCATTTTATTCAATTTTCTTTGTTTGATGTGAATTACACTAACAATCTATTGCAAGACCACTTGGAGGACAACCAACCAACCCACGCAAGGGCTCCAAGGATTGAGGCCTTGCTGTAGCCTACAAGGCCTAGCCCCTTACCAAGTGGATGAGTGCACACTTGTGCAATTTTTTCCACAACAGTTCTAATGGCGACTCCACTAGTTCTTGTTCATTTCCTATTTAACCAGGTTGTTTTATGCTAAGTAATTAATTATGGGTGTTTATCATTTGTAGGAGACCATACCTACCACCTCTTGCTCCAGAATTTGGCCCCTATCGGCCACATTTAATTTTTACACAGTAGCGTGGATCCCGACCTCTCAGTCGCGCTACACGCGCGGAAATGCCTTTGACAGTTGTATTATTAGCGCAAGTAATCAGTTCACGACCCACGCGACCTCTCATAGGGTGACCCATGCTACCAGCGCAACTGTTTTGTATTTTTTCATGCTACCTGCACGACAAAGTATTGTTTGGTCGTGCTATAGTGTTTCTATTTTCTTTTTATTTGCATACTACAATCTTGCAGCTCCATTGTTGCTCACTAATGAAATGAAATTAAGTTAATTTGCAATAATTACTAACTTTTTTAGTAATTAGTTCACCTAGACCAAGATTAGGAAGTAAATATTTCATATATCTCGAAACTTACCTAGGTAACCAACCTTGAGGCTTTCAACAGGCCTCATTATTGTCACTAGTATTCAATACCTGTCTTGTTAATGTACAATTGACATGTTTTTAGGATTAAAGCTAGTGTAGAATCCATTTTTTTTCACACAAGCAAGGACCTAAAGACTCTTGTCTCCCCTAGTATGCTCTTCACCTCACATTTCTTGTGAACTTGGTGAATCAGAAAAGGGTGAGAAGTGTGAAATACCTTCATTGAAAACTTTTAAAATTAGTTAGCATTTTGATTTGCATAGCACCATGAGCGTCTTTTAGAGTTAAAAGTACATCTACTTTTGCATTTACTTTATATACTCTTCTAGTTCATTTATTGACAATCGATTTGCTTTCATCACATGTGTTTGCACCACTAGCACACACTAAGAGACCTAAATATTCTTCCAATCCAAGTATGCTCTTCACTTCGTGCTTCTTGTGAGATTGGTGAATAAAAAAGGTAGGGATTGTGAAATACATCTCTTACACTCCCTAAGCGAACTTCAAACCCCTTAAAATCAACTTTGTAATTATCCAACAAACTAAAATCCTCCATAGTAGGTCATAAAGGAACATTTTAGTTAGGTAGGATTGGTTGGGCTAGGCATTCATTAATGCCCACCAATCTAGTTTCATTAGCAATATTTTGAAACATAGCATTGTTGACTTGTAGGGTACTTACAAAATCCCACTATAAGCAAGTGATCAAAGAAAACCTAAATCATAAGTGGGTCATCACCAAGGAGGCTAAATTCGATGTATAGCTTCCCTTCTCTCCCATACAAGCCACTCACCTTGTTGTAGGGAGACAACACTATACCATGTAGGCCGAACCATTGATACACACTTGATGCAAGGTATCTTAGTGTCCAAACTTAGGGCATCACCAAGGAGAAATTATGAGTATAATTGACTCCTGAAGTTATCTATTTCCATTGGGAGGTATTTCCAAGTCATCTTGATTGTAACATTGGCCCCATTTCCAGTAGAACTAGCTCTTTGTTACCTCCACTAGTCAATTGGTGTGTGGACCCCATTGTCACCATCAATTTTAGTTTTGGCAATCCCAGTTACATTTGAGAGGAAGGATGTTAGGTATTTATAGGGAATTTACATTTTTTTTAAAAAATACAAGTTCACTAACTCGTAACTAAAAATAACCTACATGTGGGAACACTTGCACTAAAACCGAATTTTGCACATATCACTCACTTATTGCACCATATTTGCATCTGTTGTGGTTGGCATATTTTTGCATTTGTTCAATTATGTTTAATTCCACCACCACTCTCATTTGACACAAATCCTTCACCATTGAGGACCAAAACAACCCCCAAAGGTAGTACCAAAGGCTACAAGGCCTTTCCCCTCTCTCGAGGGGTGTTTTTAAACCTTCTACCTGTGGTTCACGCGGAAGGTACACTATCTAGGGCTGCTACCATACCACTTTGATAGGATCATCTGGGAAAGGTCGATCTTTACTTAATACATTATCTCCTCTTGGATAAAGTGAGAATCACTCCACCTCCTCCACCATCGGAAGAGGCACCCCTTTGGATTCTCCTCTCGGATATCCTTTGGACCCCTTTGATCCTTCCTCTCTCGTAGGAGGTCACTCATTGTTTTCAACACCACCTGGGTCTCCCCATCACGAAAACCACACCCAACATACAATGGAAAGACCAAATACCCCTACCTTACCATTCATGGCTAGTTTAAATCTCCCTGATTTTTCCAAATTGATCGATGATCCCATTGCACATGATCCAACTTGGTTGGCTATGCCAGATAAACTTCCCTCCGATATTCCCAACTTTGAAGGAAAGAAAGGGGAGGATCCTACCAACCATGTCATGTATTTCCACTTATGGTATTCATATAACAACATAGTGGATGACCCTGTGAGGCCTTGCCTCTTCTAGCGTACCCTCATCGGAACAACAGCCAAATGGTATGTAAACCTACCGAGAGCGACCCATGCCACCTTTGCGACATTGGCCACCGCATTTCTCACTTACTTCCAACTTCCAATTTGACATGACCTTGGTCTAGAAATTCTCACCAAGTTTCGACAAAATACACCCACCCACATCACAGATCACATCCATGAGTGGCGTAGGGGTCAGACATCATGTAAAATCGAAATACAACCACCATTTTTGTTGGATTAGTTCATTAAATCATTCCAACCCGCCATAGCTAAATATGTCTCTGCCTACATGCCACAAAGCGAGGAAGAGGCAATTATGAAAGCCCAACATTTTGATCTATTCTATGCACAATCTAGCTACCTTTACACCATCCTTCTTGATGCCCCTTGGCATCGGTCATTGGATCCTACACCTGCGGGCTTGACACATTCAATGGATGGTATTATTGGGTCCATTTCGCACTTAGGAAAGGTTCTTCCTACCACTTCGGTGCCATTTAAATTGGCTCCACAATATCCATCCATGCCACCTGTGTCGATACCCCCTCCACTGGTACCAACCCCATTATTTGGTCAACTACAATACAGACCCTATAGTCCTACTTACCCAAATGTTAGCCAAACAAAAATGGTTCCTAAACTACCCATGGCATAGGTAGTTCCTACATCCACCTCTTATGGAACGCAAACCGCATTTATCCCACCCCTAGGATATAACCCTTATTACCCATTCCCATGCCCAACTGGTCAGTAAACTGTACCCCACATGGGGGTGAACCTAGTTCAACCTTCTTATGTTCAACAAGATCAACAATTTGAGCTATTGAACACCACAAACCCCAAAATCCTCAGACTCGGGGGAAGAACAAAGGGAAGAACAAGCAAAAGCAATAGTCGGGGCAAGGGGGACACCCCCTTCCCCAGCAAAATCAGAATACAGGTAACCAAAACACCGGGACTAACAATCCCCCCAAATAAGGGAAGAACGCTAACCTAAGGACCAATTATTGCTGCTCCATTTTCAGCAACTATGGTCATTACACTCATCATTGCCTTGTTATCCTCGACTGCCAACAGTTAGTGGAATCCAAGAAGAAGACAGTGACAAATCCCCCTCAGGATGTGAACACTCTCCAACCCCAAACTCTCTTGTTACAACAACCATTTGCAAACCAAGGGGTAGTTACACAACAAAAAGATCCTCACCCCCCTCCCGGGGTGATGGCTCTTTTCAAAATATCTACGCGTTGGATATAAATCTTAAAACTTGAGCCAAGGGTTATGATAGGCCTGAAACTCCCCAAGTGGAATACGCTCCTATCCCCTCGAGGGGACCTCTCCAAATACTACGCCCAGGTGCCGAACAAATCCTGTGGATTCCCAAGGTTCCACTTCGGTGTACCCCTAATAACCCTCACATGAAATCCACCCACAATTAAGGTATTGTGGATGACTTGGCTTAATCACTTGCAACCATGTCCACATTAGAAGTGCTACAGTCATGCCCAGCCCAACTGAAGGAATTACTCAATGCACTCGGCGTTGTCGATCCTTCTGACTCGCATCTCATGACCTTTGATCTTGATAAAGGTGAACCACAATTACCCTTGTTAGTCACATTTCAAGTCCCAGTCACAGTAAAGAACATTATGATTAATCGTTGCATCATCGATGAAGGAAAATCCACTTGCGTGATGTCCTTGAAAGTTTGGAAACGATTAGGGTCACCTGAGCTGGTCCACTCGTCTATCGCTCTTCATGCATATGATGGGAGGCTATCCCAACCAAGAGGATTGTACCAAAATGTCCCCATAGAGCTGGGGGCCAATATGGTCATGATTGACATCAAGGTAGTTGACTCAGAAGTCAATTACAACATTCTCTTGGGGCATAGTTACATGTACGCCATGAAGGCATTCTCCTCCTCGGTCTTTCGTATCATGATGTTTACCTTAAATGGGAAGGTTGTCACCCTCGACTAGCTTAGCTACTATGATTCCAACACCACAAGTAATCCTGACAATGTCCTACCAACTGTCGTTGATGTTGATCAACCATATGTTTACATTGCCCTTGACATGTATAAGGACTCCAATTTGTTAGGATTATATTTGGGATCACCACCAAAGATCTGCACATAGACCGATGGCCTAATGTGCAAAATTTTCACTATTGAAAATGGAGCCACTTCCACCTCAACACCATCATCAGCATCGTTGTTTAGTCGTGGCATTGAACAAACGTTGAGCCCAATGGTACCACCAAAATTCCAAATCTCATTCTTGTACCCTCCCACAGGTGTACAAGGGACGCCATTTATGGCTCAATTAACTCTACCTGGGCTTACTTTGGGTATCCGGTATGGTACCTTACACCATCCTACCCAAAAATGGATTCCAAACCAGTCGCTCATTATGACTTTGTCCCTGTTTTGGTTGCTACACCCACAAGTCCCATAGCACCCTCGGTTACAAAAACCCAACCTATGACATCCACGACTAAACCTGAACTGGTTTTCACAAAGACCGCCAATGGGGCACCAAGCAACCGAAGTTGAAATTTCCCCTCTTACCGAACCCTACATCCAACTCATCGGACGTCGCTAAGCCTAAAGCAGGGGGCATCAACCAACAATGGTTAAAAACCCTAGTAATGATCAATACTCCCACTCAAAGTGTCACGCCACCATGTTCTCTTTGTGGGAAACAAGGCCACGTGACCAACCTATGTCCCACTTTGTCGTAGCTAAAAAATTTGCTTAACACCCATGCTCCAATAAAAGGGGGCACATCCTCCTCACCCACACCTAAATCCAACGCACTGCTTACGAATTACTCATGTGCCATGTGTTCTCAATATGGGAACTACACACACCATTGTCCCAATCTCCCTCGATTTCAGGATGCTTTGGCGACATTTGTCCTCACTCAGCCATTAGATGATACCTCTCCCCCTCCATCACTAAAAATGGCTCCCATTAATACAGTAACCACGACGATCCTGACAAACACCCCCCTTCGGTGGGAAGACTCCATTCCTAACCATAAATCACCCCGGCTCCCACAAAATCCGGCTATCGTCTTGAACCACACCAATGCCACTCGCCCATTTCTTTCACGCAATTTAATGTCTCTCTATTTGTTCCAATGTCCTCTAGTAGCCGCATTTTGCACCTTTCACACAACACAGAGTTGATTAGCCAATAAACTCACCCCTTGTGGGACCACCCTCCCTACGGTAGTCGAGGATGATAATGAACCAACAGATAATGACAAAGACACTGGTACCACCAATCTATCGGAACCCCTGAGCGATCTTGATCCTCAATAACCAATTTCACGTGAAGTCTTGGATCCCTTAATATTTCCTCAAGAAGAGATCCTATCACCCAACCCCAACACCTATGAATATCTCAACATCCCACATCTCGACTCAGTCCCTCTTCAGACCGATAGTGAAGACCTCTTTTCCTCAGATGAAGACATGCTAGAAGATTACATATTTCCCATGGATGAAGAGATAATTGAATCCATGCACACTGATGAACCTCCGTGGGACACTTTCCATCATTGGGCATTGGCTGCTAGTACGTAGGAAACACACACCCTTCCCATTGAACAACAATATACCATTGAATCAAAATATTTTCTACTCCCTCATCATATCGATTGGTTCAAGAATCCTATTCACGCCCCGGATGCTTTCGAAGACAGTAATATTGCTAATATATCCCCCAAAATCAAGGTTGAAATAATCATTACACCAGGAGTCATTGAAAACATCTCCATTGGGGCATCCTGCTCACCACAGGAAATTATTGATTTTACCGCTCTCTTCAAAGAGTTCCATGATGTTTTTGCATGGTCCTATGAAAAAATGCCATGCATTGACCCGAAAATTGTCAAACATCATATCGACACTTGGACCGAAGCCATTCCTGTCCAACAAAAATGACGCCCAGTCGACCCCTCTAAGGCCCCCACAATCAAAGCTGAAATCGAGAAACTCTTACAGGTTGGGTTTATTTTCCCCATTGCTTACACATCACGGGTTTCTAGTCCCATCCTTGTTAACAAAAAGCAGGGCACCATTCGTGTCTGTACATATTTATGGGATCACAATTTGGCTTGCCCTAAGGATAATTTTCCAACACCATTCATCGACCAAATCATTGACTCATGTGTTGGTAGTGAAATGTTATCCTTTATGGATGGGTTTTCTTGTATAATCAACTATGCAACCGCCCCCCAAGATCAATACAAAAATAAATTTACTACACCATGGGGCACCTTCGCATGCAAAGTTATGCCCTTCGGTATGAAGAACACTAGGGACACTTTCCAACATGCAATGGCATACATCTTTAATAACTTGGCTCACATCATCCTTGCATTTATAGATGAACTTACTGCCAAATCCAAGAAACAATGTGACCACCTTCAAAACCTCTACAACATCTTTACACGGTGTCGCAAATACAACATACGCTTGAACCCCCTTAAGTGTGTGTTATGTGTCAC
This sequence comes from Larix kaempferi, assembly GCA_027924585.1. Taxonomy (NCBI): domain Eukaryota; kingdom Viridiplantae; phylum Streptophyta; class Pinopsida; order Pinales; family Pinaceae; genus Larix; species Larix kaempferi. The sequence goes on from BSBM01000502.1 coordinate 5,794,792, forward strand.
CGTTGACCACCTATTAGGATTCATTGTCTCCAAAGATGACATCATCGTCGACCCTTAGAAATTTCAATCCATCTTGGAGCTAGCACCCCCCTGAACATCATGCCAGTTGCAGAGTGTCCAAGGCAAAGATAAGTTCCTTCATCATTTCGTCCCCTACTATGCTACCCAGGCCCATGGTTTTTTATGACTCCTCAGAAAGGATATCCCATTTTAATGGGATGACTATTCCCAAATCGCCTTCGATGCCATTAAACAAGCATTGTATTCATCCCCCCTCATCTCCCCTCCAGACTTTGACAAAGATTTCACCCTTTATATATCTGTGTCAGCTTCCGTTGTGGCTAGCGTGTTAGTCCAACCCGCCGAGGATCACCAAGAGCATGTCATCTATTATGTCAGAAAAACCCTCATTGGATCAGCGCTCAACTACACTCATGATAAGAAGCTCGCGCTCGCAGTCACCCTTTCCGTACAGAATCTCCACCACTATATTTTTCTTTGTAAAACAACTGTGGTTGTTGAATCCAACCCTATGCAATACATACTCTGTCGTAGGATTATCGATAGTAAATTTGCACGTTGGATCATCATATTACAAGAGTTTGACCTTGAATTTGTTGTTCCTAAAAGCAATAAATCCATGGCCCTAGCTAAGCCAATTACTGACCTCACATCTACCACCTCGAGCGAGTCGATTCAGGATCATTTACCCGATGAGCATCCCTTTCTCATCGATGGCGATGACCCATGGTACGACGATATCCTTACTTATCTCCGTACTCATAAATTTTCTCCTTACCTATCTCGTCATGATCGCCACAAGATCTGTCACCAGAAACCTAGATATCTCCTCATCGGGGATGTATTGTACCGCCATGGTATCAATACTATTCTATGATGGTGTCTCACACATGGAGAGGATCGACAGGCTCTCAATGACTTCCATAGTGGATCTTGTGACGACCACCTCTTAGGACTGGCCACCGCTCAAAAAATCTTACATGCAGGGTATTTTTTTCCCTATGTCTTCAAAGATTGCGTTTACGCCGTCAAATGGTGTGCAAATTGTCAGGTATTTTGCAGCAAAACACGACCTCCCCCTGTGCCCCTACACCCAGTTATCACTGCTGGCCCCTTTTGAAAATGGGCAATCGATTTCATGGAGTGTCACCCCACTTCAGTGCAAGGCCACCAATATATCATTGTCGTCATCGACTACTTCACCAAGTGGGTCAAAGCCATGCCCACATTTGATTGCAAAGGCATTAAAGTCGCATGCTTCTTCTTTAACCATGTCATCTCCCACTTTAGAGTACCCAAACAGCTAGTGTCCAATAATGGAAAATAATTCCACAATGAGACATTTAAAGAGATATCATGGCTTCTAGGATTTAAACACAAATTTTCAACAGGTTACTACCCTCAGGAAAATGTTCAAGTTGAAGCTATCAACAAAGTTCTCAAAACAATGCTCCAACGCACCGTGAATAAGAACAAAACTAATTGACACCACATGCTATCCCTGCTCTTTGGGATTATAGTACTTCGGTCAAGACTGCTATAGGATTTACCCCATTCCACTTTATCCATGGCATAGAATTTGTCCTTCCCATCGAGTGCCAAATCCCTACACTCCAATCCCTTGTCGAGTTGCTACCAGATACCCCCACCCTTGAGAAACACCTATTTACCTTGGAACACCTTGATGAAGAGCGTCGAGACTCTCTTCAACAAAATGAAGCCATGAAATTTCATTCCAAGGCACACTATGATCGACAGGTGCGACCTCACACCTTCAATTAAGGCAACTTTGTCCTCGTCTTCAATGCCAGGAAAGACAGCAAACCATGACCCCCTAAATTTGTATCTAAATGAACAAGCCCTTATGTCGTTAAGCAATGTCTCCCCAAAGGGGCATATGTCTTAACTGATCCTGAATGTCTCACCCTTGATCACTCCGTCAACGGGACAATACCTTAAATGCCTCTTCCCATGATAGATGGGTACCCCTTAGGTATGGCTTGTTTTGGTTATGGTATTTCTGCATTGTCAATACCTTGGTTATGGTATTTCTGCATTGTCAATACCTTGGTTATGTTCTTCACTACACTTGGGTATGTGCACCATATGTGCAAGATCTCAACCAAGATATTTTGGAGACTCCTTTTCTTCCATTATAAGAACAAGGATCCATGCTGCAACAATAGTGTCAGGAACCCTACCACAAGTATCATTTTGAAATTGGAATATAGACACTATGTCCCCTCTGTTTATAATGCATTCAACTAGTATTCCAGCTAATAACCATAGCACCCTTTTTCCCAGTCTTGATGTGCCATCAACGCCATCACTGGGAATATCATGTTCCCCCATGGGTGTGCACACCATTTCCATCCAAGTCATCAATTGACACCCACGATGTCGACCCCCCACAATTCCTACGAATTTGATACAACTTGAAAAGATACCCCCTCAGCTTATCATTTTATAGTTGCGCATTTACTCCCCCGAGTATACAACATCAGATTCCTCGGCCCATGTTACACTGAAGATTCACAAATACCACTCACACCTCCATGAACAATTTACCTTCCGTAATATTCTTCGTATCATCACCTTTGCGAAGACACCTATGGGGGCCCAACCCTCAGAAGTAACCAACTCTATTCAGTTATCTCGCAGGCATACACTGCATGGCATTGATTCTCGGGGCACCCATCTTCACATTACAAGTTAACCCCCACTTCATCTTGGAAAGCATCGCCTGACCCACTCAAAACCATGGGGACTCTTCCCATCATCAAATTGGTCCCCTGACACACCCAAAACTATGGGGACCCCACCATTACTCTTTATGTATAAATAATTCCCCCATCACCTTACATTGCGGGAACACCCTATTCTTTTGGAAATAACCCATGGTCGCCTTTAATTGATGTATTTGAGTCTCAATATCCTCAACAATATTTGTTTTTTCGGTCACCATTACTCTTTGTTTTGTGTCTCTATCAAAGCCCTTTCATTTGCAGTTCGTCTCCCTCCATCTCAATCTTACCATTCTGAAAGGAAAGTTGTCATCCCTACTCCCCATGTTTACATTGATCAAAGGAAGTTATGAGTCCCATGCTTATCAACAAGTCTTGTGTTAGGTTTGTATGTCCCCCAGTTGGTTACAACATAATATCGGTTCTCAAGGTAAGACCATCATCTTAGCATGTACTTCATCTCTCGTTGTCGTCAAAACACTACATTATGAGAGTTGTAGTAGTTGCAGTTGTACCTTGGGATCCCTTTCAATCATTATAAGGGATCACCTCGAACTTGGTAGGGAGAGTCATTATTGCTCCCTAACTAAGTGGTTCCCCCTATGCTCAATGTTAAAACATCTATCACATCATGGGGAAACATACTTTTGAAGGTAGCAGTCCATCTGGAATAGTGCAGTTCTCAGGAATCTTCACAAACCATACTGGTCCCCCACCCCCATGGGATTATCATGATCATCAGTAGTACCACTTCTTCAGCACTCAGCAGTAGTTCTTGGGTTATTTACTCGAACATGGATCGAATCCGCCTTCATCCATTTCCCAACAATATAGTAGAGTTGACCCCTTGGTCTTCTCTCATTGTAATCACTTGACAACATTTCAGGAGCATGGGTATGCCTGCCTCGTTTGTATAAAAAACTATTATATACTATAGCTCCAATGGTCGTCATCAACAATCTTTCCCCCTAGGAGGACCCTATTGTCCACATATGATTTGCCCTACAAAATAGGAGAGTAACACAAGAAAACATGATGCATTATCGGCTCTACAGTACCCTTCGAACCTCATACATCAAGGGGCATCTGTTAATGCCTAAATTTCACACACATGCGACATTTCAACAATTCTTCTAGTAAAGTGTCATCAACATAAGGAATGCAGCTCACCACATGCATCCTCAACAAATACAAAATATAGGATGAGTCCAAAATTCCCAAGATTAGTCAAAACAAGAGGTCACATGGTTGAACCATTGTTAACCTGCACTATAGCGCAGGTTATCAATTCAGTGCTCAGGTGATACTCGCGCAACTATTCCTTTGATAGTTATTCTACTATTAAAATGGTGGTACCACCTACTTCCCACAGCACATTGAAGGCTCCATCACCTCCAAGAACCCAAATTCGACTCCTCACACACTTGGTGGCATTAAATAACCCCTTTGGGGTACCTTGGAACTAGTTCATGGAGGATATGAGTCCACATTTGCATCTAGTTGTTTGTTGGCCACCTCTTGGACTATATAAGGAAGCCATTAGCATGCATTTTGTAGAGATAAATCAAGATCAAGTTTATGCTACTGGATTTGTGTTGGAGCTTCCTCATAGCCCACCTCCTCCTATTATTGTAAGCATTCCCAAGCTCCCCTACCACCTTCCTTCAAGGGGCAAGAGTTCCTCTCCATTTTTCTACCATATACTTAACATATAGTTTGGACAAAAAAGGCCTACCTAAGGGATATTGTTGGCTTCCCTTGAAGCCCACACCTCCTAGGTGTTGTACAACTTATCCATTGGGAAATACAAAGTCGTTTGGCATACCATGGATTGTTGTTGGAGTTTGCGTTCTCCCCCCATTTCTTTTTATTTTTCATTTTATTCAAGTTTCTTTATTTTATGTGAATTCCACTAACAATCTATTGCAAGATAACTTGGAGGATAACCAACCAACCCACATAAGGGCTCCAAGGATTCAGTCCTTGCTACAACCTACAAGCCCTAACCCCTTACCAAGTGGATGAGTGCACACTTGTGCAATTTTTTCCACAACAGGGTGGTCGATCGTCTTGTGGTGGAGGAGAGGGTGCTCGGTTGACCCATGGAGAAGGAGGACAAGATGGAGGAGGAGGTGGAGGATCACAACTCTCATCATATGAATAAAAAAAAGTGCTCCTGTTGGTCACGACCTCTCTAGTAGCTTGGTTGCAGCCACGATATGACACATCAGCGATGCCATATCACATGGGGGGCCTCCAAATCTGAGCAAGATTTGGGTCTCTCATGGTCTCATTGGCCCGAACATGGTGCACTCCCTGATGAGCCAACAACCCAGACAACCGATCTGCCATCTCCTAGCATAATCTAGCATCGGGATTGTAGAGTTTTTGTAACTATGGTAGCTCCTCTACCTTTTCTATGTGCTTGTCATGTTGGGGAGTCACATCCCCAACATAATTGTCGATATCTTCAAAATTGTAGAGAACAATAATTAGATAATTAAATTAAATTACATTACATTGTATATGCATTAAATTAGACAATAAAATGCAACTACATTAATCAAAACATAAAGATAATATTACTTCTATCATATGGTGGCTCATCTGCGTTAAATAGGATGTTGGAAAATCCTGGCCAATCCAACCCTTTGTGTGGGTACAATACCATAACCAGGGTGTTATCATCCTTACCCGCAAGTAAATGAAGTAACTCTTGAGTGATCCTACCAGGGAAATTGAACTGACCCCTCTTGGGAAAAAATTTCCCCAACATGCACATACGCACCTCAGTCATCGACCTAGGAGGATAACTACAGAATGAGGGTCAAGTGTTTGGAAACCTATCAAAAAATAATAAAAACAACTATGAAGCAAACTTGAAGAATATCCTACCATTGAACATAGCACGACAACGATCCGGAGAAAAACGAAACTGCCACAAAAAAATGGAAGACAACTTGATGCATATAGGTCTCTGCACTAAAGGATCATCATAATATAATAATGGGAAACTAATGAATTTCCCTTTAGTTGTGACATAGGCCACTATCATGACCAAAAACAAGAGACACCGAACCTCTTCTGCATAAAAAGGAGATATATGGAGCTGGCCACCGGCTACCTGGAAGTCACCAAGGGTAGTGGCATCCTCATTGACATATATTAGTACATATGTCATCTAAATGGATGCTACAAATCCAGGTGGGTCATCGGGGAAATGGGGAAAATCCTCCCCTCTCTTGGATAATACTGTGACGAAGTAGATGTCCTCCTCTGTGGCTTGGAACCACAAATCAGAACTCACCATAAAATCCTACCGTCATTGATACCAATGATGGATCAACTACATCAACATCTAAGAATTCCCCCTCAACGACCTAGCCTCCTCATAATACTTTTGGAGGCCAACATTGCATAAGAGATGTCTAGTCTGTGGGGTAATATATCAAAGTGACAAATCCCCCTCCCTCTCTGATCTCCCACTTGCATACAACATTGTACTAGTCCTGTTGCTACTGTCGTTCTTGATGATTCCCTCATCGCTTATGTCTCTGATTAAACACATATAACTTTCATCATAAACATATAGATAGAGAGAGATATACATAAATAAAACATAATTTTTTTACTAAAGTACATTTACATTTATCAATCATTTTTTTTGTCAATTTTTTTTTAAAAGGTTATCGGTGTGCCCATAAAACAGTCACGCACTATTACCAGTGCTTATTTTATCTAATAGAACCACCTGTGGTGCTAGAAAACCAAACACACACCGGCCTTAGTGCTTGGAAATATTTAAAGTGTACCTATTAAATAACAACATTTTATAAAATATATAACTTTCGGTCATATACAAGAAAACATGCACATGAAATGGTGCATGAGAATATTTAAAGCACATTCTTTAAATACAATTTTATTTTTTTAAATATAGAACCTTCGATGATAGAAACACAAGATGCATCAGAAACGGTGCGTGTGAATATTTCAAGCACACCAATTAAATACAAACATTTTTTTGAAATATAGATCATTTGGTGCTTTGTATATCAGTACGCATCGTTGTATCCGTAAATAAACAAAGCACCAATAAAAAATATATTCATATATTGGACTATGCTTATTATGAAGATGCACTATAGACAGTGCATCAATATCTTATTAGCACCGATGTGTTCATGTATAAAGTGAGCACCGGTATGGTGTAAAAGATATTACATGGTTTGGGTGTTAAGGTGTATTCACGTGTTTTCAAAATAATTTCACGATGCACATTAAGCGGATTAACACACCATTTACAGTGCATGTGAATTTTTAAATAGCACCATGTATATGTTAATTTTTTGATTAAAAGGATAGCTTGCGTATGGGTTCACAAACTATGAATGGTGCACCATGTTTATGGTAAAGCACCAATAATGGTGCATGTAGTTACTTAGATCGCGCCGTGAATTTTTAAAAATTAGTTGTTTGTGAAGTTTAGCGATGGGTTATTTTTTATTAGCATGCCCTCTAAAACAATGTGTAAGGGTTATGAAAATGCACCGCCCATGGTGTGTCGATTTTTATAACGGTGGCCTTTTTCGATGCGCTCTATGTTTAAACATAGTGCATCGATGTCGGTGCAAGACGAACATAAGACACATAGCTGTAGCTATAATTTTTTTTTTTTGAAAAAACACACACACAAAGAAATTTTCAATTTTTAATCCGCTAGAAAATTAAATGACAAGGTAATAAACAAAATGCATGGACTCTTGTTTTCCTGGGAAGTATGGTTTCCACGTATAGAAGAGACCAAAATTTAAAACCGCGTGGAAAATTCCTAACTTCAATGACCAATCAAATCGCAGGAGAAATCCAACGCGGCACACTAAGTATGGGGGCATGGGTGTAAAAAAGTAGCACTGGTGCTTGAGTGGGCCAAGGTGATCTCCGACACTAAGAAAATGACAAAATGACATTTTGGTGTTGTTTTTTAATTTTATTTAACCTTGTTTCGGTGCTCCCAATTTCATGGTACAACAATGCACATTTGTTAGATATGCACCAGTGCGCTTAGTTTCGTAGTAAGCGCCACTCAAAAATATTTGTTTTAACTATTTTACATATCATCTAATGCGCGAAATATTTTTACCCACCGGTGCGTCTTTATAGATCTAATGCACAAGAGAGTCGTAACAGATATATGACAAACAACTTTTTCCCAATGCGGTGTGTTGCAAAATTTCATGTGTCGGTGCATCTGTTTCATTTAGACACTCTGGAAATGGTTTGCTGGGAAAATAAAATAAAGATATTTATTAAAAATTCCATCGAAATATTTCTATACCGGTATTTTTTTAATGATGCGCACCGATGGATTTTGATAAATGTGGAGCATCGTACGTTCATTCTATTCATTTTTGGTATTTGGTTAGTTCTATATAGGTTTTCCCACATCAGTCCATCTATTTTGTCATCATGCATTGCCAATTTTGACGGGAATGAAATATATATTTTTCTAAAAATGCATCGAGCTATGTTGACTTCGGCACCCCTTCATTTTTCCACTTATGCACATAAGTGTGTGATTTGTGTTGGGGGATCACTGTGTATTGATAGAAGAAGAGTACCGTATGTTTTTTAATAAAAAAAATATTTTTTGCTTTTGTCCAGTGCTTTGTTATGTCCACATGCACCAAGTGTCCACAAAATGCACCACTAAGTATTGAAGGAAAAAAACAAAAACAAAAACAAAAGCAAAAACAAAAACAAAACAAAAAAACAAAAAAACAAAAAATACAAAAATATATATACACACACACATAGCTTTTCATCGAGATATTTTTTTGTCGGTACGCGTCATAGAGGGGCGCACCATTGCATCGGTGTTCTTACATTTTTTATGCACCAATGCGGCTTTTTGCAAAACGCATCAGTGCATGTTTGGTGTTTTAATGCACTAATCTAAAACCTTTGCTTGCCTACCATTGCTAATGCCCTTTGCTATAAACAAATGAATGGGATTTTTTTTGTGCAAGGTCTACAAAACCCTCTGTTAGAAGGTGTTTTCCTTGTAGTGGGCCATGCTCCACCCCAATGACCTCCCTTATTATATTTTATATTTCCCATATCTATCTCTCTTGGAGGATTTTTTGAGGCCACTCTTCCATGATAGTTCTTTTCTTGATGTTGTCTCACCTTGATTGGGTTTTCAGTATGCACCCTTGGTTGGGATTTCTAATATTGCATCGCCCTTCACAACAATATTTGAACCCAAAATCCAACGAATTCCAATGAAATTGATTGTGATGTCGAATTTCACCTTTAAAATTATGAATTTTGGTCAAATTATTTTTAATTGATACCTGGCGTTGTCGAATATCCGACGGTCGTCGGTTATCCGACAATACTTGTCGCATATCCAACGAGTGTCATCGGATATGCAACATATAGATTATAATGGTAACTATGATAATATCATCGGAGATCCGACAAACTTTAAATTTTAGAAACTATAAATTATGGAAACATTCCGACATGTTGGCTATACAAGCGACGGTTTGCAAAAATTATATTCTTCGCACGGATTGTTTTCCGTAAAAGAATACACAATTATTTCAATTGTTTTTGTGATTAAAAATAGTGAAGTTTGGAGCTTGATTTTTTAAGATCGATAATATTGATTCAAGCTCTTTATGAGAAAATCTCAAATAACAATATTCCTGATCCAGACGAACAAAATCGAGAATTGCTTACTAGATTGTGGGATGGACTGAAAAGAAAGGGTGATGGGAAATGTTATTGTCCATGTAGTCAATGCAAGGGCTTTAAAATGAGAAGAATAAAGATCACAACAGCCAGAAAACATTGTAGGGAACATGGACACGCTGAGGGGAGACATGAATATCGTCCATTTGTAAGTTTTGCATTATATATGTCTATATATTGATTGTTTTTGTAAATGTATGTATTATTTTAATATTTATTATATTAACTAATATCTATTTATCTTTTCATGTAATTATAAATGAAAGACCTCCTACGGCATATCGCCTGGAGGACGTGCTTTCAGAACAAGTACCGGAGGAACATGGAGCTATGAATAATGGAGAACAAGTTAATGATCATATTGAAGAAGATGATCATACTGATAACATAGTTGAAGATGATGGTAAAAATACATTGATCCATGATACATTTAATGTTAGAATGGACGATGATGATCATGATCATGAAAATGATGACTTTGAGGATGTTCATGATTTACCTCTTCTTGAGAAGGCATACGAACCCCTTTATGAGGGCTCCAACTCAAATCTTCTCTCTGTTATACTATTGATAATGAACTTGAAGGTTATGAATGGTCTTTCAAACACATCAGCCACATGGATGCTAAGGTATGCAATATATTCCATCACATATATATGATCGCGCTAAAAGTTATCATTGTTCGTCTAATAAGTTTATTGTTAATTCATAAGTAAAATTAATACGGATGAAATGTGTTTCATTAATATTATTTATATATTATATTAACTAGTTTTTTATTTTAATTAGTTGTAGCTTGATAGCTGAATTTTTGTTACCACTGTCAAATATTTTACCTCGCACATATCAAGATTTATGTGTCATCATGAAAGAAATTGGAATGCAGTATGAAGCAATTAATGCATGCCTCGATGACCATGTTATATATTATAATCAGCATGAATTTGAAGTAGAATGTCTGGAATGTCATATCAGTAGATATCGAATAGATCAAGTAACGAAAAAGGCGCCTCGCAAGGTTCTTCATTATATTCCCATTATTCCACATTTGCAACGACTGTTCAGGTGCAAAAACATAGTGCAATTTATGGATTACCATGCATGGAACAGAAGTCAAGAATACATTATTCGAATGCCTGCAGATGGGTCTGCATTTAGATAAATGGAGGAAAAATGGCCTCACTTTAAAGAAGAACCTCGTAATATTAGGATTTCTTTGGTAGCAGATGGTGTCAATCCATTTGCAAAGATGAGATCCATTTACTCGGTGTGGGCTATTTTTGTTATCAACAATAACATTCCTCCATGGTTGTCAATAAAGAGGGAGCACATAATGTTGTCGATGATTATTCCAGGTATGTGTCTACAACTTTTTTTTTAATCTAGTGGCATCTCATTTGTTGTATTTTGTTGCATAATGTCATATATATATTTTTTATTTTTCTCTTATGCATGGTTTATATATCTAAATGGTTGTAATAACTATATATTTTATATGTTCAAATCAATCAGGTAAGTACCAAGTTAAAGATATGAATGTATATATCGAACCTCTTATTAACGAGCTACTAAAGTTATGGAATGGCATCACTATATATGACGTATCTAGACCAATACGAAAAAGGCAATTTCAATTCCATGCAATGCTTGTATGGAAAATACATGATGCCCCAGGGTTAACCCATTTTTACGGTTTGTAATTATAAGTTCCACTTTAATTGAATTTATTTTTATGAACTAGTTAATATATTATGCATGCATGTTTTTTTAAATAATCCATTCATTTTATATATAATTACAATTGACATAGATAATCCATCCCTTAATGTAGGTCTTCAGATAAAGGGAAAAATTGCATGTCCAGGTTGTGGTCCTCAGATCAAATCTCGTTGTTCAAATTTTTTAGGAAAGGAGGTGTTTGATGAGTATAGGCACTTCCTCTCTAAGAATCATAGGTATCGAAATACCAAAAAACATCTATTCAATGGGAAGCAAGAGACTGCATTAAAACTGTAGAGAATGACACCTCACCTATGGAAGTTGCAATATAATAGAAATCGTGAAGGTACGTATGAATCATCGTATATGAAATGTTATGAATTTTTTTTATTGTGTTTGTCTACTGTAATTGACATTGATTTCTGTAATTTCTTTATAAACTATGATTCGTGATGGTTGTCATGATCATTTAGGCATTAATGGGCTTCCATGAGGAATGAAAATTTATCCTAAACAATTCAGTAGGTTGGCCTACTATGAGCACCTACAAATTGCTCATTTGTTTGATACAATGCATATCATAAAGAATGTGACTGAAACATTATGGTGAATATTGGATGGAAGGAGTGAGAAATAAAAAATTGTCAAAATTTGCAATGACATTCAAGAACCCAACCATGCAATGAAAGACGTCATTCAATTTCATAGCAACAGAGACAAAATTAATATAAACTCACTTCCATGGATGTTAACGGAGTAGCAAAGTAATGTTGTAAAAGAAGTCATGCGAAAAATTAAATTTCCCATTGTATTTTGTTCAAACATGAAGAATATCATAACAAAGAAAGGTGATTTTGCGGGGGTGAAAATGCATGATTGGCATATCTTCATGAAGCTAATTATTATGGTATGCATATAATTGCTATATTTTTTTATTCTAGTGCATATTGTTGGTATTTTTTTGTCTACTTTTTGTAAAAAAAATGAAACAATTTGTATATTGTTACAGTATGTTCTACCTCTCTCTCTCTCCCCCGGACAACTTCGAAAATAATGTCAAACAAGTTATATATAATCTTGGGAAATACATGAGGTAAATAGCGATTTTTTGCATGCGCTTAGTGTTTGTTTAATTCATTGTAGAACTTATATTTGATTTTTGTGCACTAATTCATGTTATGTAATATAATTTTTTTTTTTGTTAAATATCGTGATTGGTTTGCATCACATGTAGGTGGTTGTCATCTAAATAAATCCATAAAGAATATCTAAAGTATTGGAGGAGAGAAATTCCTCGTCTCATGTGTGAAATGCAGAAGCATCTACCTTCGGCATTTTTCAATGCACAAGAACACTACCTCATACACTAAGTTGAGGAGATTGAATTGTGTGGATCTGTACACTCAAGGTCCATGTGGATGGTTGAGAGGCACTTGAAATTTTTGAAGGGTTTGGTTAGACAACGAGCACGTCCTGAGGGTTCTATGGTGGAGGGATATATGGTATACCAAAACATGATGTATATTAGTGAATATATTCCTAAATTAAAGTCAAAGCTCAATTTAGGTCACATTTGTGATCCAGACTCCCATAACAATTTCGAAGGGGAGTACCTGAAGGGGAAAGGTAGATCGAGGAAGGTGAAAGGCAATTATTAGCTAGTGGATATTAATTAATATAATACATTTGACTGTTTATTTTTATGTATACATTTCACTGTTAATTAATATAATACATTTGTATTGAATTTTAATTTTATTTTCATCAAACAGTTGGTCGAGAGTGGGATGCACTTCATTTATACATCACAAACAATCTTGACTGGATGAAGGTATGGATTGAACGATGTGAACAATATGGTCATGGAATATAATGGGAAGGTGTGGCTTCATTAGTTAAAGCAACTCATCGCAATGGAGATACCAATCTTACACAAAGGGAAATCGATTTAGCATATGGTTTAAAAGATAAGCAAGCAAGCATATTAATCAACCACACTATTTTTTTTTTTGCAAACATATTGATGTACACGTTGATTTTTTTCCCTGCAGGGCATAAACATGCACTTAATCAGCAATGGATCATGATTTAATATTTATGTGTATGGCTTGTTGTAGGTAAAACACCATAAGGCTATGTGGTGCAATGGCTGTAAATATCGCATCAAAAAGTTGGATGAAACGAAGAAAACATCAGATTGTGGGATATCTGCAGTCTTTGAGGTGACCAATGTTTCCTCTAGAAGTCACAGAGATCAAGAACTCTCAGAAAACGGATACTATGGGTATTTGGAAGATATTTTTTAGTGTGACTTTAACTCCTTTAAAGTAGTTATGTTCGTTTTCAAATGGTACAGGTTACGATTGAAACAACGTGATCCCGATAAAACTATTATTGAACATGATAATGGATTTACCATGGTTAATACAAGGTTGTTTGAGCCAGGAACGGAGCCCTATGTTCTTCCAAGCCAATGTGAACAGGTATTTGACTATGAGGTTCTAGGTAGAGGGGGTTGGTCATTCGTTGTGAGACACGATCCAAGGGGAAGGCCGGTAAAGTATAATGTAGAGGAAGGTAATGAAGAGGGTCTTGAAGAAGAATATGATGTTGAAAATGATCAACATGAGTTAGATGATCATGTTCCAGGGGAAGATGTCAAAGAATTAGTTGAATCAGATGATGTAGAAGACAATGTCCATGAAGATGATATCGACGATGACATGATGATCGAAACTGACATCGATGGCGATGATGATATGGCCAATCCTTACAATGTTGAATCTGGATCAGATGATACAGATGATGACCTGGATGAAGAAGATGATGAAGTCCATTGAAGTGTATGAGGTATGCCTTAATATATCTACTCTATATATTTTGATTTAATATTGCGATAGAATTATTGAATTGTATTGGTACGTATAAATTAATTGTTTCTTAGAGTTTTTTCCATTTTCATGTATGTTGGCATATGTTATAATTAGAGACATTGCTTCTTAAGTATGACAAAAAACACAATAAATTATTTTTTGTACATAGATTTTGTCGAGTTATGGGGTATTGAGAGTGACGTGAGGGGGGGGGGGTCAGATGAGCTTCCACCTTCACATGGTTGGCCCTGCTTAATAGAGAATATTAAATTATTCTCGAAACAAAGAGAAGCTCAGTAAGGCAATGCACAATTATCATGCTAACCCAAATGGCGTGCTTGATCATGTACTACTGCACGGGGTCAACGTTGAAATTTTTTCAATTTGTGCTTGTATGGACTGAAATTTGGCATGGTTAGACTAGACACATGCATTGATAGTGTGGGAGGGTTTTCAGACTCAAACATGACTGACACAAACAATTTGACAATAAAAAACCAAACCTATTGATTAATTAATGTAATGCCAACGTTGAAATGTTTTCAATTTGTGCTTGTATGGACTGAGTATGGGCTACTAAAAGCATGCATGAGTTTTTCTTACTATGCTTATTTTACGTGGAAGAAAACATGTGCACATTTTTAAATAATAGAAATGTGTGTGTGCATGTGTTTTTTCTCTAATCTACTTGTCATTTAAGCTACCAGGCTCAAGCCTTTCGAAGAAAGATCAAGAAAGCACACACACATTCTATGGTTTCTAGATGTGAGTGGGATTTGTGAAACTCCAGTTGCCACTCTTGAGGCCACCAACTTCATGCACTAGCCTCAAGCAAAATTATTTTATCAAGATAATAAAGTATATCATATATCATCTTATTAATCTTTAAAATTTGGCTTAAAACTACTATATAATAGTCTCTACCCCCATTAATTTGGGCACAAATTTGAGCATGAATATTCTCTTTATGTTTGTGTCTCGTTATCTTCTAATCTCTTGGTTTTTTAGATCTCAATTCCCATGCCATGGTGTAGGGATAAAAAGCGAGGCACTAGGACATAACATATATTTCAATGGGTAGAATTTGCTTCACTTGGTCATAAGCGAGGATCTGAGTATATAACCACCCTTTCGTGTTCATTTTCTTCACTTGGTACGTGAGTAACCAGTCCATGAGCAACCAATCGCACAACCAGCCCACGAGCAGATTCAAGCACACTAGCCCTCATTCCATCGAGCAAGGAGACCAAACATGTTCATTTGCTTCACTTGGTCCACGAGTAACCAGTCCGCGAACAACTAATCGCACAACCATCCCGCAAGCAGAGTCAAACACACTAGCCCTCATTCCATCGAGCAAGGAGACCATATGAGCATGCTATCTCTTATTCCAGCATGCAGACGAAACTAAAAGAGCGAAATATATCTCATTTATTTGCGCAAAGGAGACCAATCGATCGTGCTAACCTCACAATGACTGATAAATCAGTAAGTTGCTCAATTGCCTAGCCTCTACCCTGGTCCAATGTTTCAATATTAATGCCATCTTAGGGTTAATAAATTCAATTTTAATTTTGCAAATTTATTAGGGTTAATACATTCAATCCTAATCCAATGGGGAGCTCTTTGTTACCCTAGTCATTGCAGACCACTGCAATTAGTCTACATAGTTCGGGATACTCAATTAGGATTTGAAGGAGATATAAAACGCCTTTTTGGGGGGTAGTTATCCTTTGAAGGAGATATAAAATAAACCTTCTAAGCTAAATGTTGGCCGTAGATCTATCCCAATAGCTGATGAAAATAATTCTTACTTCATTTTGGATTCAAATTAGCCACCAAAACCTAGTGATATCATTTTTATGTTGCAACATTTCCTTGTTCTTGCTTCCATCATGAAACAATGGTGCGTTGGGACTTCAAAGGGATGCTCTGCTTCAGGGTAGATACCTTTATTTATATTAGAAAGATGCATAAATAAGTAGGGCCAACCTAACTTTAGATCCCAAATATTTCAATCCCTCTTTATTTTGCATCCCTTACTGCTACTTTATGACTGAGGCTACACCAAGGAATGTAAAAAAAATCACTTAATGTGCTTAGAATTTTCAATCAGGGTTGCTAAAACTACACAAACAAGCTCAGAAGTGATGACAAATCCAACATAAATGACCCATAAATCATTCTCCATAGATATTTTCCCAGAAATCATGCCCAGAACTTGCTTGATCATACACATGTTTGCTACTTTATGCCCAGAATTCAAAATGAGGCTAGTTACTGTTGTTCACATCTATTAGAGTGCTTAGAATTGGGGTAAGATGGACCATAAATGCTCTCTAATATGTCCATAATTGCATTATTTATTCCTCCAACCTTGATAGAGTTTCTAGAAGTGTCTAAGACACACCCAATTTTGACTTAGTGAACCCCCATTCACATATGGGGGTAACAATGGCCATTTTTGCTATGAAATTGAAGTTGTCCATTAGACACATTATTTGATAATAACAATGGACAATTGTCAATTTCACCCGTTTCATACATGTGATTGATTCCCTGTGCAGAACCTAGAGGTGTTTCAATCTTGCATGTTTCAATAGTATTACTTGTTCCAAACTTGTTAGGAGTTTTTCTTGCAGATCCTACAATAGAAGATGTATCAACAACGGAAGTGAGAATCTCT
This sequence comes from Larix kaempferi, assembly GCA_027924585.1. Taxonomy (NCBI): domain Eukaryota; kingdom Viridiplantae; phylum Streptophyta; class Pinopsida; order Pinales; family Pinaceae; genus Larix; species Larix kaempferi. The sequence continues at coordinate 5,811,594 of BSBM01000502.1, forward strand.
TGGTCCACTGAAGCCATGCCTCCAATTACATTTATTTATTTTCTCATGGTAGAAGAATGAATTCCCTCCATTTCATTCCCTTCATTACCTACTTTTTCAAGATGCATGTCGTTTTCCTTTACATATAACTCTTTATTTGTTTCACCTTTCTTCGTAAGAAAATAACCTAAATAAGATTCTATTGAACTATGTGTGTGTGCCTCTTCTATGCACACATGCTTCCGGTCTTGACTTGGGAAAATATTTTTGTGTATGCAATTTCATATTATCATGCACATGTGATGGTGTGGTACTTGATAACCCAAGAGACTTATGTGTACTACCAACATGACTCGCTGAAAAAAATATTATGCTGAGAGAGCATAGGACTGCTAGCCTGAGCTACCCCTTCATCATCAGAATATTAGGTCCTTGCCTCTAAAATATCAAGCTCCCATCCACTCTGTAATATGTTCTAATGCTGCTAAATATTACTCTTTCATCGATACACATCATGGAAGTTGACTCTTTTGCTTTTGTTTAGCTTCAATGTAAATTCCTTTTAGAGAATGAATTAATCCAACATCAACTTCATATTCAACTTAGATTTTCACCCTATGGTAGTGACCTTAGTGTTACAACAAGATGCATAAGATAATGTTTAAATCCATAGTTGTTGTATTGGATTAGATAACAGAAAGTGACCCAATAATATGGCTTACTTTTGACAGTCTCCCCAACAAAATATGAATCATGTTTGATGTAGTTCCTATAGACATTTGTGATGTACTTGGAAGGTCATACATTCACCTTTAGTTGCACTTATCTGCATATTTATGTGCACATTTATGCGTTGGAAGGTGCCCTTGGAATGTCATCACAGTTTTCAAGGGAGAAATGTGTGCACTTACTTTCATCAAGCTTCCATGCCTAGGTGAATACCCCTTTCTTCGTGCTTCAATTTGACCTTTAAATAACAATCCCCAGTTTCTTAAAATCATCTTGACCAATGTGATAGTATGTATAAAGTTTCCAAATTAATCAATTTCAAAGGTTTCAAGACCTAAGTTGATTATTGAGCAAGGTTTTGATCTAGGGTGTTAGACCTAAATAATTAAAATGGAAAAGAATTTTAATTTAACCCTATGGTGGCACAACTTGTATTCTTGTGCCTGTAGTTATAGGTCCAAGGAAAACTAATAATAAATCTTCTCAAAAGATATGTGTTGTCATTGCAATGTGCATGTTAGGGTATGCATTAGTGATTCTATAGGTTTAATAAGAACTAGACATTAATATATATATATATATATATATATTCCAATAGGAAAATATCCATCACTTTAAATAAAAAGTGATCATGGGTTGTCCTCGAGGGACTTCATTATATATCAAAATGAAAATTACATTACTGATCATGAGTTCATAAGTATGAGTGCCTTTTAGGCTACAAAAACATACATAACAAAACTGACTGTATATCCATCAATTTCTACTAGTCCTATATGTCCATCCAATGATGAAAAGCTGAATGATTATTGAGGAGTCCTGATACCTCTAGTCTACCAGGAGGTAAGGTGATCGCTAACTTCGAAAGATGATCAGATTCAGAATTTAATTCTCGATAAATATGAGCGAAATGGGTGTGATCAAATTTGGAAATTAGAGCTCTGATTGCTTGGAGAAGATGTTGCAGATGTGGTGCTTGAATTTGAATTTTTACATTTTCCCAGTCAATGGTCATTTTTGAGTCTCCAAAGACCTTAATCTTCTTTACCTGGTGCTCTACTGCAATCATCAAGACGGCCCATAATGCTGAAAGTTCTTCTTTGTTATTGGAGGAATGTCCAGGAGCATATTTTATATGCCATTTCTCATTGTTGGAGAAGTGAATAATTCCACCAACTCCTCCCAGAGGAGGGGAACCCTGGCTGGCTCCATCGAAATAAGCCCATGGGAATTCCTGATTGATGGTGGGGTGTACCAGAACTCTTGGTGCTTTTACTGAAGGTTGAGCTTTAAATTCGCTTGTTTTCTGTAAAAGCAGCAAAACATAGATATCTGGAGGAATGAGGAGGTCCTGAAAAATCCGTTTGTTTCTAGCTTCCCAAATTGTGAAAATAAAAAGGGCAGGGTAGGCTTGGTACAAACATACCCTGCGATCGTTCCACTAGTCCATGACCATTTTTTCCATTGAATTATGTTGTAGCAAAGAAGTGCAATTGATTTTCCCAGTTGTAGTTTTCCAAACGTAATCTGCATAAGAGCAATTGCAAAAGATATGTGTGATAGTGTCTTCACCTGTGTTACACAGAGAGCATATCCCAGGTCCTTGAAAACCTCTTTTCTACAGATTATCCCATGTGAGCAGTTTATTGGTTAAATCTAGCCAGAGAGTGATGGTGGTTTTAAGAGGGGTTGAGGTCTTCCATACTCTTTTCCACCAGGGCCGAGTTTCAACCTGTGCCAATAGGTCAGTGGCAGCTTCATATCCAATTTTTGCCGAGAAAGTTCCATCTTTTCTATTCTTGTTCCAGATTAGTTTGTCTGGCTCGTCTTCTCTGAGAAGAATGAAGTATTTTTTCAGAAGGTTTAGATACTGGTTCCATTCCTCTTTCTGTACTCCTCCCAAGCCCCGCAGGATGGCATATTTCCACTCTCCTCTATTTAAGCTTCTTAATCCGAGGTTGTATGCATTATGGAGTGTGTAAATATTCTTGGAGTGTAATTCATTAAGGAGATCAGCAGATAACCTGTAACATTCTCCTGCCCCGGCCCAAGGGTCCTCTCCAACTCGTACACTTTTTACATTGCCAATGTTCCATGCCACCCAATTTTCGATTAGTGGAAAGGCTAGTACTAGTGCCTTCCATCCTCTGGAGGAGTTCTTGAAGCCTTTGTTAGGTTGTCTAAACCATTCAATGATGGTGAGAGGGTGATAGTATTTGGATAGAAGGGTTCTACCCCAAAGAGAGCTTGGAGATTCTGCCAACCTCCACAAAGTTTTCACAGCTAGTGCTTGACATAAGAGAGCAGGGTTTTTAACCCCCCATCCACCCAATGACTTAGGTTTAGAAATGGTTTTCTAGTTGACTAGCAGAATGCCTTCTCTTTTTTTGTTGGCTGTCTAGAGGAAGGAGAAGCATTTTTTCTTGATCTTGACTAAAATTCCTTTAGGAATGTATGCAATCGAGGCCCAGTAGACTAGGATACTTTGAAGTACCGATTTTAGAAGAATTTGTCTTCCCCCTCTTGAAAGGAAACGATTTTCCCATAAGGAGACTCTGTTCTCGATTTTTTTATAGAGCCAGGGCCAGTCTTGAAAACCATAGGCATTAGGTTTAAGTGTGAACCCTAGGTATTTCAGACCTTCTGAAAGAGGAGAAAGGGGAAATGGAGACGAGTGGGACAAAATGGATTTTACAGAGTCTGAGAGATTATTGTAGGCCAGTCTGTATTTCCCAGTGTTGATTACCATACCTATGGCCTTTTTGTAAAGGTCCAAGACTTCCGTAAAGGTATTGAAATTTTTCAGGGTGCCTCCTCCAAACAGAAGAACATCATCGACAAATAAGGTATGAGTCAGAGTAACTGTGGAGGAAATACTTATACCTTCTAAGGTCCCCTCACTGTTAGCTTTGTGTAACATCCGGCTTAAAGCATCTTCTACAAGCAAGAATAGGAATGGGGACAGAGGGCACCCCTGACGTATACCTTGTGTAGGATGAAAGAAGGAAGAAGGGGATCCATTTATCAAAATAGCATAAGAGGTAGAACGAATTCAACCCATTATCCAATCGATTACAGGTAGAGGCATTCCAATCTGTATTAGAAGAAGCTGGAGAAAGGTCCAGTTGACCCGGTCATAGGCCTTGGAGAGATCAAGTTTTAGAGCCAGAGCTGGTAATTTCTTTTTGTTGATGGTGTGAAAAACTTCCTGGGCAATAGACACAGCATCATGAATTTGGCGATTATTGAGGAAACCAAATTGCTCTTCGGTGATAGTTTGGTTGAGAATGGGTTTAAGGCGCTGCGCTATGACCTTGGAGATTAATTTGTAAATCATATTACAACAGGCTATGGGTCTGTAATCATCAAAGGTTCCAAAAGAATGGACTTTGGGGATCAAGGTTATGAAAGTAGAGTTAAAAGACCCTAGGACTTTGCCTAAGTGTTGGGATTCTTGGACCACTTTTAGTAAATCATCTTTCAAAAGTTCATAGAAACCCAGGTAAAATTCAACTGTGAAAACGTCAGGGCTCGGACTCTTCCCTCTGCGGAAGGAGTTGAGTATCGAGTGGATTTCTTCCTCACTAACTTCTTCTAATAAATCATGTTTCATTTCTTCTGTGATTAGGGAAGGGAAGAGATTGATTACCTCAAGGATTTCTTTAATGGGGAATCTTGGAGGAGCCGTAAAACGAGCTTTGAAGTGGCCCTCCGCTGCTTTGGCTTTTTCCTCAAAGGATTGAGAAATATTCCCATTGTCATCCTTGACTTCTATAATGGTGTTAGTGTTCTTCCTGTGGGTCGCAAAATGGTGGAAGAACTTGGTGTTCTTGTCCCCTTCTTTTATCCACAGCGCTCTGCTCTTCAACCTCCATAAAGCCTCTTCTTTGGCCAACAAAGAGGCCTTCCTTTCTTCTAGTGTTTTCAGGGAGAGTAACTGCTCACTGGAGAAAATTCCACCAGTCTGAGAGTTGTCCAGATCCAATAGCTTGAGTTATGTTTCTTTTAAAGCTCTTATGTCGTTTTCCTCCTAATTTTTGCCCCACTCTTTTGCTAGTGTTTTAACACGCATAAGGTTGGATTCAAACTGTTTCATACAGAAGATTGAGGTAGAGTGAGTTATAGAACGCCAGTTATTTTTCACAAGGTTGCAAAAGTCCTCGTGCTCAAGCCACGAAGGGTTGAATCTGAAAGGCGCCAGAGGCTTTTTTTTTCGGTACTGTGAAAGACATGGTGATAGGTCTGTGGTCTGAAGAGCCCCCAACTTCCACTATGGAGTGTAGGATTAGCCTTAACTGTAGTAGGTCCTCCGAAACAAGGAATCTGTCCAAGTTGGAGAGATTTTTAAAGGCTACACATCAATCAGGGAGTTTTCTTCGAAAAGCTTTAGGAAGAATGGGGCTAGAGAGTCTGAGCGAGCATTCTTGCCCCAAAATTATCCATCTCCAAGGGTCAAGTTGAGGTCGCCCGCGAGGATGAGTTTTGCATGTCCAAAAATCTTGAGAGACTTAGGGTTTCCCAGTAGGATTTTCGGTCATGGAAAGGACTGTAAACGTTTAGAAAGGACAGTTGGAGATTTAGAGCTGGGATTTCGAGTTCTGTTTTGAGGGTTGAAGTGAAAAAAGTTGTGGAGAGGAGTTTTATGTCCGGGCTCCAAGCTATGAGAATCCCCCCAAAGTGGCCATCTACATCCAGGGTTTCCACGTGCCAATATTTGAAAAGGTTTTTAGACACCTCAACAGCTTTAATGCCCTCCATCATCATTTCATGTAATAGGAGTATTTTTGGTTTTTGTAGCTCTACTAGCCTTTTGAGGGATAGTTGTTTGGGCCTTCCCCCTAGACCCCTTATGTTTAAGGATAGGGATAACATTAAGAACCCTTTGAGAGGGATTTGTCCACTCTAAGAGCCCTACCAATAGTTCTTTGCTTCCATTTTTGACATCTTTTGCTACCTGTAGTTGAGCTTTGGTGAGAAAGGATTTCCTTCCTACCTTGAGTTTTGGTGGGGGATCTAGTGCAATTCCTCCAGTGGAAATTACGGGAGCATTTGTGTTAGAGGAAGATCGGAGGTTATATTTTCATTTTGGAGGGGAGTGTACATATGTAACAGGACTTTGGGAGTAGTGTGGGAGTTGGGGAGAGGAGTCAGGAACTGAGTGAAGCCTTGTTGGAGAGGACAAATTATTCATAACGGGAAAAGAAGGAGAGGAGTTGGGTTTTGCGGGAATACCTCTAGAAGCTTCGTCATAAACTGAGCTGGCATTTCCTTGCAAGATGGCATGGGATGGTAAGACTTCGACGTTTGTTACCACCTTTCTGCATGTAGCATCCTGAAAAACTTGAGCTGTCATCTTGCATGCCGAAGTTGAATTTTCCGATTGGAGCATCCAAAGGAGCTACTAGGATATTGTCTGTCGGACTGCATGCTTTGGACATATTTCCCATCGTGTCTTTGTCATGTCCCAAATTTGGAATTGGGTCACAATGGCCTAATCACATTAGCCATATTCATTAGAGTTTGTAAAATTGATGTTAAGGGTCAAATAATTGCCAAGGAGAAAAATTACTAGTTTCCTAGGTTTGGGGTGGAAGCTTTGGGATTTGGAATAAGGGGGATAATAAATGATTTTTAGACATTAGAAGGGTTCAAGTATTTAATAAATAGAGTGAATAAAGAAATTCAAGAGAAATCCTAGGTGACAAATGGTTTTGGAGACATATGTAGGATGTGGGACCCACACTAGCTTGATTTTTCATAATACATGGTATCTCTCTTTTGCAAATTCGAATTAATGGGAATGTGAAAAATCTTGGGTGAGTTGGTAAGTCATAACACATGTCATTGAGCATCTTAGGTCGAATTGGGAAGGATTGGTAACCTCCATGGAAGATAAAGAGTCAAAGTGGAAGTTTGTGGACACTTGGGCTAGATTCCCTAGCCCTATGACACCAATGATGGAGCATCTATGACAACTATGACAAATTGCAGACCTGACCTATGAAATATGACCACTATGACATGTCATCCCCAAAAATAGGCTCAAAGAAGGTGAATTTGGGAGTTGGAGAAGCCAAAGAGACTCAAAATTGAATTTGGGAGAAGATGGAAGGTTGGAACTAGGAGACAAGTGGCAAATGTGGAATATTTCCTAAATGGAAATCTATTGAATCTATTGAGAGGATTTCGACCCTTAGAAGGATAATGTTGGTTATAAAATGTAGAAATGAAGTATTAGAATGGTTTTTGATCATTTGTAGAATTTGCAATTGCATTTGTGAAGAGGGAGAGCTAGTGGATGACTAGTTTCTTGCCTTAGCCAATTTCGAGGGTGAAAGATTCCCATCCAAGTTGGTAATTGGAAAGGCCATTCAGACCTTTCATTTGGAGCTTTAATGGAGTCTTTATTTGCAGGTGTACGCTATAGGGAAGCTCATGGTTTCTTCTATTGCAGCTCACTCCTTCAACCATTTCCAGTTTTGATGGCATATTCTTGATCCTTGAGGGAGGGCGTTTTTGGTGAGCTATTGTACTCTTTGGGGAAGCTTTTAATGCCCCATTTCTTTTTTAATATGAATTAAATACTATATTCTTCATCTCCAAAAATTTTCAGGTCGAAATTCGAAGTAGAAATGTATAAATCTCATTTTTAATGGAAGAACAATGCCATTTCCCCACTACCTTGTTGTGAGCCAATGTATTGATGATGATTTCGAATGAATGGATGATTATCTGATATATTTGTGAGAAATATACTGCCATGGATGTCTTCTACAAGTTTCATGTACTTTACTTGAGCATTTGAAGCATTTTTACTCAATTTAGTTGTATTGGGAGGTGAAATAGTGCCTTTTCCCCAAGGGTCGAATTGGGGATTTTTGCAGTTGAATGGGAGAGGGTGAGAACAGTTGTAATAATCCATTAATGGTGAATATGAGACTTTAATAAAATAATTAAGACATGACATACCTCTGTTCAAATTTGAGTGGGTTTGGAGGCATTTGGGAAGCCATTTTCAGTACTTACCCCAGGGGGATTTGAACCCCAAATTACTAGTAAAATTGCATAATTGGTCCAGAATATTAAGAGAGTTTGCAGAGATCTTTTGGTGGAAATATGTCATCCATAAACATCATATTCAAGTTCTAATATCATTCATACACCTTCCTTGAATATTTGAAGGCATTTGGAGTCAATTTGAGACCTAGAGACCAATACTAGTCAAAGGAAAATCACTAGTAAAGTTACCTACATTGATCAGAATTCAAAGAGGATTTGCAGAAGTATTTTAAAGGTACAAAGGCATCCTTGAAACACATATTTATGTTATAATATCATTCATATACCTTCTCAGAATATTTGGGATCATTTGGGGCAAATTTGTGACCTAGAGATCAAAACTAGTCAAAGGTCGAACTAGGGAAAAAAAGTGGAAAATTGCAATTTTAATAAAATTCCTAATAAGGGACATTACAGTGTTCCAAAGGTTCTCTTATTCTACCACTTGCATCCTTGTTTTTCTTAAACCAGACTTTCTTGTAGGGAGGTCTGTTTGGTTGTGATGCTGTGCAGTCTTTCTTCAAATGTCCAACTTTCCAGCAATTGAAGCATCTGAACGGTAATTTCTAGTAGTCGATCCGTTGTGTCCAGGAGCTCCCCCACATATCAATTTTGATTTCCTCTTCCAATCCGTCCCTTAAATCCATCTCCATAAGAATGCGGGCACATCCTCTGTCCATTTTAGAGTTCCAGTCATCTTCCAACGCAATGAACTTTCCTAACTTGTCTCCAATTGCTCTTAGAATTTTCTCCTGCCAAAACATCATTGGTAATCCAGGGAGGATGACCCATATTCATTGAATATTATGGGGTTCTTTGTTGGAATTTAAATCTACTTACTATGCTTTCAGTATTAGGCCTGAGGGTCCCCAATTCCACTGATGGTTTAGGAAAGAATCTGCATGCTATTCTGTGCAGACTTTGAATAAAAAACCAACCACGTGGTAAGATGTGGAAATACGGAACGTAGCCAAGTAATGGAAGCCAATTCTGCTCCATCCAGATGTTAAGGGATTCCTTGCCAGTTAGTTTCCCGTAGAAACGACCTACCAGTGCATATTTCAGATATTCAGGTATATCCTGGAGCCTGATATCCTTACCTACAAACAGTTCAGGGCTGAATTTTTTAGGCTTGATGCTTCGTTTAAATGGACGGTTTTTCTGTTGCTAGCCGTACCTTTGCTCATTATTGTAGGGGGAGGTTGTATCGAAAAATGTTAATGGAGTTCCAGAGAAACGAAGTGGGGATGTCGCCGAGAGTACAGTTTTGGAAAATGTGTCGGGGGATGGAGAGGAAAGGGGATGATGGGAAGAAAGGACTAGGGGTTCTGATGTGGACGAAGGAGAACCGGTGTGCATTGTGCTCGCCTCACAGTGGATCTGTCAATCCGTGCGAAAAATCGGGCCGTCAGGTGAGTCAGACCCGTAGTCTACCTCGTCTATTACCATGGTGGTACAGTGGTACTCTAGAGTGTATGTGAGGGGTGGCTGTTAACTGTGTTAAGGTGGCGAATGAGCGGGATTCAAAGTGGTAAAGAGATGAAGGGGAACCGGGTAAAGGGATGGTAAAAAATGTGGGGGAAGGAAGATGCGACATTGTCATAGTGAGAGAAGGGGCTTAAGAAAAGATGCGGACTTCAGACATGCAAAACTGTCCTTCGCACCTGGCTCCATTGCTTCCCTCTTTCCTATATATATATATTCACCCCTAAAGTGGTGTGACTTTTATTCATATGCACTAATGTACTATTGAATGTAGTGATAATCATGAAATCGAAGTACATGATCTATAAGGTCTTATTGTAAGCACATGTATATAATTAGTTTTTCAAATTTAGTTATATATGATTATTAGTAAATCCTTACCCATGTAAGATAAGATCATAAACATTAAGGAATATGTGAGGGTCTAGAATTAAGAGTGGTGATAAGGATGTAGATCCTTACTGTTTGAATTGTTTGCTTGTACTTTGGTCCATGTAGATACCCATGTCCTTTAGATTGTTGGAAAATTTGAACCATTTTCTTCAACCGTTGTTTTGGATGGCAATGGAAATGGCCATTAGTATACTTGTTTTCCATATTTGGATGGGTGATATTGCAACCCCAATCCATTATTTTCTTGGGATGCATGTTATATTTTAATAGATTATGTGGTGGAGTTTTATTTTCTGTAGCATGCATTGGAAGTAAATTATTGTATATATTTATATATTTGCCATAAAAAACCTCTTATGTAATTTAGTATATATATTTGCATGGAGATTAGAAGGTTTATTATAGTAGCCATGTTTTTTGTTTATGATGTGACAAAAGCATATGTTTTATAGCTAGCAGCCTAGATCAGGCTTGCTGCAATTTTATTTCAAATCAGCAATGATGCCTTTAAGAATGTCTTGTAGTTTGTCATGCTGCTAGCTATATGACCTTGCATGTCTTGTAGCTTGTAATACCAAACTGTCTAAATTATTTTCCATTTTTGTGCATTTACTAGCAAAGGGGATTGAATGTGCAAACAACTTCATAAGCTTCACATATGTAGAGTTGAATGTGGATTGAGGGGTGACATTGTGTCAAATGGGGTTGGCAAGGTCAAATAAGAGGTAGTTACAAGGATCTATTGCATATATTTGACCTTATTTGACCTTCCATCTCTTTGGCAGGTCAAATAAGAGGTAGTTACAAGGAGCTATTGCATGGATGCATGGTTACAAGTGATGGGTCATTTTCCAACCATTGCATGGTTAACTCAACTTAGGAATGAAAACCTAGTTTAAACCATCGTGAGGATTAGGGGATCCACATAACCTTAAAAGACAATATAAAATTAAAATAAGGATTGTAAAGTCACAAGGATGCCTAATTCATTCATGTATTATAGCTATGTATGGGTTGGCCCATATGCTCCACAGTTGTTGACTACCCATACTTCATCTAAATATTAAGGCCAATAAAAAATTTCCAGGCCTCGATGTAGGTTATATTCGGTTGTTTTTGCCTTGCTAAGCTTGTTGATTCCATTAGAATTCAACAAGTCTTCAATAACCATAGCTAGTTCTCATGTTTATATATATCTTAGCCCCATATTGTCATGATTTTATATAAAATTGGCATCCAATATGCTAGTTTAGATGTTATATTGCTCATACTCTAGATATTGGGTGTGCTTGACAGAATCAAACCTTAATTATTTTCCAAATTGTGTGCCAACAATTATGGGCATTCCTTTACCTATTATGGGAATTAATGTATGAGATTTATTTGTTTAGTGTCAAACTCATTCCCATGGTTGATATACCTCATCATGACCACATGATCCGTGTGGACACTTCTTCATACAATGATGATGAACTTTCAGGTTATATGGAACATTTGTACATTTGAGAGAGAGATGATTGGTTGTACCTTCCCCACCTTGGTTGATTTACTTTTGGTCCTTACACCTTGTTGTTTATTGGTCTTGTGGTACCTTGTCCTTAGCGTGTGGTTAGTAGGGTCATTTCGCCCATCTTGAGTTGTTTGTACCACCCTTTAATGTTTTTGGTCCCTTGGGTGCTATGGTTGTTTGTCCCCTAAATGACCCTAGTACCCCACTTATGATTTATGTTATTATTTATGACTCCTTTTTATTTTGTTTGTTATTTTATTATTTTACTTTTACTTTTAATTTTTTATATTTTTAATTTTTAATTTAATTTTTATTTTTAACTTTTTGTATTAAGTAGTTAAGACTTGTCCTATCAGACAAAATTGTTGGTGATTAGATCTGTGTTTTTTTGTTAATCTTTTACTTGCACTAAGACTTTTGTTGTAATCATTCTTTGTGCTTTATTTAACTTATGTTATGAATGTAACTGTCTTTGTCTAGCTATTGTTGCATTCAACCTCTCTCTCTCTCTCTCTCTCTCTCTCTCTCTCTGGTTTGTACTTACCCTTTAGTAGGGTCAGTGGGTTCCTAGTCCTGGCTGACCTCTGAGATGTACAATTTTGACTGAAAGTAATATTTCTGAGTATAAAACAAGAAGGTTCCAAATTATGGTGTAAGTACCCTAAACCTATATCCTTTACTCATGTTCGTGTTGATTAACTATTGTTAGTAATTGCATGTTACTGAAGATTACTTTAACACAGTGAACTAACTAGTAGTGTTAAAGTGGAAAAGTCGAAAGAGATGAAGATTATGTGTTGTTACTGTTGTACTATTTAGTTTCAGTACTTGTTTATTAGATGTAATTTTGTATTAAAGTATAGTTTTTTTATTCCTTTGCATAAAACCCTAACTCTACCAAATATATATATATATATATATATATATATATATATGGTAAAGTAGAGATGTTAGTTAACTAGTGGCATGGTTGAGCGCGCTAAGGATACCACTAATGCATAGTGCCCTCTTGAATACCTTGGATACTTGTGGACATAAAACATGCAAATCTATCACAAACCCATGTTTGTGTAGGTAGACTTAAATCTCCTCCAAGAAAATTTGTGCCTTTGTGACAACTTCTACCACCTTGGAAAATTATGTGTACTAGTAAGGTAACGGAGCAATAAGCTTATATAGGAGGTAAATTACTCCATGGTAGAAAGTCATTTCAACATCCATAAGACCTTACATTATTGTAGATATATGTTTATTGGACTTACATATTTAAGAATGTCAAAAATATATCAATGTTGATGTTGTTTCTGTTATTGCTAAATTGGCCAATAAAAGAAAGGAGTTTACATACTATTGGCACAGTATTTTTATGGTTGATTGAGAGATGGTCAATTGAAAATTTGTTTGGATATCACCTAAAGCTTTGTGAGGAAAGTGACCAGTCCCAAAGAAAATGTCCCACATGACCGTAGGCCAAGTTAAAAGGGAGCTATAAGGGTTAATGAAGCAGTTTGAGATATCATATGAGGGAAATAACGGTCTGGATTGACACGGGAAAATATCAACGGCAAAGGCAGAGTTTCACCAGAGAGAGAAACGAGGGACATAACGCAAGCAAAAGTCGTCGAAATAGCCATTAGGGAGCTGTTAAACAGGAAACAAGATCAATGGTGAAATGATCAGGTGATGAGCAGATCGACGACTCGTATGGACTTCGCGTTGCCAACATGCACGTGGGGGTGAAGCGATTGGCGGTTGCGAAATACCAAACTACCCTCCACGCGTCGACACCACGGAATTTCACAACTTGGGAGGGTGGTAAGAGAAACCACTTCCCGATGTTGCTAAAACACCATCGAAAAGTATAAAAATCCAAACGCACGTGAAGGCTGACATTTGTCATCAGAGCATCGAGTGATTGGGACGCGTGTGTGCAGCGGGAAGACGACAGAACATACCTTTTCAGTCTGCCAATTGCCAGGTAGGTTTTTCAAGACCTGTGCAAACAATTTAGAAGGTTCTACATAATGGAAAGCTCTAGTGAAGTAGCAGTTCAAAGTGTTGAAGTCGTAAAATTAGAAGAAGTTCTGGAGGATAGGGATGGGGATGTTTACGACACTGTTATGACCCGGGTTTCTATTTCAGAGATTAAAAACATATTGGAGGGTTTTCAAAAACAAAATTTAGACATACATAATGTTCATGAATCCAATTTTATTTATTTCTACCCTGAGCAAACCCTAGGATTTCCTGATTTCATTTCCTGGTGTGCTAAAAACTATTCCTAAACTTAAAAGGTGGTCATGAATTCGTTAAGGAAAAAAATCATGTGCCCTATTAACTCGTTAGTTGTTAATAAGTCGTTAGAAGTCCCTTTGTCTTTTTCCTAGAGCCAAGAAGATTTTTCCAAAGAGAATCTGGTCAGTTTGTATAGACATCCTCTCCCCGAAACCAAGCAAGCTTTTCTATCAAATTGCCTCAAACCAAACATTGCAATTGACAACACGCATTACCCACTAGATATCACCTTTTTCAATCAAAGTTCACAGCTTGTTTTATCATTAATTTCTCAGTTTTTAGGGCTTGATAATGACCTAGTGGTCACTGAAGTTCCATTGAACATACATACAGAGAAAATAACGTTGTTGCAGATGCTCTGTCAAAGGAGGCACTTGATGGTGATCTTGGGTTACTCTATTGGGAAGAATGGATCGACAATAAAATTTCTCACTCTGGCTATTGGAGTTATTTTTTCTCAGAAATGAACTGATTTTCATTAGATGTTGTCTTGTTGCTGATGTTGTCTGTTAGAAAAACATTTTTGGTGTTTTTTGTATAGCTCTATGTTGTTGGGACAGCTTGTATTGAAAAATTTTATAACTTTTGATTCCGATATGTAATTGGGATGAAAGATTCTCAAAGATCCGGGTTTGCTCGGGATGGTATGTACTTTTTTATTTCTTGGAAATAACAAAAGTACGATTTTTTTTCTCTGAAAGGAAGTTCAATTAAGTTTACTTTTTTTTTCTCCTGTCTTAAGTTTGATGAATTCCTAGTTGAGAATATTCATTCTCAGTTAGTGAATTTCCATAGTACCAAACATTTTAGATTTCAATCCTAATTAATGAAAATGTTCCTGTTTTCAAGTAAGGGGAACTTGCATTTCCCACAGGCAGTTTTTTCAGCTACAATAGAAAACAACTTGTTCAACTTTACGAATCTCATATTATTAGAGGTGTATAGGGTAATTTTTTACGAAAATTTACCAACAGTGTTACCAGAAATGAAGACCCTAATGCAGCTGAGTCCAGAAAAGGTAGTTGGTGACTGGTTTTTGCTGAAACAACACACAGTGATCAGGCTCTATTATTTTGTAAAAGAGCCATATATTTTACCAGCTTTCTTGACACTAAGGGTATTTGCCTTAGAGTTCATCAGGCATAAGTTAATTGTTGAAAATGACCATTTTTTGGCATTCAAAAAGGATTCAGACATGAAAGTCCCTTTAAAAATAGGCCCTTTCATCATTAAAAGCATAAATGATCTTTCATTTGTAGAAAAAAATGGATATAATGAACTTTAAGAAGGCCATTGCTATCAATTATGACCCACGTCATATCATTTCCCAGAGGAGGCAATAGAACAAAAGAAGGGCATTTGATCATTAATAAGTTGAAGGATTAGCTAGAAAGGCTAATATGTTGCAATATGAGTCTGATGCAGAGGTTTCAAAATGTTCACAATCCAATCCTTCTACATTATCAAAATTTTCAACTGAGCTGGTTCCTACACCAAGTAAAGTTGAAATTGCCAGCAAGAGAAGTTTTCATGAAACTGGTGACATGGAAGTGGAAGAACAAGGAGGAATTAAAAGGTTAAAATCAGGTCAACAAGATGAATTGATTATGTTAGATAGTGGAAAAGGAAAAGGAAAAGAAAAATATCAAGGTCCATAAATTCAAGTGTGTGATTATAAGTTTGAAGAGGCTAAGGCTACAGGCGATAGTGAAAAGTTTCAGTCAAGAGTTGAATTGTATGTTAAGTATGGTCAAGACAAGCAAGTTGCATAAAAAAAAAAGTGTATCCTAAAGTCAAAAATGTATTAGATTCAAAAATTACTTTAATGACCACCAGGGATCCCACAAAGAATACTCTAAATTTGGTTGTATCGTTGGATGAAAGAGTCACAAAATGAAACAAAATTTATAGAAGATACCAGTTCCAGACAAGATCCATTTGCATAGGCAAACTGAAGAATTCATTTACACAGATTTGATGAAAGCCACTCTGAAAATTGCAAAATTGCAAAATACAGTGAACAAGTTGGAAATCCAATTAAGACAGGAAAGGACAGAAAATAAAGCTCAACAACAACAAATTAAGAAGCTGCAAGTTGATTTGATGGAAACCAATGATGAGCCAAACAAAGGTGAAGCAAGCAAGAAAATCTTAATTGAAAAGGTGAACACTATTCAGTTGCTTAAAAAAAAACTTAAAATTCCAACGACTCAATTGATTCAATCATCTGAATTGACTGTTTTGGAGAAAGAAAGAGAATCAATGTCACAAGAATTAGATGACTATAAAGCAAAGTTGTTTAAATCTGAAGAAAAAGAATTAAGTTGGGAAAAAGATAGGTTGAGTCTCAAGACTCAGGTTGGGGATTTGAAGAAAAAATGAGCAAGTGTTGTGCAGGAAAGGCAAGGAACAGTTCAAAATAGTGAAGAAACAAACACATAAAGTCTAATTCAAGCCATGTCTCAAGTGAGCTTGAAAGAAGTAGAAATCAAAGAGTTAAAGGAAGAAAAGCAGAGGTTAGAACAAGAAAATTAGAAGAAAGAGAGAGAAAGAAAAGAGCTGGAAAATAAGAATAAGGAGTTGGTTGATAAAAATCAGAAATTGATATCTCAGGTAACAAGACAGCTTCCTTTGCAAGGTGCAAATCATATTATTTGGGATTCAATAATAAACGAAGCCGCAAAATTCAGGCCTTATTTAAATTTTATGAAAACAAAAGAGACAGTAGCAAATGACAGCATACAGAGTTGTACAACAATGAGAGAGACTTTGGATAAAAGGCCAAAGGAAACATCCCAGAATACCATTAATTTCCTAAACACCTTGACAAAGGATTAATTGAAGGCTTTAGCCATTAAAAACAGAATAGCAGTAATAACTTGGCCTAGGAGAGTCCTTGGAAAACATTCTAATGTTGAGAATGTCCAAGCTAAAGCAGATTAGATGAAGAAATTGTTGATGCCCAATTTTCTCATCATTTTTTGTCATTAAACGTGCTCTATTGGCATTACTTTTGTCATTTTTGGCATATTAATTCATACTTCTTTCCATTCAAACCACCAATCAAACCCAGGTATGAACTTATTTGAATATCACATGAACCTTGATTAATTATCATTATTTTGTGGTTTATTAACATTAATCTAGCATTTCTCGACTTATTTGGCAAATAGATTTCGTTTTGCAGGCTATGGTCTTCAAACGGACTCTCATTCAGACGTGCGTTCACGCTGAAGACACCCAGCCGCATTCCTACCATCGTTTAGCCCTTTGTTCACACCTACGGATTCGTTGGTTGGAATATTCTGGGGTACTTAAAGCAAAAACTGTGACATGGGTTCTGTTGGCAACGTGGCCCTCATGGTTCGTGAACCTTCATTCTAGAAGATACGCATTCCTGTCCACCTAGCTTGACAACGCATCAACTTCCCACGTCAAAGGAAAATCAATGCACCAGCTGCTCACGTGAGGAGAACCAACGCATGGATTGTGGGAGATGGCCTGTGCGCTGTCATGAACCGTCCTATAGCCATTTTCTTCAGTAATTAAGACCTCCAATTTTTAGAGAGGTCGACCACTAAAAGGGTCGACCTTCTCCCCCATTGTAAAATTATATAAAGATGTCTCTTGCTGAGAAACGAAGTTAGCTAGTTATCCAGTAGAGAGAATAGACGCAGAGCTAGAGAACGATGTGTAACTTTTGACTCAGTTAATGGAAGTTTTCTGATTTTAGTTGTTGATGATCAAATTTATGTTCTGTTGGTGATTAATTTGAGTTAGCCAATCCCTGATTGCTGAGAAGGGCCCCTCAACAACCATAGGTTTTTATTGTGTATATTTTGTTATTTCTTTTCTGCAGATAAGTAGCTTTTATTTTCAGTAGATGTATTTAACTTTGTTTTCCGGTAGATGTTGTTTTATTTCCTGTAATTTATTTCTTGCAGCTAATATAATTTACATTTTCAGAATTTAAAGTGACCGGTCATGCATAGTTTCCTTTAGCTTGCTTTTAGTCTTTCTGTTGCAATTAGATAGAGTTTAGTTAGTTTAGTGTTTCAAGTTCAGTTCATAATTAGATTCAGTTATGTTAATTATCCTGTAGTTGTATATTAGCTTCACTTACTCTTTCAGCTTTGCTTTATTATGCAATAGGAAATGATTTCTCTCCTTAGATATAGATTAGTGTAGTTGTTTCTTGTTACTTCATCTTTAAACAGTTTATTTACTGCTTTGCTTGCACTGTAGATTAAAATGCATAAACCAGCTGGCGTTAGAATCATTTATTCTACTCATTTTCATAGTTTATATCGTTTTCTGTCATCCGGACTATCATACAAACTTTAATATTTTCTGTCTTGTTTTTATGCTTGTTTTTATGCTTGTTTAAAGTTCAGTTTTCCAGGTTTTCGAATTGTATCATTTCCTGTAGTTAACCAATAGTTGTGTATGTAATTAGGAACTTGTTTCAAACTACATAGAGTTTTAATTAGGCTTCATAACCATTCTTAGTTCTTATTCCTTTCTTTCACTTTGCTTTAAGTTTACCTTTTAGATTATGTTTTTATAATTGATCTTTTATGTCTGGTTTCTTAACTTGTTATTGTTCTAGAAATCGTTAATTTCATCCTTAGTTTAGTTTACTTCATTTTTATTTAAGATTGATTTTGGATTAAGCTTGGTAATTTTACTTTCAAAAGTACATTAGTTTTTATGGTTTCTTAGTTCAAACATATGATTTTCTCTTCTCATTTACATAGTTAATGAAGATGTTCATAGGATAGGATTTGATTCAGAAATAAGATATCTTTATTAAGTTTTCTACTTACTTCTAGATTACATTTATTTCCAAGTCACTTGCATATGCTTAGATTTCCTTAAACTTGTGTTGATAATTATATTCCATGCTTCACCTTTGTAGGATAGCATAGATATTTGCATACCTTCAATTTCAAAGTAGTCATTAGAATACATGTTCTTGGTTTCTTGTTAATAGATCAATTGTTAATAACATCTCATTTTCAAATCAGTCTTAGGTAGCATAACTAGAGTCATTTGCTTATGGATAAAGAATAGATTACAATGTTTAAAGTTAGTTGTAATAGGTCACATTTTAGCTTGCATCTCTTTGTAGAAGTTAAACTAGATTTACTTTTGTTCTGTTTCCTTGTCACATTTGAAAGTCATTTTGATACATTTTCTCCCGTTCCTATTACATTTGACACATTTCCTTAGAATCCTCAAGGAGAATGGAATTAGGTAGTTTAGCTTAGTTTTGAGTATTTGTTGAATGCATGGATAATTTAACTATTGAATTTCTTAGGTTTATTAAGTAGTTTGTAATTTTGCTTTACGATAACATAGTTTCTTGTTTCCATAGTTAGTTGTAAACTGAATCATTTCATCGATAGGTTTCTGAACTTATTCATAGTTATTACTTTCTAATTCCTAGATTAGAGTTTGAATAATTGATCAGTAGTTTCCATTTTCATAAGAGTAGTTTTTTTTTTATTAAGTCTTGTTTCCTAGAATAGTATTGTTGTTTTTATATTTTCAGTTGTTGTTCATAGAGTAGAGTAGTATAGATTGATACTATTCTGATCTATTGGTTTAGTTAGGTCTAATTAGTTTAGTAGTTGTATTTTTGAAGTTTGACTCGGTTTTTCACTTTGAAAGATCTTTCGATCTTTTCATTATTAAACATTTCTAAGGTCGGTCGAGCCAATGTCTTAGGTACCATTTTAGCTCAGCATATATTGTGCCACAACTCTAATATTACCAACCTTGGCCAATAATCAAATATTTGGTGATTCATTAAGACAGTAAATACACCCAATAGAAACATGTGGAATCTTTCAAAAGATCATCTGCAAATCTTATTCAGAAAGGGATTCCTTCCTTTTGGGATGAAGATAATAAGTTGATCTCCCAGAATGATTATAATAATTTGTTGTTTCAAATCAGGATGAACCATGAAAAGTTTGAAGATATGACCCATGTCTTGATAGGGAAAATTGTATTGGAAAAGATTGCAGATGAATTTGAAATTATAAACCAGTTGGTAATGATAGGTGCAAAGATACCTCCAATATCTATTGCAGATCATGTGGAGATGAAGGTTCTAGTCAAAGAAATGACCAGCTATGAAATCCCTTCTACAGAGCAGTGGAAAACAGTGGAGAAGTATGGAAAAATGAAGTACAATCTGCACACTTGAAGATTCTTGTCCGAGCAAGAGATTTTCGCCAGTAGCTACAGCTGATAAAAAAACACCAAATGTTATATTTTGGAAAATTATAAATTATGTAATTTTTGACGGAAATAGAATGTAATAAGTAGTTCAAAGTTTACTATTTTTAGAAGAAAGGCAGTTAGGTTTTGCCCCAAGAGGCCTTCAATGTATAAAAGCAAATTTTGACAATGTAATCAAGGTTGGAACCCGTGAAAGGAACACTCATTTTGTATCGAGCTTCTCCAAGATTTAATAGAAATTTCCTACAGAGTTGAACACATTTTCAGAAGCAAATATTCATGTGTTATTTATTTACAGTCTATGATTTTCTCCTTCTCATGTGATTTGTTACTCCAGTAATCTCTCTTTTCCATTATGTTTTCTTTCATGCTTAGATGAGATTTTGATTAAGTCAAAATTCATGTTATCATGCTCTGATTTATTGGATCTAAGTATTCATAATTATTCCTCTAAATTTGATGTTGGATTCATCCACAATTGATGCCCAATGTTGATGGATTGTCTCTCTTTCTTCTATTATCACCTGCAAACAAGAACTTGACTGTGAAGCAAATAACTATCTTGCCTTTGTAAAAACCAATATTGTTTAAGCTTTGCTTACCCTTAAATTAATTTTGATTTGAATCCATGCCCGATGGTATCCATGTCTTTCATCCTTTTACAATTTTAAAGCACAATCATTTTGATATATCTTCGGCCATTGTATTTATTTTTGAGAGAGCCCTCTCTGGTAGGAAAAAATCAAATTTTCCTCCTAAAGATTGGTTTGAAATAGTTACCTTGGAACTATCCTCCCACAACCAGGGGAGAAATTCTGAGTGCTAACACATACCACCATTCATATCTTAAAACCCAAGGGTGTCTACCTCTATGGATTTTCTAATAATATGACATGACCCATGACATAATTTTCTCATGCAAGGCAATTAATTCACCTTAGAGCACCATATCATCATCCTCTTTTAGAATTGGGATCACCTTTGAATGTCATATTTGAACTATTTTCCCATTGTGCAGGTAGAACCAAATAGGTATTTTTCAGATATTTCTTCCTCGAGCGAGGGGATTTTAGTAAGACTAGATAAAAGTGAGACATCCAGTAGGTCTACAAGAGTTATATCAACTAGATGTCAAAAAATCAGAAGAAAATTCCATAAACGCACGGAATTTTTTCTCGTTGAAGGGGGGTCATGTTCCTATGATGATGAGACAATAGGCGACATCGAGGTGCCCTTGAGATACAAACATCTAGTGAAACAATGGGTACGAAAGCATATTCCTCAACTAAATACAGATTTTTGTGTGAACGAGGGGATATATCGAATTGCACCATCGTCATTACATGGTTTGGGGTTGTTTTGCATTGATGGCATAAAGGTCGGTTACGACAGATGTACAAAATTGATGGAGTATGTTGGACCCTGTTACAACTACAAAGATTGGATGCGCCTGGTCCAATATACACGAAGTATGCGCAGATATGGATTGTCAATAAATTATTTACAGCTGAAAGACAAATAACAAAATAAAGGAGAACCGTTGTACATTGACGGAAGGCCAAAAGCTACAGGGAATATTGAGGGGTTTATAAACAGTACACAACCAGGGTCTACAATTAAGAAAACCAATTGCATATTTGAGGGGTGTGAAGGAAACCATGTTTTTGTATATGCCATTAAATAAATAGCTGCAGGGGAAGAATTGCTTATTAATTACAATTTGAATCGAATAGATACAAACACAGTTACTATGGGAGTGGTACATCTAACAATTTACCCAACCTTTTATTAATGAATTTAACATCTTAAGGATTTTTCGTTAGTCTATTGTTATAATTTCGTTTAAATTTTATATATTTACTTCGCAGGGTAGTGATCGGGGCATCTCCCCAGCAGTTGGTCAGAGGAGTAGAACATCCTCGAGGTAGCAGGTATACATTCTTCATATATATGGAATGTTGTTATTAATGCATACATATGAAGAATCATATACACGTGGATCATAAAAATGCAATAGGTCATGCATTATATATATACATATATACATATATATATACATATATACATATATATATACATATATATATATATATATATATATATATATTTCCTTATGCTTATTTAAATATGGTATGCAGGTTCACAATGTTCTTGTATCTTGTTCACCTATACCATTACCTACTTTGGAATTTCAACCACCAAGGTTAGAATTTTAATATTATGTTTGATAGAAAGTATAATATATTCAATTAATTTAATTTATATAAATATAGATATAGAAAAGAAAACTTGCAATCAATTGTGCTTCTGATGTAGGACAAAGGTACTTAAGTCTATTGAAGCATCTTTAAGATTTGATGCCATATCTAGTGCAGTTTTCCAAATGTCTTGTTTCAGGCTTGTTAACTTGATTAGGTATCTACCATTGCACACCTTCTGGGAAGCAAGGATAGTATACAAAAGAATACCATTTATGTGAGAAAGGTTAAAGAAAGTCAATTAGGTGAAATCAGAGTGAGTTTCCTTCGATTTGAATATTGTGTGTGAAGTTCAATAACAATCTGTATCCCTAAGAAATTTGTATTCATTGACATTGACATCTAGACAGAAAATATATCCATGATTTTGATCCATTTTTTTGTGTGAGGAGAATTTCCTTCAACCTGTGAAATGTTTGACTGGATTCTAGTGGCTAAGGAATAACAATATTATACATCTATGATATCAAAATTCAAGGAGTGGCTTAATTGCAATATTATAGCAATATTACATCTATACATCTATGATAACAATATTATACATGTCAGAAAGTATGAAACTATTTATTAATTGCTCTTATCTAAGGATGTTGCCTCATGGTTGTCTAATAAAAGCCATGGTCAAACCATTCATTCAACAATCTATTCAATTCATCTAAATGAGTGACAATGATAGTAGAAGTAACTTTGGAAACATTTTTTGAGAACAGGTACAACATTGATAATTGTAGGTGAAGTCCGTTTGGAACTAATATATTTTTTTTAATTCCCCAAAGTCGCCGCATATCCAACGGAACCCCCAGTAAATATGACGACGGTGCCATACCTCCGACGACAAATTTCATCGGACTTTTTCTTTTATCTGTGGTTACATCCTATGTAAGTTCCATCGGATATGGGACGAAAATTCCGACATCTACTTAGTGCGATATCCAACCCTTCCCTATGTAAGTTCGGTCGGATATGTGATGGAAAGTCCGAAGTTTACTTGGTCGGATATCCGACCCTTACCTATGTAAGTTATGTCAGATATGCGACGGATAGTCCGACGTCTACTTGATCGGATATCTAACCCTTCCTTATGTATGGTATGTTGGATAGGCGACGGACAGTCCAACGTCTGCTTGGTCGGATATCCGACCCTTCCCTGTGTAAGGTATGTCGGATATGCAACGGAGAGTCCAACATCTTCTGGTGTCGGTTAATCGACATTTTAGGGTCGGATATTCGACGAGAGCTTCTTGCTGTCGGATATCCACCGAAGTTGAACTGACGTTTAAAAAACGAGAGGTTTGTCGGATTGTCAACAACATAATGTCGAAAATCGGACATATATGCCGTCAGATTTTGGGTTCATATTTTCATGTGCTTGATTAGGTTTAGGTTTTTTTCTTAGCCTACATCACCCTTGATTTGGTTTTCCTAGAGACCAACTTTCGCCCTCCTCTCCTAGGTTTTATGTCACCTTTTTTGGGTTCTCTACCTGCATCTATTCATAATTACCACCTCTTCCTAAACTACATCCTCTTTCCTATGATAGCATCGACATCATCAACCCTCATTCCTCTACAACTTATAAGAACCTTAACCAAACTCTAGGTTTTCACCTACTTTGGTCTTGATTTATTTATATCAATGGATCCTCATAATAATCAATTCTCTAAAGACACATAGAAAAATTTGCACAGTATTTTCCAAGAATTAGCCAGTGCCCTCATCAAATCCCTCAAGCTACAACCTCAGGATTCCACCTCCACTTTTCAGCTAGAAACTCAAATCTCCTTACCTAAATATTATCACCCAATGCATGAAGATGTCCCAAAATATTGGATACACAATTTTACGACACATTTTCATACATGTCCAACCATGAGTGAAGAACAATGTTTTCTTCTTGTAGTAAATCACTTAGAAGGCCTTGGTCAAGCATGGTGGCAGTATCTCCAAGTTTTTGTCGAGGTATATGTGGAAATCAATGAAAAATAGATTGGTAGCAACACCTCTAGCATTATTACAACATGGAATGCCTTGTGTCAGGCCTTGAGAAGGCAATTTTATCCACCAAGTTACCTATCTAACCGCATGTGTAAATGGTTGCAGTTATGTCAATCCCTAGGGAAATCTCTATAATAATTCATTGAATTATTCACCAAGTTCCACCTTTAGCTACAGATTAGATATCCATAATAGGTACTATTATGGTTTTATTACTATTTTTCATAATGAAATCATTATGTTTGAAAGCAGTACCCTTAACTAAGCCTTCCTTTTTGCCCTTACCATTGAACATAAATACAACCAAAAGCCTTGATTTCAACCCTTCCGAACTCTTAACCCTATATCAAACCTTAATACCACCTCTTTCAAAACCCTTAACTACAACCTTAACGCTTTCAAATCCCCCAAACCTTGACCATATCAATCACGTACTCCCTCCAATCCCACCTCTCATCCCAATGTTTTGTATCATCCATGATGGTGCCACTATCACAAAACCTCAACTCATGATACTACAAAATGATGATTCTTACAATGTCAATCTAAAACCAAAGCCTTATTTTCATATGAACAATATAGTGGCTTTGTCATATCCCCTTCTTCCACCTCTTCCAAGGTTATCTCTCCAAATATGCAACCACACCAAACACCTCATTACTCTTGATGACCCAATTCAAATCGCCCTTAAAACCAACTCTATTTAGACATTTTTCAACCATATCCTACTTCCTACCACCCTTCACCCTTCACCTTATCATATTGGTTTGGTTTAACAATGTGAACCTTGCCTGTTGATAGATAAATGTTGTCTAGTTAAGTTTGTCATTAACCCTCTCTAAGATATCATAGCCTATGATATATCTCCTTTGGATTGTTTAAAATTACTCCTCAACATTCCGTATTGAAAACAATGGTGTACCCTATATAGTGCCAACACCAACACTTACCAACTAATGACATATGGTCAAACATATCAACTCACCTTGGTTGTCACTCCCCTTCCTTGCCCCTCAACATCTTACCAAGTCATTTTGCATAGGTGTATCTCCCTCACTCTTTATCCTTCTACTCAAGCACCTCTCTCCATATTACCCTGGTCCTATCTTTCCCCCAAACTCTATAACATTTAGTCATATCTCCTTTAATGCCCTCTCACAATTATGTATGCTCTTATTCCTCTAATGATCTCAATAGTTACTACAAAAAAAAGATAATTCATCCACCAGAACCACTATTACACACTCTTGTGGAGCTGGACCTTTGTCCTCGATAGTAGCAATAAAAGAGCATTATTCCCTCCCAATATAGGAACACCTTCACATGTATTACTTATCAAGTGTAGTTACCGAGACAATTCATCAACACTCTACCATCTTTGTAACACAATAACCCTCACCACAATAGATCTCTTATCTCCTTAGCAATGCCTCACCTTTAATGCACTCTACAGGTCACTGCCCCAATTCCTCTTCAAGCACTCTACATTGTAGGTTCCAAGATCCCTCTTTTTTTCAAATATACACATGCACAACAATCTAGTGGGCACACTTCAATTACTCATCCAAAAATGCAAGGCATATACCTTTTTATTTTGGATTCCACACGAGACATATTTTGAAGAACTCGTGGAGATTTATCTTTCATTAATGAATCCACCAATATTGCACACATCAATTATGGGGTGTTAACTACACCTTATGGTCATTTGGATATAATAAGAAACTGTCATCTCTATTATCTATACCCAATAACAATTGCCTAATCCATACATCCATGTTGATTTTTAGTTTCTTTCATCACTTTCTGACACTTACATCTTGCTACATCCACTTCCTTCCACACTCGTTATATGCATTTTGCACATACATAATTTTGGTATTATAATATTGAACCTTTTCCCAACAATGCATTCCTTCTTTGGGCATTGTATCATACATGGCACAATATCTATAGAACACTACACACAACAACTTTTTGTTACCATTGAGGAGGGCCACATATCACATCTAATCTCAACTTATTCCAATCCATGGATCTCCAACACAAATGCTCCCTCATGTCTCCATACACACATTGGTTTTGTTGTTATCTCATCAACACTTATCCCCTTCATTATACTTTCGTAGCATATGTTTTTATGATACACATGACTCTTTCATCTCATCAAAGTTTTCATAGTCCATATACATAATTTTTCAGCATGGTAGGTCCTTTCTACACACTAGATCCACTTCCCACAACAACAATATGCTCAAATATTTTATCTTTCTTCCCCATCACTATCACCATTCCTAAACTAGAAGAAAAGTGGGGACACATTCTAGTTAAATTGAGAGAAATTGACAAGGGACAAGGATGTGTTCCCCAAGAACAACACCCCAAGAAGAAGGAACACATTTATAGCTCAACCAACAATCCTAAAGAGAAGTGCATAGTCTTTGGGGACATTTCTAGCTCATGTCACATCCA
The DNA here is from genome assembly GCA_027924585.1 of Larix kaempferi. Classification (NCBI taxonomy): domain Eukaryota; kingdom Viridiplantae; phylum Streptophyta; class Pinopsida; order Pinales; family Pinaceae; genus Larix; species Larix kaempferi. The sequence continues at coordinate 5,838,018 of BSBM01000502.1, forward strand.
CTTCCATCGTTTTGATTATAGGACAGGATAATTACAAATTTCATGTTTCTAAATTTCACTCCATGGGCCAATATTCCAATTCATAACTTACTTCAGTCTACCATGGGAAACATAAACTAAGAAATGAATGTGCATGTGCATTATATAATACACAACAAAACTAACAACTATACTTCACACACACATAATGCATAAATCAACATATTCATAACATGAAGTAAATATAATCATTTCATATTCATAGACAAATATAATATGTTCCTTATAATAGAACAATATCCAAGCAACTAGCTATGTAAGAGCAATTTTCCAGCAACCATAGTTATCACCTACAAATATCACCCCAAGCTGAGTTATGAGGACACTAGGGCAAAGGAAAATCCTACATGATTCTCTCTCTTATCCCAAAATCCATTTTCTTTCATGCTTAGACGATATGCTCACCATTGAGCACTATAGGCATCTCATTTAGCCATCCCAACCATGGAAGTCTCTTCCACTACCCCACACAACACAACGAAGGCATACTCATTCTTTGATCAACAATCCCTCAGAGTAACCAACCCTTATAGTGCTCTTCAGTATGTGCAAAAAGAGACCAACCTATTGTATGCTCTCAGAGAACCTCCTATAATCATCGATTCATGGCTTCTTAAGCATCCAAGAGTGGCAAATAAACAATGGGTAAAGTTTCCTATCTTTCCCAATCTATATGCTCACCTGCAACCATCATATTCACTCTAATGTATACAATTCCCTCTTCACCATGTTAATTTATGGGTTATTAGCTATGGAGAGAGTAGCATGAGGCTCTATGTAGTGTATGAATTATGCTTAGAAAATGAGTGATAGACTCCAAAGGAGATGAAAGGATTGGTGAAAACACAACTGACATTACTTTTGACCATAGAAGGAATAACTCTTACAATCGTCATAGAAATATATTCATCCCATGCTTCCATAACTATGTGAGAAGACATTTTCCACCAACTTCACACATGCATTCAATGAATGGATTTAATAAGTCAAAATGAAGTAATTGGCTCATTTAAGGAACATTGCAACAAATGGATGAGTTCTAAAGATGAAACTTGGCAAAAGAGGATTTAATATCCTATAGGCCCCCTTTTCTCTTCCCCTCTAGTGGAATCATAGCCCCTCTAGTGCTCTTTACACAACCATCTTGGACCATTTTATTATTTTCCAACATAAGTTTATATATCCTTTTAGTCATTATGACTATCCAACTACATGGCCCATATAAAATTATTTACATTATACATGCCTAACCATTCACTAGTCATGGCTTGGCCTTGAGCTCTGCACTATGAATCCATACTAGCGTATTTACATTATATTACATATTTGATTTAATACATTCCAAGGGTCAAAATTGGGATATTATAGCTCAACCAACAACCCCAAAGAGATGTGCACCTCCCTTGAGGACATTACCAACTTAGCTAACAACACCAAAGAGAAGTGTACCTCCCATAAGGGGACACCCTTCTATATGGTTTACATTGTTTATTATTATTGTTGGGAAAGTAGTTACATGCACTGTTAATTATAGATTAGTGCCTAGTTTTTGAGTGAGTTAGTTGGAATTAATATTATTTTTCTTCTCCTAGCAGCAGAGCCTCCTCCTCATAAGTGTGCCACTTTCCGAATGAGAGAAGTGTGTGTATGAATGATCAAATAGAGATCTCCCGATCTCTATTTATACTTGTCCTGTCCTGCCCAATAAACTAATGGGGCCTACATGTCTAGCTTAACCCATGGTTAACTTAATCCGGGCCGAACCCACACTTAGTGGTCTAATAACCCTTTGACCCACATGGCCGACCCCCAATAGGATGGTCTAATAACCCTTCGACCGACATGACTTATACAGGGCCGACCCCAACAAGGTGGTCTAATAACCCATCAAGTATAAGTTACGACACTTACAATATAAATGACAACACTTCCATATAGAGGAATAATAACATCTCTATAGGAATACAAACACTTATGTATAGAGGAATAATGCCATCTCTATAGGAGTACAAAATACATATATGAAATACATGGGCGAAATGCATTCTGAAGTTACATATACATCAACACTCCCTCTTAACTAGGAAGGTATTTCTCGACACAGGTCTGCTAGCACAAGTCTTCTTCTCTAGATCATCGTCAACGAATCATCATCCTCGAATTATCGTCATCATCACTGCTGCTACTATCTCAATCAATATCTGAATCTACTCGTCATAGGAAGTTCTACAGAGCTAGTCCTTTTTCATACTGGATGTAGGCCCACCACCTGCAGGTCTTCATCATCACTGGACATATTATGGAATCCTCAGGACTTATTACATGCGTCACAAAACCTTAAAAGAGTCTCTTGACTAGCAAGAACCCTAAAGAGCATCTGAGGCATTTTTCATCCTGTCCAGATCTCCAAGACTTATTACATGTGACTCCACCACAAAACCTCGAAAGAGAATCCCCGGACTGATTACAAGCACACGGCTCAACCTATCGGATCTCCCATGGCACAAATTACATGTGGTCACCACAAAACCTCGAAAGAGCATCCCAGGACTGATTACAAGCACACAACTCAACCTGTAATGTACCCACCTGCTGACCCAATGCAAGGAAAGGGAACATGGCACTAAAATCTGGGCATTTCATAAAACTCAGCCCACTAATTAGAATCATAAGAATTTAAACATTGGTGTGCAGATACAATTAAGAAATATGCACAGCGGAATTTAAATCTAATCCACACACACAATTCATGCCCATCCAGTATATCAAAATAATCATTAATTAAACATTGCAGAAGTAAATACATAGACATAAAATACTTAACTTCATTGTGCAATTGCCCCAAGCAACTGCCTATGTCGCTGCAACGTCCCACCCAGCCATAGGCTCTTCGACAGCTTATACTGAGTCCGTCCGAAGGCCACCCTCGAGCTGGGCATGATTCTCACAAGGAAAGGGAACATTCCAACTCCCACGCAGCCCATTTACCATTTCATCTCAGCCAAGCCAGTCCAACTGGGTTTATCAGGCTACACTTGAACCCTGGAGCTTTACACTCAAGATCAAGCCAAAGCTATGGATACCCATAACCCATACCCAACATACTCTTCTCTCACACAGCATGCACAGACATGGGGCAGGGATACACAATTCAAATAATGGGATTTTACAAATAATATGGCTATAGGTTTTCCCCAAATCGTGGGCACCCCAAAACGGATTGGGAGAAGGAAATTCGACCATAGGGGAGAAAATGATTTCTTCCACAGATATCACAGCATTCCATGGGCCAACGAGCCTCTATACACCCCCAAATCGATTTCCTCTTTCTTCCCAACTGCTATACCACAAAAAACTCCCTTCTCTACTGGGAGAATGAAGGAAAACACAGCCCACCTGCCTGGAAAATGCCCAGGTAGCTCTAAACTCATGAGGGAGAAGGAATGATCATGGATTATGGCTTGGGGGAGAAACACATGGCTCTTTTCTTGCCCCAAGAAGCAAAACGTGAATTCCCATGAAGGGTGGCTTGCCCATACCCGAATTTGTACAGCCATACCTCCCTATTCCCAAGGCATTAACTACCTCAACCAACTCTTGGGAGAAATCAATGGTTGGGTACAAAAGTCAACATGGGTAGTTGAGGGTTTGATGGGTTCTCTCATTAACACTTGGCTTGAACTGATTGGCTCAAGGGTTTGAATGTTTTCCCTCCCAATTCCTTTGAGATCATTCCCCCATCTCTTTGTTGCATTGCATAGCTAGTTGTGGGTATTTTTATTAAAATGCATATTACATGATATTTGAATTTCCAATGTGCATGGCTAGCACGCAAATCATATGCATCACTAAATCGATGACGGTGCCTTAGCCTTGATCTCCTCACCATGATTTCATAACAATAATACATCATTTATAATGTTAATGCCATGGGGTCAAACTGGGGACATTACATTCCCCTCCCTTTGGAATAACACCATCCTCGGTGTTCCAACACTTCGGACTATATACCCGCTTTACACATGATTCAAAATTCACAAAATGTGATAGGTCTGTCCTGCGTTTCATCCCTTTACTTTGAGCTTTCAGGATCCATTCCTTTGGCTTCCACAATCGTTCCTGCTGGCTTTGGTCTTCCAGCTCTACAAGTGGGCATTGCTCCCAAGCAATCCCTTTTCTTTATTCACCTTCTAGCTGATCCACAAGTCTATAATTTCATGGATGCCATCCTTCTTGTTGTCTCGACAACTATTTGAGGAAGACTTCTAGCCAAAACAAATAGCTTTTGGCCTGCTGCCATGATCAATGTGCACAACTGGCTCTCGCTTTTCTCACTAGCAATCATTTGGCTAGTAACAACTGCAACAATGGATTTCAATGTCTCTCCTGTGAGACTTATCATGGCAATTCCTGTCACGACAATCATAACACAATGTTAAAATTAGTCAATTAATTGCCTAATTGACATGGAACGTCCATGCTTTACTCATGAGACTTCCACACATTTCATGCTTTCCCAATATACACAGGAACTCATTCATGTTCATCCTTTCACCGAAAATAACTATTTCAGCATTCACAATTCATTTCAAGCAATTAAACATAATTGGTTTTCATTTATGACATGCACTCAACAGTCTTTTTTTTTCTGAGATGCATCAGTCAAAAAGGAAAGAGAAGAGTAAGAGTTTCCCCCTCTTAGTCTTGTTCCAATCCGGAGCCACACCATCACTGGTGGTTCTATGCTCCTTAGCATCTTTCACTTCAATGTGAATGCTTGACGTGCCATTTCTTGGTTATGACACTTTAGTGTCTAAGGTCTGTCTAATGCCTTTCAACTAGGGAACCCTTCCCCATTGTTGCTTACAGAACCTTTGGCTGTTAGGACCCACACAGTTCCACTAGCACCATCTTTCATTACTGCCCATACTGAGCTCTCTTTAGGACGGTCACATGTCCACATGCATCTCTAGGATGCCTTCATAATCCTTGCTTCTAGCAATACCTACACTCAAACATTTAATCAATTCACATGTTTAGTTCATTTTCATAGGGTTTATCTCTAAACAGGAGTTTAGGAAATCATAACCAAATCATATACACACGTATATTCATAAGCAAGAAGATGCAAGGTAACTGAATACTTATCTGTATTGGATGTCTTTACTTGATTTCACGGGATCCTTCTTTGCTTTATGAGCCTTGGATTTCCTGTGAACCCAATAACGAATGTTGGGATAGCACGTAGGCTACTCCACAATCATTCGAATAGGAAATCCCAGGCTAGTACGCCGATTGGGTTTATCAATCATTTCCTTTAGCAATATGCTAGGCCAGTGCTCCGACTAGTTTTATCAATTGTTTAAGGGGTGTAGGGCCAGCGTACACGTTGTTCTACCATATCAAGTAGTTAATGCCCAACTAGTCACTCTCTGGGCTTATCAAGGACTTTATAGCGTTCAACCAGCTACTCCCTGGATTTCTCAATAATTTATATCGCCCACTCATTTACTCTCTGGATTATCAGCAATTTATGTCGCCCACTCATTTACTCTCTGGATTTACCAGCAATTTATGTCGCCCACTCATTTACTCTCTGGATTTACCAACAATTTATAGTCTTTCAGGGTCTTGCCTTCCTGCAATGACCAAGGTTTCCAACAAAGAAACAGTAGTGTATCAGCTTAGCTGTTAAAAGATTTATACCAAAAGTCTTCTTTATTCCAAACAAGACATAAATGAAAACAAATACTTATCTATATTGTGCGTTTCCCCTCTGGTCCATAGGATCCTGCTTCGCTTTGCAAGCCTTGGAATCGCCTATGGACTTGGATAGGAATCTCAGGGTTTTCAGTCAGTCTTGGCGCCCGCCCTCCTACTGCTGACCCAATAGGCATCACGGGGTCTTCAGTCAATCTTGGCGCCCGCCCTCCTACTGCTGACCCAATAGGCATCTCAGGGTTTTCAGTCAGTCTTGGCGCCCGCCCTCCTACTGTTGACCCAATAGGCATTTCAGGTTTTTCAGTCAGTCTTGGCGCCCGCCCTCCTACTGCTGACCCAATAGGAATCTCAGGGTTTTCAGTCAATCTTGGCGCCCGCCCTCCTACTGCTGACCCAATAGGCATCTCAGGGTTTTCAGTCAGTCTTGGCGCCTGCCCTCCTACTGCTGACCCAATAGGCATCTCAGGGTTTTCAGTCAGTCTTGGCGCCCACCCTCCTACTGCTGACCCAATAGAGATCTCAGGGTTTTCACCAATGTCACCACACCTTCTTGCACCATAACCCTTCACACATACAGCTCTTCATTCATACAAGGACGCCACTCCTTCTCTTGTGCAAATCGGTGGTTCCTTTTAGGAACTTTATAGGTGACTTTCTTGACGGCAGGTTAGCATGACCCCACTCACACAAGGATGATACCTCTTCTTATTACATAGCTCTTCGGGCCTGTCCACCCCTTATGCTAATATTTCGCGTGAGCATGGAAAGGTTTCCAATTCCTATACAGTCCTTTTTGCGTACCCTTCTTTACTTTGCCTCTTAATGTGCAGCATCAATCTGCATCTGTGTAGGCTGACAACACAAGAAGTATAAGCAAGCTCATCAGTATTGCTGTTCAATTTTTGTAACCATAATCCATATCATTCACTATCAAGTATTGAAACACCAGGAATGCGTCCATTCCCTTAGGGTGTAGTCGATATTGAAAACCCTACCATGACCCAGCACCAGAAAAGGTGTGCACCCCCTTTCTGATGTGCGCCATGTAGGCCCTAATCATACTCAAGCAGTTTGCAATGATATAAATAAGATAGAACATGCTCTGCATATTAACCCTAATAATTTAGACATGCATGTTCTTGTCTAGGGTCACAAAATACTCATTCATTTTGCATATGTGTCTCACATGCCTTCTGGGCATAGCTTTACCATCTCACTTTCATGGTTTACCGACATGCGGTTTGGCTGAGACATTATCAATGGCGTTTTACCCAAACCCATTTCCAAAGCATGGGGTCTTTCCCATCTGGTTTGGCTTCTGCAGGCCATCACACATGATCTTCCTGCAATGTGTCATCCCGGCACACTTTATCAAATAGACAGACAATCAGCAACATTTAGCAATAAGCTTCAAATATGATTGTCCCATAACCAATCAATAGCATTAATAATTAAATTCAATATGAATTTACAATTCTGTCTCCTACAGAAATTGATTTGCATAGCAATGAGGCCCTCCTCATATTGTTTGGCTCTTGTAAGTGGTATCACTCTACCCATTATGGTCTCACCCTTGCTACCATACATGAACATCCACCTACAACATGTCCTTCTGACACAATTCTATATAAGCCCAAACAGTCATTAGCAATTATAAGCAAATTCTCAAACCTGAAATTTGTAGCTCTATTTTCCTACAGAAATTAGATTTGCAACTATGAGACTATTCTCATAAACTTAAACCAGGCAATTTTCAGATTTCTTTCATGCATAAATTTACAACCATGAGAACCTTCTCATAACCTTTGGCTTCTGCACATGGTAGATCTCGGTCTTTACTATGGACTTATCCTCATTGCCATACGCAAGACTTTTCTACCTGAAAACTGAAACTTCAATTAGCCAAACACGTTGTGAGTATCTGTGCACATAATCATTCATTGCCATAACAGTCACTGAAGTGATCTCAGAATTATAGTACTCAATAATTCAAACACCTTCAGCTGTTTAACATTTGAAATGCAATGAAATATATATATATATATATATTTCTATATATGCATCATTATTACAATAAAATTGCAAGACATAGTCACACTATCCATGCAATTTAAATAACTGTAAATACTCATTACTTCATATTCCATGCAGCTCTGCCCTTCCAACAGAGTGCTCTGGTAGCCAATCACATTTCTACCTTCTATATTCAATCATCCTCCTACATTCATAACAGCTTATGAAATGGTCTCAGGATTAGCAATAGTTCACCATTTCATCTATTATCTAACTGTATTGAAACATATATATATGTTACACTCATGCATTCACACAACGCTTTTCAACATGTGTACCTACACATGCATGCATATTTACAACATTTACCGAATATTTCAATGCATATCTCTTCAATGTCATCTTGCATGATTTCATGAATACTATGCATTCCATCATACTATGGCCTAACCATGATTACTACATACATCATGCACTACCATGACAGGTCCATAAGTCCTCAGTTGCTTTGGTTGTTAAACTCACAACCAATCTTCACCAATTGCATGACATGAATTCATGTGAATGCATTGAGGTTTCTAGAACTATAGGGTGTAAGGCTCCTTGCCTTAATTTACCCACACCTGACCATACTTGGTAGGTTAAAATTCACATTCAGGCACTCAATGCAACCCAAACCACCTTAGTTTAAGCTTAGTTGAAGAGATTCACCAAATCCTCTTTCAACATTCATGCAATTAAGCACAGTTAACCCTTACCTGCATTGTTGTTATCAATATCGCTTGATGTTACCTGATCAGTCGGCCTCCTACCAAGGCTACTCAGTCCTTTTTCCAATATCATGATCATGGATTTGTTGCACCATCCTCTCTTCATGAGGTTGCATGCAGCAATCATCATCCACATCCTTAGCCACGCTTCGGTTGTCTTTGGTCCTACAACCAATGGGAACACGACTTATTATTAGAAACCACAATCATTGTCTTAAGTGGCTCATTGCATATGTAAAAACTCACTATTTTACCAATCATATATATATGCAAAAACATTTTCACATGCATTGTGCAATATGCCATCTAGTACATATTCACTTCATCTATCTATCCTCTTGCATTTCCAGTATCCCTATGCCATAATTTTTTTTTCCAGAATATAAATACAATAGCAAGAGAGGAGTTAAGGAATTCTTCCCAATTCCTCATTCCAACAGGGAGTTCCTCATCCACATCACAGCTAATCCTTTCCTTGGCTTCCCTACCAAGCATACAAGCAATCATTAGCTATGATATTATCATGAATTAGCAATTCAACATATACATATGTGCAATCATTCATTCTAGCTATTTTGCAACCATGCAATTCTTATGCTATAAACAGAAATAGTTTAAGGTGAGGCATTTTCCCTTTCATCTTCCATAATGGATATCACAACCAATTTCTCTTGCTGAGAATTCCATCCTTTATGCAATCTGTGCTCCTCATCCCAAGAGTGCATTTCACACTTTCAATGACTGCCTCCGGGGAACAATGGGGGTCAAGGGGGCTTGCCCCCATTTTCTTTTTTTGCCGTTGCGGGACGGTTTACTAAACGCTCCCGCAATTGCGGAGCAATTCACCGAATGCTTCCACAGTTGTGGAGCAATTCGGCGAATGCTCCCGCAGTTGCAGAGCCATTCGCGGAATGCTTCCGTTGCGGAGCGATTCGGCGAATGCTCCCGCAGTTGCGGAGCCATTCGCGGAATGCTTCCGCAATTTCGGAACGACTCGCCGAAGCCTTCCGTAGTTGCGGAACGACTCGCCGAAGCCTTCCGCAGTTGCAAAACGACTCGCCGAAGTCTTCCGCAGTTGCGGAACGACTCGCCGAAGTCTTCCGCGGCTGCGGAACGATTCGCCAAAGTCCTTCGCAGTTTCGGGAAGATTCGCGGAACTCTTCCGCAAATTTCAGAAGAGAAATTCCTTCCGAAAACTTCCTTTCAATGCCTAACACTTAGAAAATTTTTCTGCTTTTTCGGAGCAGTTCGCCGAATTTTTCCGCGTTGCGGGACAACTCGCGGAATCCTTCCACAAATTTCGGAAGAGAATTCCTTCCGCAAATTTCGGAAGGGAATTCCTTCCGCAGTTTCGGGGCGACTTCCCGAACTCTTCCACGTTGCGAAAAAACTCGCGGAATGCTTCCGCAGTTTCGGAGCAATTCGCCGAATGCTTCCGGATTTTCGAAAGACATTCGGGAATTCTTTCCGAAACATACTTAAACAATTTTTTTTCAAAAACACACTTAGGAAAAATTTGAAATCTTTCTTTCTTTCAGTGATGAATGCTGCTCAGTAGGAGGTAACTTTACCCCTGCAAACTATCTAACTTAGCCATGATTTGGCCCATAGAGGTCCAATGCTGCAACCAGCAGCTCTGATACCCAATTGTAATGTACCCACCTGCTGACCCAATGCAAGGAAAGGGAACATGGCATTAAAATATGGGCATTTCATAAAACTCAGCCCACTAATTAGAATCATAAGAATTTAAACATTGGTGTGCAGATACAATTAGGCAATATGCACAGCGGAATTTAAATCTAATCCACATACACAATTCATGCCCATCCAGCATATCAAAATAATCATTAATTAAACATTGTAGAAGTAAATACATAGACAGAAAATAGTTAACTTCATTGTGAAATTGCCCCAAGCAACTAGCTATGTCGCTGCAACGTTCCACCCATCCATAGGCTCTTCGACAGCTTATACTGAGTCCGTCCGAAGGCCACCCTCGAGCTGGGCATGATTCTCACAAGGAAAGGGAACATTCCAGCTCCCACGCAGCCCATTAACCATTTCATCTCAGCCAATCCATTCCAACTGGGTTTATCAGGCTACACTTGAACCCTGGAGCTTTACACTCAAGCTCAAGCCAAAGCTATGGATACCCATAACCCATACCCAACATACTCTTCTCTCACACAGCATGCACAGACATGGGGCAGGGATACACAATTCAAACAATGGGATTTTACAAATAATATGGCTATAGGTTTTCCCCAAATCGTGGGCACCCCAAAACGGATTGGGAGAAGGAAATTCGACCATAGGGGAGAAAACAATTTCTTCCACAAATATCACAGCATTCCATGGGCCAACGAGCCTCTATACACCCCCAAATCGATTTCCTCTTTCTTCCCAACTTCTATACCACAAAAAACGCCCTTCTTTACTGGGAGAATGAAGGAAAACACAGCCCACCTGCCTGGAAAACGCCCAGGTAGCTCTAAACTCGTGAGGGAGAAGGAATGATCATGGATTATGGCTTGGGGGAGAAACACATGGCTCTTTTCTTGCCCCAAGAAGAAAAATGTGAATTCCCATGAAGGGTGGCTTGCCCATACCCGAATTTGGACAGCCATACCTCCCTATTCCCAAGGCATTAACTACCTCAACCAACTCTTGGGAGAAATCAATGGTTGGGTACAAAAGTCAACATGGGTAGTTGAGGGTTTGATGGGTTCTCTCATTAACACTTGGCTTGACCTGATTGGCTCAAAGGTTTGAATGTTTTCCCTCCCAATTCCTTTTGAGATCATGCCCCCATCTCTTTGTTGCATTGCATATCTAGTTGTGAGTATTTTTATTAAAATGCATATTACATGATATTTGAATTTCCAATGTGCATGGCTAGCACGCAAATCATATGCATCACTAAATCGATGGCGGGGCCTTGGCCTTGAGCTCCTCACCATGATTTCATAACAATAATACATCATTTATAATGTTAATGCCATGGGGTCAAACTGGGGACATTACACAACCTATCGGATCTCCCAGGGCACAAATTACATGTGGTCATGGAAAAACCTTGAAAGAGCATCCCAGGGCTGATTACGAGCACACGGCTCAACCTATTGGATCTCTCAGGGCACAGATTACATGCCATAGGACAAAACCTCGAAAGAGCATTTTCCAAATATCCCAGGGTACAAATTACATGCCATAGGAAAAACCTCGAAAGACTATCTGCAAATCTCCTAGGGCACAAATTATATGTCCTCCCAAGCAAAACCTCGAAAGAGTATTTGCCAGATATCCCAGGGTACAAATTACATGCCATAGGCAAAACCTCGAAAGACTATCTACAAATCTCCTAGGGCACAAATTACATGCTTATCTACACAACCTGTTCCACGGCCACACAGTATCAACCTGATACTCACCATACATCATCCTGATGTACACATGATCATCCTGATCATCATCACTACAACATCCTGCTGCATGTCATTTGGAGCAACATCCTGAAGCTCGTCATCTATGATCATCCTGATCATACACTACATCCACCTGATGCTTACCAAGTATCTACCTGATACATATCATCATACATGATCCTCTTGATCATACAATGTATCCACCTGATACATACATAGATACATGATCCACACAATGCATCTAACTGATATATATCAACATACATGATCTACCTGATCATACACAGTATCCACCTGATACATATACAGATACATGGTCCAAGCATCCAACATGACGCATATACAAAATACATACAAATGATCCAATCGATCATATCCAGCATCCAACATGATGCATACATACATATAAATGATCCAAATGATCATATCCAGCATCCAACATGATGTGTGCATACATATACATATAAATGATCCAAATGATCATATCCAGCATCCAACATGATGCGTGCATACATATACATATAAATGATCTAGCATCATCCTGTTGCATATACAGAGCAGTAATTGGAGCATCGTCCTGATGCTCATCATCCAACGCTTACATCCATAGCCATGTGAAGGATCCTCCTTCCAGTATGCTTGGAATGGCTTCAGCAAATGTGTCCATCACTTCTTCCTTGAAGTGTCATTGATCTGAAGAACACCAAGCCTCTCCTTGAAGTACTCGAACTTCACCCTGGCTAGTGGCTTCGTCAGTACATTTGCAATCTGCTCATCCGTTGCAACATACAGGACCTTCACTGCTCCTCTCTACACCATATCCCTGATATAGTGATATTTGATCTCTATGTGTTTCGACCTGTCATGAAACACTGGTTCTCAGACAGCTTCACACAACTCTGGTTATCACAGAAGATACCAGTAGCATCCAACGGGATATCAAATAACTCAGACAGTAGCTTTAGAACAGGCTGCAACATACTCTGCCTCAGCTGTACTCAGTACTACGCAGGACTGCTTCCTGCTAAACCAAGAGATCACACCTGATCCCATACTGAAGCAGCACCCAAATGTGCTCTTCCTATCTGCAGCACTGCCTGCCCAATCTGAATCAACATAACCCTGGAGGTTAAACTTTTGATTCGTATCATACTTGAGCCCATAATCAACTTTACCCTTCAGGTACCTCATAATATGATTTACAGCAACCAGGTGAACACTCCTCGGATCTGTTAGGAACTAGCTCAATGTGTTCACCACAAAGCAAATATCTGGTCTCGTGTTCGTCAGGTACATCAAGGACCCAATCATCTGACGAATATCAACCGGCTCAGATGAATCATCACACAGAAGCTTCAGGTTCGATGCCATAGGTGTGGCCATAGCCTTGCAGTCCATCATCCCGAACCTCTTCAGGATCTCTACTGCATACTTCCATTGTCCAAGGAAGATTCCATCTGCGCTCTGCCACACCTCCATGCCAAAAACAAATAGTGTATCATCCCCAAGTTCTTCAACTCGAACTCGGCAGCAAGCTTCCACTGCATGTCGGCAATCAATCTATCCTCACCTGTTACAAACAGGTCATCCACATACAATAGTAGTATCATTGGATTGCCTTCCTCAACCTTGTAGTAAAGGTTGGAATCCACTTTACTCTTGGTAAATCCCAAACTGGATAGAAAGCTGTCTATTCTACCATACAAAGTTCTGCACATAGATGACTCCCTGTCATGTGTCTAAGAACCAAGTGGCTTCTCCACATACACTTCTTCTTCAGCTACACCATTCAAGAAAGTTGTCTTGAAATCCATCTGGTGTATCTTCTACTTCATCACTGTAGCCAGAGAAAGTACTGATCTAATGGAAGTGTATCTGGCTACAGGAGCAAAAGTCTCTATGCTACCACCTGCAGCATGCTTGATCTTGTAGATCCTCTTGAAAGCCACTATAGACTCCCCTTCAGGTCTTGGGACTGCATCCCAAACATCTTCATGTTCGACTGGTACTCCTCGATCATGGCATTATTCCCAGATCCCGGGAAATATCTTCAATATTTTTAATAGATAACTTTGTTGCTGAGCAAATGTTGTAGTCCTTCTTTTGTAGGTGATGGTATACGATCTTTCCTACACAACAAGTTAAATTGCATGATTAGAAAACATCTCATAGTTTTCAGAACAAATTCTTACACATAAATAAATATGTCATACATTCATGCAATTATCTTAGCCAATACAACATTTATCCATATTTCGTAACTTTCTAGATGCCTTCCAATCTCTACCAGAACATTGTTAAGAGTGTGCACAACTCCTAACATGTCAGTAAAGAGGTTTCATTCTAGATAAGTAGCAATGGAATGTTGTACAGTGCCATAGGCCACTTACCCATGTATATTAGTAGTATAATGTTCATCAATGCAACTATTCTAATATGCATAATACACAGCCTAATTCTAGGAACATCAGTATATACATTATTGAACAGTATTGTTTAAACAATAAAATATGCAAGTAATGACAATTCAAATACTTATCTCAGTCTTTGCTTCTTTTCTACAACTCCATTCTGATGTGGATTGTGAGAAGTGGTTAACTCCCTCTGAATATCTGCATCCTTATAGAAACTACTGAAGTTTGCTCCTTCTTGATCTTTGCTTCCTTGCAGGAGCAACTGGAGTGTGATCCCTCTTGATCTTTGCTTCCTGGATTACCTTTCCTTGAACTTATATCCATCCTTAATCACTATGCATGCTTATTAGTATCATCATTGTGTTATCCTTGAGGTCTCATACATAATCACACATTTATTAGTATAATCTTAATACTATCAAAACACAATAATCTTAAACATGTATAGTCATGATCATTCACAGATAATAAACATTAGTATTCAATGTTTCAGGGAAGTCTTCTTTTACTCATGCATATTCTTATTTGATCATAGGACTCTTCTGATTAGTTAAATCATCAATGCATAAACCCGTGATTACTCAAACCTATACCTTCATGATTCTTCTGGCTAGTCATATCATCAATTATGGTAAGAAACATAATATGCATACAACCATGACTATTCAAACCTATGACTTCATGAATAATCATTATGAACAACACAACAGTATAAGATCCTAACACAAGGTAGGATTCTAGCTTGATATAGGAAAAACATACCTGGATTAGCATGCTAGCTAGTTATGTCTAACATACCCGCATAATGTCTTCTGGTTCTCTTCAGTGACTTGTGTTAGTAACCTGCATGTCTCATAAGTTAACCATTGTAGAACCAAGTTATACATACCTCGAAAGTAGATCTTCTATGTGATCCATGACAATGGATGAATATTTGTTTTTATGTCACCATGATCATATGTTCTTGAAGTAGAACATGATTTGACTTTCTTGGTGTACCTTTTGTGTTACCGAACAACATAAACCTCATACAACATCACAATGCATTAGTACAATCATAAGTGTCAAAACCTTAATCAATCAATATCTTCTATTAAGGTGATACGACAAGTCTAGTAATTAATCAAGATTGTACTGTAATGATATGAAGACAAACATATCATAAACTTAACCATGAACAAAATTCAAAACATACATGTAAGCCATACCTGTCAAGATTGCTTGTAATCTTCTTATGGAAGGCCTTAGCCTCATCTCCCTCTGAGACAGGAATTTCTTCACTTATGCAAGTGACCAATCCATCTTCTTCTAGGATTAACCCAATCCACTTGATTTGCAAGAACTGGACCTAGAGATGGATTAGGGTTTGTCAGAGAAACCCCAAAAATTCAAACTTTGAATTTCAAACTTCCGAAAGGATAGAAATATGCGACTTGATGAGCTGATCAAGCTGGTATATTTAGAATTTGAAAACTGCAAAGTTTCACCCCTCGAAATTTCCTTTTAGATTTCTGGATTCACTAGGGAGGACCATTAATTAGGGTTTGAGTTTCCCAGAGATTCACCCAACCAAAATATTTGATTCAAATCTCTAAACTTCGATTTTTCTGAGGAGCTTCTAGCCGTGGTCACAGATTTCCAAAATTACAATTTTTGCAGAAGCCCTAATTTTCCATCTTTCCGAATCAAAGTCCCGAACTGGGGTTTGATCAAGCTCGGCCTTCTGCCCAACCAAAAAATATGATATTGGTCTCTAAATTTCCATTTTGATGAGTAGCATCCAGCCGTGGTCTCCGATTACAAAAATTCCAACTTTCTCTGAAGCCCTAAATTCCGGAAGCCATGAATGAAGGTGCTAAAAAATAATTATGTTTTGACAGAAATATGTACCTGATTGTTTCTGGTGTAACTCTGAACTTTTCCATCCACAGGGTCTGAAAACTTTTCTTGAGATATCCCGACCTGTTATCTTTCCATCCCGACAGGTCTGACCTCAATTGGATTCTCTAAGAGAGAGTTGTGCCAAGTGTCGCAACGTGACCTGTTTATGGGATAATACAGGAGAGCGAACTTGTACGGCGTGCCACGTGTCACTGGTTCAACTTAGGCCTCTGAAAAATTTTACTGAGATTGTAAAGTCTGTGTAATACCTGTCAATTTTTACTAAATTTCATTTGGAGATTCCTATCCCAAGTTATGACCTTTTTCCCAAGGTCACCTGATTTTGACTCAGATCTGGAAGAGGCAGAAACCCCATATTGTACAGATCATAAATCACAAAGTACAATGAATTAGAGGTTGTCCTTTGGACACACGGTACATGGGGATCTAATATTCGACCTGTAAAGGTTTCATATCCGAAAAAATTTCCAAAATGGATTTACAGCGAAAGTGCTACGATGACTGGTTTTTGCTATATCAAACCCTAGCATCGTAAGTGCAACAAGTGTCATACATGCCATATCATACCTTCTTTCAGGCTAGCTCTGATACCATGTTAAATTTTCAGAATTTACTTCAATCTGATCTAGGATCTTAACTGAGAGAACAACATGTAGAGCAAATCTACAGCATATCAATCATGGACACAATAATGCAAGCACACAAGAGACACAGAGTTTACTTGGGGAAAACCATAAAGGTGAAAAACCCCAATAACTTCCTCAGAGATAGATAGAGCAATGATACAACCAGAATACAAGAGATAGTCTTCTCCTAGAAGCAGAGACACCTCCTCATAAGTGCGCCACTTTTCGAATGAGAGAAGTGTGTGTATGAATGATCAAATAGAGATCTCCCGATCTCTATCTATACTTGTCCTGTCCTGCCCAATAAACTAATGGGGCCTACATGTCTAGTTTAACCCATGGTTAACTTAATCCAGGCCAACCCCACACTTGGTGTTCTAATAACCCTTTGACCCACATGGCCGACCCCCAATAGGGTGGTCTAATAACCCTTCGACCCACATGACTTATATAGGGCCGACCCCAACAAGGTGGTCTAATAACCCATCAAGTATAAGTTACGACACTTACAATATAAATGACGACACTTCCGTATAGAGGAATAATAACATATCTATAGGAATACAAACACTTCCGTATAGAGGAATAATGACATATCTATAGGAGTACAAAATACATATATGAAATACATGGGCGAAATACATTCCGAAGTTACATATACATCAACATTAAGAATAAATAAATATATTTGAAAAGGATGTCTCCAATTGGTATCAGAGTGATCTAGTTGTGTATATTCCTATGCATGGAAGAGTACATATACTATGTGTGGAAGCTTAGTATACCCATACGTATATACCTATCATATAGAATCTATTGCTGGTGATATATTCCTATGCTATCGCCCATGGTATATATGCGGTATTGTTGGTATATCCTATGCTATATCCTAGTATCGCTAGTGGTATATATGTGGTATCACTTATGGTATATTCCTATGATACACCCCTATCATTGGTGGTATATTTATGTGTTATTGTCGATGGTATATATGTGGTATCGCCAATATATCCTATGCTGTATATTGGTATCACTAGTGGTATATTTGTTGTATTGTTGGTCGTATATCTTGTGCGATTGTTGGTGGTATATTCTTGTAATATACTTGTGCGTAAAAGAGTATGCATAATATTATACATGTTTGGAGGCATAGGACTATATACTAAGATGCAAATTGTTGATTGCAAAGGATTATACCAATGCGTACTATGTATAGAAGTATGCCCATGAGTGTGCATATAACTATCATTGTAATTGTTGCATATAATTGTGCGTGAAGCAACCCACCCTTACATCATGAGGAGCACAAAATATTCAAAGAAGACAGGGGTCATAGAGCTTCTCAAATTAGAGACAATTGAATCAATGAAAAAGATGGAGACATGACCCCTTTGAATATTCTTTGAAGATGGAGACATGAAGATGGAGAGATTCTAAATAGAGCTTCTCAAATGTTAGTACTTCTATTTTTATTTTGGGTGTAACATCATTGAACCAAGTTGCATTATTAAATGAATGGTGTGACCACGAAAATCAACTTGGGCTATTTATTCCTTTACCTCCTTTTTTAAAGCTTATAACTCATCTTTCAACACTTAAGAGTGGTTCAAATTTCTTGCTGACTTATAAGTCTCAACCACATTATAATAAGTCAGCAAGAAATTTGAACCACTCTTAAGTGTTGAAAGATGAGTTATAAGCCTTAAAAAAGGAGGTAAAGGAATAAATAGCCCAAGTTGATTTTCGTGGTCACACCATTCATTTAATAATGCAACTTGGTTCAATGATGTTACACCCAAAATAAAAATAGAAGTACTAACATTTGACAACAAGGATGATTAAGAAAGAACACGTTAGATTAATCAAATTGAACATTATTTTCATATATACCATATCGACGACGATGATGATAAAATCAATGTCACATCGATGTACCTAAAAATATCAACCTACGAGTGGTTCTGATGGTGAGATTTCAAATCTTAGGGACTAACAAGGGACTGGGAAACCTTTGAAAAGAATATTTTCAAAATATTTTGGGTTATAGAGGAGGACGAGGTCTACACCAAGCTCACTCGATTGCAACAAACTAGGACATTGGAAGAATATTTTAGTGGGATGCATGTACTAAACACCTATCAAAGATGTATTTGATAAACATCTAATCCAAATTGCCATATCAAGGTTGAAACCAACTATAATGAACGAAATGAAAGTACTAGGTGTCAAATATGTTGAGCAAGCATGTCAAAAATCCAATCTCATTGAAGAAAAACACATGTCCTATTGACAACCTCCTTATATTCACTCAAGCCTCACTATCATGTACAAGGAAGGATAAGAGTTGATGTTTTAGATGTAATGCTCCCAATTGGAGTGCAGGGCATAAATGCAAGGACAAAAAATTCCACCTTTGTGAAAAAAATAATAGTGACACCAATAAAGATGAGGAAGTTGGAGATATATCTTCTTCTAAAGCATAAATAAACAAAGAGGAATCAAGCAACTAAAAGACCACTCCAACACTATCTATTGCCACAATTACGAGTATCTCTCAATGCCAAACTCTTACACCCTTTTGGATACATCAAGAAAACTAAAGTAATTGTGCTTATAAATAGTGTAATTCACATAATTTTATAGATACAAGGATAGACAAACAATTATAAATATGTTTGTCTACCCTACCTCTGACTTTCAAGTCATTGTACTAGGGGATAATACTACTTTGTGTGATGGGAAATGCCATAAGGTAGAGTTAGCTATTAGTAACTAAAAATTAAAGTCTCTTAAATGTACACCATGATGATTGGGGAAGTAGATATGGCCTTAAGAGCCCAGTGGTTGGCCACTCCTAGTATAATGGGATTCAATTTACAAAAAAAAATTGACATTTTTTTAAAATGGAAAAAAATACAAGTTTCATGGAATCAGCTTCCCACCCCCTAGATAATCTTGTCTAATAGAATGGAGAAAATGATTAAGAAAGGAGCCCATGGTTATATTTTACATTTTTATTCAATGGAGGGAGCTCACGACGAAACACGTGATCAAAGAGGATTATATAAGATGCTTGGGAAATATAACACCATTTTTCAAGAGCCAACTCTCGGTCTTCCTCTAGCACGTTAAAGAGATCACATCATAGAATTGATCCCCAGTTCAACACCTATCAACATAAAATATTACAGGCATCTCATAGACATAAGACAAAAATTGAATGGTTACTCCAAGAATTATTTGATTGTGGCATTATTAAAAGAAGCAAGAGTCCATTTTTAGCACCAGTCATACTTGTAAGAAAAAAAGGATGAATCCTATAGAATTTGTATCGACTATTGATCGTTAAACCAAATTAAAGATAAGTTTCCCATTCCATTTATGGATGAACTATTGGATAAGCTTCACAGTGCTAAGTATTGTTCCAAATTTGATATGAATTTGTGTCATGGCCTTTTAGTTATCCAATGCCCCTGCTACCTTCCAAGAACTGATGAACAACCTATTTTTTTCCATACTTATGAAAGTTTATTTTTGTGTTATTGATGATGTCCTTGTTTACATAAAGAATTGGAACCAACACCTCAAGTACATAGAGACAATACTAAAGCTACTATAATAAAATAAGTCAAAATGCAATTTTGGAAAAGAAGAGAGAATTCCTAGGCCACATGGTATCAATTGAAGGAAATAATGTAGACCCAAACTATTGATGTATTTGTAACTTCGGAATGTATTTCACATATGTATATTGTACTCCTATAGAGATGGTGTTATTCCTCTATACGGAAGTGTCATCATTTATATTGTAAGTGTCGTAACTTATACTTGATGGGTTATTAGACCACCTTGATGGGGTCGGCCCTGTATAAGTCATGTGGGTCAAAGGGTTATTAGACCACCCTATTGGGGGTCGGCCCTATCAGCATTATGTTATGTGGTTAAGTTAAGGCCGACCTAGTAAAGGTTATTAGGCAAGTCAAGTCAAGTATAAATAGAGTGCGGGAGGCACTCTATTTGATCATTCACTTTCTCACTCATACTCTCATTGGAGAGTGTCGCACTTGTGGAGGAGGAGAAGCTGCTGCTAGGAGGACTATCTCTTGTACTTTGGTTGTATAATTGCTCTATCTATCTCTGAGGAAGTTGTGGGGTTTTTCACCTTTATGGTTTTCCCCAGTGAAACTCTGTGTATCTATTGTCTCTTGTGTGCTTGCATTATTATGTCCATGTTTGATATGCTGTATATATGTTGTACATGTTGTTCTCTCAGTTAATATCCTATATCATATTGAATTAAATTCTGAAAAACTAACATGGTATCAGAGCTATCCTGAAAGAAGGCATGGTATGGAATTTATGACACTTGTTGCACTTGCGAAGCTAGGGCTTGATATAACAAAAACCAGTCATCGTAGAACTTTCGCTATAAATACATTTCGGAAAGGCTTCAAGATCTAAAAATATTACAGGTTCAAGATAAGATCTCCATGTACCTTGTGTCCAATGGATAGCCTCTAATTCGTTGTACTTTGTGATTTATGATTAGTACAAGTTAGGGTTTCTGCCTCTTCCAGATCTCAGTCATAAACAGGTGACCTAGGAAAAAAGGTCACAACTTGGGCTAGGAAGCTCCAAATGAAATTTCGTAAAAAGTGACAGGTAGGGAACGGACTTTAATTTCATAGGTACATTTTTTAGATGCCGAAATTGAACCAGTGACACGTGGCACTCCGTACAAGTTCGCTCTCCTGTTTTATCCCATAAACAGGTGACGTTGCGACACTTGGAATAAATCTCTCGCGGAGAATCCATTTGAGGTCAAACCTGTGGGGTTGGAAAGATAACAGGTCAGGTTAGCATAGGCAGAATTTTCAGACCCTGTAGATCTGAAATTTCGGTGTTACACGAGAAACAATCAGGTGCATATTTCTTTCAAAACAGAATTGGATTTTGAGCACCTTCATTCATGGCTCCGGGAATTTAGGGTTTCAGAGAATGTTGGAATTTTTGTATCGGAGACCACGGCTGAATGATCCTCATCAAAATCAAAATTTAGAGACCAAGATCAAATTTTTTGGTTGGGCAGAAGGTCGGGCTTGATCAAACCCTAGTTCGGGACTTTGATTGGAAAGGTGAAAAATTAGGGCTTCTACAAAAATGGTAATTTTTTAAATTTGTGACCATAGCTAGATGCTCCTTGGAAAAATTGAAGTTTAGATATTTGGATCAAACTATTTGGTTGGGTGAAGCTCCGGGAAACTCAAACCCTAATTCAGGGTCCTCCCTAATGAATCGAGAAGATTAAAAAGCAAATTTGAAAGGTGAAACTTTGCAGTTTTCAAATTCTAAGTATACCAGGTTGATCAGCTCATCAAGGTGCATATTTCTATCCTTTTAGAAGTTTGAAATTCAAAGTTTGAATTTTTAGGGTTTCCCTGACAAACCCTAATCCAGCTGCAAATCCAATTTTTGCAAATCAAGTGGATTGGGTTAATCCTAGAAGAGAATGGATTGGTCACTTGCATAAGTGAAGAAGTTCCAGTTTCAGAGGGAGATGAGGCTAAGGCCTTACATAAGAAGATTACAAGCAAACTCGATAGGTATGACTTACGGGTATGTTTCTAAATAAGTTCATGATTAAGTTTATGATATGTTTGTCTTCATTAAGATTAGTACAATCTTGATTAATTTTAGACTTGTCGTATCACCTTAATAAAAATATGAATGCATGATAGAAGATATTCATTGATTAGGGTTTTGACACTTATGATTGTACTAATGCATTGTGGTGTTGTATGAGGTTGATTTTGTCCACTAACATGAAAGGTACATCAAGAAAGACAAATCATGTTCTAGTTCAAGAACATATGACCATGGTGACATGAAGACAAAGATTCATCCATTGTCATGGATCACATAGAAGATCTACTTACGAGGTATGTATAACTTGGTTCTATAATGATTAACCTATGAGATATGCAGGTTAATAGCACAAGTCATTGAAGAGAACAAGAAGACATTATACAGGTATGTTAGACATAACTAGCTAGCATGCTAATCCAGGTATGTTTTTCCTAGATCAAGTTAGAATCCTACCTTGTGTTAGGATCTCTTATATAAGTATACATGGCATGATTGATAATGATTATTCATTGAAGTTAGTAATCATGGGTTTAGGCATATTATGCTTCTTACTTTGATTGATGATATGACTAACCAGAAAAGTCCTATGGTCAAATAGGAATATGCATGAGTAAAATAATTGTGAAAAATTATCTGTGTATGAAATGATCTTGACCATACATGTTTAAGATTACTTAGAATCATAATGTTTTATAGTATTGAGATTATACTAATGAATGTATGATTGTGTATGAGACCTCGAGGATAACACAATGATGATACTAGTAAGTATGCATAATGATCGAGGATGGATATAATGACAAGTAATCTAGGAAGCAAAGATCAAGAGGGAGCACACTCCAGTAGTTCCTGCAAGGAAGCAAATATTGAGAGGGAGTCCACCCTACAACCAAACAAAGATAAGTATTTGAATTGTCATTTCTTGCATACTTGTTTGTTTAAATAATATTGTTCAATGATGTATATGCTTATGTTCCTAGACTTAGGGTGTGTATTATGCATATTAGAATAATTGCATTAATGAACAGTATACTACTAATATGCATGTGATGGGTGAGTGGCCTATGGCACTGCACAACATTCCATTGCTACTTATCTAGAATGAAACCTCTTTCCTGACATGTTGGGAGTTGTGCACACTCTTAACAATGTTCTGGTAGAGATTGGAAGGCATCTAGAAAGTTACGGGATATGGATAAATGTTGGATTGAAGCATTGGCTAAAATAATTGCATGACTGTATGACATATTTCTTTATGTGTAAGAATTTATTCTGAAAACTATGAGATGTTTCTAATCATGCAATTTAACTTGCTTTGTAGGAAAGATCGTATACCATCACCTACAAAAGAAGGACTACAACATTTGTTCCAACAACAAAGCTATATATTGGTGATATTGAAGTTCCCAGGATCCAGGATGAAGTAATGGAAGAATACCATGATCCGTCGATCATGAAGAAAGATGTTTGGGATGTGGTCCCAAGACCAGATGGGAAGTCTGTTGTGACTTCCAAGTGGATCTATAAGATCAAGCATGTTGCAGTTGGTAGCATAGAGAAATACAAAGCGAGATTTGTAGCTCATGGCTTCTCCCAGAAAGAAGGGATTGATTATGAAGAGACTTTTTCTCCTTTGGCCAGATACACTTCCATTAGATCAGTACTTGCTCTGGCTGCAAGTGATGAAATGGAAGGCACACCAGATGGATGTCAAGACAGCTTTCTTGATTGTTGTAGTTGAAGAGGAAGTGTATGTGGAGAAGCCACTCGGGTTTGAGACACATGACAGAGAGACTCATGTGTGAAAACTTAAGAAATCCCTGTATGGTTTGAAACTGGCACCCAGGACCTGGTACGGTAGGATAGACAGCTTCTTATCCAGTTTGGGATTTACTAAGAGTAAAGAAGATTCCAACATTTACTACAAGGTTGAGGAAGGCAATCCAATGATACTACTATTGTATGTGGATGACCTGTTTGTAACAGGTGAGGATAGATTGATTGTCGACATGAAGAGGAAGCTTGCTGCAGATTTTGAGATGAAGGACTTGGGTATGATGCACTACTTTCTTGGTATGGAGGTGTGGCAGAGTGCAGATGGAATCTTCCTTGGACAAGGGAAGTATGCAGTAGAGATCTTGAAGAGGTTCGGGATGATGGACTGCAAGGCCATGGCCACACCTATGGCATCGAACCTGAAGCTTCTGTGTGATGCTTCATCTGAGTCGGTTGATGCCACGATGTATCGTCAGATGATTGGGTCCTTGATGTACCTGACAAACACGAGACCAGATATTTGCTTTGCAGTGAACACATTGAGCTAGTTCCTGACGGATCCCAGAGGTGTTCACCTGGTTGCTGTAAAGCATATTCTGAGGTACCTGAAGGGTACGGTTGATTATGGGCTCAAGTATGATGCGAATCAAAAGTTTAACCTAGAGGGTTATGTTTATTTGGACTAGGCAAGTAGTGATGCAGATAGGAAGAGCACTTCTGGGTGCTGCTTCAGTATGGGATCAGGTGTGATCTCTTGGTTTAGCAGGAAGCAGTCCTGCGTAACACTGAGTATAGCCGAAGCAGAGTATGTTGCAGCTTGTTCGGTTAATTGTGAGGCAGTATGGCTTAGAAAGTTACTATCTGAGTTATTTGATCTCCCGTTGGATGTTACTGGTCAAAGAACATTGAGATCAAATATCACTATATCAGGGATATGGTGCAGAGAAGAGCAGTGAAGCTCCAGTATGTTGCGACGGATGAGAAGGTTGCATATGTGTTGATGAAACCAATAGCCATAGTGAAGTTTGAGTACTTCAGAGGGAGGCTTGGTGTTCTCTAGATTGACGACACTTCGTGGAAGAAGTGATGGACACATTTGCAGGATCCATTCCGAGCATTGCGAGAGGAGGATCCTTCCCATGGTTGTGGATGTAAGCGTTGTGTGATGAGCATCAGGACGATGCTTCAGTTACTGCTTTGTATATGCATCAGTTGGATGCTTTGTATGATGAGTTGGATCATGTATATGTATGTGGATCATGTTAGATGCTTGATATGATCAGGTAGATCATGTATGTAATATGCATCAAGTAGATGCATGATATGTATCAGGTGGATACATTGTATGATCATGGATGATGAGCTTCAGGATGTTGCTCTATATGATATGTATCAGGTGGATACATTGTATGTTCAGGATGATCATGGATGACAAGCTTCAGGATGTTGCTCCAGATGATATGCATCAGGATGATGCTATGATGATGATCAGGATGATCATGTGATGATGTACATCAGGATGATGTATGATGAGTATCGGGTTGATGCTCTGTGGTCGTGGATAGGTTGTGCAGATGAGCATGTAAGTTGACCTGGGAGATCTGACAGGTTGGGATGTGTGCCCGTAATCAGTCCTAGGATTCTCTTTCGAGGCATTGCTCTGGGAGGACATGTAATATTCCCTGGGAGATCCAATAGGTTGGGTTGTGTGCCCGTAATAAGTCCTGGGATGCTCTTTCGAGGTTTTGTCCTATCGAATGTAATGTCATCCTGGGAGATCCGATAGGTTGGGTTGTGTGCCCGTAATCAATCCTGGGATGCTCTTTTGAGGTTTTTCCATGACCACATGTAATGTAGTCCTAGTAGATCTGAAAGGTTGGGTTGTGTGCCCGTAATAAGGCCTAGGATGCTCTTTCGAGGTTGTGTGGTGGAAAATCCTAGATTTGTTCTAGGTCACATCCAGTATGAAAAAGGACTGGCTCTGTGGTGATAAATCCTAGATTTGTTCTAGGTCACATCCAGTATGAAAAAGGACTGGCTTTGTGGTGATAAATCCTATATTTGTTCTAGGTCCCATCCAGTATGAAAAAGGATCGGCTCTGTGGTGATAAATCCTAGATTTGTTCTAGGTCCCATCCAGTATGAAAAAGAACTGGCTCTGTGGCAGAAATCCTAAATGTGTTCTAGGTCCCATCTAGTATGAAAAAGGACTGGCTCTGTGGCGTAAATCCTAGATGTGTTCTAGGTCCCATCCAGTATGAAAAAGGACTAGCTCTGTGGCGGAAATCCTAGATGTGTTCTAGGTCCCATCCAGGATGAAAAAGGACTGGCTCTGTGGCAAAAATCCTAGATGTGCTCTAGGTCCCATCCAGTATGAAAAAGGACTAGCTCTGTGGTGGAAATCCTAGATTTGTTCTAGGTCACATCCAGCATGAAAAAGGGCTGGCTCTGTGATACATCTAGCATGAAAAAGGGATGGCTTTGTAGATGATGAAGACCTGCAGGCGGCAGGCCTACATCCAGTATGAAAAAGGACTGGCTCTGTAGAACTTCCTATGACGAGTAGATCGGAGATTGATTGAGATAGCAGCAGCAGTGACGATGATGATGATTCAATGACGATGATCCAGAGAAGAAGACGTGTGCTAGTAGATCTGTGTCGAGAAATGCCTTCCTAGTTAAGAGAGAGTGTTGATGTATTTGTAACTTCAGAATGTATTTCACATATGTATATTGTACTCCTATAGAGATGGTGTTATTCCTCTATACGGAAGTGTCGTCATTTATATTGTAAGTGTTGTAACTTATATTTGATGGGTTATTAGACCACCTTGATGGGGTCGGCCCTGTATAAGTCATGTGGGTCAAAGGGTTATTAGACCACCCTATTGGGGGTCGGCCCTGTCAGCATTATGTTATGTGGTTAAGTTAAGGTCGACCCAGTAAAGGTTATTAGGCAAGTCAAGTCAAGTATAAATAGAGTGCGGAGGCACTCTATTTGATCATTCACTTTCTCACTCATACTCTCATTGGAGAGTGGCGCACTTGTGGAGGAGGAGAAGCTGCTGCTAGGAGGACTATCTCTTATACTTGGGTTGTATCATTGCTCTATCTATCTATGAGGAAGTTGTGGGGTTTTTCACCTTTATGGTTTTCCCCAGTGAAACTCTGTGTGTCTATTGTCTCTTGTGTGCTTGCATTATTATGTCCATGTTTGATATGTTGTAGATATGTTGTACATGTTGTTCTCTCAGTTAAGATCCTAGATCAAATTGAAGTAAATTCTGAAGAAAAAAAAACTAACACAAACAAGATGGTGGAAATTAATAATTGGCCTAGCCCCAGAACAATCACATCCTTGCGAGGATTCCTAGGTTTGACAGGTTGTTATAGAATATTTGTTAAAAGTTGTGCAAAGATTATCACTCCACTAACAACACTATTAAAAAGAGATACATTTAGATGGGATGACGAACCAAGGCTTGTTTTAAGAAGATGAAGGACTTAATGACTTCCACTCCTATTATGGCTGCCCCAAATTTCACAAAACTATTCGTACTCGAATGTGATGTGTTAGGCACATGAATAGGAGTTGTGTTTATGCAGGATGATCACCCCATTTCCTTTGAAATTCAAAAGTTGAAACTAAGTGAGTATACCAAATCTACATTAGATAGAAATATTGGAAATCATTCATGCTTTAGTAAAAAGGAAACAATACTTCTTGGGAGCCAAATTCTTGGTCAAAATAGATCACGAAAATTTGAAATATTTCCTAAACCAAAAGAGGCTATCGTTAGAATAACAAAAATAATTAAGCAAAAGACAAGTTTTTGACTTCAAGATTCGTTATAAGAAGGAGAAGGAAAATTTAGTTGTTTACAACTTATCAAGGAAGGATGAAGGCAACGCCACACTATGCTCTATTTTAGTAGGTATTCTTGAATGGATCAAAGATGTTCAAGTTGAGTATGTGAAAAGTTTAGAGATGCAAAATCTAATCAAGGAAGTTGGAAGTAATAATGCAACAAACTCACTATTTACGTGGGAGAATGATATAGCCCGATACACAAGAAGAATATATTTACCCAGTTCATCCAAATTCAAGATCCGAGTATTTAAAGAGAATCATGATTCCCCAACGGAATGGCATGTTTGATTTTTCAAAACATACTACAAGGTACGTCAATCCTTCTTTTGGAAAGGAATGAAGTATGGTATCCAAAAATACGTGACAACATGTGATATTTGCCAACGCCAAAAATTTGAATCAGTTGTATCGTTGGGTCTCCTTCAGGCACTACATATTCCAGATAAAAATTGGTCGAAAATATTAATGGATTTTATCATGGGTCTTCTCACCTCTAAGGGGAAGGAGAACATATTTGTAATAATAGACATATTAACCAAATATGCTCATCACATTATGGTATCATCCAAAGCTAAAGCCAATTATGTCACCGATAGTTATGTAAAAAATATCTATAGGATCCATGGGTTCCCCAAGATTATCATCAGTGATAGGGATCCCAAGTTCACTGGCAGTTTTTTGAAGGAACTATTCCACCAAGTTGGAACCACTTTAACAATAAGTACTTCATACCATCCCCAAACATATGGACAAACTAAAGCGGTATATAAATGACTTGAAGGGTACATGAGGAATTTTGTAAATTATTTCCAGACACAATAGTATAACTTGTTACATCTTGCATAATGGTGGCATAATACGACATATCATACTTCCGCAAAATGACTCCCTTTGAAGCCTGATATGGTTATCCACCACCACCAACTAAGGAATATGTTGTTACATGTTTCAAGGCTCCTATCGTGAAAAACTACTTAATTACTTATGATGAAATCCTAAGTATCATCAAGAATCATCTCGAATTGGCAAGGAATCGAATCAAATAACAAGTTGACATGAAGAGAATAGATCGTGAATTTGAGGTAGGGGATTCATTGTTTGTGAGATTTCAACCATACAAACAAAAGTCGCTCAAAAACTACAAGAAACATAAGCTTGCTCCCAAGTTTTACGGTTCTTACTAAATCATAAGGCGCGTAGGCCAAGTAGCTTATGCCATATATATTCCTAACAAGGGAAGGTTGCATGGTGTTTTCCATGTTTCATGTTTTAAGAAATAAATGGGTCCAACAACTCATATACACATAGAATTACTCATTTTAGATGAATAAGGGAAGTTAGTACCGATTCTTGAAGGTATCTTAGAAGTCAAAACCAAGGTCATTTGTTCAAGAAGTGTCAATGAGTATCTTATCAAGTGGAGAAACCTTCCTAAAGATGAGGCACATGGGAGAATGAAGAACATAGATCGAAACATTTGTCTTTACCTATGATTTGAGGATGAAGCATTTCAAGAAGGGATGAGTTGTAATATAACTAAACCAAATGTTAATTATTAGTTGATTTATTCAGTTATCGGGTCGAGGGTCACCATTTCTTGAGTGAAGAGTTACAACTCTTGCACTCCATTATATTTATACGAGTGCTTTTTTAAAATTGATGATGGAATTAATAATAAATATATTTATTTAGAAAGGATGTCTCCAACACATTTATCCATCGATGCATATCAAGCAACTCAATCACGCTTAGTAAAAAACAAAGTTATATGAATGATCAACACAAGTTATCCCTATAGGGTTCATTGTCTAACTCCGATCCTAGAGTTCTCCAAGACATTTGCAACCCCCCAAACTCAAGTATGCTTGTTAAGAGCCTTCGTTTCTCATGACTTGGTGCTAAGTCATCATCATAATGACATCTTACATTGAGAACATTGTTGGCCTAGCTAATCTGCCACAACTCACACTCATACAATGATATCAATGTACATTTATCATTATAATCCCCAATCATTTACATCACATAAAATATCCATGAACTCGTCATCCATATGAAATCTAACCTACTTATACAACAAGAACACAACATTAAGTAGAAGTGATCACTTGAATTTAGTGTTAAAAAGGTGCGTCAACTAAGTAGTATTCGCACCATATTTGGTGTTTGTCATTTAAATTTGTAATTAATCTTTCGGACTAGGTCAAAGAGTTCAAAGTTGAGCATCTAATCTTATCTATAAGCTATGCAAGAGTTGTATGTCGGATATCTAAACCTAGAAATGACCAATCATGTTATAATTTTATCTATTAATACAATTATTTTACTAATCAAAAGATCTAAAAAATATTAAGATATAAAAAAAGTGGGTTATTGCACCGAGTGAAACGAGGTGCTCTACAGCCCAGTATGGGAGAGATCCTCTAACGTGATATAACGTTATAACGTTAGTAACAAAATAATTAAAAAAGATGCAGATTGTGAGGAGATACGAGGCCACTCACAACTGAGGGCGCTCTGCAACTAGGGTTTTGAAGGCTCTAGAGACGATCTTGGTGGCCATGGTTCTGTCCATGGCCGCCCTCACCCCTGCGATGCTCTCTGCTGATGATGGCGTTGTGTTTGGAGTTGGGGCGACGCCTCTGCGCGGTGATACATTGGGATTCCTTCTCTGTGGCGGTGGCGGCGACTGTGCCTGCGGGGACCTGCTCCAATCCTGGGTGGGGAGACTTCGGCTCTACGGCAACGAGCATGGCGTCTGAGGGCTCTAGCGCAAACATGCCCTATCCACTGGTGGCGGCGACTGGGTGCCGATCTATGGCGGAGGGTTGCAACCACTGGTGGCGGCGACTGGGTGCCGATCTATGGCATGAATGGCGGCAAGTTCTGCAGAGCATGGGCTCTCTTACGTGGGTCCTGACGGGCAGCTTGGTGACGGCCTTTCTTGCTATATTCGGCCTGGTGCCTGGGGCGTTTTTTGGTTCTGCTTATCAGCGAAGGGTTCTTTGGAGGCCGGTGGCTTTCCTGAGGGGCGGTGCCCTTTCTTTCAGTGGAGGCGTCTGGGGCTCTTGGTTTCAGGGACGCTCGGCTTGCTACGGCGGACTGCTCCAGTCCAATTTGGGGTTTGTCTGGCTGCTTCTTCATCAGGGGTTTGCTTGCTGGCTGTTTTTGCCGGTTTGGGAGGTCTACCATGTCTGCTGCTCTGTCCACAGACATGGATCTTCTGCTTCCTCCAATAAGGGTTTCGGTTTTGACGGATCTATATTTTTCTGTGGAGGGTCTGCTACAAAGTGAGCTGTGGATGGTCATAGTTTCTGGTTTTTGTGTGGCTATGGTGGATTTGAGCGGGTTTCTGCTCACTCTTCTGTAGTATTTTCTGTTTTCTCCATTTTTCTGTGCAATGAGGGTTTGTTCCTGAGCTCAATTACTGTACCCACTTATATGTGACAATGTATGGAGCAGCTTTTGCTCTCCATATATCTGCAGAATGTAATTCTGTATCTTCTGATAGTAAAATTACAACTTTTTCCGAGGAAAAAAAAAACAAAATAATTAAAAAAATTCATCTCGACTCATAAAATAAAAAATTATGGAAAATATTTTAAAAAAAATCCATTTCCATGTTGGTTCATAAAATAAAATATTATGAAAAGTAATTAAGAAATAGATGTTCGTTTATAAAATAAAAACTTAAAACTTAAAACTTCAACCCGGATCTATCAATCAAGAAAGATCAAATTTCTTGAATTTAAAATTTAAAAAGGAAATACACCTCAAGAAATTGGATCCCTCTCGATGCTTGATAGATACAAGTTTAAGATGAATCTATGCTGGTGTATATTCAAATGAAACAATATGTGATGTAATTGGTTATAAGAAAAATAATATTCATATATATATATGAATGAATGAATTAAATTCCCTTATAAATATCATATAATAAATATCTTACTCAAATAAAACCATAATGACTTGTGAACTCAACTATCTTATCAGAATGTTAACGATTAGTGATATCATTGTGATAGGAGAACATCATATTATGTCCACCACTTATTATGATGTCAATGTTTCATATAAATCACAATCATACAATTTATTAGTAATTATTTACTTATACTTAATGATACATGCCATCGCCAACATGGCAATAATTTATATATACTACATGACATTGACTTCCTCATGCATCACATTTATGTTACATAGTATCTATTAAATTTCCTTAAAGTACATACTTGTCTTCAACTATGTTGCCATTATGATAAATCCTTATCAATTTTTTCCCATAGTTTGTCAAGTGACCAAAAACATTTTGGTTTGGTTACAAATAAATATTTTAACACCAATCAAACAATCACATTTCAATTTGTCCAACTACTCTAATATGTTCTATGGGTATTGGTATTTTATGAGTATTGATATTTTTGAATGTTTAAGATATTTTGTCCTTTTATATTTAAAAACAATTACATGCTTTTAAAAACATAAATATATATACATATATTTATATTAATATGATATTTTGTTATTTATATGTAAAAATAATTGAATATTTTTATATCTGCCTAATTGATTTTAAGTCCTGGGGTTGGCAGGTGCAGGGGGAGTAATTTTTTACTCAAAGGGGAACAAGCAGAAGGAGTTTGCCTGAAGCATAGGAAGAAAAACCAATAATGGAGCAGAGTGGTGTGGCCTCATCAAAGGGTTGGAGATTGCTATCAAGATGGGCATAACGAAGCTTACGGTCTTAGGAGACTCCCTTATCATTATCAGAGAAGCTAGATGTATAGTCGGAAAAAGAAAAGATCCCACCTCAAAAATGCATCATCTCCTACTCTGCATTAGCAAAGAGTTTCATGAACTTACATTTCTGCATATTGTGCGAGGACTAAACGGTCAAGTTGACGAAATGGCAAATATCGGAGTCAGGCTTTCGTATGGCATTCTAAGTTGCAACAATGATGCCTTGGAAAATTCTTGGATCCCCTAGACTAAGGTTAGTCTTAATGATTTGGGATCATGCCCACATCTATTGGCACTATATGTCTCATAGGATTCAATACTTTAGAGGGACAAAATTTTTAAATACTTGGGAATTCTCCCTTGGAATTTCAACGGCTCTCCCATTCCTCGTTAACTCCCCTTGCACGCTCCAATTTAAGGCATTAAACCAACTCGCTAGTTGGCCGGCATGCGAGCTGGGTACTGGAGTATATCTATGCTTCCTAGTCTTCATCTCGTCGGCTTCAGAGCTCTGCAGGTGTTGCTCGTTGCTTCGAATTTCTGTGTTGGCAGGAGTATGGATTGACATGGTGTTGGGCGTCCTCAAGGGCGGGGTGATATGTTTTTTCATGGTGTTGGGCGTACTCGGGGAAGGGACGAAGTGACTCAGAAATATGGAAGGTGCTTCAAGGTGGGGAGAGGCCCTAATGGAGGTTGCAGTCGAGGTTTGCAGATGGATGAAATGAGGGGAGACTCGGCAGAGGCTAAGAGAAACCCTAGGCTCGGTCCTTGTTGCAGGCACGCCGAGGTTGGGAATGTGCAGGGGCAGACCAGGAATCGCAGCATTTCAAAGTTTGAAGTGGAATTCTTGGACCGCTTGCAGGAGCTGAAGCTGCAAGCCAGGATGATTCGACGTGAGAACTTGGAGCATAAGAAAATCTTAACTCGCCTTCACAATCTGGCGTATGCTACTCACTCCGAGGAAAAAGCTCAGTACCAGAGCATTACTGAGAAAGTTGAACACCTGGAAGAGACCCTTGGTCTTGCTTACCCGCATAAGGCTCGCAAGCACAAAGTTTCTGGCAAAGATCTGGAAGACATCAACAAGAAGATGGAAAAATTGCAGAATTTCATGGCAAACGCAGGAAATTTCGTGGACCTCAGCGCAAAGAAGAACGGGGCAGCAATCTCCGTCGGCGCTGCCATGGATATTGGTCTGCAGTAACGGATTAGTCGGTTCTAGTCTCAAGTTGGACCTTCTTTAGCTCTGTTATGTTTTTAATGCTTTTTAATAGTATGTTTAAGGTGTATGGAACTCTTAGAATAGGCACCAGCTGTAATTTTGGTAACCTAGAAAGTTTGAAACTCCAGTTTTGTATAAGGCAACATCATAACAATGTTTTATTTCTGCATACTTCTCCTAGGGCAGTTCATAAGATGTTACAGTTATCATAGGACAGGAACATACAATGATAGTTACCAGTTAGAACATGATGAACTTGGGGTGATGGATGTCTTCCTTTCATGGGAGGAATCTAATCAATCTTTGTTATGTATTTTCCCTCTTTTTATATAATCAAAGCTGGCTAGCCGTTTCTGTTGAAAAAAAAAATTGATTTTAAGTCAAACTATTTGACTTTTAATTAATTCAAAACATTCACATATTTCTTTAAAGTTTTTTAAGTTTGTAAAATATATATATTAAATTAAGCATTTTAAAAATTAAAAAATCATTTTTATTATTTTAAAATTGAACTTCCTAATTTACTAATTTTAATTTTTATTATTTTAAAATTGAACTTCCTAATTTACTATTGGAGAGTTGGTTTGATTTAACTATTTTTATTTGGTTATAAAAGCAATTGTAAGAAAAAAAAATCAATAATAATTTAAAAAAACATGAATATGCCATCTGTATACAATCATTAATTAAAAATAATTATTTATTTATTTACCATTTACGTAACGTATAACTTATCATTAAAATCTGTCATTTATGCATTCCCCTCATTAAGTATTTGTCGTGGTGATTGTACTTTGGTTCTTGATGGAAAGTGGAAACTCGGTGTAGTTGGATGCCATATTCTTCGTTGTTGTATGTCCGGTGTAGCCGGATGCTTCGTGGCTATCTGTATCCCAGCGTTTTGATTAATGCCCAGGCATGTTTCCAGCAATTTGTAGTTGCAACTTAGAAGAAACTAATAATTCTCTAACTACAGCAAAACCAAAGACCCGTTGCATGGACAAAAATCGAGACATAAGTCCCCATATTGAGATCCTTGTTGGCCATAGTGTTTTTATATCTTTCGAAGGATTTTTTATGAGCCACACATTTAACGATTTTTTTTTTTCCTTTTAGATTGTATATTTGTAATTTTATTAGAATACATTGACATGTTAATAATAACAAGTTCAAAGCGGTTTACTTTTATAGTTTTATTTCTTTTTAATTTCAAATGAGAATTAAAATAATATTTTTATATTTTGTAAATATAAAAATATCAAAAGTGATGAGTATAAATAAGAAAGATAGTATTAACTTAAAAATTAAATTTATCAATAAAAAAGATTTAGGAAAACCTCATTTACATAGCAACATTCTTCTCAACCACCCGATCTACACTCAATTGACAACTAGATTAATTAATTAATTATTTTCTATGACATTGTTTTTAAAGCTATTTCTTATGAAAAATACTCTACTAAGAATTAAATATAAAAATGCTTTTTAGAATTATAGGTTTATTTGTTAAAAAAAATAAACAATTAACTAGAAAACCTAGGTTATCATCCCCCTACGCAGTTCTAAGTATACATCAGACCTTTTTTTTTCCTGGGTTTTACATAACATATCTTAAATAAATATTTTGTATCAACACCATGTTATTATATAGACACCTACTATTTCTCAAATTATTGCAATTTGAATTTATATAATTTCAAACAAAACACAACTATAATGAAATGTCGTAGAGAAACATCAACCACTTGAGAACAAGATGCAAATTGAAAATAGATGTGACTCACAAATGGACATAAATATCATACTAAAAAACTATGACTTGTTCCACTTACAAAACTTTTCATATGTTGTAGGAGATTGTTTGTTTAATGCGCTACATCTATTACTTCATTTTAGATACACATCAAAAGAAAGAACAATTGAGCATTTTAGGGCTTGTTTACAAAAACCAGATGAAGAAGCAATCACATTTTATCAAGTTGAACTAAATAGATATTCATAAATAGAAATGCATAATGTTATGAGCCACAAGTGACTATCTAAACAAAATGTTTAGATGGACATTAGTTGACATAGCTCCAAAGAGTAGAGGGCTATGGGGGGGCATTTTCTACATTGGACATCAAATTGACTAAAAATACAAATAAGAATTTGGTCGAAAACTAAAAAAATCTATTTGTGTTTCAACTTAAACTTGCATACAAAGAAGTCACATCAAAGCTACACTAAATTACTCAATCAATCTTAAGCCCTTTTTTACCACCTTCCCTCCTCTTTTTCCCATTTTATTAGTTTATTATAAAACTAAGTTATGGTCCTCTTTCCATACTCTTATCTCTTAGATTAGCTTAATTTTTTTTACCATTCTCCTCATTAGCTACTACATTAAAACAGACCTAAACTATTACATAAGAACATTTTTAAGACGCAGGTATAAGCAGCTTTGTTGCTAATTTCACTTCTTAAGTTAAAAAGCTTGTTAGTGTTTTTATAAAATATTTTTATTATATTATTATGAGTGTGTGTGTGTGTGTGTGTGTGTGTGTGTGTAAAACATCATATTATATAATAATAAAAAAGAGTACATAACAGATGCAGAGGCCCATGACCAGTGCAAGAGAGCTGAAAGATAGTGCTCTAGATTTTCAACAAGCTCCCAGAACCCCTAAAGAGTACATTAACAAAACTGCTCACAAAAAGGCCATTATGGCAGGTATACAGAATCTAAACATCCATGCCATTACAAACTTAAGGCTATAGACTAAACATAAGCCATAATAGTAGGATGACATGCAACTTGAGAGATGCCCATCTAAACCTTGTCGTCCATACCATAACCTGTGAAAGGGCACGTCGTGGCAACCTGAACCTTGTTGTCATCGGTGATGAAGCTGGAACCAACAGGAGGAACATCACAATTGTATTATGGTCAACAATGTCCATCCTATTGTAGGAACCCTGACCATAAATGATACTGAGAATAATGGAAAGCTTTTGATCCATAAGATCTATTTTAAAACCCAATTTTCTCGATTACGCCGATTATCAAACACCATGTCCCAAAGAGCATTAACCCACTCTGAATTGGAATCAATATCCAAAGAGGAGTGCATCCCCGTGAAATACAATGAAGGAGAGTTTTTGGTTGAAGAAGGCAGGCCCCACAGGGGCAAGAGAGGCGGCATCTGCTCACCAAAAACCAGAGAGTGACAACAATTGTCGAACCATTCCACATAGTAGCTATAGTTTTCAGACTTCTCATCCTTTATCAGCAAGGTGGAAGTCACATTATTGTAGACCAAACCATATGAGGATGAATGAGCCATGGAGACCTCAGAGAGCGAAGACGAATATACAACATCCCAGGCACAAGCACGACCCCCCCGACCACGATGGGAACGACACCGCAATCGTAAACAAGGCATAACCCAGAGCCGAAATAAAATAACCACAAACTCGAGCAGAGACTGGAAATGAAGGAAATGCCAACATGAATTTATAAGCTGCTCAAGAGGTCTTCCCAAGTGACTGAAGCACATAAGAGACCCCGTCCTTAAGTGCTCCATCTTGTCCAGAGTTACGGTACTAATACCTTCATTCTGCAAAATCCAACTCAAACTAGTTGCATTTATTTTTTCCATCCCATGAATTTACTTCCACTGCCACAATCTACCTTGAAGGAGCATGTAAGGATTATGCAGAGACCGTCCTAAGCACTGGTGAGGCCAAAGTCGTATTCTCGCATTTTGATACCAAGATAAACGAGAGAGAAGGGTATGAGGAAGCCCCCATCTGTCCCTCACAATAAATCTCTATGTATAGTGCATTAAGGCATAGAAGTCACCCCATCCGGGAGAGGAAATAAATGGGAAGTGACTTATGATGAGGTGCATTTCCACCTAAATCAATTGAGAGATAACATCCCCTCTGGTATTCTTATGAGTATATTAATAAAAGAAGATATAAAGGATATAAAAAATCATTTTAGATATTTTTATGAATTATATTAATTTTTTTTAACAGAAATGAGAAAGAATAATTATATTATAAAAGGAAGAGTATACATACGCCCCCATGGCAGCAAAATTCAAAACAGACGAAACTAGAGTTTCAAAGCAAAACATAGTTATAAATACTTCCATTTGTTTAGAGAATTTGAATCCTTTATCAAAACTATACCTACTACTTTTGACAAAATATACGTTAACAAACTGACCTCCTAAAACTATGCAAAAAAATATCTATAAACTTATACATAAAGAGAGAAACATATTCATTCATGTGGGATGACTTCTTCGACTTCGGGCTGTGAAACATAATCTTCTTCCATGGGGGAGGCCTATGCGTGTTCTCTTTTAGGCTCATGGTTCCACGGGTACAGGACATTGACATCAACTTGCGCACTTCCAGAATCTCCTTTAATTGAACAAAATGATTCTCATGGCGCTCGACTGAGTTCATGCTAATCCCCTGAATAGTCTGACGCAACTCTGCCATCTTTCCACTCACCCCATCCAACTTAGCGTTTAGGACTTGCTATATTTCAGTTATGCATCTCTTCAGCTCTTCAACTTCCTTGGTATGGACTCTGTATCCAGTCTCGACATCTTCTAAACGAGTTTCAAAGCGGGTCAAGTCCAGACCCTTCTGCCTAGACTCCTCTAGGCATGCTTTAGCAACTTCAAAGATACACCTAGCCATTTTATTGAGATCCCTCATCCCCTCTTTAATGGCCATTATCTCCTGCATAACGTACTTCAGACCAGGGTCTCCCTCTGGATGATGCATCTTTGAATCCTTCCTCATTATGAGACCTCTCTCATCCATAGCAATATCCTTCTGAACCAACAAATCCTCACTATAAGCAGAATTCTTAGAACAATGCAAATAGGAAAAAATCATATGGAGCTCCCATATATCCTCTTGCACCAATAAGGACGAAGGGATCGCCATTATTCCCCAACAATCTTCGTACCACTTTCCTAATTGCACAGCACGGATGAGGGAATGTGAAATAATGGAAAGAATGAAGAGACAAGACCCTCTCGTGCCAGCTTGTAATGTAGACCATCCATCTATCATGCCGCATAAATGTCGGCAAGCTTCAACAATTAACCATCTTCTCTTGTGCAGAGTGATCATTAAGGCAGGCTTCGAAAGGTGGGCATTCGTTAAGGGATAACTCCCCCTCCTTTAGGCTAGTTCCCTTGTTAGCCATATAGTCCACTTTCTTATTGTGACACCTTTTTATGTGAAAGAAGTAAATCTTGGTGGATCTTGGAAAGAAGTTGATGATTCGTTTTTTAAAACCATTATTTTCCTCCTTATAACTTTGCAAAGAGTTCATGGGTTGGATAACTATCCAAGAGTCTCCAAAAACCATAAAATCTTCAATCTGGAGATCATACATGCACTCCATTCCTTGTTTCAAGGTGACCCATTCATCATAATTATTCAATCGCTTTCCCAATCCCCATGCATAAGTTATGATAATATTTCCTCCTAGATCATAGATAACCCCACCCGCACCTACCTCCCCTATTTACGAATTATATTAATAAAATTAGTATATTTTTGAAATTAATGAATCATGGAAAAAAGAGCAAACAAATGCAAAAGACAACTTAAAAAACTTTATGTTATTTTTAATATTAGAAAAATAAAAAATAAAAAATATATTTGTAATGATTTTCAAGATTATTTGGTACCAAAATGGTTTAGTAAATAAAAATATATAAAATTTGTAATGATTTTCCTATTTGGATACCATTTATATTGACGCATTAATCATAACAAACATAAAATTCTTATATCCCATTAACATGATGCATGGTTTATATCTAAACATAGAATTTGAATCTTTAAACTTTGCAATACATAGAATCTAAATCAATATGGTGTGGTGTTCCGAACCAGCTAATCTGAAACCATGAAGACAACCAAGTAACCTAATCCATGGGCAAGCCCATCCTCTGCTGCCAAGAATTTTGACCTTTTCTTAAAGGATCCAACATTTTGAAATTTCAAACAAATGAATAGATCAACCCAATAAGTTAAATAATAATAAACTTGTAAAAAACGAGTCCATGTTGCCTACCAATGAACCTCTTCACACATGGGGAATTCGGGAAAATAATTTCGCCAAAAAAATTACATTTGTTCATGAAATAATGAAGTCAAGTAGACAACGAATCCGGGCTTATACCGAGGATTCCAATCAAATGTAGTGATTTCGGACAATGACGTTCCATACGGAAGCAAGAGCGAATTGCGATCCCAAATTAAATTTGGACCAGGCATCTTTTTTGAACAGTTAAACAACATGCTTAATTCAAGTAACGATGGACATCCTGATGTGTTACAAGATGAATTAATAATCATAAAAACCAGTGGAGACTAGAGAGATGAGAACACACTGAAAATGTATTTTGAATGTAAACATTCCCTCATCACCCCGACGAAAAAATGGGCAAATCAGAAGGGAGCCGTGTGTGATCATACTCAACAGAATGCATACTCCCAAAAATCTACGGTCAACGAGCGACCCCGTGGTGCTCAAGCGAACAAGATAGGAAGGGAAGTTGATTGATTGATTGAGGTTCCCTTGAGGTACAAACATCTAGTGAAACAATGGGTACCAAAGGATATTCCTCAACTAAACATATATTTTTGTATGAACGAGGGGATATATCGAATTGCACCATAGTCATTACATGGTTTGGGGTTGTTTTGCATGGATGGTATAGAGGTCAGTTACGTCAAATGTACAGAATTGATGGAGTATATTGGACCCTGTTACAACTACAAAGATTGGATGCACCTGGTCCAATATACACAAAGTATGCGCAGATATGGATTCTCAACAAATTATTTACAGCTGAAAGACAAAGGTCAAAATAAAGGAGAACCGTTGTAAATTGACGGAAGGCCAAACGCTATAGGGAATATTGTGAGGTTTATAAACCGTACACAACTAGGGTCTACAATTAATCAAACCAACTGCATATTTGAGGGGCGTGAAGGAAACCATGTTTTTATATGTGCCATTAAATAAATAGCTGTAGGGGAAGAGTTGCTTATTAATTACAATTTGAATCGAATAGATACACACACGGTTACTATGGGAGTGGTACATCTAACAATTTACCCAACCTTTTATTATTGAATTTAACATCTTAAGGATTTTTCGTTAGTCTATTGTTATAATTTCGTTTAAATTTTCTATATTTACTTCGCAAGGTAGTGAATGGGGCATCTCCCCAGCAGCTGGTCAGAGGAGTACAACATCCTCGAGGCAGCAGGTATACATCTTTGTAATAGTACAAATATAATATGAAAAAAGAGTTGTTTTTGCTGTGTTTTTTCATGAGTATATTCGTTTGGTTTATATAATGTTATTTGTATATTTGTTGCATAGTGTTGATCGGGGAAACCACCTAGGTGTTGATCAGACGACAGCAGCCTCAGCGCAACATGTATACCTTATTGTAATTGTACAATTTAAATACATCAAAATGTTTTCTTATTATGTTGTTTCCGTGAGTATTTTGGTTTCGATTAGATAATTTTTTCTATGGTTTTTGTTGCAGGGTGTTGTAAGGGGTTCCTCCCTATTAGTAGATCAGGGCAAGTCCCCTACCATTGATCAGATGAGTAGACAATCCTCGAGGCAACAAGTATAATTCATTGGAATTGTACAAATATAATATGGAGCATAATGTTTTTTTGTTATGTATTTTTCGTGTATATTGGTTTCATTATGATAATGTTTTCTACATTTTTTTTTCAGGGGGATGATCGAGGAAAGTCCCAAGCTGTGGATCAAACGATACCAGCATCGAGGCATCAGGTAAACCTAATTGTAATTTTAGGAATCTATCATGATCGATATGTTTTATTAATATACTTTTTTCCTCAGTCTATTACTTTCACGTCAGTAATGTTTTATATATTTTTGTTGCAAACCACTGATTCGGCATATGATCTAGCGTCAGAGAAATCAATAGATTTTGATGTGGATGATTTGATGTGCGATGCTGACATTGGTTCTTCTCTAGAACTGATTAAGATGATAGAGAAGACCTTGAAAAAAATTAATGAGGATATCCTTCGTATGTTATTCATTCTGTCGCAGACAGATGAGATTAGAACAAAGGTTGATGTCTTGGTAAAGAGATCTCAGGCCTTGAAAGTAAGTTGCGGAATCTTGAATCATAATATAAATTAATTTAGTATTTTATCATTTTTACTTGTATATGATGGTGAACTAAAATATGGTTTGAATTGACAAGATTTTTTGCGCCCACACATTAGTGGTCAAGGCGGGGTTGGCACTAGAGACGCTCGTGGAGAGTCGTCACATGAGAAAATGACTCCATGTGCATCTCATGTGCCATTGTTGTCGACTGAACAGTTGGAAACAGGTTCTGCAACACCCCAGGGGCCAACTGTGAATGAACCTGCTAGTGACCGACGCACACCAGATCATGTAAAAGAAGGGGTAGATGCAGAGATTGCTAGGATTGATATTGTTGAAGCAACATTTCCTGGATCTTCCTGTGTCACTAGCACAGGTACACTACAGACCACATTTTTGGTGCACAAAGAGCTCGTTCCAATAAATATAGAGAAGATCCCAGGTATTTATACATTGTTCAAGTTAGTGTTTTTAATTTTATTGTAATATATCGATAAAACATCGTTTTTCAACTAATGATGCCATGATCGTTTTGCAGGAAATTATGTTTTTTATAAACATCTTAATGATTTGTCATTGGATATCTTTGGGCTCACCATCCACACACGGTGGGATAAACAAAGTAAAAATTTAAAAGATGAGCTCAATAATCGCTTGGTTGGCTTGTTCGGCAATGAGACCTTTAATCGAGTCGAGGTCCTAAACAAGGATGGACAGCATATGAAGATTGTTCAAAACCAATATAGGGTTCATCTAGAAAGGAAACCTAGGTAAGAGCGCCCTCCGATGATTTGAACAAGAGAGTGGAAATCCCTACTGGAAGATGGAAAGGAGAGGGCTCTGAGAAAAGAAGGAAATCTACCACCGAGCACAGAGAGGTATGCAATACTTTCCGCAATGTAATTCTAAACGTTATTGTTATTAATTTCAAATTTGAAACATCTAACGTATTTCAACACTTTCATAGGCTGTCAGACACATCAAAGGCCACAAAGGAAAGACAAGAAAAAAATGGTTAGCACAAGCTTGGGCCTGGTGCTTATTCGAATTTGGTGGCATGAATTGTAAGTATTGAAAAACCAATATTGCACCCAAATAATAAATTGAAAATTATTTCCGTTTTATTGCACTGCAAAAGGTAAATTCATGACGTTATGCAAATATGCAGGCCAACCGATTCAAGGAAGTGCCAACTAAGGAAGACTTGAAGCTTGGATTCCAGCAAGGCTTTGGAATTGTTGTTGAACGCCGAAAAAGCTTGTATGGGAAAACATGGTCTTTTGGAGATCCACCTTGCGCACAAGTATATAAAATCAATATAGTTTAATGAAGATTTATTACTTGTGCAATCTATTCATTATCAATTTTTTCCATAAACTATTGATTATGTTTTAAGCAGGAAAGCAGCAA
The DNA here is from genome assembly GCA_027924585.1 of Larix kaempferi. Taxonomy (NCBI): domain Eukaryota; kingdom Viridiplantae; phylum Streptophyta; class Pinopsida; order Pinales; family Pinaceae; genus Larix; species Larix kaempferi. Next base: position 5,881,799 of record BSBM01000502.1, read on the forward strand.
TCCACTTAATTTCGAGGATGGAGAACAACCAATCCAAGACAATGCTATGAATCCTTGTAATTAATTTATTCATATGCTACAATTTTAAATATTGCATTGCATGTGGTCATTATTAATTGTATTTTTCCATGTTTCAATTGTAGAGCATGTAGAGGGTCACACTGTACAGGATGATCCTAGACATAAATATGAAGTACATGATGTGGCCACAACAGGTGAAAAAACGCCTTTGTAATGTTTTTTTTAAAATAAAATACTTGTCATTATAATATGAGAAGATATCAATCTAACATTTTCACATTATTGCAGCAAATCTGGACCTCTTACTGTAACATCCACGTCGCGAGTACTCTACTAGGAAAACGGCATGGCAAGTTGATGAAGCCCCAAGAACTAAACAGCAAGTTCCAGAAGATGATTTTCTTGCTAATTTTGTCAAGAGAAAAAGACCTAAAAAGAAATGACTAAAGAAACACTATATGTACTTATTGTTTATAATATAATGTCATGCATAATGTTTTGCCTATTGAATGAATGAATGTTACCTTTTTTTGAATGAATGGTAAATGTTTCTTTCATGATGAAATCCACATGTTTGCACTTTTTTTTCGAGTACATGCATTGGGTGTGGGGGATTGAGAGTGATGTGAAGGGGGAAGGGGTCATAAGAGCTTCCACCTTCACGTGGTTGGACTTGTTCAGTAGAGAATATTAAATTATTCTTGAAAGAAAGAGGAGCTCAATGAGACCACATAAGTGTCAAACATTAGAGATTTCATACTGTATTATATCATGGATTTTTATTGGATATATTTGGAATTTTATTGACTAGTTACTTCACCCACGACTACTACACTAACCTTTTTGGACCATCCATTTCTTCAACGTTTTTCTAGTGTTGATTTATTGCTAATTTTTATTATTGTTGATTCAAGTTTTTTGTTTAATAGATGTCACCATCAAAATGGTTCCCTAACATCATATCAACCTAGAACTTTGTATACCTTGTATATTTTTTTGCATTTTAAAACAAATTCAAAGTTTTTTGTCTAGTGGCATTGCCTTAAAGGCTCTAGAACTAGGATTTTCATATCTATTTTTTTTATTTTTTCAGCATCATATTCATAATATATTTTTTTCTATTGGCATAGCCTTAAGGATGACAGAACTAAGGTTCCCATATCTAATTTTTCAGTAGCTGATTTGGAGATTTTTGGTTTGTGGAATTAGAACTAGTGTTTCAACCTAGTAAACATATCAGTTTAGACTAGTGGGCCTCACCCATGTGGATTTAAACCATGCTCATGATGGCACATTACTATCCAAATTCCCAACATTAGCGGCAACTCGTGGAGAAAACTAGTTGGGATTGCTATATATATATTTCCTTATGCTTATTTAAATATGGTATGCAGGTTCACAATGTTATTGTATCTTGTTCACCTATACCATTACCTGCCTTGGCATTTCAACTAATATTATGTTTGATAGAAAGTACAATATATTCAATTAATTTAATTTATATAAATATAGATATAGAAAAGAAAACTTGCAATTAATTGTGGTTCTGATGTAGGACAAAGGTACTTAATTCTATTGAAGCATCTTTAAGATTTGATGCCATATCTAGTGTAGGTTTCCAAATGTATTGTTTCAGGCTTGTTAACTTGATTAGGTATCTACCATTGCACACCTTCTGGGAAGCAAGGATAGTATACAAAATAATACCATTTATGTGAGAAAGGTTAAAGAAAGTCAATTAGTTGAAATCAAAGTGATTTTCCTTCGATTTGAATATTGTGTGTGAAGTTCAATAACAATATGTATCCCTAAGAAATTTGTATTCATTGACATTGACATCTAGACGGAAAATATATCCATGATTTTGATCATTTTTTTTGTGTGAGGAGAATTTCCTTCAACCTGTGAAATGTTTGACAAGATTCTAGTGGATAAGGACTAACAATATTATACATCTATGATATCAAAATTCAAGGAGTGTCTTAGTTGCAATATTACATCTATACATCTATGATAACAATAATATATGATATTACATCTATGAAATCTATGATAACAATATTATACATGTCATAAAGTATGAAACTATTCATTAATTGCTCTTATCTAAGGATTTGCCACATGGTTGTCTAATAAAAGCCATGGTCAAACCATTCATTCAACAATCTATTCACTTCATCTAAATGAGTGAGAATGATAGCAGAAGGAACTTTGGAAACAATTTTTGAGAACAGGTACAACATTGACAATTGTAGGTGAAGTCCGTTTGGAACTAATTTTTTTTAAATTCCTCTGACGAAAAATGTCGTCGGACTTTGTCTTTTGTCTGTGGTTACTTCCTATGTAAGTTCCATCGGATATGCGACGAAAATTTCGACGTCTACTTAGTGGGATATCCAACCTTTCCCTATGTAAGTTCGGTCGGATATGCGATGGAAAGTCCAACGTTTATTTGGTTGGATATCCGACCCTTCCCTATGTAAGTTATGTCTTATATGCGATTGACAGTCTGACATTTTCTTGGTCGGATATCCGACCCTTCCCTATGTAAGGTATGTCGGATAGGCGACGGACAGTCCGACATCTACTTGGTCAGATATTTGGCCCTTCAGTATGTAAGGTATGTCGGATATGCGATGTACAGGCCAATGTCTTCTGGTGTCGGTTAATCGAAATTTTTGGGTCAGATATCCGACGAGATCTTCTTACTATCGGATATTCGCCGAAGTTGAACCAACGTTTAAAAAAAGAGAGGTTTTTCAAATTGTCAATAGCGTGATGTTGAAAATCGGACATATATGCCGTCGGATTTTGGGTTCAGATTTTCATGTGCTTGATTATGTTTAGGTTCTCTTCTTAGACTACAACACCCTTGATTTGGTTTTCCTAGAGACCAACTTTTGCCCAACTCCTCTCCTAGTGGTTATGTCACCTTTTTTGGGTTCTCTACCTGCATCCATTCATAATTACCACCTCTTCCTAAACTACATCCTCTTTCCTATGACAGCATCGACATCATCAACCTTCATTCCTCTACAACCTATAAGAACCCTAACCAAACTCTAGGGTTTCAACCACTTTGGTCTTGATTTATTTATATCAATGGATCCTCATAATAATCAATTCTCTAAAGACACATCGAAAAATTTGCATAGTATTTTCCAAGAATTAGCCAATGCCCTCATCAAATCCCTCAAGCTACAACCTCAGGATTCCACCTCCACTTTTTAGCTAAAAACTCATTTCTCCTTACCTAAATATTATCACCCAATGCATGAAGATGTCCCAAAATCTTGGATACACAATTTTACTACACATTTTTATACATGTCCAACCATGATTAAAGAACAATGTTTTCTTCTTGTAGTAAATCACTTAGAAGGCCTTGGTCAAGCATGGTGGCTGCCTCACCAAGTTTTTGTCGAGGTATATGTGGAAATCAATGAAAAATAGATTGGTAGCAACACCTCTAGCATTATTACAACATGGGATTCCTTGTGGCAGACTTTGAGAAGGAAAATTTATCCCCCAAGTTACCTATCTAACCGCATGTGTAAATGGTTGCAGTTATGTCAATCCCTAGGGAAATCTCTATAATAATTCATTGCATTATTCACCAAGTTCCACCTTTAGCTACAGGTTAGATATCCATAATAGGTACTATTATGGTTTGCTTACTATTTTTCATAATAAAATCACTATGTTTAAAAGCAGTACCCTTAACTAAGCCTTCCTTTGTGCCCTTACCATTGAACATAAATACAACCAAAAGCCTTGATTTCAACCCTTTTGAACTCTTAACCCTAGCTCAAACCTTAATATCGCCTCTTTCAAAACCCTTAACTACAACCTTAACTCTTCCAAATCCCAGAAACTTGGACCATCTCAATCACATACTCCCTCCAATCCAACCTCTCATCCCAATGTTTTACATCATCCATGATGGTGCCACTATCACAAAACCTTAACTCATGATACTGCAAAATGATGATTCTTACAATTTTAATCTCAAACCAAAGCCTTAATTTCATATGAACAATATAGCGGCTTTGTCATATCCCTTTCTTCCACCTCTTCCAAGGTTATCTCTCCAAAAATGCAACCACACCAACACCTCATCACTCTTGATGACCCAATTCAACTCACCCTTAAAACCAACTCTGTTTAGACATTTTTCAACCATATGCTACTTCCTACCACCCTTCAACCTTTACCTTATCATATTGGTTTGGTTTACCAAGATGAACCTTGTCCGTTGATAGATAAATGTTTCCTATTTAAGTTTGTCATTAACCCTCTCTAAGATATCATAGCCTATGATATATCTCCTTTGGATTGTTTAAAATTACTCCTCAACATTCCCTTGTTAAATTTTTTAGCATTAATTCACAATACTCTAGGATCTTCACTGAGAGAATAACATATACAGTATATCAATGCATAACAATCACAATAAGCATGACAAGCATCATAAGAATCAAAAGCATGAGAGACAAGAGACGCAGAGTTTCCATGGGGAAAACCCTAAGGTGAAAAACCCCACAACTTCCTCAGAGATAGAGAGAGCAATGGCTCAACCAAAGTACAACCAAAATACACTTGAGATAGTCTCCTAGAAGTAGATGATACTCCTCCTCACTAGTGCGCCACTTTATGAGTGAGAGAGATATGACTTTCCGAATGATCTAAATAGAGATCTCCTGATCTCTATTTATACTAACCTATTTTCCCAGTGGCCTTATGGAGCCGACTTGTCTAGCTAGGTACATCCACAATATAATATATATTTCAGGGCCGACCCCACACATGGTGGTCTAATAACCCATCGGCAAGTACACACACTTGCGACACTTGTTAATCCACATGACGACACTTACTTATAGAGGAATAACACATCTCTAATAAGGGTACAATAAATATATATGAAATACATAGATGAAATACATTCCGAAGTTACATATACATCAACACTCCCTCTTAACTAGGAAGGTATTTCTCGACACAGATCTGCTAGACAAGTCTTCTTCTCGGGATCATCGTCATCATCATCGTCACTGCTGCTGCTATCTCAACCAATCTCTGACTCTACTCGTCATAGGAAGTTCTACAGAGCCAATCCTTTTTCATACTGGATGTAGGCCCACCACCTGCAGGTCTTCGTCATCACTGGCCATACTGTGGAAATCTCAGGACTTATTACGTGCGTCGCAAAACCTTAAAAGAGTCTCTTGACTAGAAAGAACCCTAAAGAGCATCTAAGGCCTTTTTCATCCTGTCCAAATCTCCAAAACTTATTACATGTGACCCCACCACAAAACCTCGAAAGAGAATCCCAGGACTGATTACGAGCACAAGACTCAACCTATCGGATCTCCCAGGGCACAAATTACATGTGGTCACCACAAAACCTTGAAAGAGCATCCCAGGGATGATTACAAGCACAAGTCTCAACCTATCGGATCTCCCAGGGCACAAATTACATGTGGTCATGGAAAAACCTTGAAAGAGCATCCCAGGACTGATTACGAGCACACGGATCAACCTATCGGATCTCCCAGGCCACAAATTACATGCCATAGGATAAAACCTCAAAAGAGCATCTGCCAGATATCCTAGGGCACAAATTACATGCCATAGGCAAAACCTCGAAAGACTATCTGCAGATCTCCCAAGGCACAAATTATATGTCCTCCCAAGCAAAACCTCGAAAGAGCATTTTCCAGATATCCCAGGGTACAAATTACATGTCGTAGGCAAAACCTCGAAAGACTATCTGCAAATCGTCTAGGGCACAAATTACATGCTTATCTGCACAACCTGTTCCACGGCCACACAGTATCAACCTGATACTCACCATACATCATCCTGATGTACACATGATCATCCTGATCATCATCACTGCAACATCCTGCTGCATGTCATCTGGAGCAACATCCTGAAGCTCGTCATCCATGATCATCCTGATCATACAATGCATCTACCTGATGCATACCAAGTATCTACCTGATACATATCATCATACATGATCCACCTGATACAAATACAAATACATGATACATATAATCATACATGATCCACCCGATCATACAATGTATCCACCTGATACATATACAGATACATGGTCCAAGCATCCAACATGATGCATATACAAAATACATACAAATGATCCTACTGATCATATCCAACATCCAGCATGATGCGTACATACATATAAATGATCCAACTGATCATATCCAACATCCAACATGATGCGTACATACATATACATATAAATGATCCAAATGATCATATCCAACATCCAACATGATGCATACATACATACATATAAAAATGATCCAACTGATCATACCAAAACATCATCCTGATGCTCATCATCCAGCACTTACATCCACAGCCATGTGAAGGATCCTCCTTCCAACATGCTTGGAATGGCTTCAGCAAATGTTTCCATCACTTCTTCCTCGAAGTGTCCTCGATCTGAAAAACACCAAGCCTCTCCCTAAAGTACTCAAACTTCACCCTGGCTAGTGGCTTCGTCAGCACATCTGCAATCTGCTCGTTCGTCACAACATACAGGAGCTTCACAGCTCCTCTCTGCACCATATCCCTGATATAGTGATATTTGATCTCTATGTGTTTCGACCTGTCATGAAACACTGGGTTCTCAGACAGCTTCACACAACTCTGGTTATCACAGAAGATACCAGTAGCATCCAACGGGAGATCAAATAACTCAGACAGTAGCTTCCGTAGCCATACTGCCTCACAACTAGCTGAACAGGCTGCAATATACTCTGCCTCAGCTGTACTCAATGCTACGCAGGATTGCTTCCTGCTAAACCAAGAGATCACACCTGATCCCATACTGAAGCAGCACCCAGATGTGCTCTTCCTATCTGCAGCACTGCCAGCCCAATCTAAATCAACATGACCCTGTAGGTTAAACTTTTGATTCGCCTCATACTTGAGTCCATAATCCACTGTACCCTTCAGGTACCTCAAAACATGTTTTACAACAACCAGATGAACACTCCTCGGATATGTCAGGAACTGACTCAATGTGTTCACCGCAAAGCAAATATCTGGTCTCGTGTTCGTCAGGTACATCAAGGACCTAATCATCTGACGATACATAGAGACATCAACTGGCTCAGATGAAGCATCACATAAAAGCTTTAGATTTGATGCCATGGGTGTGGCCATGGCCTTACAATCCATCATCCCAAATCTCTTCAGAATATCTACTATGTACTTCACTTGACCAAGGAAGATCCCACCTGAATTCTACCACACCTCCATACCTAGGAAATAATGCATCATTCCCAAATCTTTCATATTGAACTCAGCAGCAAGCTTCCTCTTAGTATCTGCAATCAATCTGTCATCTCCTGTTACAAATAAGTCATCCACGTACAGAAGTAGAATCACAGGATTTCCTTCCTCAACCTTATAGTAAAGGTTGGAATCCGCTTTACTCTTGGTAAAGCCCAAACTAGATAGGAAACTATCCATCCTACCATACCAAGTTATGGGAGCTTGTTTCAAGTCATACAAGGCTTTCTTCAATATGCACACATATGACTCCCTGTCATGTATTTCGAAACCGAATGGCTGCTCCACATATACTTCCTCTTCAACTACACCATTCAAGAAAGCAGTCTTGACATCCATCTGGTGTATTTTCCATTTCATCATTCCAGCCAGGGCAAGTACTATTCTGATGGAAGTATACCTGGCTACAGGTGCAAAAGTTTCTTCATAATCTATTCCCTCTTTCTGAGAGAAGCCACGAGCTATGAATCTTGCTTTGTATTTCTCTACACTGCCATCTGCAGCATGCTTGATTTTGTAGATCCATTTAGAATTCACAACAGACTTCTCTTTAGGTCTTGGTACAACATCCCAAACATCATTCTTCATTATTAATTAGCATTCCTCAACCATGGCATCCTTCCATTCTTTCTTTTTCGTTGCTTCTTCATAACTGGAAAGCTCTTTGTTCATAATGTCACAGAGTATAGCAACATAGCTGGTATGTGATCTGGTTCTCTTCTTTGCTCTGTGTTCTTCTTCTGGAATGCCAAATATTTCTGCATATTGAATGAGCTCTCTATCCCATGCAGGTTTCCTCTTGTGAGAGTTATCCTCACGGGGTGGATCTACAGGTTCTTGCAGATATTCAAACTCACGAACAACTTCTGGAACTGCTTCAGTCATGGTAGTGTCTTGAAATCTAGTTTCCTTAGGTTCTTCATAAACTTCGATAGGTGCCTTCCTTGATTTGATGAATGCTGATTTTTCATCAAATGTTACATCCCTGTTGACATCAATCTTCTTGAACCCTAGAAAGTATATTCTGTAAGCCTTCGAGCTTTCACTGTAACCCACAAAGATACCCTTCTTTCTTGAAGGATCTAGTTTAGTCCTCTTTTCCTTTGGGACATGAGTGTATACTGGACAACCAAATATTCTGAGATGGCTGACTTCAGGTTTCTTACCAGAAAAGACCTCTTTTGGTGTCTTGTTGTCCAATATCTTGTGGGGTGTTCTGTTCTGCACATATACAGCTGTTCTAGCTGCTTCTACCCATAGATGCATAGGTAGATCCTGGTCATGCAGCATTGCCCTTGCTGCTTCCATGATTGTTCTGTTCTTCCTTTCTGCAACTCCATTTTGTTGAGGATTATAAGGAGCAGTCAACTCCCTCTTAATCCCTGAATCACTACAAAGCTTCTTGAAGTCACCTGAGGTGAATTCTCCACCATTGTCGGATCTGAATGTTTTGATATTCTTGTCAGTTTGATTCTCTATCAAGGTTTTGAATTCCTTGAATTTATCAAACACCTCATCTTTGTTCTTCAAGAAGTATACCCAAGTCTTCCTGGAGAATTCATCAATAAATGAGACAGTAAACATACCCACTCAGAGAACTGGATGACATAGGACCACATACATCTGAGTGGATGATTTCTAGGATGTCTTTTGCCTTGCTTTCACTGCTTGGGAAAGCCTTCTTAATGTTCTTACCTTTTGCACATCCTTTGCAAACACCTTCATGTTTGGTCTTGATTTCAGGAAGACCCTCTATAGCCTTGCTTGCAATTGGAAGTTCCCTATAGTGCATATGAGCAAGTCTTCTATGCCAAAGTTCACTTGGCTCCATGGATTCATGTACCATGGCATGTTCAAGTTGTCCCTTCAATTTATACAAACCTCCCTCTTGCTCTCCAATCACTACTGCATCATCTATGTTCTTTCCCTTTGACCACATTAGGACTTGGCCATCCACAAATGCAACCCTCATACCTTTTTCATCCAATGCAGAGATGGAGAGTAAGTTCTTCTTGAGCCCAGGTACATAAAGGACTTCTTTCATCTTCAAATATTTTCCAGAATCTAGGTTGTAGGAGACTTCACCACTTCCTTTGATTGGGTATTGATAATCATCCCCAAGTTTCACCTTATGGGGTGATTCATGTTCAAATAGATTCACAAAACATTCCTTAAACCCAGTCATGTGTTTGGAATCCCCACTGTTAATCAACCAATCATTACAACCATGGGAGATAGTACCTGTGAGAGCAAAAATTAGAACATATTCTTCTTCACTTGATGAGTCATCATCACTATCACTTTCTTCCCTAGCCTTCTTCTTTGGGGGTTCATCATCTTCGGCAGCATGAGCATGATATCTTCTTTTTTTATTCTTCTTCTTCTTATTGAAGTTGTTGTTGTTGTCTTTCTTCTTCTTGGGACAATCTGAAGCAAAGTGTCCCTTCTCATTGCAATTGAAGCATCTGAGATCTTTCTTATCTTTATGATAATGGTGGTGTGAGAATCTCCTGCTATGAGATGATTCCTTTTTGGAATTGCCTTTCCTGGCATGTGTTGTGAGAGCTTGATCTTCATTTCCCATCTTTTCTTCTTGGGCCACAAGCCTAGCTTCTTCTTGAGAGCATTCTTCCCGCAATCTGTTGAAGGAGATCAACTTCTTCCTTGCACAAATTCCTTGAATAAAATAATCCCATGACCTGGGTAGGCCATTTAGAGTGGTCATCACCACTTCACCATTCTCCACCATTTCATCCACTGCTTCTATTTGTTCCTTGATCTGGGAGACCCTTGAAAAATAAGATTGAATGGTTTCTCCATTCTGAAACTTTACTCCTTTCAATTGGTTTGGCAGGGTCATCTTCCGATTTATGTTCTTCCCTTCAAATAGCTTGGTCAAAGAGTCAAACATCTCCTTGGGTGTCTTTAGAGAAGACACATGGGGTATGAGATGGTCTTTGATAGAATCAACAATGATTCTCTTTGCCTTGACCAAGTTCTTTTTATGCAATACTTTAGCCTCTTCATCCTCTGGGATAGGGATGTCTTCTTTTACATATGAGTCCAACTCATTCTCTTCCAAGATTAACCCAATCCTATACTTCCAAGCTCAGAAGTTATCAGCTCCTTCAAGCTTATTCTCAAGCTTGGTGTGGTGAGACATCTTAAAGAGTACTTCAAATGGAAATAGAAAATATTTAGGTCTTACCACTTGAAATTCTGAAAACTGGATCTGGTCTCGGATTAGGGTTTGTCAGAAAAACCCTAAAAATTCAAAATGTGAATTTCAATTTTCTGAAAGGATAGAAAAATGAGCCTTGATGAGATGATCAGCTTGGTGTATTCAGAATTTGAGATAAGCAAAGCTTTACCCTTCATATTTTCCTTTTTGTCCTCTCGGGTTCACTAGGGAGAGCCCTGAATTAGGGTTTGAGTTTCCCAGAGATCTACCCATACAAAAACCTCAATACAAAGCTCTAAACTTTGATTTTTGCAAGGAGATTCCAGCTATGTCTTCAGATTTCAGAAATTCCTATTTTTCTGGAAACCCTAATTTTTAGGGCCAAATCTGAAAATGCTCAAAATTGAATTATGATTGGACAAATAGATTCTCTTTGATGAGTAGAATCAATCTACTATACTGCTTTTTCAAAATCTGTGGAGAGAAACCCAATAAACAAGAAACTCAAGTTTTCGTCACTGCAAAATGTCTTCTTCTCAGGTTAGCTCTGATACCATGTTAAATTTTGAGCATTAATTCACAAAACTCTAAGATCTTCACTGAGAGAATAACATATACAGTATATCAATGCATAACAATCACCATAAGCATGACAAGCATCACAAGAATCAAAAACATGAGAGACAAGAGACACAGAGTTTCCCTGAGAAAAACCCTAAGGTGAAAAACCCCACAACTTCCTCAGAGATAGAGAGAGCAATGGCTCAACCAAAGTAAAACCAAAATACACTTGAGATAGTCTCCTAGAATCATATGATCCTCCTCCTCACTAGTGCGCCACTTTCTAAGTGAGAGAGATATGACTTTCCGAATGATCTAAATAGAGATCTCCTGATCTCTATTTATACTAACTTGTTTGCCCAGTGACCTTATGGGGCCGACTTGTCTAACTAGGTACATCCACAATATAATATATATTTCAGGGCCGACCCCACACATGGTGGTCTAATAACCCATCGGCAAGTACACACACTTGCGACACTTGTCAATCCACATGACGACACTTCCTTATAGAGGAATAACACATCTCTAATAAGGGTACAATAAATATATATGAAATACATAGATGAAATACATTCTGAAGTTACATATACATCAACATCCCTATTGAAAACAATGTTGTACCCTATATAGTGCCAACACCAACACTTACAAGCTAATGAAATATGGTCAAACCTATCAACTCACCTTAGTTCTCACTCCCCTTCCTTGCCCCTCAACATCTTACCAAGTCATTTTGCATAGGTGTATCTCCCTCACTCTTTATCCTTCTACTCAAGCACCTCTCTCCATATTACCCTAGTCCTAGCTTTCCCCCAAACTCTATAACACCGATTCATATATCCTTTCATTCCCTCTCACAATTATGTATCCTCTTATTCCTCTAATGATCTCAATAATTGCTACAAAAAAACATAATTCATCCATCAGAACCACCATTACACACTCTTGTGGAGCTGGACCTTTGTCCTCGACAGTAGCAATAAAAGAGAATTATTCCCTCCCAATACAGGAACAACTTCACATGGATTACTTCTCAAGTGTAGTTATAGACTCAATTCATCAACACTCTACCATATTTGTAACACAATAACCCTCGCCACAATAGAGCTCTTATCTCCTTAGCAATGCCTCACTTTTAATGCACTCTACAGGTCACTGCCCCAATTCCTCTTCAACCACTCTACTTTGTTCATTCCAAGATCCCTCTTTTTTTCAAATATACACATGCACAACAATCTAGTGGGCACACTTCAATTACTCATCCAAAAAAGCAAGACATGTACCTTTTTATGTTGGATTCCACATGAGACATATTTTGAAAAACTCATGGAGATTTATCTTTCATTAATGAATCCATCAATATTGCACACTCATCAATTATGCGGTGTTAACTACACCTTATGGTCATTTAGATATAATAAGAAACCAATATCTCTATTATATATACCCAATAACAATTGCCCATTCCATACATCCATGTTGATTTTTAGTTTCTTTCATCACTTTCTGACACTTACATCTTGCTACATCCACTTCCTTCCACCACTCGTTATATGCATTTTGCACATACATAATTTTGGTATTAATATTGAACCTTTTCCCAACAATGCATTCCTTCTTTGGGCATTTTATCATACATGGCACAATCTCGATAGAACACTACACACAACAACTTTTTGTGACCACTCAGGAGGACCACATATCACATCTAATCTCAACTTATTCCAATCTACAGATCTCCAACACAAATGCTTCCTCATGTCTCCATACACACATTGGTTTTGTTGTTATCTCATCAACACTTATCCCCTTCATTACACTTTCATAGCATATGTTTTTATGATACACATGAATCTTTCATCTCATCGAAGTTTTCACAGTCCGTATACATAATTTTTTAGCATGGTAGGTCCTTTCTACACACTAGATCCACTTCCCACAACAACAATATGCTCAAATATTTTATCTTTCTTCCCCATCACTATCACCATTCCTAAACTAGAAAAAAGTGGGGACACATTCTAGTTAAATTGAGAGAAATTGACAGGGAACAAGGATGTGTTCCCCAAGAACAACACCACAAGAAGAAGGAACACATTTCTAGCTCAACCAACAATCCCAAAGAGAAGTGCATAGTCTTTCAGGGCATTGCTATCTCATGTCACGTCCACTTCCATCATTTTGACTATAGGACGGGATAATTAAAAATTTTATGTTTCTAAATTTCACTCCATGGGCCATTATTCCAATTCATAACTAACTTCAACCTACCATGGGCAACATAAACTAAGAAATGAATGTGCATGTGCATTATATAATACACAACAAAAGTAACAACTATACTTCATACACACATAATGAATAAATCAACATATTCATAACATGAAGTAAATATAATCGTTTCATATTCATAGACAAATATAATACTTTCCTTTTAATAGAAGAGTATCCAAGCAACTAGCTATGTCAGAGCAATTTTCCACCAACCATAGGTATCACCTACAAATATCACCCCAAGATGATTTATGAGGACACTAGGGAAAACTAAAATCCTACATGATTCTCTCTCTTAGCCCAAAATCCATATGCTTCCATGCTTAGACGATATGCTCACCATTTACCACTATAGGCATCTCATTTAGCCATCCCAACCATGGAAGTCTCTTCCACTACTCCACACAAAACAATGAAGGACTACTCTTTCTTTGCTCAACAATCCCTCAGAGTACCCAACCCTTATAGTGCTCTTCAGTATGTGCAAAAATAGTCCAACCTATTGTATGCTCTTAGAGAACCTCCTATAATCATCGATTCATGGCTTCTTAAGCATCCAAGAGTGGCAAATAAACAATGGGTAAAGTTTCCTATCTTTCCCAATCTATATGCTCACCTGCAAACATCATTTTCACTCTAATGTATACAATTCCCTCTTCACCATGTTAATTTATGGGCTATTAGCTATGGAGAGAGTAGCATGAGGCTCTATGTAGTGTATGAATTATGCCGAGAAAATGTGTGATAGACTCCAAAGGAGATGAGAGGATTGGTGAAAACACAACTGACATTACTTTTGACCACAGAAGGAATAATTCTTACAATTGTCATAGAAATATATTCATCCCATGCTTCCATAACTATTTGAGAAGACATTTTCCACCAACTTCACACATTCAATGAATGGAATTAATAAGTCAAAATGAAGTAATTGGCTCATTTAAGGAACATTGCAACAAATGAAATATTTCTAAAGATGAAACTTGGCAAAAGAGGATTTAATATCCTATAGGCCCCCTTTTCTCTTCCCCTCTAGTGGAATCATAGCCCCTCTAGTGCCCTTTACACAACCATCTTGGACCATTTTATTATTTTCCAACATAAGTTTACATAGCCTTTTAGTCATCATGACTATCAAACTACATGGCCCATATAAAATTATTTATATTATACATGCCTAACCATTCACTAGTCATGGTTTGGCATTGAGCTCCGCACTATGAATCCATACTAGCGTATTTACATTATTTTACATATTTGATTTGATACATTCCAAGGGTCAAATTTGGGATATTATATCTCAACCAACAACCCCAAAGAGAAGTGCACCTCCCTTGAGGACATTACCAACTTAACTAACAACACCGAAGAGAAGTGTGCCTCCCATAAGGGGACACCCTTCTATATGGTTTACATTGTTTATAATTATTGTTGGGAAAGTAGTTACATGCACTATTAATTATAGATTAGTGCCTAGTTTTTGAGTGAGTTAGATGCAATTAATATCATTTTTATGTCCTTTAATGGCGTGCATGCTTAGATTAGGATTTGGGCTTAGATGCTTTGTAAGCCCATAAAAAGGTCCTTTGGATTCATTAAAAAACTAAGAAAGTGTTAGTTGCTCTTATCCAATCCCCGCGTTTCTTATGTCTTATCTATTCAATTTGAACAACTATAGTTTTGTGCAGTAATTTGTTTTTATATATTGAATTTGTTTTAGGTTGGTATTTATGGATTGTGTCTTTGGTTCTTATTCTTGCAGATCTCAATTTCTTATTAGATAACCATCATCGTTACTTCCTCTCTCGCTTATCATGTATCTCAAAACTAAGTAGGAATGACACTTCCACTCGTTTCTTCATAATAAAACAACAACCAATCAACCCTTGAGTGTGTTCCATACCCATGCATTGGTGCATCGATAAGGCTCTACCTTGTAGTCTACATACATGTAATATAACTAAATTAAATGTTAATCATTAGTAAATGTATTCATTTATTGGGTTTGGGGTCACCATTTCTTAAGTGAAGAGTTGCAACTCTTGTGCTCTATTGTATTTGTATAAGTGCTTACTACTTGTAAATTCATCGTTGAATTAAGAATAAATAAATATATTTGAAAAACATGTCTCCAATTGGTATCAGAGTGATCTAGTTGTGTATATTCCTATGCATGGAAGAGCACATATACTATGTGTGGAAGCTTAGTATACCCATACGTAGATCCCTATCATATGGAATCTATTGCTGGTGATATATTCCTATGCTATCGCCCATGGTATATATGTGTTATTGTTGGTATATCCTATGATATATCCTAGTATCGCTAGTGGAATATATGTGGTTACACTTATGGTATATTCCTATGCTACACCCCTATCATTGGTGGTATATTTATGTGTTATTGTCGATGGTATATATGTGGTATCGTCAATATATCCTATGCTATATATTGGTATCACTA
Source organism: Larix kaempferi (assembly GCA_027924585.1). NCBI lineage: Eukaryota > Viridiplantae > Streptophyta > Pinopsida > Pinales > Pinaceae > Larix > Larix kaempferi. Next base: position 5,897,635 of record BSBM01000502.1, read on the forward strand.
GTGGTATATTTGTGGTATTGTTGGTGGTATATCGTGTGCTATTGTTGGTGGTATATCTTATGCTATTGTTGGTGGTATATTCTTGTAATATATGTGTGCGTAAAAGAGTATGTATAATATTATACATGTGTGGAGGCATAGGACTATATAGTGAGATGCAAATTGTTGATTGCGAAGGATTATACCAATGCGTACTATGTATAGAAGTATGCCCATGATTGTGCATATAACCATCATCGTAATTGTTGCATATAATTGTGTGTGAAGAAACCCACCCTTACATCACGAGGAGCACAAGATATTCAAGGAAGACAGGGGCCATAGAGCTTGTCAACTTAGAGACAAATGAATCAATGAAAAATATGGAGGTTGATATTGACACCAAAATAATGTCTCAACCACATTATAATAAATCAACAAGAAATTTGAACCACTCTTAAGTATTGAAAGATGAGCTATAAGCCTTAAAAAAGGAGGTAAAGGGATAAATAGCCCAAGTTTATTTCCATGGTCACACCATTCATTTAATAATGCAACCTTGTTCAATGATGTTACACCCAAAATAAAAATAGTAGTACTAACATTTGACGACAAGGATGATTAAGAAAGAACGCGTTAGATTAATCAAATTGAACATTATTTTCATATATACCATATCCACGACGATGATGGTAAAATCAATGTCACATGGATGTACCTAAAAAGATCAACCTACGAGTGGTTCTTATGGTGAGACTCCAAATCTTAGGGACTAGCAAGGGACTGGGACACCTTCGAAAATAATATTTTCAAAATATTTTGGGTTATAGAGGAGGACGAGGTCTACACCAAGCTCACTTGATTGCAACAAACTGGGACATTGGAAGAATATTTTAGTGGGATGCATGTACTAAACACCTATCAAAGATGTATTTGATAAAAATCTAATCCAAATTGCCATATCAAGGTTGAAACCAACTATAATGAACGAAATGAAAGTACTAGGTGTCAAAGATGTTGAGCAAGCATGTCAAAAATCCAATCTCACTGAAGAAAAACACATGCCCCATTGACAACCTCCTTATATTCCCCCAAGCCTCACTATCATGTACAAGGAAGTATAAGAGTTGATGTTTTAGATGTAATGCTCCCAATTGGAGTGCAGGGCATAAATGCAAGGACAAAAAATTCCACCTATGTGAAAAAAATAATAGTGACAACAACAAAGATGAGTGTTGGAGCATAGGTCGTAGCTATAGTAAAGCTGCGAATTATGAGGAAAAAGCACAAGTGTTGAAGGGAAAAAAATGCTAATTTTGAGTAAAAGCACCAATTTTGGGCAGAAGTGAATAGTGAGCAGTACGGCGCCAGATGGACGAGCTCAGCGCAGATTACGGGCCGGAAATCGCGGAGCTCGCGCGCACACGTCAAAGGAGAGTGAATGTGGCCGAGTAGAAAGCTCAGCTACCACAATAAATGAAGCGACGGAATAGAGGGCTCAGCTACCTTCATTAAGGCTAAGTACAGAAGTTATGGTTGCTCTGACCAAGGAAGAGCAACGGACCAAAGCATTGAAGGCGAAGGACAAGGAGCAATGAACGATGAAGCGGCGCCCATACCCACAATCTGCGCCGTAAATCACGGAGTCTACAGGAAGCGGCTACATGACTGCAAGCGGCGCCTACAATACATCTAGACATGTCTGTGGTTAGGGTTTTTGGGGATTACTGCTGGGAAAGTCCCACATTTTTGTAAAGGTGCGACCCTCAAGGCCACCTATATATATGTGTAATTGTAAAGGGAAAAGGGTTAGAGAGATTAGAGGTTAGATGTTAGATGAGTTAGAGAGTTGGATAGTTGTAGAGCTAGTCACTAAGTTGCAGACAGTCTAGGTTGATGTCTAAGTCATTGTAATCTCTGAAGAAGAAAAGAGTAGATATAAGAGAAGGGCTCCCAGCTGTGTGCGTGGAGTTTCCTGGAAATATCTAAGGTTGCAGCTGTGTGCGCAGCAGGACTGTGTAATTCCCATTTTGAGATAATATAAGATACAAGTTCCCGTGGACGTGATTTCCCCATGGAGGCGAACCACATAATTCTCGTTGTTATGATGATGTGTTGTGTGAATGCATGTTTATGTTTTACTATCTGTGTTTACATGAATGTTCCGTTACCTTTATGAATGAGTATATGAAGCAAGTCCTTGAAGTTCCTTTAGAAGTTATATTCATGCGCTATCGAAGGAGTCAGTAAGAGCACTATCACTGCAGCGCTTAAGGAATGTGTTACTGCGCTGTGGCATGGAAGCAGAGACGATACATAGTGTATCGGACGTAGCGGGTAGATGCCTCATTCGTAGGTGCGGAGATACCGCGCAGATAGGCTAGTAAGAGTTTCAGCGTTGTCGTGTTGAAAGGTCTGCGGAAGGGTAAGACATTCTGCTCTGAGGAATCCTCCCGGACGAGAAGGGAGAATATTATAGTCTCCATGTCACCTAGGTTAAGGAAGCTTGATTCCTTAGCCCCCCCATATCCACTTAGGGTGAGACTTCAAGCTGCTGCGCAGCTCATTGCCGAGAGGGCCAGTGCGCCAAGGGGTGTTTGTTGCTGCGCATCCTGAAAACCTGAGTCTGTCCAGAAAGCAGCCAACAAATGGTTCTGTTGCCTTGAGACTTTTTATTCCGGCGACGTGCGAGATTGATGCGAAACCTAGAGAAAAAGGGAGCCAACAAATGGTTTCGTTGCCTTGAGACTTATTAAGCCAACAAATGGTTCCATTGCCTTGAGACTTGTTAAGCCAACAAATGGTTCCGTTGCCAAGCTAAGGAGGTGTGATGCTTTAAAGTCAGGATGTGTGAGGTTGAAGAAGTTGAGCTGAGCGTCGACTTCTAGTAGCCAGTTGTAAGCCAACAAATGCTTCCATTGCCGGCTTTAACCCTATTTTCTTGAAAGCAATGTTCTACTGGAATCCTACAGCTAAACAAATTGAAGACTGGTTTGATTCAAAGGCTAGAGAGTTCACTGAACGAGAAAATAGAAGCTCTAGGCTTCATACAGAAGACTGGTTGCAAAGGCATATTTATACTGACCTTCACGAAATTTTCTTCGTAACATTTGCACTTGAGTTGCATGTGTGGGAAGCCAAGATAGCAGATACTGGACCCACTGTCCATGTTCATCAACCCGTCGTTTGGACGCCTGAGCTAGTTAGCATCCTGAAGCAGGTAGATAATTCTGTGTCTCACGCAGTAGACTTTTGGTTAAATAGTCTGCTGGAAGGCTTCATCACCGAGTTTGCAGTAGATACGAGAAAGAGCTTCAACGAAGCTGAGAGGAGCTTCTTCCAAGCATACAGGGGTAAGTTCTTAAATTCTCTGAACTTATGGATTAAAATGCTCCTGTATGAAAAAGGAAAACTATGCATAGCTTCCGATGAATAGCATAGACAAGTAATGTCCGCAGATTTTGACAGTGATCTTGAACTTATTGGTTGCACTCGTAGTGGAAAACGGTATAAAGTAGGCCTTGACCAACATTCTTTTGAGTCTAGCCCAGAAGATAGTCAAGCTCCTAGAGCGAGCCATATAGAGAGACAAGGGAGTGCTCATATCCCTTATCACCCTTTTACACCGCAAAAGCTAGACGGGGCTCAGTATAACCCTGCAGTAACACCTTCTAGTAGCTCGCACGGTACTTCGAGTACCTCGGCCCCAGCTTTGTTTAATCATCCTGGAGGCAGTGCTACAGCACCTCCACATCAACCTAGCGCAAGAAGGATGGGTGATGACATGAAGCTACCAACCTTTAGGGGAACAGGGCTAGAAGACCTTGAGCAGCACTGGTTCCTATGTGAAGCCATTTGGACGATTAAGCAAATTAATGATGATGCTGTTAAGTTGGTTCAGTTAGCAACCACACTAAGGGAAAGAGCCTTAACCTGGTTCATGAAATACTCATCAGCACGGAATAGGATGCTTGTTGATGTAAGAAATGCTATGATTAGAGAATTCAAGAAACCTAAATCAGAATCACAGTGCATAACCGAGCTCAAAGACATAAAACAGTTACCCATAGAATCAGTATGGGATTTTGACCAGAAGTTCAAAGCCTTGATAGATCAAGTAAGCTTTGAGTTTGCATCGCAGCAGCATAAGGAATGGTTCATTGCTGCGCTGCTTCCTCATATTAGACTTCCTCTTATGCAACAGAATCTCACTACCCAGGAACAAGCTCTAGAGATGGCTATGAAACTAGAAGCTTCACCAATTGCTGGAACAAGCAACGATGTTGCGCAGTTGCAGAACCAGTTAGCAAACCTAACCTTGCAAGTGCATGATATTAAGAAAGGAAAGGATGTTAAAGAAGAAATTTGGTGTACAAAATGTAGAGCACAAGGTCATTCAAAGGACCATTGTCCCATCTTCATAGAGTATATTGCGACTGGAGCACCTAACCCTATACCACAGGCTCAGGGGCCTTAGTGTGAAATCTGTAGAACTAGAGGTCACAGACCACAAGAATGTCACTTGTTACAAAAATATGTACAAACTCCAAAGAATCTATATTGCAATTTATGTAAATCAGTAGGCCATGATGAGAACAATTGCAGAGCATATGACCTTATGATGGAAAGGAAACATGCGTTTATAGAGTACAGTCAGAGGCACAAGGACCCACAGCAGGTCCGCAATATGAACCAGCTCGCGAAGGCCGAGGAGGAAATTATAGGGGCCGAGGACGCGCAGAAGGTTTTGGTCGTGGACGAGGACAGATCACTTGCTATAACTGCAGAGCTCAAGGTCATTATGCAAGGGATTGACAAAACCCTACAACCACATGCAGATACTGTAAATCATATGATCATGTGATTGAAGAATGCCCTCAGTTGATGGCTAAGATGCAAGCAAAGACGCCACAGGTTAACTAGAATATTCAGTTGATTGCAGCAGAAAAAAGAGAACCAGATCCTACAGTTAATATAGTGAAGCGCAGTGGAGCAACCACTCGTACACCAGAATCAGGAACTGGAAAACCAGTTACACAATGGGTGCGCCGCGCTAATATCAAACCATCTCCTCTCGACCTGCAGAAGCAGAAAGAAGCATTCAAGCAAGCTCAAGAGTGTTTCTTAGATCCCCGAGATTCAAGTCCTGTCGCAGTATCGCACAAAGATATTAGACCGCAAGTGCTAAGACAAGAGAACCTGGTACAAGAACAGGCTACTACATCGGGAAGGCCTGATGAGGAGGATGCACTAGGCAGTGTTCATGCTTTCCTGAGAAGCTGTTTAAAGTTGTTGCGCAATGAAAAAGCAACTATAGAACTCCAACACCTATTGGATCAGTGTCAACAATCTGCTTCGATGAATACCCCGCAGCGTGTTGTTCATCAGATTGGGAGTCATATTAGAACTGGAAGAGAGATGAGACTCACAGCGCAGATTGGAGCATTTGAAATGGATGACGTCATTTTGGATTTAGGCTCAGAAGTTAATGTTCTCACCATGCAGACATGGGAACAGATGGGTAGTCCGCAACTGATCAGATCTCCTATGCATCTGAGACTAGCAAATCAGCAACGAGTTTCTCCATTGGGAAGATTACCCAATGTGCCCATTGATATTGAGGGAGTAAGAAGTTCTGCGGACTTTGAAGTAATCAAAATTCTGGATGATAGTAGACCTTACCCAGCACTTTTAGGCATAGACTGGGCATTTGATAATCTGGCTATCGTGAATTTGAAGAAAAGACAGATGACCTTTGAGGATGACCAGATTAGGGTCATTGCACCACTTGATCCCCTTCAAAGACCACGGTATATTGAACCCATTCGAGCAAAAGAAGAAGTGCGCCACATTGAAAGTTTGTACCAAATGACTGCTAGTCTTAGTGACTATGTCAATCCCACAGTGGACGGCCATATCAGCTGGCGATGCGATAGCTCATGCACATCAGACTCAAAAGCAGGACTGGAAAACTGGCAGAATCGCTTACATGAGGCTTCTGCAAGGCGTTGTGCCATGATGACTAAATCCATTCGATGGATTGGCACAGAATTGAATAAAACTCCAATCTTTGATGGTTTAACTGAAGTAAGTGAATTCATACATGCATATGAACAACAAATCCAAGAATAGCAGCGCATACAAGCATTGGATGTAGCACTACGCACTACACCCGTAAGATGGTGGGGTGCGCATAAAAAAAATATTGACACATGGCAAGACTGTCGCAGATTGATCTGCGCAGATTTCAGGAAACTACAGCAGAAGTGTTGCGCAAATATGATGGACAGAGTGACCCCAGGTCACACGTTGAAGCATGTATTCAGCGATGGTCAGATATTCCAGAGGATGAGTGGGTTCACCTATTCATCCACACGTTGGATACAATTCCAAAGAACTGGTACACTGAAACAGAATTGCGCAGAGGCACTATCACTTGGCCTCTTATGATGGAAAGTTTTCAACTCACTTTCAGCTTTGAGTCAGAACATCCAAGCATAGATCAGGCTCTAAAGTGTATTAAAAAGAAGGCATTTGAACAATGTCCTTTACCAGAATATTCTCAACCAGATTGGGCTGTCCAGATGGAACATGCCCTGGAATGCTATAATTTCACCACTAATGAAGAGGAAGACGATCCTCGCAACATCAATGTTCCGGAGTCAGAAGGGACGCGCAAAGTCGAAGGCCCTCAACTTGATATCCCTGCTATTACATAACACATCAAGCTTAAGAAAATTAACATTGGTACAGAAGCCGAACCCAAGTTTGCTTCTATAGGAGATTATTGGGATGATGAAACTGTTGGCCATATTGCAGATTTACTACGTGACTACCAGGATGTCTTTCCTACCAAGTTCATAGAAATGAAAGGCATCCTGGGAGACTTAGGAGTCATTCACATACCTTTGAAAGCGGATGCTAAGCTAGTAAAGCAGCGCCCGTACAGGTTGAACCCGTGATATAAAGAAAAGGTCAGAGAAGAAATTGATAAAATGCTCACAGCTAGTATCATTGAGCCAGTAGAGGAAAGCGATTGGATTAGTCCTATGGTGGTACAAGAGAAAAAGGCAAAAGGTGAAATAAGAATCTACATGGACTTACGCAAGCTCAATGATGCATCAGCGCATGATCCATTTCCTACACCCTTTACAGACGAAGTGCTTGATAATGTTGGAGGATAAGAGGCTTAATCCTTCACTGATGGCTTTTCAGGATACCACCAGATCAGAATCCATCCAGAAGACCGCCATAAGACCACTTTTGCAACTGAATGGGGCTCATTCCAGTATACGGTAATGCCCTTTGGTCTTAAAAACACTCCTGCTATCTTCTCTAGAGTTGTTGTTGTTGTTTTTAAAGAATTCATTCATAAGTTTCTAGAAGTCTATTTTGATGACTGGACTGTGTTTGGTTTACTAAAGAACCATATAGGGAATCTGCGCATGATGTTAGAAAAATGTAGACAGTATCAGATTTCCCTTAACTTGAAAAAATGTATTTTATGTGCTCATTTTGGTATTCTTTTGGGTCATATTGTATGCAGACAAGGACTCTTGATGGATCCTGCAAAGGTTGCCATCATTGCTAACTTACCTGCGCCCAACTCAGTCAAACAATTGTGCACTACATTGGGACATACAGGGTACTACAGGAAATTTATCAAGGGTTATGCAAAAATAACTGCGCCTATGTAAAGATTGCTGAAAAAGGATTCGAAATTCCAATGGACAGAAGAATGCCAACAGATCTTGGACACACTTAAAGAAAAAATGATCACAGCGCCTATTCTAGTTTTCCCAAACTGGAAAAAACCCTTTCACGTTTATGTAGATGCTTCTTCCATAGCATTGGGGGTTTTGCTTACACAACCAGGAGAAGGAGGTATCGACCACCCCATTGCTTACTCTAGCAGAAAGTTGTCCACAGTTGAGAAGAATTACACCACTACAGAAAGAGAAGGACTAGCTATGGTGTATGCCTTACAGAAGTTCAAACACTATCTATTGGGCGCTCATTTTAAAATGTATACTGACCATTCTGCTTTGAAATACTTGGTCAATAAGCCAGTGTTAGGGGGAAGAATTTGCAGATGGCTACTGCTCTTCCAGGAGTATGATTTTGAGGTTATTGTGAAGCCAGGTAGATTGAATGTAGGACCCGACCATTTATCTAGGATAGAGTCAGGGGAGGAACCTACAAGTCTGGAGGACAATCTGCCTGATGCGCAGTTGTTTTCTGTTCAAGCAGCCAATGAGTATTATTCCGATATTCTTGAGTTTCTCACTACCGGGCAAGCGCCAGTTGATTTTACAATCCAGCAGAAGAAGCAACTTGTTGTCAAAGCTGTAGACTTCACTTTGATAGCAGGCCAGCTCTATAAGTTGGGCCCCGATGAAGTCTTGCGCAGATGTATCTTACCACATGAGAAGATCTCCATAATCGCAGAAGCGCACTCAGGGACCGCAGGAGGCCATTTCGCAGGAAAGTCGACTGCGCAGAAGATCTTAGCCGCAGGTCTTTGGTGGCCAACATTGCACAAAGATACTAAGCAATTCTGCAAATGTTGCGATGTGTTCCAGCGAACAGGAAAACCTTCAAGAAGAGATGAAATGCCGCTAAGACCCCAGATAACACTGTGTGCTTTTGATAAGTGGGCCATTGATTTTGTGGGACCTATCAACCCACCAGGAAAGATAACCGGCGCAAGATACATCATCACAGCTACTGAATACCTCACCAGATGGGCTGAGGCCAAGCCAGTTAAGAATTGCGACGCTGTCACTGCCGCGCAATTCATTTTTGAGAATATTGTCACTAGATTTGGATGTCCACTGATTCTAATGAGTGATCGGGGCACACTTTTCCTGAATGAGACTATAGAGGCCCTTACTGAAGAATTCCACATTAGTCACCATAAGAGTACACCCTACCACCCTCAAGCTAATGGTACGGTGGAGGCATTCAATAAGATTATTGAGAATGCCCTGACAAAGATCTGTAATCAACAAAGAGATGATTGGGACCTTAGAGTCACCGCTGTGTTATGGGCTTACAGAACCACATGCAAGAAATTAATAGGTCACACACCTTTCAGTTTGGTGTATGGACAAGAAGCAGTTATGCCCATGGAATACATTATTCCCAGTCTCAGAATTGCTCAAATTACAGAAATGGCAGATACTGATACTATGAGTGAAAGACTGTCACAATTGATTGGCTTAGAAGAAGACAGGCTTCTCGCTGGATTCCATCAACAAGTGCAGAAGGCGAGACAGAAAGCTTGGCATGACAGGCATATTAATAATAAAGTCTTTCAAGAAGGAGATTTGGTACTCCTCTATGATAGTAAATTCATCAAGTTTCCAAGCAATTTTCGTGTACATTGGTTAGGCCCTTTTCAGGTGACGAAGATAACAGAAGGAGGAGCAGTTCAGCTTGCGAAGCTTAATGGAGAATTGTGTTAAGTTTAAACCAAATAGACAAGAAAGATCACTGAAAGAAGCATAATCACAAGATAGACACAGAATATACCCTGGGAAACCCTCATGGGGTAGAAAACCCAGCAAAGCTTTCCTCAATAAGATGATCAACCAAAATACAAGATGTGCTCCCTCCTTCCTTTCCTCCTTAGCAGATCTCCCAGACAAGTGCGCCTCTTTTCACAAGTGAGTGAGTGTATCTAATGAGGAGTTCACCTCCTCTATTTATACTGACTCCTCACTGACTAAAATACCCAGTGGGGCCGACCTCTCCTGGAGAAGTCTAATAACCCCTAAAATATTAACTCAGGGCCGACCCCCACATGGTGGGTCTAATAACCCTAGTTACCACAACTTCTCGGAGGAATAAACATCTCCGGATACATAGTAGAATCACATCGGAGGTATGGAACATCTCCGGAATAAATAATATACAAATATAATATTCTTAGAAGTTACAATATTCAACACTCCCCCTTAACGAGAAGGATATTATAACAACATCTGCAGGAGCAACGAGTCATACATCATACATGATACATCTATATATCATCGGAAGCTTTCTTCAGTTCATCATCATCAGTAACTCAACTAGTTACTGGAACATCGACATCACTCGATCATTAGCATCGTCATCATCATCGTCATCACACGATCATCAGCATCGTCATCACACGATCATTAGCATCGTCATCAGCATCGTCATCACACGATCATCAGCATCATCATCACACGATCATCAGCATCGTTATCACACGATCGTCAGCATCGTCATTACATGATTATCAGCATCGTCATCACACGATCATCAGCATCTTCATCACACGATCATCAGCATCGTCATCACACGATCATCAGCATCGTCATCACATGATCATCAGCATCGTCATCACACAATCATCAGCATCATCATCACACGATCATCAGCATTGTCATCACACAATCATCAGCATCGTCATCACACGATCATATTACAGGATGATCAATCCTGCTCTCTTTAATACAAGTCTTATGTCTAGGGACGATCCAATCCCGACCACAGTGCTAGTCCTTTTTCATACTGGATGTGACCTAGATCAGATCTAGGATTTATCACCATAGAGCCAGTCCTCTTTCATACTGGATGTGTCACTTCTACAGAGCCAGCCCTGTTTCATGCTGGATGTATCACATCTATAGAGCCAGCCCTGTTTCATGCTGGATGTATCACATCTACAGAGCCAGCCCTGTTTCATGCTGGATGTATCACATCTACAGAGCCAGCCCTGTTTCATGCTGGATGTATCACATCTACAGAGCCAGCCCTGTTTCATGCTGGATGTATCACATGTATAGAGCCAGCCCTGTTTCATGCTGGATGTATCACATCTACAGAGCCAGCCTTGTTTCATGCTAGATGTATCACATCTATAGAGCCAGCCCTGTTTCATGCTGGATGTAAACTAGAACAATTCTAGGATTTGTCACGTACATTTTGAACCGAGGTCCAAGGACAATCCAGTCCTATCATGTACCTTTTGAACCGAAGTCCAGGGATGATCCAGTCCTATCATGTACCTTTTGAGCCGAAGCTCAGGGACGATCCAGTCCTATCATTCAATTCTCGGAGGCCTTATGTCTACGGTTCAATTCACAGGACCAAAGTCCGAGGACGATCCAATCCCCTTACCTGTTCATTCAGGATTTTGTTCTCGGAGACATCATGTCTACGGCTCTCTTTAGGACTGAAGTCCAGGGATGATCCAATCCCCTCAAGTCCACCAAGGACTTCATTCTCGAAGACATACATCTATGGCTCTCTTTAGGACTGAAGTCTAGGGATGATCCAATCCCCTTAAGTCCACCAAGGACTTCACTCGAAGACATATGTCTACGGCTCTCTTTAGGACTGAAGTCCAGGGATGATCCAATCCCCTCAAGTCCACCAAGGACTTCATTCTCGAAGACATACGTCTACGGCTCTCTTTAGGACTGAAGTCCAGGGATGATCCAATCCCCTCAAGTCCACCAAGGACTTCATTCTCGAAGACATACGTCTACGGCTCTCTTTAGTACTGAAGTCCAGGGATGATCCAATCCCCTTACATGTCAATCATGAGTACAAGTATCTTCATCTATACAAGTACATCAAGGCATCATGTATTCTCATCATCAAAAACATGTATATATATCCTCATCATCAAGATATGTACATCAAAACACGTATCCTCATCATCAAGACATGTACATCAAAACATGTATCCTCATCATCAAGACATGTACATCAAAACATGTATCCTCATCATCAAACATGTACATCAACATCAAAAGCATGTGTACATCTATCATCAAAAGCATGTATACATCTATCATCAAAAGCATGTATTCTCACTAATACATCTATCATCAAAAGCATGTATACATCTATCATCAAAAGTAAAAGTATAAAAGTCCAAAAAATAATTCTAAGTAACTAAGTGTAGTAAATAAGTAGCCTCATCATTGATGAGACCTGGCTTGTTATCAGGTACTATGCTACTCCCCATTTCGAGGAGAGTCCTTCTGAACTATACCAAGCTTGTCTCGGAAGTATTCAAACTTCACTCGAGACAGAGGTTTAGTCAAGATATCAGTAATCTGATCCTCAGTGCTTATATATTCGAGCTTGATAGCTCCTCTCTGCACCATATCTAGTATATAGAAGTATCGGATCTCTATGTGTTTTGACTTATCGTGGAACACAGGATTTTCAGTCATCTTAATGCAGCTTTGATTGTCACACATAATCACAGTGGGATCCATTTCTAAGTCAAACACTCCAGATAATAGTTTTCGAAGCCATACTGCTTCACAACTGGCATAGTAGGTAGCTATATATTCTGCTTTAGCAGTACTGAGGGCCACACTAGATTGTTTCTTGTTGAACCATGAGATCATAGCAGATCCAAGACCATAACATCCACCTGAAGTACTTTTTTTGTCTGAGACACTACCTGCCCAGTCAGAGTCTGAGTAACCATGTAACCTGAGTTCATGACCTCCGAGATAATATAGGCCAAAATCTAAAGTACCTTTTAGGTACCTCATTACATGCTTTGCAGCTATTAGGTGAACCTTTCTAGGTTCTACTAAATACTGACTTAGGGTATTTACAGCAAAGCATATATCAGGCCTAGTATTTGTTAAATACATCAATGATCTAATGATTTGTCTATATAGAGTTATGTCCACTAATTCTGATGAATCATTGACCAATAACTTCAAGTTGGAGTCCATGGGAGTGGCTATGGATTTACACTCCAACATATCAAATCTTTTGAGAATCTCCACAGTATACTTACCTTGATTTAGAAAGATTCCTTTTGGTTCTTGCTATCCTTCTAAGCCTAAGAAGTAGTGCATTAATCCGAGATCTTTCATCTCGAATTCTGAAGAAAGCTTCTTCTTGCTTTCAATAATTTGTTTCTCATTTCCAGTTAGAAATAGATCATCTACATATAACAACAATATAACTGGTTCATCATCCATCACTTTGAGATAAAGATTGGGGTCAGCTTTACTTTTGGTAAAGCCCATGCTATTTAAGAAATTGTCAATCCTTCCGTACCAAGCCCTGGGAGCTTGTTTCAACCCATATAATGCCTTTTTCAGTTTGCATACATGAGTCCTTCCGTCATTAACCTCAAACCCTTGTGGTTGCTCTATGTATACTTCTTCTTCAATTACACCATTCAGAAAAGTTGTCTTAACATCCATTTGGTGTAATTTCCACTTCATCATGGATGCAAGTGCCATGATAGTTCTAATTGAAGTGTACCTAGCAACTGGTGCAAATGTTTCTTCATAGTCAATTCCCTCCTTCTGAGAGAATCCTCTAGCTACAAATCTTGCCTTGTATTTTTCAATGCTTCCATCCGCAGCATGTTTTATTTTGAAGATCCATTTGGAAGAAACCACACTTTTATCTTTTGGTTTGGGAACTATATCCCAAACATCATTTTTCATTATTGACTGATATTCTTCTATCATTGCTTCTACCCATTCTTTCTTCTGAGCTGCCTCTTCATAGCTAGAGGGTAGTTGATCCACAAGATCACACATCAAGGCCATATAGTTGGACACTAGTTTTGGTTTCTTTCTTTCTCTAGTGGAGCCTTCAGGAGCTCCATATCTTTCAGCCCCTTGAATAATATCTCTAGCCCATGCTGGCCTTCTTTTCTTAGATAAGTCTGTAATAGGAGGCTCTTGTGGTTCCAGCATATCATGATCCTCTGGAGAATCATCTTCAGGAATGGGCACAGCCTCTATGATTCTGGGAGAAGTATCTTCTTCATAGATTTCTTCAAGTTGGCACTTTCTGCATTTCTTGAGAGCTGCTTCTTCATCAAATGTTACATCTCTACTTATTTCTATGTGATGAAATCCTGGAATGTAAATTCTGAAAGCTTTGGATGATTCACAATAGCCAACAAATATTCCCTTCTTACCGGAAGGGTCCAACTTGGTTCTCTTTTCTTTTGGAATGTGGATGTACACAGGACACCCAAATATTTTAAGATGACTTACCTCAGGCTTCTTTCCTGTAAACACTTCTTCTGGAGTTTTGAAATCAAGAGCACTATGAGATAATCTATTTTGCACATATACTGTTGTCTTGGCTGCTTCAGCCCATAGATACATGGGGAGATCTTGGTCATGTATCATAGTCTTTACAGCTTCCATGATTGTTCTATTTTTCCTTTCAGCCACCCCATTTTGTTGGGGATTGTAGGGAGTAGTTAGTTCCCTTTTAATTCCAGCTTCTTTACAAAATTCTTCAAAGTCCTTTGAGGTATATTCTCTGCCATTATCTGTTCTGAGAACCTTGATTCTCTTTTCTGAGAGATTTTCTATTAGAGCCTTGAACTCTTTGAATTTTCCAAAGACTTCATTCTTACCTTTTAGGAAGTATATCCAAGTTTTCCTTGAATAGTCATCAATGAATGAAAGATAGTATTCAAACCCACTTAGAGAAGTAGTGGGCATTGGTCCACATACATCTGAGTGTATTAGCTCCAAAATGTTCTTGGACTTTGTTTCACTCTTTGGAAAGGGGTTCTTGACATTCTTCCCTTTCTTACATCCCTTGCATGAGCCATCATGATCAGCTTTCAAATCTGGTAATCCTATGACTACCTTACTTACATAGGGTAAGGCTTTATAGTTAATGTGAGCTAATCTTCTATGCCATAGTTCACTGGGGCTAGAGATCTCATGAGCAAGGACAGCTTCTAGATGACCCTTGAGCTTGTAGAGACCTCCTTCTTCTTCACCAATGACAACTGCATCTTTAATTGACTTTCCTTTGGACCACATGAGTACTTGTCCATCTATGAAAGCCACTCTAAAACCTTTCTTATCTAGTGCTGAGATAGAGAGAAGGTTCTTCTTTAAACCTTGTACATATAAGATGTCTTTCATCTTCAAGGGTGTTCCAGAATCTAGCTTATAGCTAGCTTCACCAATTCCTTTGATGGGATATTGGTAGTCATCTCCTAGAGATACCTTTTGTGAAGAAGAATTTTCTTCAAGATTTGAGAAGGTCTTTCTTTGACCTGTCATGTGCTTAGAAGCACCACTGTCAATGAGCCATGTATCTTCTCCAGGAGATACAGATCCAGAGAGTGCAGAGAATAGGACATATTCTTCTGGATCTTCTTTCTTCACCTTACATCTTTTCCTTTTAGGCTTTACCTCTACCTCCTCTTCTTCTTCATCTTCTTCCTCTTCTTCTTCTTCACTATCATTTTCTGCCATATGTGCATGGTGTCTTTTGTGGACAAACTTCTTCTTTTGTGAAGGACAAAATCTGGAGATGTGTCCTAGCTTATCACAGTTATAGCATTTGACTGTGGAAAGATCTCTTACTGGAAATGGTCCTTTTCTCTTTTTAGGTCTAGAGAAGTGTTGAGATCCTTTGTGGTCAACTTTCTTGAGATGACCCATTCTTCTTCTTTTGGTATGGGTGGCCAAAGCTTGGTCATATTCTTTGAGAAGAGCTTCTTTGTTGGCTACCCTAGCTTCTTCTTGAACACAATCCTCCCATACTATATCAAACTTCATGCTCTCTTTCCTTGCACACATGGTTTGTATGAATGATTCCCAAGGTCTAGTGAGACCATTGAGAGCAGTCATCACAAGTTCATCCTCATCAAGAGTATCACCAATTGCATCTAGTTGTTACTTGATTTGTGAAACCCTTGAGAAGTAGTCTTGAATGGATTCTCCTTTGTGCATCTTGGTACTCTTCAATTGAGTCCTTAGGTTCATCTTCCTGTTGATGTTCTTTCCTTCATACATTCTTCCTAGGGCATCATACATTTCCTTTGGAGTCTTCTTGGAGGCCACTTGGGGAATCAAGTGGTATTTAATAGAATCAACTATAATTCTCTTTGCCCTAATCAAATCCTTCCTGTGCTTTTCTTTGGCTTCATCTCCTTCTGGTTCTGCAACTTCTTCCTTGATATAATGAGCAAGATCATTCTCTTCAAGAATGAGACCAATTCTGTATTTCCATGCCCGAAAATTCTCTATACCTTCTAGCTTATCTTCAAGCTTAGTGTTTGGAGACATATTCTCTTGGGGGAGTCCAAGAGACAGAGTAGACTTACCTGGAAATGTTACTTTTCACTTTTCCAGAATCTGGAACAGAATTTTATCGCACTTTTGGTAGAATTAGGGTTTGACTTTCCCGAAGTTCTACTCAACAAAAAAGTTCAATCTAGGGTTCAAAAGAATGGTCTTGAGAAGGGATATCCAGCCATGTAATCAGAATTCAAAAATGCTAACTTTTTTCTGAAACCAAATTCTGACTTATCGCACTTTTGGTAGAATTAGGGTTTGGATTTCCCAGAGTTCTACCCAACCAAAAAGTTCGATCTAGGGCTTAAAAGATTGGTATTGAAAAGGGCTATCCAGCCATATAACCAAAATTCAATAATACCAACTTTTTGCGAAAACCCTAACTTTCACCGGAGAGAGAGAGAGAGGTATTCTTACCTTGTGAAAGATGTCCTATTCAGTCTAGTTCTGATACCATGTTAAGTTTAAACCAAATAGACAAGCAAGATCACTGAAAGAAGCATAATCACAAGATAGACACAGAATATACCCTGGGAAACCCTCATGGGGTAGAAAACCCAGCAAAGCTTTCCTCAATAAGATGATCAACCAAAATACAAGATGTGCTCCCTCCTTCCTTTCCTCCTTAGCAGATCTCCCAGACAAGTGTGCCTCTTTTCACAAGTGAGTGAGTGTATCTAATGAGGAGTTCACCTCCTCTATTTATACTGACTCCTCACTGACTAAAATACCCAGTGGGGCCGACCTCTCCTGGAGAAGTCTAATAACCCCTAAAATATTAACTCAGGGCCGACCCCCACATGGTGGGTCTAATAACCCTAGTTACCACAACTTCTCGGAGGAATAAACATCTCCGGATACATAGTAGAATCACATCGGAGGTATGGAACATCTCCGGAATAAATAATATACAAATATAATATTCTTAGAAGTTACAATATTCAACAAATTGTTGCCCACAATGATTAACGGGAGTTGGCTCAAGCTTTATCGCGACGGCCACTCCGCCTTGTCGACTTAATTAATTGCTCAAGTAGTGCAGATGCCCAGTGTAGTTGAAAGACGCATCGCACTTATCAGTCTACACGGAAATCGCGAGACACTTTCAGTCTTCGGCTTCCCGCGCAGTTCCTTGAAACAAGCATGCATGTCAATAAATCCTGTTTGGAGGGAGCCTATTTGCGCTCTTGCGAAGTTTTTCCCCGGGTTGTCAAACCGTCGCTCTTGCGGAGTTCCCTGTTGTCAATTTTCCACTCGAGGAGTTCTCCTCGCCGTGGAGCCCTCCATGTGCACAGTTACCTATGCTGAAGTGACCCACCGAAAATTTGAATTACGGTAGTCCTATAGCCGTGTCTGAATATTAATGAAGGATAAGATCGCCAATTTATTGTATTTGCTATGACAGATTCAGCTTGATCTCCCTAAGATTTGCATTTAAGGAATGAGCCGAAGGCCTTAGCTCATCTCTCGAAAGGCTGTCAGAGCCCGTCCATCGCAATTAATGCACCGCAGAGGCGTGGGGGTAGGGGGGTTGTCAACTTATGCATAGGCGCCTATGGTTATTAGCCCCACTTGTCCGCATCTACTACCGCCTTTAGCTATAAATACCCCGCACTTGTATATGTTCGGGTTACTTTCCTCGAGTTGTATAGTGTCTTGTTTGAGGATCTAAGTCATTGTTTTCAAAGCCGTGTCGTGCAGACTACTCCCTTTGTTTTCAGCGTCCGTATCCTACGTTGTTCCGCCATTTGTCTGTTCAAGTGCTTGTTGTGTATACCGATTCATGACGGAGAACCTGTCAACTGAAGAAGTTGTTCGTCAATTCAAGCACAGAGGCTTAGATTTTGGCATGGCTACCCCGGTGACGACCTCGGCTTACACGCATCCTGGTTGGTCTGATCCCAGACAATCCCCGGGCACAAGGGCGTCTCAGTAGCAGCCGGACAAACCCATTTCAGAGCCCTTGGCCACTCTGATTAACTACATTTCTCCGCGTCCAGATGATGCACCCGAGGTGCATATTCCCAAGAATGCCAAGTATCTGATTCCGCTGCCACCAATGGCGGAAATCGTGTGAGAAGAAGGGTCCCTGCTTGGACACCTTCCACTAGTTAGGTTTTCTGACTTCAACTTGGGAGACTACAAAACATATCCTCAGTTCGTGCCGGATCACTATCTGACGGTAGTCCATAATCCCGTTAGAAAGTTTGATGAATTCGTCTCGAAGGAATTTGCAGCAAATCTAGAGAGGCCTGGACTGTTGAACCTGTTGAAGCTACCGCACTTCGGGCGTAGCAATGAAGTAAATGCAGTTGTTAAGGCCCTGCTATCCTGTGTTCATGGTGGTTATATTTGGCTAGGGAGGCCAATCGATTTGAATGTGGACTTGATTCATCGTATTGCCGGC
Organism: Larix kaempferi; assembly: GCA_027924585.1. Classification (NCBI taxonomy): domain Eukaryota; kingdom Viridiplantae; phylum Streptophyta; class Pinopsida; order Pinales; family Pinaceae; genus Larix; species Larix kaempferi. Next base: position 5,916,103 of record BSBM01000502.1, read on the forward strand.
CTATCTAAGGTTGGTAAGGACCCCAATGTTCATTTTGTTGGTAAAGATAAGGACAAAAAGTTGGCTGCACAGCTGGTGCAGAAATACAAATTGCTGAGAGGAGGTCGGGCTTATGACTGTTAGGATATTCCTATACTCCATCCTAGTCCCACCAGTATTTTGATCATTTACATTTTCAGTCATGCATGCACCTTTTAGGGTTTGCATGCATTCTAGGGTTTGCATGCATTTTGCATGCATCCCAGTCATCAGTCCAGCACCTAGCCCTCAGTTAGCCAGCCCCCAGGAGCTTCTCACTATTCAGTTTTAGCCCTCCAGTTGCTTAGTGCGCCCTTCTTCCTTGATTTTAGGGAGCAACTCGCCCTTCTTCACCTACCAGTTCAGTTACACTCAGTTACAGTCAGTTACAGTCAGTTACACTCAGTTACATTGAGTTACACTCAGTTACACTCAGTTACACTCAGTTACATTCAGTTACAGTCAGTTACACTCAGTTACACTCAGTTACATTGAGTTACACTCAGTTACACTCAGTTACATTCAGTTACTCTTAGTTACATTGAGTTACACTTAGTTACATTGAGTTACACCTACCAGAGTTAGTTTGACTGATGGTTGACAGTTACTTGAGCATTGATGACTCCAATGATGATGATGAAGACTTCTAGTTGCACTCCGATGATCATGAGGACACCTAGTTGTGCTCCGATGACACTCTAGTGATCCTTTGATCACTCCATGAAGGCTAATTCGAATTGCCACCTTAGGCATTCGAATTCCTCATGCATTGTATTATTTATATGTCCATTTGTGATTAATAATCTAGTATGACCGAAGTATTATTGCTTCTATCTGAGTTCTACTGTACCATATTATTCTGTTGCTCATTATACTGCATGTATCACTCTTCTTCTATTTTCTTGCTTAATCATAATTATTCTCTTGTGAGATACATCATCTCTTAGATCTGCTGTGAGGATTTTCACATGGTATCAGAGCGAGGTTGAGAGTATTGTTTATCTCCATTCTTGAGAGTTTTTTGCAGGTTATTACCAAGATTTCGAGTTCAGCAGTTGCAGCAGAATCTGCATTTTTGCAGCAGTAGCAGTTGCAGTTATTCTATATTGTTTTTGCAGGTCTTCTACATCTTCAATGTATCCTGAATTAGAAGAAATCACTCCTCTTTCTCTATTCAACTATGATGAATGGAAACCAAAAATAATAGCATATTTAAAGAGCCATGATCTCTTTGATTGCTATTTTGAAAGAGAGTTCGAATCCTCTACAAAGAAGATTAAATGGTTGAATAAAGGTGACATGCACATTGGAAGAATGAAGCTTACTATGACTGATTACATATTGTACCCGACCATCTTTGAAATTGAAACTCCAAAAGAGTTATGGGCTCATCTGGATGAAAGATTCGGCAAAAAGAATGATGGTTTTGGTCCAAATCCCTTCAAAAGCAAGCAAGTTGTTGCATTCGCTCCACTTGATGGTCTCTCAGATCATGATGCATTCGCTCCTCCTGATGGTCTCTCAGATCATGTTGCATTCGCTCCCCTTGATGATCTCTCAGATCATGAACCAGTATCATCTCATATTGAAGTTGTTGACAAAGAACTTGCAGATTCTCCGCTCATGCTCAAACTTTCTTCTCTTTCTGTGCCAGCTCACACTCTAGATATTGCAGAAGGTCCTAAATCCTGCCTTGCACCAGAGTTTGTTGGTTTGCATCATGATCACATGATTATTTCGGAGGTAACATCAGCTATTGGAGGTAATGCATTCGCTCCTCTTCAGCAAACATCTCTTATTTACTACTATATGATCATTAGCACATGCTTTCAGAAGGTTATTGAAGAATATGGCCATTGCCACCCGCTTGAGATAATTTCTCATGCATCATATGATAGTTTTGATCTCACCCCTGCTGGTTCAAAGGAGATCTCAAGAAACTGTTTTGAAAGTCTTAAATCTGATTTTGATTTCAAGCAAACATGTAATAGTTCTTTTTGGCATAATCTCACCCATGGTGGTTCGAAGGAGAAGACAAAGGACTATATGCACATTCAAAAATTTGATCCTACCTCAGCTGATTCGAATCACAGGTTCAAGGATCATTCTAATACTGTTGGATTTGTTCTCATCACATTCGATCTGAAGAGCAAGTACAAGCACATGCTTTTTGAGCATGATCCACTTCTTCCCAAGAAGAAGATACCTCCAGACATATGACCAAGCATCACACATGCTTGAGTTTGGAGCTTTTATTTTTTTTATGTGTGCCTTACAGTCTATTTTTTGAGGAGGGGGTATGTTTCCCATGAAATTTTCCCACTTCCTTGGTTTATTGATTGTTATTATTCATTGTATTGGGTGACCTTTGGTCTTAGTTACCAGGGCCCAGGATGGATTAAGGGGGGGTGTTAGGATATTCCTATACTCCATCCTAGTCCCACCAGTATTTTGATCATTTACATTTTCAGTCATGCATGCACCTTTTAGGGTTTGCATGCATTCTAGGGTTTGCATGCATCCCAGTCATCAGTCCAGCACCTAGCCCTCAGTTAGCCAGCCCCCAGGAGCTTCTCACTATTCAGTTTTAGCCCTCCAGTTGCTTAGTGCGCCCTTCTTCCTTGATTTTAGGGAGCAACTCGCCCTTCTTCACCTACCAGTTCAGTTACACTCAGTTACAGTCAGTTACAGTCAGTTACACTCAGTTACATTGAGTTACACTCAGTTACATTCAGTTACAGTCAGTTACACTCAGTTACATTGAGTTACACTCAGTTACACTCAGTTACATTCAGTTACTCTTAGTTACATTGAGTTACACTTAGTTACATTGAGTTACACCTACCAGAGTTAGTTTGACTGATGGTTGACAGTTACTTGAGCATTGATGACTCCAATGATGATGATGAAGACTTCTAGTTGCACTCCGATGATCATGAGGACACCTAGTTGTGCTCCGATGACACTCTAGTGATCCTTTGATCACTCCATGAAGGCTAATTCGAATTGCCACCTTAGGCATTCGAATTCCTCATGCATTGTATTATTTATATGTCCATTTGTGATTAATAATCTAGTATGACCGAAGTATTATTGCTTCTATCTGAGTTCTACTGTACCATATTATTCTGTTGCTCATTATACTGCATGTATCACTCTTCTTCTATTTTCTTGCTTAATCATAATTATTCTCTTGTGAGATACATCATCTCTTAGATCTGCTGTGAGGATTTTCACAATGACCTCACTATAGTTGAAGATGAAGCACTTAGATTCACAGGTAGTCTGCTTGCAGGCATAATTCTAACGAAGTGCAGACCTAAAGAAGTCACTGGAGCTATTGTAGAGCTCACAATTGCAGCTGTTGAGGGAGAGCAGTATAACTGGTCTCTCTTCCTCCTGAATTCTTTCTTGGACGACTGCCGGAACGTTCAGGACACCCCCGGTTAGTTGTTCCATTTTTCTTGGCTTTTGATTTTATGCACCTTTGTCGAGTGGAAGGAGCCCCCCAACACTTAGTTCCTTCCGCGCCGCGCAGGAGAGGTTGCAGGGATGCGCTATGTCAACCTATGGGATTCTAGTAATCCCGCGAAGCGCAAGATGAACTGCGTCATGTTCTATGAATATTACCATCTCCTCAAGGACACCATCCAGGAGATGCCAAGGCAAACTGAGGAGACAACACAAATCTATGGAACAAAGTTGGTCTTTTCTGCCAACTTACATGAAATTTACTTCCGCCCTTGCGGAATTCAGGAAGAATGGGCCGTAGGCCTCTACCGTAGGACTACTCAGGATGTCGAAGAAACTGTGAAGTCCTGGCCAGACGAATGGAAGTAGGCCGCTGACATCACTGCCGTGATACCACCCCCTGCCGCGCCAGAAAAAGATAAAGGAAAGGAAAAGGCCGCGCAGAAGACTGATGAAGGCCCGTCGGGACCACCTCCAAAGAAGCAGAAGTTGTCACACCCCGCAGAAGTGACAGGAGATCCTTCTGAGACCCTTGCCGCGGGGTTCGACCAGTACCTGAAGGAGCAATTTCGTGAGCTGCGGACCTCTCAGGCTCACATCAGAAGTGCTCTGGACCTGCAGATCGTGGAGTTGAAAGGTCTCGCAGGAAGAGTTGCGCAAACCCATGCGCCAGCATCCGGTTCGCAGGCACCGTAGGCATCTACAAGCACCGAGCGGGTTGAAGTACTTGCAGAGAGGCATACTGTCGTTCACATCCCGCCTACAAGTATGACATTCCTGGATCCTTTGGCTGCAACCCAGGTAAACACAGTTGGCCCTATTGAGATAAATTTGTCATTAATTCCGATAGAAACTTTGCAGTTAGTACAAGAGCAGGTCTCTATTGAGCTGAGAGCTAGAGAGATCTCCACATTCCATGCAAACCAAAGACTGCAATCGCAGGAAATAGAGTTGAAGGCAGGCTATAAGAACATCTCTGAGCAGCTTGCACTTTACGAGGCACAAGACACTGGGATAAGAAACGTAGTTGATGAAATCGCCCAGGAGATGTCGGCCTGCCAGATTCAACCAGACCTTCCTCTGGTTGAGAAAGTGCAAATTATTGGCGAAAGGGTGAAAGCCCTAGAGCAGAAAATAGTTTTTATGGCTGAGGACCATAGAGTGTAGATCGCCGAGTTGGAATCTCCTATCGCAGCACCTCCTATAGATGATAGGCAGGAACAATTTGAAGCACTGCGCATAGCTTCCACACAAATGAAGTGCAGATCAAATGAATCCTAGAACTTAATGACGCAAGCTATGGAGGCTTGGGCTAAGCTTGAGAAGTTACCTTTCAAAGTCGGCCTCTTGGAACAGGTGCAAGCAGCAGAACAGTCCCTAACTGTTCTGAGTGAAGAAGCTAAGGCCTTAGAAGGCTTAGCCAAAATGAGGAAAATGAGCGAAGTGCGCAAAGTACAACAACAACTGCACAAGCTCAGGAATGAAGATGTTAATCTCACCAACAACATCCAGCCATTTATGGATGAGTATGTTGAACTTGCTGCCCAAGCCGAGGCAAAGATCAAAGAATTTGCTGAATCTCAATAGTTGGTTGATGGCATAACTGAAGAAGAAGCCATTTCAGACATGGTGCAGACAGCTGCGGAGTGCGTCGATGAAATGGACTCCACTATTGCGTAGTGGAAGCAAGCATTTGCTGCGACCCAAGCAAAGGTAGACACACAAGTAAAGCGACCACACGCTAGTGCAAGTGGCTCGGGGACGAGCCACAAGTAAGTGTTAGGGGCCTGTTGGAGCATAGGCGGCAGCTATAGTAAAGCTGCAAATTTTGAGGAAAAAGCACAAGTGTTGAAGGGAAAAAAATGCTAATTTTGAGTAAAAGCACCAATTTTGGGCAGAAGTGAACAGTGCGCAGTACGTCGCCAGATGGATGAGCTCAGCGCAGATTACGGGCCGGAAATCGCGGAGCTCGCGCGCACACGTCAAAGGAGAGTGAATGTGGCCGAGTAGAAATATCAGCTACCACAATAAATGAAGCGACGAAATAGAGGGCTCAACTACCCTCATTAAGGCTAAGTACATAAGTTATGGTTGCTCTGACCAAGGAAGAGAAACGAACCAAATCATTGAAGGCAAAGGACAAGGAGCAGTGAACGATGAAGCGACGCCCATACCCACAATCTGCGTCGAAAATCACAGAGTCTGCAGGAAGCGGCGACATGACTGCAAGCGGGGCCTACAGTACACCTAGCCATGTTCGCGGTTAGGGTTTTTGGGATTACTGCTGGGAAAGGCCCACAGTTTTGTAAAGGTACAACCCTCAAGGCCACCTATATATATGTGTAATTGTAAAGGGAAAAGGGTTAGAGATATTAGAGGTTAGATGTTAGATGAGTTAGAGAGTTGGATAGCTGTAGAGCTAGTCACTGAGTTGCAGACAGTCTAGGTTGATGTCTGAGTCATTGTAATCTCTGAAGAAGAAGAGAGTAGATCTAAGAGAAGGGCTCCCAGCTGTTTGCATGGAGTTTCTCGGAAAGATCTAAGGCTGTAGCTGTGTGCGCAGCAGGACTGTGTAATTCCCATTTTGAGATAATATAAGATACAAGTTCCCGTGGACGTGATTTCCCCGTGGAGGCGAACCGCATAATTCTCGTTGTTATGATGATGTGTTGTGTGAATGCATGTTTATGTTTTACTATCTATGTTTACATGAATGTTCCGTTACCTTTATGAATGAGTATATGAAGCAAGTCCTTGAAGTTCCTTTAGAAGTTATATTTGTGCACTATCGAAGGAGTCGGTAAGAGCACTATCGCTGCAGCGCTTAAGGAATGTGTTACTGCACTGTGGCGCGAAAGCAGAGACGATACATAGTGTATCGGACGTAGCGGGTAGACGCCTCATTCGCAGGTGCAAAGATACCGCGCAGATAGGCTGGTAAGAGTTTCAGCACTGTCGCGCTGAAAGGTCTGCGGAAGGGTAAGACGTTCCGCTCTGAGGAATCCTCCCGGACGAGAAGGGAGAATATTATAGTCTCCACGTCGCCTAGGTTAAGAAAGCTTGATTCCTTAGCCCCCACATAGCCACTTCGGGTGAGAATTTGGGCTGCTGCGCAGCTCGTTGCCGAGAGGGCCTGTGCGCCAAGGGGTGTTTGTTGCTGCGCATCCTGAAAACCCGGGCCTGTCCAGAAAGCAGCCAACAATGAGGAACTTGGAGATATATCTTCTTCTAGAGCATAAATAAACAAAGAGGAATTGAGCAACTAAAAGACCACTCCAACACTCTCTATTGCCACAATTACGAGTATCTCTCAATGCCAAACTCTTAGAGCCTTTTGGATACATCAAGAAAACTAAAGTAATTGTGCTTATAAATAGTGTAATTCACATAATTTTATAGATACAAGGATAGAAAAACAATTATAAATATGTTTGTCTACCCTACCTCTGACTTTCAAGTCATTGTATTAGGGGATAATATTACTTCTTGTGATGGAAAATGCCATAAGGTAGAGTTAGCTATTAGTAACTACAAATTAAAGTCTCTTAAATGTACACCATGATGATTGGGGAAGTAGACATGGCCTTAAGAGCCCAGTGGTTGGCCACTCCTGGTATAATGGAATTCAATTTACAAGAACAAATTTTGAGATTTTTTGAAAATGGAAAAAAATACAAGTTTCATTGAATCAACTTCCCACCCCCTAGATAATCTTCTCCAATAGAATGGAGAAAATGATTAAGAAAGGAGCCCATGCTTATCTTTTACATTGTTATTCAATGGAGGGAGCTCCCGACGAAATGAGTGATCAAAGAGGATTAGATAAGATGCTTGGGAAATATAACACCATTTTTCAAGAGCCAACTCCCGATCTTCCTCTGGCACGTTAAATAGATAACATCATAGAATTGATCCCCAGTTCAACCCCTATCAACATAAAATATTACAAGCATCTCATAGACATTAGACAAAAATTGAATGCTTAGTCCAAGAATTATTGGATTGTGGCATTGTTAAAAGAAGCAAGAGTCCCTTTTTAGCACCAGTCATACTTGTAAGAAAAAAAGGATGAATCCTATAGACTTTTTATTGACTATTGATCGTTAAAGCGAATTAAAGATAAGTTTCCCATTCCATTTATGGATGAACTATTGGACAAGCTTCACAGTGCTAAGTATTGTTCCAAATTTGATATGAATTTAGGTTATTACCATATAAGAATACGTGAAGAGGACATTCCTAAAGTCGCTTTTTGTACTCACGAGGGCTTGTATGAATTTTGTGCCATTCCCTTTGAGTTATCCAATGCCCCTGCTACCTTCCAAAAACTTATGAACGACCTATTTTGTCCATACTTATGAAAGTTTTTTTTTGTGGTATTTGATGATGTCCTTGTTTACATAAATAATTGGAACCAACACCTCAAGTACGTAGAGACAATACTAAAGCTACTATAATAAAATAAGTCAAGTCAAAATGCAATTTTGGAAAAGAAGAGATAATTCCTAGGCCAAATGGTATCAATTGAAGGAATTAATGTAGACCCAAACAAGATTGTGGCAATTAATAATTGGCCTAGCCCCAGAACAATCACACCCTTACGAGGATTCCTAAGTTTGATAGGTTGTTATAGAATATTTGCTAAAAGTTGTGCAAATATTATCACTCCACTAATAACACTATTAAAAAGAGATACCTTTAGAAGGGATGATGAACCGAGGCTTGTTTTAAGAAGATGAAGGACTTAATGACTTCCACTCCTATAGTATGGCTGCCCCAAATTTCACAAAACTATTCGTACTCGAATGCAATGTGTTAGGCACATGAATAGGAGTTGTGCTTATGCAGGATGATCACCCCATTTCCTTTGAAAGTCAAAAATTGAAATTAAGTGAGTATACCAAATCTACATTAGATAGAAATGTTGGAAATCATTCATGCTTTAGTAAAAGGGACACAATACTTCTTGGGAGCCAAAATCTTGGTCAAAATAGATCACGACAATTTGAAATGTTTCCTACACCAAAAGAGGCTATCGTTAGAATAACAAAAATAATTTAGCAAAAGACAAGTTTTTGACTTCAAGATTCGTTATAAGAAGGAGAAGGAAAATTTAGTTGTTGACAACTTATCAAGGAAGGATGAAGGCAACGCCACACTATGCTCTATTTTAATAGTTATTTCTGAATGGATCAAAGATGTTCAAGTTGAGTATGTGAAAATTTTAGAGATGCAAAAGCTAATCGAGGAAGTTGGAAGTAATAATGCAACAAACTCACTATTTACGTTGGATAATGATATAGCCCGATAAACAGGAAGAATATATTTACCCAATTCATCCAAATTCAAGATCCGAGTATTAAAAGAGAATCATGATTCCCCAACTGAATGGCATGCTTGATTTTTCAAAACATACTACAAGGTACGTCAATCCTTCTTCTGGGAAGGAATGAAGTATGGTATCCAAAAATACATGACAACATGTGATATTTTCCAACGCCAAAAAATTTGAATCAGTTGTATTGTTGGGTCTCCTTCAGGCCCTACACATTTGAGATAAAAATTGGTCGAAAATATTAATGGATTTTATCATGGGTCTTCCCACCTCTAATGGGAAGGAGAACATATTTGTAATCATAGACATATTAACCAAATATGCTCATCACATTATGGTATCATCCAAAGCTAAAGCCAATTAGGTCACCGATATTTATGTAAAAAATATCTATAGGATCCATGGGTTCCCCAAGATTATCATCAGTGATAGGGATCCCAAGTTCAACGGCAGTTTTTTGAAGGAACTATTCCACCAAGTTGGAACCACTTTAACAATAAGTACTTCATCCCATCCCCAAACAGATGGACAAATTGAAGTGGTATATAAATTCCTTGAAGGGTGCATGAGGAATTTTGTAAATGATTTCCAGACACAATAGTATAATTGGTTACATCTTGCATAATGGTGGCATAGTATGACATATCATACTTCCACAAAATTACTCCCTTTGAAGCTTGATATGGTTATCCACCACCACCAATTAAGGAATATGTTGTTACCAATTTCAAGGCTCCTATTGTAAAAAACTACTTAACTACTTATGATGAAATCCTAAGTATCATCAAGAACACTACAACAAAATAGCCCTTTAGGGGCGGTTTTGTCTTACGGGGGTCTTGGTAAAACTCCCCCTAAAAGTTTTTTCAGACCTTTGGAGGCGGTCTTTTAAAACCACCCCTAAAAGTCATGGAAATTGGACTTTTGGGGGCGGTTTTTTTTAAACCGCCCCCAAAAGTCCTGAAATTTGACTTTTGGGGGCGGTTTTGGGAAAACCCCCCCTAAAATCCCAATTCTAATAACTTTTGGGGGCGGTTTGTCAAAACCCCCCCTAAAAGTAATGAGAATTGAACTTTTGGAGGCGGTTGTTTGAAAACCCCCCCTAAAATCCCAATTCTCATAACGTTTTGGGGGCGGTTTGTCAAAACCCCCCTAAAAGTCATGAGAATTGAACTTTGGGAGGCGGTTTATTTGGAACCCCCCTTAAAAGTCACGAGAATTGAACTTTTGGAGGCGGTTGTTTGAAAAGCCCCCCTAAAAGCCCAATCCTCATAACTTTTGAGGGCGGTTTGTCAAAACCCCCACTAAAAGTCATGAGAATTGAACTTTTGGAGGCGGTGTTTTTGGAACCCCCCTTAAAACTCATAAGAATTGAACTTTCAGAGGCGATTTTTTGGCGCCCCCCTTAAAAGTCATGAGAATTGAGCTTTTGGAGGCGGTTTGTTGGAAGGGGGTTAGGTGTGTCACATGGGTTCAACAATGCATCTCATCAAAACATTGGAGCTAAACGCACACAAGCTATTGTAGTGTTAGGAAGGGTGTGCATCATCATTCAACACCATATCCCATTAGAGCTCTACAATTGAGGTAGTCATGTTAGGTTTTTCACATCAAAGATGGTTCTCACACTCCAACTTTCCATGATCCATGGTCAAAATACAAACTCATGTGCCATAACATTATCCTTTATGGCTAATGGGCCATGTGTAGGGCCCTAATCACCACATGATTCCTACACAAGGAATATTTAGCTTGCAAGTGGGTATGGTGGCCATTTCAATATTTACAACATCATGGATGGTTCTTGAAGCCTAATCCATGGTGTCCATGGTGTTAGATAAAAATCTAGTTTATAATGAATGGCAGTTACCTCAAGGTCTTGTGACCTATGGACGTTTCTCTGTACCACCACATAGGCCATAAGAAAGGAATATTTAGCTTTTGAGTAACACATTGTCATTTTTTTAGTATTTTCATGTCGTGGATGGTTCTAGGAGCCTATGTTATGGTCTAGGGCCAAAATGTAGGTTCTTGCGCAATAAAACTTTATTTTGAGACTCATGGGCCATGCATTGGGACTTGAGTCATCATACATACCCTAGATAGGGAATATTTTGTTTATAGTCTAAGTTCTTGTGTTTATTTTTGCACTAATTTTGGTTTGATAAAATCCCATACAATGATCATTCAAACCTTGATGTCAAAGTCTTTGATCTAAAACTTTGGTTATAATTAACCCAAGGTCAAAGTTTATTGTGTTAGTGTGTTGATTTGGTGCAGTAGGCATGTTAGTGATTGGGTTAGGGGGTAGTGGGTTAGGGTTAGAGGGACACTGGCTTAAGGGGATATTCTCTACAATTTCATAATGTGGTAGGATTTGGGGATTTTTTGGATTAGAAGCGAGGCACCTAAGGGATTAGTGGGTTAGTGGGAAAGGGGTTCTGGTTTTGTTGGTACTAGTGGTTAAGTGGTTGATAAGTTATCATGTTATTCAGTTTGGTGCTAGATGTTAAGGTTAGGTACGAGGTGAGGGGGTTAGAGTTTGAAGCTTCCTAGGTGCATGAATTCATTGCATGGATCAAGTGTGCTAAGTGCATGAGTCTTTTACATGGGTTGGTTGTGTTAGGTCAATGTCTAATTAGTGGCATTATTTATGGTGTCCATTTCAATATTTGTAACACAAAGGATGGTTCTCATGGCTGAAAGTTGAGTCGATCCTGCAATTGGAGGAGTTCAGACATTCAAGGAGTAAGCCTTTGGCTTGTCCAACAACTTGGATGGGGGAGGAAATACTTTCCTGAAAGATCGCTTTGTTATGAGCGAGCCAAATTTTCCAGCAGGTGATTTTGGGGATGGTTACCCAGATTTGAAGCCAAGCCTTGGAGAGGGGAAAGGGATAGAAGGACCTCCAGCTTTTAAAGAGGCAAGTAGTGGTGTTAAAGTTTGGAAGAGTTAAATTCAAGTTGTGAAGCATGTAGTTCCAAAATTTAACCGAGAAATGGCAGTCTATGAAGAGGTGATCAATTGTTTCAGAGTTTTTGCGGCAAAGGGGACACTAATGTGGCTCAGCTATTCCTCTTTTGGCGAGATTTTCTCTGGTAAGTATCTTCCGATGCATGAGAGTCCAGATAAAGAAGTTGATTTTGGGGAGCCCAAAGGGGTTCCAAACCATTTTCCATAGATTTTTTCGAGGAGCTTCATGTGCTTGGAGAGTAGTGAAGCCTAATTTAGTGGTATAGACACCTTTTGAACCCCAGCCTCATCCATCTTTGTCTAAGAGATGAGTGGGTGCACAACCTTTTAGATTTTCGATGAGGAGGGTCTTGGAAGTTTCCAGGTTGACAGGGGTTAGGAGTTTCTTCCAGCTATGCCAAGCGCCAGAGGAGTTCCATAAGCTGAAGTCATTCAATGTGTTGATGCCATGCTGTTGGAGCCAGAGAGCGATATCATGAATCTCATAAGTGTTCTAAAGCAGATTGTTCCCCATGATTTTATCAGAGAATAAATTGATTTTTCTTCCATTACCTGGAACCCAATAAAGATCGTGTATGAAGAAATCCCAAGCTGATTTGCACAAGGTCCAAGTCGAGGAGCCTTTGGAGGTGGTCTTGTTGTCGAGGCATATGAGGCTGTTGTTGTCGAGATATTTTTTCCTTAGTAAATGACTAACTCGGTTCTATTTTTTGTGTAGAATTTGCCAAATAATTTTTCCACCCATTGCTAAGTTTGCATGAAGTGGATCCCGAATTTGAAGGCCACCCGAAGACTTTGAGAGTTTGGTGGTGCTCCAGCTTACTAAGTGGGTTTTGTTGCTTTTGTTTTTTCCTCCTACCCACAAGAAGTCTCTGAAGAGTTTGTTGATCTGTTCAGAGACTCCTTTGGGAGTTAGAAAGATGGAGGATTGATAGATTGGAAGGGATGAGAGAACGACTTTTACTAATATCATTTTATCGGCTTTGTTGAGCCAGTAACCTCCCCAATTTCTTATTTTTGACTTGATTTTGCTGATAGTCTCATCCCACATTCCAGACTTTGTGTGTCTCTGAGTGATTGGGAGGCCTAAGTAGATGAATTTGTCCCAATGTTTGTGGAATTTGATTCCCATAATGGTGCCAATGTTTATTGCAGAAGTATTATTTAAATTCCAACCGTATACAACACTTTTGCGAAGATTAATCTTGCCTCTAGAGGCGTTGCAGTACCAGGTCAAATTTCGCTTGAAGTTTTGAGCAATGATGGAATAGGATCCTCCTAGTAAGAGAGAGTCGTCGACGAAAAGGGTATGGTTGAGGGGCAAGGAGTCCAAGGCGATCTTGAGGCCAGGAAGGGAGCCAGTGATGGGCTTAGAGTTCAGTTTACGGCTGAGAGAGTCAGCCATGAGAATATAGAGGAAGGAGGATAAGGGCATCTTTGCTGGATTCCGTGAGTGGCCTGGAAGAAGTAGGTGGGGCGACCGTTGACCAAGGGGCAATCCAAAGTCTTTTAATGCAGGCTGAGATCCATCTAATAAATCACTAGTACAAAATGAGAGATAAGTGACTAGGCAACTAAAAAAGTTAGTCACCACTGTTTTTTCAAGGGATAAATGACTAAAATTGAGCAATTTTAAATAAGCCAACAAAAAATGACTAAGATAAATGACTAATTTAGTCACGAGATAAAATATATGACTAGATAACAAGTGACTAAATAAAAATGACTAATTTAGTCACGGGAATATAAATATGACTAGCTAACAACAATTAATGTGAGTTAGTCATTTATGTTAGTCATTTTTAGTTGTGTCACATTAACAATGGAAAATTACAATATTTTACAAAATTTTAACAATGCGGATAGATGGAAAAGTTATCAATGAGGAAACAAACTAAAAAGAAAAGAGGAAAGGTATATATAACCACTAAGTACAAAAAAATAGAAACGAGGAGAAAGGTCTCCATCTATGAGCCAAAAACAAGAAAACTACCTATGGAAAAAAGTAGACCCGACCCACACCACTCCTCAAAATGAATAAACCCCTCTAAGGCAACAATACCATAAAATTGAAACTAACTTTAATTAAAATAAAATTTTAAAACATAAAAGATTTTAAACCCTAAAACTCTTAATCCTCATCAATAAAGTTTTTAAATCTTAAAAAAAAAATTAGTTTAAAATTTTATTAATATTTTATTAAATTAGATTAAAATTATTAATGAAATGAATTAATAATTTTTAAAAACTAATCAAATGATTTGATATTTTTTATAATAACTTTAATTAAAAAAATTTAAAAACATAAAAATTTTAACCCTAAAACTCTCAATCCTCTTCAAAAAAGTTTTAAAATCTTAAAATTTTTTAGTTTAGAGTTTTATTAATATTTTATTAAGTTAGCTTAAAATTATTAATGAAATAAATTAATAATTTTTAAACTAATGAAATGATTTGATAATTTTTATAATAATTTTAATTAAAAAATTTTAAAAAAACATAAAAATTTTAAACCCTAAAATTCATTATATATTTTAAAAAACCTTATATTAATTTATTATAAAATAATTATTTTAATATTTCAATTAAAAATAATAATAATAATTAATAAATTAATAAATTTTTGAATTAACTATTAACTAAATACTTTTAATTAAATTTTGAATTAACTATTAACTAAATATTTTTAAGACTTTATTCTTAATAAAAAAATTCTAATTAAGTTAATTATTGTTAATACTTATAAGATAAGATTAAAAAACATTAAATATTAAAATATTAATTAATAAATAAATAAAATTAAAAATTTTAAAATAAAAAACTAGAATGTCGGCAAAACCCTAAAAATTTTGAATGAAACTCACACTTATTAATTACTATCTTCCACACCTAATTTAAACCGTGAGACACTCTCTCCTGATGATGAGCCCTACTTTGCGGCTCAAAACGTCGAGAAATAACTTCACTAACGCAGTTCTCCTCTCCACCATTTTATTATCTCTCACTGCATGATCATGAAGAACAACAATACCATGTCTGGACTGGATAAAGCGTCTGCATTTGTATTGAACTCCTTGAAGATATGCATGATAGAGACATCAGGAAAGGCCTTGAGCAGTCGAAGATTAACATGAGCCATCCAAGATGCAGAGAGATCCATCACCTTTAAAGAGCACAGACCTTTCACCCAATCAACTAGTATAAGTTAATTTAGAGCCACCAAGAATATGATGTAAAGAAAGATGCTGAGAATTGGCAAAAAAGAGGACATGCCAGAGCACCAATAGCTCTCCTCTTGTATTGGTCCCCGATCAACCACAATTTAACCATAAATTAAAGTGACGACCCATCTCTAAAATAATGAGAGCCCCAACACCATAAAAACAACCCTGTTCCTGAGAAGACCCGTTAAAAAAGGCCTTGCAGCCAGATAAATGAGGAGGAGGAGGCCAAATCCCAAAATCATTTAACATGAGCATGTTGAAGCCTCCACACATTAATTGTAGTTATTTTTTAAGTTGTTATGCAAGTTGTTATTTTTGCATCCTCTTTTGCATTTGTTTCAATTTTTTTCATTTCCCTCAACTTGGTTATTAAATACTTCCAAATAATCCAATACTTCTTTTTTATAAACTCAATATTTACTTCCCACCCATCTCTTTGGAATTTGAAAACTTTCTTCCTTGAGTTATTTCTTTCTCCCTTGATTTTTGGACATTTGAATTCTTCTTGTGGCCAAACCTATCTACTTCCAAACCTTAGTTTTTGCCAAATTCCCATGTACATGACATCTAACATAAAAAATAGGATTTTCCAATAATTTAACAATAAATTATAACCTATGTCCCCTATCAAAGTTATACAAACTCCAAAATCCCATCCCTTAAGTCATTATATTTTTCTAAGGAATAACCTCGTGGAAAACCCTCCAAGTATTTCCCTATGATTCATGGATGGTAAACAAGCTAATAAACCATCAACCCTAGTTACAGAGTCTAACCCGAGTGGATCAAGATAATCAAACTCATGACCTCCCCAACTGTAGGGGGATATATCTCACATCTAGCTTATTATCACTTGAGCTAACCATCGGGGCTAAAATTTTGGGCATTGAGGTCTTCTTGGGAAATAAAAATTGCCCCACTCTCAAACCCGTACGAAGAATGAGGTCATTGGTACCTTACTAGCCCCACACAAATTTCCAATAACAACAACTTGCTTAAACATGTACATACCCTACCCCATATGGAATTGATCCTATGACCTCCAAGGAAATAAAACATGTTATTAACAATTAGGCCTACTTAGGATATACAACCCTTAAGTCAATTTCTAACAATATCTTGGTTATGGTTGTGGATGGTTTTGATAGAGTATTTTCTTCCAAGTTGATGAAAACCCGTAGAGTATTACCTATTTCTTCCAAAACACTTTTATTCCAATGTTTCTATGGCATACTTGGAATTTTTACCCATATTGGATGGGATGTCTTCCTCTATAGCTTAGATAAAAGAAAGGGGACCATTTCCTCAAGGCCCGATGTAGAACCCTAGAACCAATTTCCTTGTAGGTTCCTTGTCATGTAAGTTCTTGATTGAAATTTGAATGCCAACCAACCCTTAGTTAGAACATGGTAAATTCACACATAATCTATCTTCATTTTCTACACCTTTTCCATTCATCGATACGAATATTCCCCAAAGGCCATCATACCATAAAAGAAAACATTTAAAGTTATTTATCTCTATTCCATATCCTCCACCATGATTATGTCTTCACTTGATACCAATTTAACCTCTCCACCGAGTTTTAATATTTGAGAATGAAGATTTTCACAGTTGCTCTTAATTGTGTAGGATTTTCATAGTTGTTCACTATTCTAAGACCATGATTCCTTGATGATGGGTGGAGTGTCCACTTAAACGTTGGGAAAATAATTTTTTACATAGTTTAACTCCAAAAAATCCTACGCAACCAATTTAAGTTTTTCCTTCCATTTGATTCTCTAGGTTCTATCTAACTAGTATCCTTTCTCTGTTGTGGCCCTCCAATTAATTCCTTGAGATTAAGGGAGCCAAAATATACTCCTTTTTTAGGATTTCTACTATTAAGTAGTTCTCTTCCTCAATCCTTTGCCCAATTTCAAAAACATGATAAAAAAACTTTCTTTGAGCACCATCTCCTTCGATTTCATGAGCATGTGTTCTCCATGTGTAATGAAGTCAAGTCTAAGTTTTCCTATCCTCATTCTTCTCAAGGTTGCATCTAGGCTAGCTTGTACTCACATGACTTGCAATTCTTTGTACTCTTAGTGAATGAAGGTGCTCAAACCCTTCACCATCGAGCTTGGGATTTGTCCCCCATAATTTTATTCTTTCATGTTTCAATTGTCTTCTAATTTGATAGGACATTCCTTTATAGGTCCTTCGAATCATTTTTTCCTCATTTTTAAATATTTATGATAACGTTGGTGCTTAGATTTGTATCCCTTAGTCACATTAAATTTATAAGAAATATACTTTTGATTGTGATTAAACATAGAATTGTTTCAAATATTGACACTAAATTAAACTCCTTTGAATATTGTCATTGCATTACCAATTCATTTCTTTAATTGAAAATAGATCTCATGAGCTATTCCTCTATTACAAATCATTGAAAATGTTATATTGCATATCTCATTCATTCATTGAGCATCATAAAATACATCTTATTTTTCTTTAATGACATCAAATCTTGTGAATACATGCGATGAAAATTGTTTTTTTCCTTATAATATTATAAATTATTGTTATTATTGTTTTGTAAATCGAAATTGAAAATAGTTTGGTTTGGAAGCATGGTGAGGTAAACGCTAGATCCTACATGTCAAACTAAACTTCAAAGCAGTGGGTGAAGTGTTCAATTCCCGTCGAGGACTACCAACAACATATTATTGGCGAGAAACAAAGTCTATGTTTGGGATGACAGAGGTAGCGCACAGGGAAGCGGTGAGTTCATAGTTATACCGATTTGATGACACGCTTACCATTTTTATTATTTTTACTCATTGAACTTATTTTCTGTATCCATATGTGAGGCTTAGGATTAGGGCCAATCCTGGGCTTCGCCATTTATCCACAACCTTGAGTTATGTAATCAGAAGTATAATCCATTCTCTTTAACTTTGAAAATACTTTGTTGAGCTAATTCATTTAATGTGCATTTCACTGCATTGCAACATTTGGGTTTCCGGATAACAACCCCAATGTTCATGTTACCTTTCCTACTAATTGATTAGTTTCCAACCAAATAAATAACTCTTTTTGGTTGAAACATTCCCTTACATTAACTCTTTTGAACATAATTTAATGAAAGCATACCAAACAATGCTCTAATTGATGCATATCTTCTTGTTGTTGTGTGCATTGGTCCTTAACTTGCCTATATTCTTACTAGATTCATCTTTGTGCTTAAGTTGGTCTAGACTAGCCGACGATATTCTATCTCAATTGCAGTATACTTTCTTAAATGGCATTGGTTGTTGTTCAAAACATATCCTTCATCTAATGATTGTCCTCAAGGGAGTCCTATAGGTTGCAATGGAATGACTACAATGACCTTTCCTATTAGCGTAAGTAGACCCGCTTGATCTCATACCTTTTGCAAGACAAACCCTTGACATTTGCCGAGCGCTAAACCACAAGACAAATCAGGTGTCAAGTTCCCATCCAAGTGTTGAGCAATTTCACCAAGTAAAGCCCCACAGTTTATACTATGTTCACTATCCTATTGAGCTTATGACAAAGGGTTTTGGCCATTTTCCTTGGATTTGATGAATCTGCAGAGAGATTATTTTGATGGGTGAAGTCACAACAAGGATTTGATTACGAACTTGATACATATAATGAAATGGTGAAAATCACGGCTAGAAGTAGATATTTAAAATTAGTGGCTCATCTTTTAGTGAAAATGAAGTCAGAGGAATTTTATGCGTTGTAAGAATTTGTGTTTCTGAAGGAAGATTAGTGTATCTTGGGTGTATGTTCTTCATTATCTGAGGCCATATAAAACTTCTAGTTAGTAAGTTTTATTTCAAGAATTGATATTATCTCTCTTAGTACATAACAAAAGGCCGCAGTATTGTAATTGGGCTCTGATACCATATGTAAGATCTACCATTATTTCTTCACTTTTTTTTTTAACCTGTGTAAACATTCATACTTCTGGACTTTGATACTATCCAACCTTATTGATATCCTACTTCTATGGAGTATGGATCTGTCGAAAGGTGGTTTAGCTTTTCCAGAAACTTTGATAGGTGGTTGTCTTACTTAGCCTTCTGGCTAACACCATACTTTTATTTACGGGTCTTCGAGAAGCTATTTTCATGAAGGTTGTCACCTTGACGACTGATATTAAGTTTGAATACCAAGGTAAAAGTAATACATACATTTTAAATTTGGTTCTTTAATACAAAAAAATCATCATCCTCCTAGGTAAGGATTTCCATTACTTTTCTTCCTTCAAAATACACCTTGTTTCCATATTTCAACTATGAATATCTTCCTAGATCTTTTCTTACAAGCCCCTATTATGTGCAGGTGCAAGTCGGGGTTTATAACAAGGGTTTTATGGTTGGGTAGTAATATATGCTGCCCTAGGTCCACCCAACACTCGAAAGGATTCAAAAAAGGGACAAGGATAACCTAACAGTTAGAAGTAACATAGAAAAAAGAGCAAGCCTAAAAAGATTGAGACTTCTACACAAACGTACAACTCATTAACCCTTTAGATGTTCGAAAGGCCAACCTAGCCATCAAGCACATGTTAGTAGCTGGGTAAAGGTAAAGTTTCTGGTCCTAAAGGTGGGTTGTATTGCTTTGAGACTCTACTTGTGCGAGGAGGAAGAATTTACTCTGTAATAGCTTCCATTTGTCATTCCAGCGCAAGCTCACAGAGAAGGGATTCAAGGTAGCCTGGGGTCACAAGAAAAATGGCGAGGAGAAACCCTGACTCTTGGTGCACAGATTGCTAAGGCATAGGGATATAGAGTGGGTACCATTAACACTTCGTTGGCTTCCATATAGTCGATACCTCAGGTAAACACAACCCTTGGTTGTTTCAATAGGTAGAAGTAAGAATTACAAATTATATGAATATTATTCTTGGTTACTTACACAGATTTTGATCCATTGACAGGTACAGGATGTAGGTTTAAGAAAACTACGGAAGCGACCATTCGTCTGCACACCCGGTAAGCAATTCTCCTTCGAATATTTTTGGATCCCTCCTAAGCCAAAGTTATAATTCAAAGGAAAGCTCAGGATTACCCTTTATACCACAGGTTGGCGTGAAAATTCCTCTAGGGTTTTACTTGGTACGCCAGCATTTCGCTTTGTATTAGGTGAAGGTTTTAGGGTGGGGTTGATATCCCAAAATTGTAGTTAAAAGATGTGGTTTCCTATTAAGCAAGGAAACTCAATCAGGGTTTTAACCCTGTAGCTTATCACATTTAAAAAAATGGTGTCGAGCAACTTAAAGAGTTGAATGTACTAAAACTCGGGTTGTATGGGTTCCACGTACAAGCTCCTTTTTGTCATATTCATCTATTTAATATTTATATCATCTCTTGACAGGTTTTGGCTTTGATTACATTCTTTAAACATATCAGAGTTCCATTAACTTATGAATGGATTGCCTTTCAGTAGTAATTGGTTTTGTTGTATGAGTTTTCCCTTTTTGTAACAAGGGTTTAAAAATAGTTAAGAAACTCGGAGGCACAATGATTTACAGTTATGTCTAAAATATAACACGTTCTCCTCTAAGCTCGTCACCTGTAAGGTTTACCATTCTTATACTTACTCTTTGGATCTTCATTTCCTTGAATTCCACAGGTGTTTAGTTACCTCTCGGTTGGATTATTATTCTGTATTCTTTGAAAGTGCATACAGTTATCATTTTTGGTCTACATAATCTAACCGTATATATAAGTATTTTTAACTAAAGACATTAAATTTGTTGGGTGCACAGCCGTTTGGATCTGGTTTCCACATTTAGTTGAAATGTAGGAATTTATTTTAAATTTCTCAAAAAGTATTAAACGGTAAGCTCAGATTTCAAGGTGTTTACAGGACCTCTAAGGTTCCACCACTGGCCTTTCGTATTTACTGTGGAAAATTCTAAATTAGGAATAAATGTACCAAAATAGATTGGGACAGTCTTCGAGTTGATAGATAATAGCCTAAATTCCCATATAGACACTGTGATGAAACATTAAACATATAAAGATTAACTTGGAAACTACATATTTTTACAGATTCATAACAAAAATCGGGCTTCAGGGTTTATGCTGAAGTATAACTTCTATACTGAAAATGTCGACTGTCATTCCACAGCTAAAAGATTGATAGTCTAGTTCTTTTTCTTTTATTCTGTATCTATGCACATATCTAAACAACTTACCATCAATCGAAAATAATATACACCGAAAAATTATGTGAACAAAAGTCAGATTTGCCTTTAGTTTAAAAATGTTATAGCACTATATGGAGAAGCTTAATATGCTATTGGGCTTCTATATTTCTGTAAGTATTAGAAAATCTGAGTTCAGGGTTCCTCCTAAATTAGTTAGGTTTTAAAACTGATTTTCTTTATTTCCTATAAGCAAAAAGATACAGAAGTTGATCTCAGGATTTTCTCCTGAGGCATAAAATCAAGGGCAGTATTTGCCTTGGGATAAACTAAAGATATAAGGAGGTCATTATATATTTGAAAATTACTTGAGATGATGTAAAAATCTTTGTAGTATTGTAGTATCGACTAGATCATTTTTAGTAGGGTTTCTGAGGCAAAGTCCATATCCTTCCAACCAATAGAACGTATGAGTTGCAGATTTTTTGATTAGATGAAAGTGCTGGAAATATATATTAGTATCTATGAAGACATCCATTCTTAGTAAAACTTTAACAATCCCTTATTTTGGCAATTCCTAGACAAACTATGCAGTGGTTTAGATGGTCCAAAATTTAGGGCCAACATTAAAATCCCATAATGAAAAATTTGGACTTGATTCGCTTCACATATGTCAAGAGTTGAGTAATAAGAAATAGGGTTTTGGACCTTGGTTCATCTGCTAGATATATCGATCATAACTTTTAAATTTTGCAATATGCTATTTGCATCCCATTGAGTAATAAAAGCACCATTTTTTCTCAAATAATGTAAAAGATCTTGAAGAATCATTATCAAGAGTTTTCATAAACCTTGATGTTATACCTGACGAGACATATTAAAGAATGTGACGAGAGCTAGTTTAGGATGGCTGCTTTGAATCTATGGTAGTGGAGTTGTGGATGGCTTCATGAAGGGAAAAATGCAGATATAGAAAAGCAAACATATTCTAACTGAAATATACATAAATGTAGGTAATAATCTGGAATAATAATTGGTTTGCCTCCATTTTTGTAACTATTCTTTCAAAAAGTGTTTGTGCACAAGTAGATTGGGAAAGGGTAACAACAATATCGTGGTTGGTAAAATACAACTACAGTCTACTCAACATTTGTTATTGCAGTCACCTAATGCTCAATGTAAGAGAGGCCAAGGTGGCAAGTTCTAACATCTTTGTTACTATACTCACCCATTACTAATGGCAAGAAGGCCAAGTGATCAAGTTCTAATATCTGGATGGATTTTTTCTTCTTGAAGGAACTTACCCTTGAGATATTTTGCATGCTTAAGAAATTAGCCACTGTATTTCACTTCTAAAGTCAACCTTAAGATTTTATTTAACCATAGAATGAATAGATTTCCATCTCACTTGACAAATGCACTATCCTTCGGTCCTTCCAAACACTCATGAGTTGGAGCTTAATATATGGAATTTAACAGTAGTGAAGCGATAAGCCCATATCTACCAAGATTCTATATGTTCATGTATTACCTTTATATGACACCTCTTGTAGGTTGTATCTTATTGGGGCTCCACTTAGAGCCATTTAACCATGGGCAAATCCCCTTGCTCTTTGGTTTGAGAAAATATCCCATTTTATAAGGGCAAGACCTCTTTCCTTTTTGATAAGCGCACACAGTGGAAGCAAAGAATTGGAGAGATAATCACTGTCAAATTGTGCCTTTGTATTACAAGAATATTGACCTTTTTGTTGTAGAAAAGGGGGTGGTGGTTGATTTGTGGGTAGTATTTGAGAGAGAGAGAGAGAGAGAGAGAGAGAGAGATCTCCTATCTTGGCTGGGTTGGATTTTAGTAATGTCTCTCTAGGGCACATCATCCTTAGAGGTTCTCTGATCTTGCCTTCTACATAGCCTTCTTTAAACAATGACTCACAACTGTTGTTTTCTATTTTTACTCCATTCATGAGGAAATGCTTCTCCAGTCCACCTTTCCCCGTTTCACACCTTAGTCTATTTGAGTTGGTTCTTATTTGAGCTAAAACCTGTTTTTCTTTCCATGAAATGATCAATTTCAAGTATTCTTGAATTCAGATTTCTTTTCCAATTACCTCTTTTGTAGCACTCTTGTATGTGGAACCTGGATTTTTATCTCCTTCCTATATACCAGATAAGTTTCTTCCAGTATGTTCCAGATGTTAAGCCGCTTCTTATATTGTAGGTCTCATGCATTGTTCCTCCTTTTTTAAGTCTTTCTGGCAGATCAAGCTAGGTATACTTTTGTTGTCCTTGTCTGTCACCCTTTGTTTGAATCATATTAGCTCCTTTGTCACAACGATTTCTATTGGATATTGACTCATTTTAATGCCTTGGTAAAGAAAAAAATTCATTATTAAGCATTTTTCTAACGCTACTACTTGAAAATGTCAGTAAGACCTAGCATGTAAAGTGTCTCTGGTTCAGAGATTGATCTAGATCTAACTAATTCCTTTACAAATAATAAAATACAGTGAAACAATTACTTATTTACTTTTGAATCTACCGTAGAGATTAAAAGAATCCAACACTCATATATGATTTACTTGATTACAAAAATAACTACTAACCAATAATCCACAAATTTTATCCATTAAGCAACAAGGTTAGATGCATAATCACAGCTACATATTAAAATCATCATTCCACTAATTAACAGAAAAAGAACCTGTTTAAAGATTGCAGAAAATCCAAATAGAGCAAGAGCAGCCACGCTCCTCCCAACGTTAGACTTAAAATTGATCCCTTGTGCACTCTAGTCACCCCCTAGCCAAATCCTGCAATCCTCCGAGTGGTAGCCAGTTAACCTTGTCAAAATCTCTTTCATCCAACACTCACGTGTTATTTCCAAACCAGGAGATCACCTCCTCGACATAGCAGGCAGCGTCCTGCCTCTTGCTCATGTCTTTATACCCTTTTTGCCTAGGTCTTTGGGCATAGCCGATTCCCCAAGGAATCGTGTTGTTGTTCATATCCCTATTTTCAAGGAGTGTGTCCAGTGCTATCAATGCACTCTTTGACACTTGTTTGACAATTTTCTCAGGTTAACTTAAGCTTTGGCCTACCACTCTAGGATGTCGATTTCCTCATTTAGCGTGGATGTGCTTCTCATTATTCGTTTGTTTTATTTTATTATAAAAAAAAATTGTCTCTTACAAAGGTCCATATATGGACACTTGGAAAACTTTCAGTTCTGCCACACATAATCATACTTAACCACTAACTTAATAGTTTAGAATTTTGCATAATAAATAAAAATTCAGAAAATGTTTTACTTGGGGATATTACAAAATCACATGGATATCCTTTGGGATCCAGAGACCTGCTTTCCAAAATTGTCACATGTGTCAATCATATCCCCTTCTAACCTTGCTTGGCCAATGAGAGATTTCTACATGTTACAACTCATGGAGAATTTGGGATTAATCTTAAATTGTTGCATGTGAGTATCTTAAAAACAATGTCCCAAACATTTTATGGTAATCAGAACATTCAAAACTTTTCAAGCCTACTTGTAGGCAGATACAACAACAGTCTAAAGATGCTAATATGGTCTATTCATTTTTCCTTCTGAGAATATCATTTTTTGTGCAACAAGTGTTGTAATTGAATAGAGCATTGATTATGAAATAGGTTATTATCCATCTTGTGTATAGATTTATGCATATCTTACCAGTAGGTTTATATAGAACCACTGTCTACGTAGGTTAAGCTTAGCCTGCATGCTTATGAGATTTTAATCAATTCACTCTCCTTTAAGTTGAACCATAAAAATTTATAATAAAGCTTGCATAAACTTTTCATGGAGAATACATGGCATGCCTAAAGGAAGGCCCCTTCTTTCCATGAGTTTCTCCTCTTCTGTACATACAATAATCTGAATTTAGTAACCAATCTATAAGCCAATCCAGCCTGCAGATTATCCTACAAAACTGTTTAGTTTGAAGATGTGCCAAGATAGAATCTGTCTCACAGAGGCTCCAAAGGAGTAATATACGTTGAACCTAAATCTGTATCTTAGAAGCATCTCTCTTATACTATTTCTCCTCCAACCACCACCACTGCAATCTCCTCATAACATAGCCACAATATACAGTTAATGCATACTGAAATTTACATTAGTCTACTATTGCAAGAATGTGCCTCTTTTACAAGTTTAAGCAGACTTCGTTGCAAGCCATAAGAATCTACAATAATCCATCTTACCAACAGAATATTAATTTGGCCATAAGGTTCATTTTTCCTTTCTTCCATATATCTAATGCAAGGGAAATATATTGCACTACTAATGAGCAAGCCTCAAGCCCATGCAGCAGATTCATGACCCCAAGGCCAGTACTCCCACCATGGTAGAGTACTTGCAGCACCTTGGTCTTCTTCATTGGCAAAGTGATTGCAAGCGTCTTCTTGAAGATATCCTTCATCTATTCTGAAAAGTTGTTGATATGCCTTTGAAGGAACCCCCATTCCACAAAGCGCCTCAGCCAGATGCATTAGGCCTTGGTCATTGATGCTATCCATAGCAACTATATTATTAGTACCAGATGGGTATTTCATAGATGAAGAAGCCTGTGCAATCTGACAAATGATTTGATGTGGGGGGTTCTTGTCTTCATTCTGTATATTGGCACTACAATAACTGCCTGGGCTAAAATATCCCTCTTTCTCATTCAATAACATTAACCTGAACGGCTTAAAATACATCTTCTCCAAACCCATATCTTTCTCCTTGAAGAGCAGTGTAAAATCACTGAAAGGCTTGACGTCAATATCATTCTCCTCGCCCACAGCATTTGCTGCAAGTTTCTTGATATTTCCAATGGTGCTTGTTATCTTCGTTGATGTACCCATGTCACTATCGTTGTCCTCTTTGTAGCAATGAGCTTCTTCCATCTTTTCTTTCAGACCCTCCAGCTGCAAGATGATAGCATCAGAAACTGCAAAAGAAATAATATATTTTGCTTCACATTTAGTTTTTTTTTCTTGCAACTTAGAAAAGTAAAAGAAAAGTTCTCATTTCTACAACTTTGATATAATTGAAACTATATTTTTCTTTCCTTTCTGCTCACCCTCCAAATAAAATTCCAAAGATTCTCTTCAAAACGTAGAGGAGACAGAAAAAGATCAAGGACGGGGTATTCTACCAGTAGCCATGGGTTTGGTCACTTGGCAATTTCCAGGATTAAATTTAATTTTTGAATTGATGAAGCTTAGGAATTCAATCATAACTCTTTGCTTATTGACATCTAAAATCTCACAATGGTTTGAAAGGTCTACTTTAGACAGTTAGGAATTGTTTATCATGATAATTCGGTGATTTATGAGTTCGTACAACAGTATAGGGTAAGAATGGAACTTGCGACTCATTGATGATTTGAGCAAGTTACCTTAGACTCCATTGTGGTGTCCACTTTGCAGTTCTCAAAGAAACCCCCCACAGAAAAGAAAATAAAAATAAAAAACAAACCAAATTCTTAAGGTTCTTTCTATTTCTAAGACCCAAATGTAAACCTTACTTTTCAACCAAATTTTATTTTTTTGATTCTTGTCATTCTAAAATTGATCTGTATGAAGGATGTATTCAGTGGGAAATAACGTATATAAATACCCAATCTAAACAATTCACTGGTTCATCCATTGGTTATAGTTTCCAACCTTAGCACGGATATTTTCATTTTCCTACTGCAGTCCCTCAAAATCAGATTTCAAAGTATCATAACTAGCTTTGAGAACGATGTAATCTCACTCAAGATGCTTGGTCTTCCATCTTGCCCTTCTGTTCTGGAACCAAATAGCTACCTGACGGGGTTGAAGGCCAA
The DNA here is from genome assembly GCA_027924585.1 of Larix kaempferi. Lineage (NCBI taxonomy): Eukaryota > Viridiplantae > Streptophyta > Pinopsida > Pinales > Pinaceae > Larix > Larix kaempferi. The sequence continues at coordinate 5,943,145 of BSBM01000502.1, forward strand.
TCTCTTGATATCTCCAGTGTAGATGTTAGAAAATATTGTTTTGATAGCACTTGAGTGCCCCCCAGTGCTACCCAGCCTAGTCCACTCAGTCCCAAACATTTTGTAGATGACATTATTAGACTTTTCATTGGTACCTTCATCATTCATGGTGATTGATGATGATTGAGACAACTCTTCATCCAACGTTATTCCTACTTCTAGTTTAGAGTAGTGGTTCTATTCTTTTCTCCTCCTTTTGCATATTGATGTATTTATCTTTAGTTCTCGTTAGAGTTTTTTTCTTTTTTTATCCATAAGTTTCCATGGTAGGTGTATTGGTATGACGATTTTGACATCACCCAATGATTAGATAAACAATAATTTGGCAACTTTTTCATTGATATAAATTTGAAAAACCAATAACAATAGTTATAACTTCAAACTATTTTGTTTTAGGCCTAATTCAGGTCATATCATCCCATTCCAATGATAAACCTTTCCCATTGGAGTGCATTAATCATACCATCAGATAAGAGCCATCACTTTTAGAACAAGATAATGTCTCAAGATTCATAACTTTTTCTGTATGCAGAAAATGAAAATTTTGTCCTCTAGCAATTTGCAATTGTATCTGTGGTCATGTAGATGTGGATGATAACTCATATAGTAACAAGATTCATTGATGGGAGATGGTGATCAAGGGTGAGGGGGAGTAATCTTTGTATTACAAAGAAGTCGTGGAAGATTTCAGATAAGCACCTGTGCTTGAACCAAGCAACAAGACAACAACTCTTTCCATAAACAGATTGAATAAGCTTGCCGATTAGAATTTTGATTGTTGGTGAAATATATTGTTTGATTAGGAATTGAAATCATGTCAATTGTTGATGCATCAATACGATTGGTTATTGATAGTGGAATTATCAGGTCTATCTACATCTTGGAATGGACAATATGTCCCAACAGAAGAGAACCTTAATAATCTTTCTCATTTCTGTTCGTTGAAAGAGTTACATGGAACACAGATTCTCAAGTTTTGGATGCTTGATATCACATGGGAAATACGTGTGTTTCAAAGGAGGATAAAAATGTATTACATAAGAGGGGTTTGGTTGTATCTCATGGGCATGCCTAATTGATGTTCCATTGTGTAATTATTTGTTGGGGAAACTCGTTTGTTTTTTACCATGGCTTATAGACTATAGTAGTAAATCCAGTGAACTATGGTTGAGTGTGATCTATCATGCATGGAGATGTTAGCTGCAACATTGGTGATAATATATTTATGGAGAGGAAGAAAAAGTAAGGGTTTTGTTGAACAAGTTCAAGTGGCATCTCAACACAATCAATGTTAGGGCCATCAACAAAAAGATCAGTTTTTTGGTTCTCCCAAACATATTCTCCATCCTCCAAATTGGGTTCTTGTTTGTTGTCCAAAGTCTTGTATGTTTTATATGTCTTTGCCTCCTCACAATAATGGAACAACCTTTTTGTTGGGTCTACATTCAACTTCATTTTTTTTACATTGTGGATGAAGTTGTTGCTTCTCCAACACCTCTCTGTGGAAAGTGTTCACAATTTGTGAAAGCACCCCCACTGCCAATTGATGCAAGGAAGAATCACCATACATGTTCCACAATTGGAAATGAATCACTGAATCAACATTGATCTTTTGTTGTTGTAGGAGATTACACATCCTCTTCAGATGCCAATTTTTCTAATGCCCTCATATATCTGACTCGAACCTCTGGATCCATGTGTGGTCCTCCCTTCATGTCACCACCAAGTGCTTCTGGTGCTTCCAATAGCAATTCTAAATAATATTTTGGTGCGAGGACATATGCTAAGGATTGGAGTGGGATAGTTAGATTTTCCCAACATTTTTCACCGTCTTACAAATATGGTCCAACAAGATCGCATATCTAGCCTAAAAATTGTCCATAAACTGTCCTAGCATGGTGTCCATTTCTCATACACCACCCTTTAACTGGCTAACCTTATCCACAAAGCAATTTGATTATGAACTGGCTTGGTGAACTGAAGAAAAAAAACTTAACCTGCGACTAGAACTAACCATCAAGGTTTGTTTCCTGCACCTCAGAAAAAGGTCCTCTTTCAAAACCCTGCAGCCTCAACTTGTCCCATGACTCACCACCATATTAACCAATGCCTATATTGACTTCAAAAGCCACCCAAAGGAGACGAGATAGCTCCCAAGTGTGGTCCTTGCAAGGTAAGAATTTGCAACTTAGAGTGATTGTGGAAAATGTAGTGGATAGCACTAGGAGTCGTGATAAATTTTATGATCTTCTTCCCTTGTACACGTTATTAATCCATTCAACTTTTGTATTCTTCAGCTTAATAATTTCATTCCTCGAAAGCTTCAATGTCCGATCCAAACGACAAGAATAAAACTTTGAGGTTTTACCTACTCTCGATGGTTGCTCCTGCTGACTTACAGTTAGGTGCATCATTAGTAATTACTTGAGTTATATTGAATGGACCAACATCTTTAATGGTTTACAGTAAGAAGCATACAATGCTAGGTCCAGTGTTAGCAATTGCTGAGTAGTCATGGGATAAAATGAAGATTGCACCAGTATCTGACACACATCAAGTACATTTGCCTTTTCCTCATTGTGAGAATACGCTCTAAATAATATTGTATTCTGATTCATTTAGTTTTCTTGTTTTCTTTTCCTTGTATCAATTGTTTGCAAGTTTGAAAATCTCTCCCATTTCACACATTTCCCAAATGACTTGGGTGCATATCCTGGGAACTTGCAATTAATTGGGTCAGAAATTATTCACACACATTTCCAAATGTTTTGGTTGGATATTCTGAGAACATTCTATTAGCCGGGCTAGAAATTATCCATAGTGATTATAAGCCTGAATTTCAAAAGATGTATGATATTCAATGATGAGAAGTTTTAATTTAAAAAAAATAAAATGTATGCAGTTGCAAATATTCTTAAAGATTCAATTGTTTGCTTCGGATGATCCTTTTTTCATAATCTTTAACATAATCATTGAAGGTTGAGGACGCAGTTCCTTATCTTAATGGTAAAATTTCCAATCTCATACCAACACGTCAAACACCCTTAGCCTTGATATTAGTAGACTTGATATTTCAAGCTGCAATCATTCTTAGAGGCATGGAAAGAAGATCAAGAAGGGGTTTTAGGTTTACCTTGATCTCGAACAATTATCACATGTCATTGAAGCAGAAGGTGACTACACTTGAGTTGAACCCTAACACTATGTTGTACTTGTTTTTTATCAAACAAGAAAGAGTGAGTGTAATGAGTAAGACATTAAATTAAATGCTTCAAAACCATTTTGAACCAGGATTGTCCCCAAGGATCTCAATTTACTTATCATATTAGAATTTTGTGATTTTTATCATCTGGAGGACAATTAAAGGTTCCTTGTTTTTTTATTATGTACCAGAACTTTAATTTTATGTATCTCAAAACTTATAGTTTATGTATCTTGATGTAATTTTTCCTATTTACATCCTTACATGTAATATAAATAAACAAAAATGCATATTTGGTGTTCAATTGTTTGTATTTACATTGTTGTACATGAGTGTAATTTTTTTTAAATAAAATTTTGAATATTTTCTGTATTTTTTACTCAGCCAAGTTGTTCACTGAGTTGAAGGCTGAATGTACCTTCGATAAATGTTGTCCCTGGATTCCCTCTTGATCTCTACTTTTATGGGAAGGAGATGGATGGGGGCATCCAAAGATCAACTAAAAGGAGGTAGATGCGCTACAAATATGTCAATGAAGTAGAGTGAGATAGGGGTATTTGTCACATCCAAAAGCGAAGTCCCCTAGGACATATGTCCTATGTGGAAAAAAGACTAGTCTAACAATGTAATCCAAGTGTGCTCCAAGTGAAAAGGATGACCCCCAAAGTCAATATGTACAATGGCTTGCAAAAAAATTTGTTTGTAATGGATCATATGTTGGAGCATGATAGACTAAACTCTCTCAACCTAGGACCAATCTACTGAAGTCAAATATGGTCCTCAAATTCATGCCACATAAAGAATAGTGGGTTTAGGGGTGGTATTAAAGAGGAACAACTTCGTCAGTATGCCCTAAAAATAGAAATAGAAACATCGGTGCTCTAAGAGGGATGGATGTATATCCTTGGTTGAGTCGAGGCTAGGAAGCATGCATCATAGTGAAGCTAGGACCTAATAATTAAACCCCCAAAAATGTGTGAGCAGTCGTGATCTCAACCATGCTCCCTCGGAAAATGAAATGAAAGTCCTCTAGAGATTTCTTGGACATATTAAAACTAATGACCTTAGTCTTCTTAAGGTTTACCAATAAATGCTTAAGATCACAAAATCTAACAAGGACGTCCAATTTCCTTTGAAGATCCTTGGATGAGGAAGCTAAGAGGACAATTTCAACAACAAACAAGTCTAATGCAATCAAGATCTAGTGTAAGATGCAATGAATCTCAACATGAGTATTATCTTTAAGATATGTTTTCAACTCATCAATGTAGATCCCAACAATGTAGTTGATAGAGGGAAACCTTGTTGGACCCCAATGGTACTCTTGATCAAGTTATAAAGGCCCTTCTATGTACAAAGGTGCCCAACAATTGACTCAAAGTCTTGTCGTAGCCACAACGAAGGACACTCAAAAACATCAATGTCTTGCAATAATTTTCCTATAGTACAATATAGGAAAACCTCTCTCTCATCCAAGGTTTTAGACACTCCACTACCTACTCCCTTTGTAGTTTATTCTGGACTAGACAAAGGCCCTGTATGCTCATGTCCTCTGTCACTATTACTGTAAGAAACCATGGAGGAGTATGTAGTGGAGTGTCGAAAACCTGGGATGATAGTATGGCCACTAGGTAGAAAATTTAGATACAGGGCCTTGTCTAGTCCAGTTGGTTGTCGGAAACTACAAATCCCTCGTAATTTGGTTTGTTTGCTCTATCAAAGAATGGTGAGTCCCATCTTCACAGTGTCCCCATTTTCTCGATAACCATGGTTTCAAGCAACTGACTATCAACCACTAAGACAGAAGGATGGTGACCCCAAAAAGGATATGGAAGATATGGCCCTATTAGTATTGTGTCCACCTTTTAGAACTAGGGCACTCCACATATTAGAAAATGCACAATAAAAGTTTGGGAACGGCATGACAGAGAATAGATGAGGGAGAATGGTAAGAGCACCGATATTGTGTGGTGAATGAGCCACATAATGAATGTTCAAACTTATGGTTGAGCAAACACTCAAACGAACAAGTTCCATGGCAGGCTACCATTATCCATTACAGGAGCTAGAGTACACAGGTTCTGGTGAATGCATCTAACATGGATCCATGTGCATTGAAAATTGTTAATGATGCCACAAATCAACGTGCATTCAATACCTTGCATCTTTATTCACCAGATGAATATGCTACTCCTAGATTTGGCTGTTTTGGATTTGTGGAGCAATGGTCAGAGCTCATTGGAGCAATGGTCAAAGCTCATTGTTGCTGGTAGCTGTGGTCAATTATCAACCGAGGAAGCAGATTGAAAACATATTCTTCCCATGTTTTGAGTATGGATGGCACATTGGCAAACACTAGAGAGTAGTATTTATTCTTATTCAGTTCATTTTGCCACAGAGAATAAACATTGGGACCATCCACCTTTTGACCCAGATTTCTTAGCCTCACTGAGGAGAATCTTGAGTAGTTGTGTCCAGAGGAACAACAACCATTGAGACCATAGATGGGGATCCAAAATTTTGTGTGGGGTATTCTGTCAGAAAGACATGGAAGATGGTCTACAGCATATGCAGTAAGACACCCATATGCAGAGTACTTGTCCTTACAATGAAGAGTTTTCTGCATGGATATTAGAGATTCCTCAAAAGGTTTTGGCAAAATATTATTTACTGATCTCTTGAATGGGCTCAATACAATTTTAACAGTTCGCTAAGACTATATGAGTGTAGGTTTGTGCCATTGTGAAGCATAAAATGAAATATGAAAAGTTAGAACTATTCACAGGGGCCCTATCCAGTAACATATACTCACTTGAATTTTTGACAAACCTTGTAGTTTTTCTTTTCTTCCTTCCTTTAGATTGATTTTCCTCTGTACTCACTAAGTTATCTCTATTATGTCTATCAATGTGAAATTATGGATTAGATCTCAGTTTGTAATCCTAAGATATGATTTTCCATTTGAAGCAAATTGAAAACATATTCTTCCCCTGTTTTGAGTATGGATGGCACATTGGCAAACACTAGAGAGTAGTATTTATTCTTATTCAGTTCATTCTGCTATAGAGAATAAACATTGGGACCATCCACCTTTTGACCCAAATTTCTTAGGCTCACTGAGGAGAATCTTGAGCAGTTGTGTCCAGAGGAACAACAACCATTGAGACCATCGATGGGGATCCAAAATTCTGTGTGGGGTATTCTGTCAGAAAGACATGGAAGATGGTCTACAGCATATGCATTAAGACACCCAAATGCAGAGTACTTGTCCTTACAATGAAGAGTTTTCTGCATGGATATTAGAGATTCCTCAAAAGGTTTTGGCAAAATATTAATTACTGATTTCTTGAATGGGCTCAATACAATTTTAACAGTTCTCTAAGACTATATGAGTGTAGGTTTGTGTCATTGTGAAGCATAAAATGAAATATGAAAAGTTAGAACTATTCACAGGGACCCTGTCTAGCAACATATACTCACTTGACTTTTTAACAAACGTTGTAATTTTTCTTTTCTTCCTTCCCTTAGATTGATTTTCCTCTGTACTCACTAACTTATCTCTATTCTGTCTATCATCAATGTGAAATTATGGATTAGATCTCAGTTTGTAATCCTGAGATATGATTTTCCCTTTTGAAATGAGGTTCAGGAGGTTACTCTTGAAGTTTTTTTGAAGGAATAGGCCATCATCATTGGAAAGGAATATTGATATGTCCATGACCTGTAACTTGCTTTGAAGTGCTATGATTTTATTATCCTTGCCCCATGATTCGACTATCTTACCTCACTTAAGTTGTCCTTTCTTCTCATATTTTGCTTGATTTTGGTTATCTCCCTCCCTTACTCTCTTATTTCATGTCAATGGAGATTTCTCCTCGTACCTGGATTCTTATTAATAGAAGTCATATACTTATTACAAGTGTTACTAAGGCTCTGCATTGTTCTATTTGCATGGAGGAGTGGACAACTAAAGGGGATCAATGTATATGGTATGTGCAATAATGCCACTGAGAAAAGCCATTCTATTTTTTGTTGTCAAAACTATTAGCAAAGTTTAGCAATGTTTTCTCTAACATTTGAAAGAGTTCAAAACTAATTTCTATCAGTAAAATAATGTATACAACATAAAATATTGATAATGGGTGAAATCTATACTTTTAATGCTTTTGAGAAATAAATTACTTAAATTCTAGTATAAGTTGGTTATATTAATATATACACGCCACAACTTGTCATAAAAACACGGAGAGAGCTACAAGAGGAGAAGCTTTCAAATTTTAAGGAACTTACAATTGTGGTTCTTATAATTTGATGCGTATCTTAAAAAAAGCGAAAACATAGATTATCCACCTTTTTCATGTCTACTTTAACAACCATTATAGTTCAAAAACACCAAAATATCCAATAGGGCATCCTAGATAATCTTTTCTATTTTTAAATTGAAAATAGCTTTCAGCCTTTCTGTTATCAAAAAATAATTATGTTACAACTATTTTTTACATTAAAAATAAGACTCACTACAAAGGCAAGGCTCCGGTTTTCTGGTCACACAGGCTATTGTGGTGAAGTTTCGGTAGAGTTAATCACAAAATCTCAGTATCACATTAGCTGCAACAAATAGTCATATTAGACCAAACCTTTACAAAGAAGTATTCAAGGAAGGACTTCACTGTCGATATTTCTTTCCATGATTGATTGCCACAATTCTCTCTTTCCCAAGTTGTTTCTTGAAGAGAGTATATAGACTAAGTTCAGTTAGTACTAGTAGTCTTCTGTTTGTTTGATCTTCATGTCTTGTTATCATAAATCATATTATCTTTCTTACAGAAATTGTTTTTATGTCAATTTATAATAGAACTCAAATGTCCAAAGACTGACATTTGGAATATTGAAATGCAGCTCCCTTGCCTATGGACACATATTTTGGCATGTCTTGTATTAGAGAGTGGCTCCAGCTACATGAGAACAACATTTGCAAGGTAAGAATATTCAAGCTGGAAATTGATGATTTCCATGGTGTGATGTTAAATGAACTGGTAAGAGTATAAAGTTAAAGTTACTGAAAAAAAGATTAATTAAGCTTCAATTGATTTATTAAGCTTCAATTGATTTTGTTGCAATCAAATCTTGGATATTATACTTTTTTTATTTATGTAACGTGTACTATCCACAATGGAATGACCAGGCTGAGTTGGGTGATATCAGAATTATTTATGTCCCAATTGTAGCTGTCACTAGTCGACAATAGTGATAGATCAATTTCCTTCTTTTGTAATACCCATAGTTTTCTATCATAAGAAGTTGGCTGAAGATAAAAAAATTTGAAGGCATCAAAAGGCTACTCCCTCCCTGTTTCTGTAAATATTTGTTTAACCAAGAGTAATGGTTCTGGCAGAAAGGAAAATTTGCAAAATTACAAGGCTCTTTTAATTTTTATAATGCACCCGAAATCTCTTTTAATTTCTATAATGCACCTGAACATTATTTGCTTCTAAATTTTGTATCAACAACATAATGTTTATTAATATTTTGTTGCCAATCAGAAATGACAGCTTGGTTGGAAATTTGGTGTTTGCACCAAGAAAAGCGAGGTGCTCTTTGATTTCCGACTATAGGTAGGTAGCCTTAGAAATCAATAGTCCAGTCTTGTTGAGAAGAAGAGGACCAATGTGTAGGGTGTACTACCAAGTATGCTCTATGAGGAGATCTAACATTCTCATCATAAAGTTCCTTATTGCCTTTAATGGAGTGCTTTCTCAATTAATAGAGTTCCTTTCACATAATGCCACCATGGAAAGCACCATAAATGAATTTAATGAAGCAGTCTCATCATAAAGTTCCTTATTTCCTTTAATGTAGTGCTTTCTCAATTAAAGTTCCTTATTTCCTTTAATGTAGTGCTTTCTCAATTAATAGAGTTCCTTTCACATAATGCCACCATGGAAAGCACCATAAATGAATTTAATGAAGCTCTTCTTCATTAAACATGTTGTACTGGTATGATAGAACATTCTCAATACTAGCAAGAGTAACATAAATTTTCTAAGTTACGGATAATCCAAAATGGCTTATCTAATTTATATGGTGGTTAGCCAATTTGAAACACACTTTTGGTGCTTTTGTGACTATTTCATTCAATTTTTGGGTCTATTATATAGAAGGAAATTTCTAATTTACCTATGTATAGCGAAGTTGCGATTATATATTGCTACAATTCAAAAATACCAATCTATATTGACCCTCACCATTTGCAATATCTCAGTTCCATAATTCTTAAAGGGTGCTAGCTCAATGGAAGAGTGCCTGCCTTAAAAGCAGGAGGTTGGTGGTTCGATTCCTCCATGCCCTAATGATATTGCAATATTGGTATTTTTAATAAAATATATTTTATGATGATTTTTTATGGCTATAGGGGGGGTTTCAAATCGTCCTTGTATGTTGCTACAAGGGGGGTTCTAAACCAGCTTCATATGTCACTAAGAGGGGGGTTCAAAACTTCCCTCGTATGTTACAATGAGGGGGATCAAAACCCCCCCTATAGGCATCTGCGAGGGGGGGTTCCAAACCGCCCCTATAGGTCTCTACGAGGGGGGTTCAAAACTGCCCCAATAAGCCTTTACGAGGGGGGTTCTAAACTGCCCCTATAGGCCTCTACAAGGGGGGTTCCAAACCGCCCCTATAGGCCTCTATGAGGGGTGTTCACAACCGCCCCTATAGACCTCTACGAGGGGGGTTCACAACCGCCCCCATAATCCTCTATGAGGGGGGTTCTAAACCGCCCCTGTAGGTTTGTATGAGGGGGCTTATGAGGGGGGTTCACAACCACCCTTGTAGGTCTCTATGAAGGGGGTTCAAAACCTCCCTCGTAGGTCTCTATGAAGGGGTCTACGAGGGGGGTTTAAAACTGCCTCCATAGACCTCTAGGAGGGGGGTCACAAACCGCCCCCAAAAGTGACTTTTGGGGGCGGTTCCAATATTGTCAAAAACTGCCCTTAAAGGGAAAAACTTTTAACATTGGTGCCTTTAGGGGTGGTTTTGCCAAAATTGCCCCCAAAGCCAAAAACCCCCCGGTAGGCCACTTTTGGGGGCGGAAGACAACCCCCCCTAAAGGCCAAAAATGTAGTAGTGGAATCATCGCGAATTGGAAAGGAATCGAATCAAATAACAAGTTGACATGAAGAGAATCGATTGTGAATTTGAGGTCTGGGATTCATTGTTTGTGAGATTTCAACCATACAAACAAAAGTCGCTCAAAAACTACAAGACACATAAGCTTGCTCCCAAGTTTTACGGTTCTTACTGAATCGTAAGGCGTGTCGGCCAAGTAGCTTATGCCATAGATATTCCTAACAAGGGGAGGTTGCATGGTGTTTTCCATGTTTCATGTTTGAAGAAAACAATGGGTCCAACAACTCATATACACATAGAATTACTCATTTTAGATTAAGAAGGGAAGTTAGTACCGATTCTTGAAGGTATCTTAGAAGTCAAACCCAAGGTCATTTGTTCAAGAAGTGTCAATGAGTATCTTATCAAGTGGAGAAACCTTCCTAAATATGAGGCACATGGGAGAATAAAGAATGTAGATCGAAACATTTGTCTTTACTTACGCTTTGAGGATGAAGCGTTTCAAGAAGGGATGAGTTGTAATATAATTAAACCAAATGTTAATCATTAGTTGATGTATTCATTTATTGGGTCGAGGGTCACCATTTCTTGAGTGAAGAGTTACAACTCTTGCACTCCATTATATTTATACGAGTGCTTTTTTAAAATTGATGATGTAATTAATAATAAATATATTTATTTAGAAATGATATCTCCAACACATTTATCCATCGATGCATATCAAGCAACTCAATCATGCTTAGTAAGAAACAAAGCTATATGAATGATCAACACAAGTTACCCATGTAGGGTTCATTGTCTAACTCCGATCCTAGAGTTCTCCAAGACATTTTCAACCCCCCAAACCCAAGTATGCTTGTTAAGAGCCTTTGTTTCTCATGACTTGGTGCCAAGTCATCATCATAATGACATCTTACATTGAGAACATTGTCAGCCTAGCTAATCTGCCACAACTCACACTCATACAATGATATCAATGTACATTTATCATTATAATCACCAATCATTTACATCACATAAAATATCCATGAACTCGTCATCCATATACAATCTAACCTACTTATACAACAAAATCACAACATTAAATAGAAGTGATCACTTGAATTTAGTGTTAAAAAGGTGCCTCAACTAAGTAGTATTTGCACCGTATTTGTTGTTTTTCATTTAAATTTGTAATTAATCTTTTGAACTAGGTCAAACAGTTCAAATTTCAGCATCTAATCTTATCTATAAGCTATGTAAGAGTTGTATGTTGGATATCTAAACCTAGAAATAACCAATCATGTTATAATTTTAATGCACTGAGTGAAACGAGGTGCTCTACAGCCCAATATGGGGGAGATGTTGTAACGTGATGTAACGTTTGTAACAAAATAATTAAAAAAATTCATGTCGGCTCATAAAATAAAAAATTATGGAAAGTATTTAAAAAAAAATCCATGTTGGTTCATAAAATAAAATATTATGAAAGTAATTAAAAAATAGATGTACGTTTACAAAATAAAAACTTAAAACTTATACCCAAATCTATCAATCAAGAGAGATCAAATTTCTTGAGTTTAAATTTAAAAAAAGAAATACACCTCAAGAACCTGGATCCCTCTCGGTGCTTGATAGATATGAGTTTAAGATGAATCTATGCTGGTCTATTAATACAATTATTTTGCTAATCAAAAGATCTAAAAAAGTAGATTATGTATATTCAAATAAAACAATATGTGATGTAATTGATTATAAGAAAAATAATATTCATATATATACAAATGAATGAATTAAATTTTCTTATAAAAATATCATAAAATAAATATCTTACTAAAATAAAACCATAAAATAAAACCATAATGGCTTGTGAAGTCAACTATCTTATGTCCACCACTTATTATAATGTCCATGTTTCATATAAATCACAATCATACAATTTATTAGTAATGATTTACTTATACTGAATAACACATGCCATCGCCACCATGACAATAATTTATATATACTACATGACATTGACTTCCTCATACATCACATTTATGTAACATAGTATCTATTCAATTTCCTTAAACTATATACTTGTCTTCAACTACATTGCCATTATGTTAAATCCTTATCAACTTTTTCCCATACCTTGTCGAGTGACCATAAACATTTTGGTTTGGTTACACATAAATATTTTAACACCAATCAAACAATCACATTTCAATTTGTCGAACTACTCTAATATGTTCTATGGGTATGGGTATTTTATGAGTATTGATATTTTTGAATGTTTATGAGATTTTGTCCTTTTTTATTTAAAAACAATTACAAGCTTTTAAAAACATAAATATATATAAAAACAATTACAGGCTTTTAAAAATATAAATATATATAAAAACAATTACAGGCTTTTAAAAACATAAATATATATATACATATATTAATATGATATTTTGTTATTTATATATAAAAACAAAAGTCGTATGCAACTTAATCTCTACCTTAAATAAATATATATAAGAATAAAAAACATTTTTTTAGATAAATAAAATTTTAAATATAAATTAATTAATTAATATATAGAATCCCATTTTTTACATTATAATAAATTTTAAAAATCACAATTTGTTTATTAATCATTTAAAAACGTGGTTCATTGCCATAATATTTTATGGCGTACCTTTTCATTATAATGATATTATTATTATTTACATATTTACATATAATTATGATATTATAATTATTTTTTACATATCAACATATAATTATATATAAGTGTTAGCAATTTGACAACATCTAATTTTTTTAAAAATATTTTTACTAAAAAATTTCTAATTGGTAGTATTTTGTAACTTTTTAATGTATTTATTAGTAAACCAAAATGACTCCAATTAATAATAGTTTTAAAATTAAAAGCAAATATGAATCCAAAATTTTAATCAAAACTTTAAAATTAAAATAGCTTTATAATTATATAAAATCTTTCAAAACATTTTTCAATTGAAATAAAAAGAAACATCATACAAACAATACCTTATCTACCGCATCCAAAATAATCGTGAAAGTTGGCTCACACATGAAAAAACAAATCTTCTTTGCTAGCAGGAAGATATTAAGTCATATCTTTGGCAAGTCCAACACCCTCAGACTAATTTTACAGCCATTAATGTTAAAACAAGATGTTGCGGGGTTCTTCACTTAAATATCCTCAAATGTTGTCAAATTTCTCTTAATAAAATCCTAAAGAAATCGTCACTCTCCCAAACTCAAATAACTCAAATTTGAATTCGTTGTTCAAAACACCGGCATCGAAACATCCTCTGTACATCCAAAAAAAATTATGCTGCCCAAAACGAATAAAAATATTGTTTGTCTTTTCAATAGGGAGAATTTCAACTCTTCAAAAAGAGAGTTGGTATTTTGAAGAGGGAGAATTTCAACTATTCAAAAAGAGAGTTGATCCATCCAATGGAAATTCATTTTTCAGTATGAATAACCCATACCAATAATGAAAAATATTTAAAAAAACAATTTAACCCATAGCAATAATATTTTTTATTTTATTTTTTAAAAATGCATTTTAAAACAATTTTCATTTCCAATAACACCACATGGTAAAAAAGCAATAAACTTTTGGAAAACTTCATTCATACATCATTTCTGTTAATATCTAGTTTGATGGAAATTCTTAGTCAAAAGAAGCATAGAATTTAAGTAACAAACTTAGAACATATTAATATTTTAAATATAGACTAGGGTGCTCTAAGGCCCAATATATTCCATATTTCAATTTATAAGCTTGCTCCTTTGACTACAAACGCCCTATGCATATTCCTCAACAAATTAACAATAATAAAAAACACTCTTAAAACTATTTCTCTTGAATCCATTTCCAAATGCAATCTACCAAATTCCATTGCCTTTTGCATAAACTCCTCCAAACACATATCAATGACAAGATTGCAAATTCCATTGCCTTTTGCATAAACTCCTCCAAACACATATCAATGACAAGATTGCAAATTCCATTGCCTTTTGCATCAACTCCTCCAAACACATATCAATGACAAATCTTGTAGGTGGTGTTGCTACTTGCTATAGGGGCAATTCTGCAGGGTATGGTAAAATCAACATTCTCAGTTATCCTCAAACAATCATAATTAAACTAACTAGATATGTTTACAACTTCAACTTTCACGTCGGTGTAAGTTGTCATGTCTTCTGCAGTTAAAGAGCCTCTAAATGTCATCTGATTTTTGCCTGCAACATTTTTTTCCCATTGAAACTGGTCCTGTAACTAAACTTATAGATTTGAAGAGGCTCTAATCAAAATATTCTAATTCAAATTTATAGAATCACACACCATTAAAAGCAAGCAAAATACTGAACTAACATATATAGCTGAGATCTGAGATGCACATACCATAAGAAACTTTTTCAAATCTCTCCCAGATGCAATATCGTGTATAACAACAAACAATTGGTTGATTTCAAATCTGAGAGCAGAAGCCACATCCTGAAATAGTTGTTCAGAAAATTATATCTGAGGGATACGCACCTGTTATCTGCAAATACAAATTATCAAGTGTATTTTCAATCAAACAATCGAAATCATGTCATAACTTTGCTTATATCTACCAAAGGAGATCATCTTTTAACTGTTATTGTTGAGATAAATGGAAAATGTCAAACAACCATTAAAACTTCAACAAGAACACATTATAATGGTACAAAGGCCAAGGAGCACAATAACTTACTTATTAATAAAGGCTGATGCGTTGGACCAGACGAACAAGATCGTGATGCCCAGTATGAGAACATGGCAAATAAGTGAGTAGATAATATCCAAGCCACTCAAACAGGAGCCAGATAACAGTAGCACCAGCAAGAATGCTTGCTAAGGTTTGCTTGCTCCTCCATAGTATTACATCAGCAGCTAAGATTTGATAGAAAAAACGTTGCGTAGATCCTTTTAAATTAAATCTATGCTAATAAATTTCCCACATGAATATGCATAGCATCCTCATAGCAATTTAAAAAAAATTGTAAATTTTTATTATCTCTGCATGCTGCCCGTTTGAAATATAGCCACGATTTTTTTTATCACGAGCTAAAATTGACCATGATTGGATCGCTGGATTGCTCTACTTATAGTTCAGATTTCATATTGAAGCTGCTATTTGAAACTGATATCAATCGGTGCTAGCTATGTTTTCTGTTGCAACTGTAATGAGAAAGAACAGGCAGAAATTGATCCATTTCCATCTAGATTGATTGTTAGGTGTGCACGTGGGGTCTCTTGTTCACTTAATAAAAAGCCAAATCTAGCGACCGTCGTGCTCAGAAAACATGATCCTTGGACGGATCTCAAGAAGTGTTGGGCGCTGAGTTGCAATAGGTGCATAGGTTATTTTGTCTGGATTGAGGCAGCATGCAAGAGGACTCCATGATCCCCAGATTGCATAAAGAAGCTTCCTTTCAGCTGAGCATGTGAGAAATATAATTACAAACCCTCTGTGATTCACTTTATGACTCATGGAATCAGAACGCAAGATGCTAAGCGTTAATACCGGATTTATTGCACTAGATTGTTGTGATACTATACTCGTTCAGATCGGTAGTCCCTGGTTCACCCTCAAATGCACTTGTGAGCAATGATATGCAAAAGAGTGCAGCCACCATCTGTTATCGAGGATTTCAGTCTAACATGAGAGCCTCCACCAAAATACAGCCATTGTTGTTAGTCCAGTTGTATAGATTCATGCAGAGGCCTTTTACAAACATTTCATTTCATGATGAAAACGAGCACTGCAAACATCTTAGCAAATGAAATAAAAACTAAATGATCTGAAAATCCACAGGAAGGTTTCAAAATAATCCTCCAAACTAACCTAAAAATCAGGATCAGAAAACGCACTTTCATTCACAGAAGTTAAAAAAAAGTGAAAATCAAACAAACAAATATCCTAACTGGAGAAGCTGGCAAAAATATCTCAAGTACTATGTATCTCTTTAAATATTATTCAATTTTCTATAACACTCTAGAGAATGTTTCAGCATTCTATCAAGGAACAAATATTTCACACTAAATCCATCAAACCGCTGAAAATACTAATTCAAATCGAGATTCAGAGAACTTTTCGTATACTGTTTGTATGAGCTCAAATGTTTGAAAATAAGGTAAAAAATGATAGTAACGTGGCTCTCTCCTGCATATAATAAAACTGGAATCGAAAGATACATCCATATCTGTTCTCAAAAGAAAAATCAAATGAGTGAGCCCAAAGTAGTAATTTGCTTATGAAATGAGGATCAGATGTGTATCAATTCAGGGATCTTCAAGGATCAGATCTGTGTCAATTCAATGATCTTCAAAATCTTACCGTTTTCAAGTACCACTTATGCACCAGGTAGAGAAAGAGTCCGTGGAGAGCCTACCAGCCAAAGGCATGCACTACATGTTTTTCTTTTAAATAAACGAGATTAAAAAGGGACCATGCAGACAGCGAACCTGCTAAAATTACCTCTAAAATGGCCAGTTAAAGAACAGATTAGCTAAAATCACTCTCAATATGAACCTAGAGAACTTAATTTATGCAGCAATTTTTCATGTAATTTTGAAGGGATTTCAAGCAAAACTTACAAACTGAACTTGGACTTACTGGGTAAAATCCCATGGATCTACCACTAAACTACAGCGAGAGAAGAACACTGCCATACAAACTGCACTCTCATATTTACACACAACTTTTTAAAAACTAAATACTTTCATTTTCTTATGTCCCCGACAAGAAATTTTTTGCTCAGGCGGATTAGTTGGGAGCTTGTTTCAATACCAACATTAAGGCACATGCATGCACCAACATTAGAAGGTGCGATCCATCTTTAGAAGGCGCAGTTCCAAATTTAGACAAAGTGCATGTCATAAGGGAGTTCTATATTTAAATTAGATGCAGTTTCCAAGGAAGGAGGCCCATGCATGCATTTGACTTCTCTACCATTGGGTGCTATATTCTAGGCTATCTCTTCCATGCATGAGGGTGCATTGTTCTAGGCAATTAGGGTTAGGGTTTTACCTATTCTAGAGAGGTGTGCCACTGGTATGGTCCACATTCATTGTAACCATAGCCTCTTCTTCTTCTATAAAGATAGGTACAGTGCTCCACTTGGTTGGTTGGAAAATAGAAGTTTTGAGCAAGTTGCATTGTAATTTCTTCTTTCAGTTAATATAGAGCAAAATGATTGATTGCTACAATTTAAGCTTATTATTTTCAGACTTCAGATTTAACATTCCTTTATCCACTTTTTTGATAGGTGATTATTCAGATTTTGATTCCTAGGTTAGGTTTTCATTTTAGGAGAGTTATGGGGTTGTTTTGATGCAAAAGAATGGCACAGTTGTAGAGGATGCAAAAGGATGGCAGAGTTGTGAAGTGTTAACTGTAAAGGAAGAATTAAAAAGCAGGTTCAGGAAATGAGCAGCAGTTTGCTAAAAAAAAGTACAACAGCAGGTCAGAGGAGAGTTATATCAGAGAATTTGAAGTGGGAGAGGAAGGATAAACAGATGAGAAGGGAGAAGAAGTTTCCACGTATTGGGAATGCATCTGCAACAAAGCAAGTTGCAGATAGGAAAGAGAAGATTGAAGAGGAGAAAAGGGATGGGAGAAAAAGCAATCGTGGAAGAGAAGGTTGCCAAGCAGCATTTGTTCATTGGAGAGATAGAGGTATGAAAGAGGAAGCATGGATGTTTGCAACAAAGGTTGGCTGAGGCAGATGTCCATTGTATGAGTTTTCTCCACCAATCTTGTGAGCAGGATGCTCACATATTTTCTTACCGAGGTAGTCTTATGGAGGTGCATACCTGGCGAATTGGCAATCCTACACAACCAAAAACAAGTTTCAATTTCAGTTTTATTTTGCATAAGCTTTTGATAGATAACAAAGAGATTAACTGAGGGTCAGCCCAATTCCTTTATAAGAGCATGGATCGCTAAAGTGTTGGTCCACAAAGAGTTGTCGATATAGTAATGATCAACAAAGAATAGATGTGTTGTTGATGTTGATGAGATCAACAGAGACAAGCTGAGTGAGAATTTGTTGATGAAGATGTTACTGATAAGGGATGTGTCAACAACGGCATCATCGATAGGATAATCATCAACATTGACAAAGGTGTTGCCAACAAGGGGAAGCGTCGACAAAGTGTTGATCAACAACAATGTCACTAACCAGACAATTGCCAACAAGTTAGTCAGAAATAAGGAGATTGCTGACAAGTGGTTTATCAACAAAGCAGGTGTCAAAAAAAAGTATCATCGACAAGATTGCCATCAACCAGGGAAGTGCAGGAATAAGGTTTATCAATGAGTTGGATGTCCACAAGAATGTGATCCTCTAAGAATTTGAATCAAGAAAGAGTCATGTTGTGTTACTTCTGTTGTATATGGGTAATGTTAATTTTTCTTTCAATATGTCGATCTGCAATCCGAAACCCTGCAGCCTGTAGCTGCATCACATATGTGATACAATTATTGTGCTGAAAATACCATAAGAAGCATACTTTAAAAAATAAAAATAAACCAAAAAAGTTTATGACCACTTTCTCCTGCAAAATAGTTGAAAAGTCATTTGGATATTAGTTGGGTTGGTTAAGAGTGCCCAAGGGTACAAATATTCCCATTCATAAGGTTAGAGTTCATAGCAGTTAGAAGTAGAACTTAGAACTGATCATGTAAATAACAGCTTCATCTTTCTTTGATGACCCTAAATCTTCCCTATATTCCCGAATATTCCAGGATAGACTAGTTAAGTCATTAAACAACAGAAAATATTAAGCTTCATAATATTCATCATAAATATAATATTATGGTACTGCTATACAATGTCATTAAACTATAATAAGAACTAGATATGCACATTTTCATCAGACTTTACTCAGCTAACATATCTATTTAATGCTAGTTCTATTTAGTCAGCATATTACCCAACCAGTTGCTATATCAATCCTAGAGTCCCGTCTAGTTATTATGTATACCTTGGATTATAGAAAATATGAAACACGCTCTTTGTGGCAACTGCATGAGCAGCAGCAGCAAGCAAACCCAGATGCATACTTTGGCTAGAAAGCACTGAAGAAGGAATGACACATGGCTGCCGTGCATCTCTTCGTATTCCTAACCTTAATTCTCCATTTTCATCCCTGTCCATGGAAACAGAATCATACATTTACATGCAAAATGCACTTTACAAGCCATTGTTCAAATACTACAAATGTTTCATCAAATAAACTTGCAAATTTCTCTCAAGACATCTGCAAACCTCAAAAAGAGAATGGCATCTCCAGACACAAGCCTTTTGTGACTGACAAAAACACTCCATCCAGTGGTCAGCAAATGTCGGCGTGGCTGACCTGCAAATTAATTGAAAAGGCCCACTGAACTTAGACTGACAGCTTACAACGATAATGTAGATTATCGTGGTATAATATTTCACAGTAGTCTAAATGTGCTAAGATTTGGATTTTCTTTTGTTATATTTTGTTGATATTTCTTGGTCAAAATCTAGTCAAAATTTGAGAAGACTTTGAAGTTGCAAATATAAGTTGTTGAGATTGCACAATATATATGGAAAGGAAGGTATTTGAGGGCACTGAAATCATTTATGGATTCAAAAATACAATTTCATCAATGAAAAATTACAATTTAAACAAAGATTGTATAACCAGATTCCCGTGATGATAGCCTGAAAATATTTCATATCATTTCATTTTTTAAAAAGAATAAAATCCAAAATGACATACAAAACAAAATTCAAAATTGGCATACGTAGCAATGGCTACTTACCTCTGTAAATTTGTCGAAATTTCCAAACAACTCCATGCAAATCCTTTGCCACAAGCTCTTGAGAAGGCCGCTTCAGCTTGTAATCCTGCAACAGAATACTATTAAAAACATTTTAGCTTATCAGCATTGATCTCACATACAATAAAAGTTAAGAATTTCTTATAACATAACCGCAAAGTATTCATAATGTTATAGAATGATGCCATAAAGAATCAGCACAATACTTCTAAACTTCCATGGAGATTGAGTCATAAATGGAAACTTGACTACGCTTCTTGTAACTAAATGCCGAGCACTAACCACGTCTCAAGAGATATGTACTTCACACTTTTTATAAGGGGATGTGATCATTCAGTTTGACCTAATGGTTATGATAACTTATGCTAATCCACAACCCCCTTATAGAGGTGCACCGGCTTCTGGAAGACAAATCATAGTAGCAGAATTCCGCTTTATTAAGCTTTTCTGTACAGAAATTCAACCAAATTCCTCCTCAAGCTCGATTCCTACCTAACAAAAACCTTATAATGAAAACTATAACCTTTCACTTTAAAATTTTAATTTAACAATTATAAAATTAAAATCACTTGGGTTTATGAAATGGACAAAAGATTCGGTAAATAAGGTGTATTATGAGGTCTGCAGAAATCACTTTTAGACATGCTCTCCAAGAAAAAAAAATTCATATTAATGGATATTTCAAATTTTCTCCAATTAGATTTTCCCTCAGACTTTTTTCTCCTAATCGCATTGAATCTAAATCCAAATTCGAATTCGTATATGATAACTATGAGCAAGCATGACACTTTTTGAAGATTCAAGCTTTGATGGAGGCGATAGCAGCTCTCCGCTTTCACCCACATAGCTCATCTCTCGTAATTGATTAAATCCTATATGTTTCCAGCTACGGAAACATTTTGAATTCAGCTGTTCTTGCTGAATAGCAACAAAAGCGGGCCTGCCGAGAGTAGCATTCTATGATTCTTTGGAATCTTTCTCACCATGATATAACAAAAATAAAAGTGCCTCCAATACAGGAAGGGGAAATTTTCTTACAAGGGGAGGAAAGCAGTCCCCCGCAGCTCTTCTGGGGACCGAAAATCCACCATGAATGCTTGTATCAGAAACAGTCAAAGTCTTAAAGAACATATGAAGATTGCAAGTACCGGACGTATGCACATGCTCCTCCTCCTTTTCCTATGAGGATTTCACTGTTGGCTGTGAGAAAATACTTCTACACCGTTATAAAGCATTCCATAGAGGGGATATAAAAAGTTTGTGAACAATCATTGTAAGAAAGCATTTGTTCTGACATTGAATAAGAATACCTCTGGGACAGGAACTAATGTCAGCTGTGCATAGACTTCATCTGTCTCCTGGCCAGCCTAGAAAAACAAGAGACAACAAATACACATCTGTAAATGCAAAAGTTTCAGGCATAGTGCGTGACATGAGAGAAACCAAACAAAATTCAAGTTCCAAAACGCAATGAAAATCAAAGCAAACCAATAAGCGCATGTGACGATTCAATACTTATTGTTCATAAACTTGAACAGTTGAGAAAGTAGTCTCACATGAAGTTTTACACATAGAACTCTACAGAAGATTTGTGTCGGAATATTGTATGAATGCATCTGTCGTTCGGTATCCTGGTTCAGGGATGCAACCACCTGCTTATTTGAAAGTATCCAGATGGAGTTTAACAGAATATCTCACCAAAATGAGGATCAAAACTTGCCACTGAACTGCATTTTGCTCTAACTTCAATGAATTCAACAGAAAGATTGCTTGTAGGCATCAAAATTTCAGCAAGAAACTGCATTCTGGAATAGCACAGAGACACACAATCAGTCGGAAATTACCTGCTCCATGAGACACACAATCAGAGGGAAATACACGACATAATTGCCCTTGGCAGGAAGCAAGGTGAGAGGACCCGTAGAAGCATGCCAAATCTCGGAACATCAAAATACCTTGTGAAAATTGATGTTGTCATCGAACGGCACAACACATCCAAGCTTTGTAGAACTGGTGGAAATTTGTTCATTTTACAGGTGGAGGACATGCATTCAACTGCAGAGAGACATAAATCCATGCACACATAAATCCATGTATGCAATCATTTGATCTTAAGTTGCAGCCCTCAGAAATTGCAGATGATTGCTTGCAGGACAAGTAAGTTAGAGCGTGAAGTTTTCGGGTAAAGTTTTAAGGTAAGGTTTTATTTTTTCATCTATTTTTTTTTTTTTAATGTCCTGCAATGAGAAAAAATAGTCAATTCAAGATGATTGTCCAATTAGAAAATAGTAATTTCTTTTTTCTAACTAATTATAAATACAAATTTTATGTTAACATTAATCTAACTTTAGAAGAAAAAAAATATGGATTGCAATTAATGGAAACAACCAGAACATATAGTCTCCTGCCTATGGCAGAGACTAATAATTGAATATTTTTATATTGATTTTAAGTCAAATGGTTTGACTTTTAATTAATTCAAAATACATTCACATATTTTTTTAAAGTTTTTTTAGTTTGTAAAATATATATTAAATTAAGCATTTTAAAAATTAAAAAATCTTTTTTATTATTTTAAAATTGAAATTCTTAATTTACTCTTGGACAGTTGGTTTGATTTAACTATTTTTATTTGGTTATGTAAGTAATTGTAAGAAAAAAAATCAATATTAATTTAAAAACACATGAATATGCCTTTTTTATACACTCATTAATTAAAAATCAGTATTTATTTATTTAGCATTTACAGAACGTATAACTTATCATTAAAATCTGTCATTTATGCATTCCCCTCATTAAGTATTTGTCGTGGTGATTGTACTTTGGTTCTTGCCAACTTTAATTTCCTCGGCGGAACAATGATGGAAAGTGGAAACTCGGTGTAGTTGGATGTCGTATTCTTCGTTGTTGTATGTTCGGTGTAGCCGGAGGCTTCGTGGCTATCTGTATCCCAACGATATGTTCTACATTTTGATTAATACCCAGGCACGTTTCCAGCAGTTTGTAGTTGCAACTTAGAAGCAACTAATAATTCTCTAACGACACCAAAACCAAAGACCCACTGCATGGACAAAAATAGAGACATAAGTCCCTATATTGAGATCCTTGTTGGCAATAGTGTTTTTATATCTTTTGAAGGATATTTTATGAGCCACACATTTAACGAAATTTTTTTTCCTTTTAGAGTGTATATTTGTATTTTTATTAGAATACAGTAACATGTTAATAATAACAAGTTAAAAGCGGTTTTACTTTTAGAGTTTTATTTTTTTTAAATTTCAAATGAGAATTAAAATAATATTTTTATATTTTGTAAATATAAAAATATCAAAAGTTACGAGTATAAATAAGAAGCATAGTATTAACTTAAAAATTCAATTTATCAATAAAAAAGATTTAGGAAAACCTCATTTACATAACAACATTCTTCTCAACCACTCCATCTACACTCAATTGACAACTAGATTTATCACTTAATTCTTTTCTATGACATTGTTTTTAAAGCTATTTCTTATCAAATATACTCTACTAAGAATTAAATATGAAAATCCTTTTTAGAATTATAGGTTTATTTGCTAAAAAAAATAAACAATTAACTAGAAAACCTAGGTTATCATCCCCCTACGCAATTTTAAGTATACATTAGACTTTTTTTTCCTGGGTTTTACATAACATATCTTAAATAAATATTTTTGTATCAACACCATGTTATTATATAGACACCTACTATTTCTCAAATTATTGCAATTTGAATTTATATAATTTCAAACAAAACACAACTATAATGAAATGTCGTACAGAAACATCAACCACTTGAGAACAAGATGCAAATTGAAAATAGATGTGACTCACAAATGGACATAAATATCATACTAAAAAACTATGACTTGTTCCACTTACAAAACTTTTCATATGTTGTAGGAGATTGTTTGTTTAATGCACTACATCTATTACTTCATTTTAGATACACATCAAAAGAAGGAACAATTGAGCATTTTAGGGCTTGTTTACAAAAACCAGATGAAGAAGCAATCACATTTTATCAAGTTGAACTAAATAGATATTCATAAATAGAAATGCATAATGTTATGACCCACAAGTGACTATCTAAACAAAATGTTTAGATGGACATTAGTTGGCATAGCTCCAAAGAGTAGAGGGCTATGGGGGGGCATTTTCTACATTGGACATCAAATTGACTAAAAATACAAATAATAATTTGGTCGAAAACTAAAAAAAGCTATTTGTGTTTCAACTTAAGCTTGCATACAAAGACTCCTATGGGGAAGAAATAGGAAGGCAGGTATATGAGACTGTGATCAAAAGGCAAGTTAAAATTCATAGAGGTAGTGATATCCTTCGGTGGGGTCATCAACCGATAGGGAGGTTTACGATTAAAGAAGCTTACCATTTGCAGACTAGCTCGGATAACTTGCAGGATGATCAGGTATGGAAACATTTATGGGAGGCTAAGTTGTGGCCAAAAATTACTCTTTTCCTCTGGTTAGTGTTACGAGGCCGAATTTTGACATGGGACAAAATTGCTAAGAGAGGTTTCGAGGGCCCGTCCATTTGTGTTCTCTGTGGCCAGAATAGTGATACAATGGCTCATCTTCTTGATGAATGTAGCTTTGCCTCAGTGCTGTGGGATGAAGGGGCTAGGTTTTTCATAAGGTCGGCACGGATAAGGACAAGCCCTGAGCAAACCATTAGGAAATGGAATGGGAAACCCTTTCAAGGGAATATATTGAATCGTATCTGGCAACTGTACCCTGGTTTCCTCCTCTGGGAGGTTTGGAAAGAACAAAATAATCGTTTGTTTCAGGAAAAAAAATAGATAAACACTTGGAAGGTCGTCTGGGAGCGCCTAAAGAAGGAGATAACCGAAACCTTGAAACTCACGAGATGGAATGCTGAAGATCTGAGTGGTCCGGACTATGAAGTCGGACTTTTACATACCTGGGGTATCAGAGGTCTTCCCTAGTTTATTGGACTTCATTATTCTAGCTCAATCTGAACTTTGACGGAGCCTCCAAAGGTAATCTGGGCATGGCAGGGTATGGTGGGGTGGTGAGAAATGACCATGGCCAAATTCAGTTTTTCTATTATGGAAACATAGTTAACGAATCAAATAATGTCGCAGAGTGTGAAGCTCTACTCCAAGGGCTTAGTCTTATGACCATGAATGGCATCAACAACTGTATTGTGGAAGGTGATTCTGCACTTTTCATACAGACTGCTATTAAACTCTTGAATGGAACTCAGGCTGCGAAGCTGGCCACATCGTGGTGACTGGCGTGGCAGGTAGCATGTCTAGGAACCATGATAAGAGATTTTAATTCCATCGTGTTTCAACACGTAAGGAGAAGTGCCAACAGTCTGGCCGACGAGCTGGCAAATCAGGGTGTCAATCAAGTGAATGAAAGATGGGATGGGAATTCCTCGGATGTTCCATCAAATACGTGTCGACTTAAGTGCTATAAAATCGTCGGATGTGATTATGAGGAGTGGCTAGCGAAAGGTGACGACATAACCTGTCCCACTAACGGGGAATGATGTATCAAGGGTACACGTCTTGCATCATAGGGACAGATGGAACGATGGGACGATGTACCAAAGGACGATTGTTAAGGTTCTGGGAGATATCATCTCAGACGGTGAATTCAATTCAGAGGACTTGAAGCATGCAAAAGACAAGGTGGCGAAGCTTATGCAGGATTACGATGGAATTTCATGATCAGCAAAGGACGCTGAGGATGAAAGATGAGGTCTGGTTCAATTATTTCAGCGTTAGGCTTATGATCTCGAAGTTAATGGTGATAGGAGGTGGCTCATCCATAAATATGGAGTGCAAGGGTGGTAACAGGAACAAAGTTTCTTGGCGGATTTTCCCTTGTGAAACACTCAACAAGTTTAGTGTTGTTGTGAGTGTGCAGAGGATTTGCAAGGGTAAGGGCACCATGCCTCCGAAAGGTCGTGCTATGAAACGAGGTCGTAAAGCCCCTGGTGAGACCAGCTTGTTGGGGGGTGGTGCGATGCCTCATACTGGTCCAAGTCGGGATCAATGGAATTCGGTTGCCACTGCAGTTTTCTTTCGTCAGTTCTTTCCGCCGGGTGTTCGACAGTAGGTGGAGGAAATTGAAGCTGATTTGTGGCGTCTGGTGGGGGAGATTGATCTACCGGAGGAAGTGGAGGCCATGGCTAATTGGATCCATGATCTGGGGAATACTCTGGGACGTATGGCTCTGTACAATTGGGCGATTGTTACCCTGTGGGTGACCAAAACTTTAATTTCACGGTGTTTGGATACCCGGGGGGATGCGTTATCTGGTTCTCCTTGGCTGAAGAGGCTGGAGGATGTGAGTAAGGACACGGCTGAGAATTGTCACTAGATTCATATGAAGCTTGATCTGTTGGCAGATAAATTGGGGATCACGTATCTAGATGTTCCGAAGCAGCAGGCTACCCCTCGGGGTCCAGTACCTTCGGATAAAGGGGAGGTGGTAATAGCTCCTGTTATGGTGCATAGTGATGACGAGGCGGGCCCTTCTACATAAACACTTTGTCCTTTTTGGCCCCCGTGGTGTGTTATTTTCCAGCGGTATTTCCTTCTGCTTTGGTGCTTCTCCTTCTTTAATCTGGGTTCTGGTTCATTTTTTGGTTGTGCCATGTTTGTAGTCCGGGTTATGGTTCTGGGTAGGGATATTGATGTCTATTACTTTAATGCTTTCAAGGGGAACGAAATTTGTAATATCATGAACAATAGTCTTCTACTTGTTGATAATGTTGGTGACGGTCTCAAGATGTCATGTTTTTTCGAGTGGCACTTTAGTAACTATGGCTCAATTTTGTAGCAGTCTGCGAAGATGTTATGATAGATTATGGATGTTTTTGGTCTGCTTAGGGGTGGCTAGTATAGCACCGGTTATCTGTGAACTTAGGGGTGGTTTTTCCAGCACGTACTTTTTCTGGGGTTTTCTATGGTAGCTCATGGAGCACCTGGTTATTGTAATGAAGATAGTTTGTATTTTCTGTTTATGCTAATAGAATGAAAGGTTCCCCTTTTTGCTTTAAAAAAAAAAGCTTGCATACAAAGAAGTCACATCAAGCTACACTAAATTACTCAATCAATCTTAAGCCCTTTTTTACCACCTTCCCTCCTCTTTTCCCCATTTTCTTAGTTTATAATAAAACTAAGTTATGGTCCTCTTTCCATACTCTTTGTCTCTTAGATTAGCTTAATTTTTTTTACCATTCTCCTCATTAGCTACTACATTAAAACATCCCTAAACTATTACATAAGAACATTTTTAAGACGCAGGTATAAGCAGCTTTGCTGCTAATTTCACATGTTAAGTTAAAAAGCTTGTTAGTGTTTTTATAAAATATTTTTATTATATTATTATGAGTGTGTGTGTGTGTGTGTGTGTATAACATCATATTATATCAAAAATAAAAGAGTACATAACAGATGCAGAGGCCCATGACCAACGCAAGAGAGCTAAAAGATAGTGCTTTGGATTTCCAACAAGCTCCCATAACCCCTAAAGAGTACATTAACAAAACTACTCACAAAAAGGCCATTATGGCAGGTATACAAAAACTAAACATCTATGCCATTACAAACTTAAGGCTATAGCCTAAACATAAGCCATAATACTAGGATGACATGCAACCTGAGAGATGACCATCTAAACCTTGTCGTCCATACCAAAACCTGTGAAAGGGCACGTCGTGGCAACTTGAACCTTGTCGCCATCGGTGATGATGCTGGAACCAACAGGAGGAACATCACAATTGTATTATGGTCAATAATGCCCATCCTATTGTAGGAACCCTGACCATAACTGATCCTGAGAATAATGGAAAGCTTGTGATCCATAAGATCCATTTTAAAACGCAAATCTTCTCGATTACGTCGATTATCAAACACCATGTCCCAAAGAGAATTAACCCACTCCGAATTGGAATCAATATCCAAAGAGGAGTGCATCCCCGCGAAAGCCAATGAAGGAGAGTTTTTGGTTGAAGAAGGAAGGCCCCATAGGGCCGAGAGAGGCGACATCTGCTCACCAAAACCCAGAGAGTGACCACAATTGTCAAACTATAGTTTTCAGAATTCTCATCCTTTATCAACAAGGTGGAAGTCACATTATTGCATACCAAACCATATGAGCATGAATGAGCCATGGAGACCTCAGAGCTCGAAGACGAATCTACAACATCCCATGCACGAGCATGAACCCCCCCCCCGACCACGATGGGAACGACCCCGGAATTGTAAACAACGCATAACCCAGAGCCGAAATAAAATAACCACAAACTCGAGCAAAGACTCTAGATGAAGGAAATTGCAACATGAATTTATAAGCTGCTCAGGAGGCTTGCCCAAGTGACTGAAGCACATAAGCGACCTCGTCCTTAAGTGCTCCATCTTGTCCAGAGTTACGATACTGATACCTTCATTCTGCAAAATATGGCTCAAACTAGTTGCATTTATGTTTTCCATCCCATGAATTTACTTCCACTGCCACAATCTACCTTGAAGGATCGTGTGAGGATTCTGTAGAGATCGTGCTAAGCACTGGTGAGGCCAAAGTCGTATTCTCGCATTGAGATACCAAGATAAACGAGAGAGAAGGTTGTGAGGAAACCCCCATATGTCCCTCGTAATAAGTCTCCATGTATAGTGCATTAAGGCATAGACGTCACTCCATCCGGGAGAGGAAATAAATGGGAAGTGACTGGCGATGAGGTGCATTTCCACCCTAAACAATTGAGAGATAACATCCCCTCTGGTATTCTTATGAGTATATTAATTAAAGAAGATATAAAGGATATAAAAAATAATTTTAGATATTTTTATGAATTATATTAAATTTTTTTTAACGGAAATGAGAAAGGATAATTATATTATAAAAGGAAGAGTATACATATGCCCCCATGGCAGCAAAATTCAAAACAGAGGTCCAAAACTAGAGTTTCAAAGCAAAACATAGCTATAAATACTTCCATCTGTTCAGAGAATTTGAATCCTTTATCAAAAGTATACCTGCTACTTCTGACAGAATATACCTTAACAAACTGACCTCCTAGAACTATGCAAAAAAAATATCTATAAAATTATACATAAAGAGAGAAACCTATTCATTCATGTGGGATGACTTCTTCGACTTTGGGCTATGAAACATAAGTTTCTTCCATGGGGGAGGCCTATGCATGTTCTCTTTTAGGCTCACAGTTCCACGGGTACAGGCCATTGACATCAACTTGTGATGCTTCCAGAATCTCCTTTAATTGGAAAAAATGATTCTCATAGCGCTCGAGTGAGTTCATGCTAATCCCCTGAATAGTCCGACGCAACTCTGCCATCTTTCCACTCACCCCTTCCAACTTAGCGTATAGGACCTACTCCATTTCAGTTATGCATCTCTTCAGCTCTTTGACTTCCCCGGTATGGACTCTATATCAGGTCTCGACATCTTCTAAACGAGTTTCAAAGCAGGTCAGGTCCAGACCCGTCTGCCTAGACTCCTCTAAGATTGCTTTAGCAACTTCAAAGATACACCTAGCCATTTTATTGAGATCCCTCATCCCCTCTTTAATGGCCATTTTCTCCTACATAACGTACTTCAGACCAGGGTCTTCCTCCGGATGATGCATCTTCGAATCCTTCCTCATTATGAGACCTCTCTCAGCCATAGCAATATCCTTCTGAACCGACAAATCCTCGCTATAAGCGGAATTCTCAGAACAATGCAAATAGGAAAGAAGCATATGGAGCTCCCACATATCCTCTTGCACCAATAAGGACAAAGGGATCGCCATTATTCCCCAACAATCTTCGTACCACTTTCCTAATTGCACATCACGGATGAGGGAATGTGAAATAATGGAAATAATGAAGAGACAAGACCTTCTTGTGCCAGCTTGTAACACAGGCCATCCATTTGTCATGCTGCATAAATGTCGGCGAGCTTCAACAATTAACCATCTTCTCTTGGCCAGTGTGATCATTAAGTCAAGCTTCGAAAGGTGCAACACCATTTGACGATAGGTGAGGATTCGTTAAGGGATAACTCCCCCTCCTTTAGCCTAGTTACCTTGTTAGCCATATAGTCCACTTTCTTATTGTGACACCTTTTTATGTGAAAGAAGTAAAGATTGGTGGATCTTGGAAAGAAGTTGATGATTCGTTTTTTAAAACCATTATTTGCCTCCTTAGAACTTTGCAAAGAGTTCATGGCTTGGATAACTATCGAAGAGTCTCCAAAAACCATAAAATCTTCAATCTGAAGATCGTACATGCACTCCATTCCTTGTGTCAAAACAACCCATTCATCATAAGTATTCGATCGCTTTCCCAATCCCCGTGTGTAAGTTATGATAATATTTCCTCCTGGATCATAAATGACCCCACCCGCACCTACCTCCCCTCTTTACGAATTATATTAATAAAATTAGTATATTTTTGAAATTAATGAATCATAGAAAAAAGAGCAAAGAAATGCAAAAGACAAATTAAAAAACTTTATGTTATTTTTAATATTAGAAAAATAAATAAATTTTAAAAATTGTAATGATTTTCATGATTATTTGGTATCAAAATGGTTTAGTAAATAAAAATATATAAAATTTGTAATGATTTTCTTGTTTGGATACCATTTATATTGACGCATTAATCATAACAAACATAAAATTCTTATATCCCATTAACATGATGCATGGTTTATATCTAAACATAGAATTTGAATCTTTAAACTTTGTAATACATAAAATCTAAATCATTATGGTGTGGTGTTCTGAACCAGCTAATCTAAAACCATGAAGACAACCAAGTAACCTAATCCATGGACAAGCCCATCCTCTACTGCCAAGAATTTTGACCTTTTCTTAAAGGATCCAACATTTTGAAATTTCAGACAAATGATTAAATCAACCCATTAAGTTAAATAATAATAAACTTGTAAAAAACGAGTCCATGTTGCTTGCCAATGAATCTCTTCACACATGGGGAATTCGGGAAAATAAATTCGCCAAAAAAATTACATTTGTTCATGAAATAATGAAGTCGAGTAGACAACGAATCTGGGCTTATACCAAGGATTTCGATCAAATGTAGGGATTTCAGACAACGACGTTCCATACGGAAGCAAGAGCGAATTGCGATCCCAAATTAAATTTGGACCAAGCATCTTTTCTGAACAGTTAAACGACATGCTTAATTTAAGTAACGATGGACGTCCTGATGTGTTACAAGATGAATTAATAATCATAAAAACCAGTGGAGACTAGAGAGATGAGAACACACTCAAACTGTATTTTGAATTGAAACATTCCCTCGTCACCCCGACAAAAAAATGGACAAATCAGAAGGGAGCCGCGTGTGATCATAATCAGCAACATGCATACTCCCAAAAATATACGGTCAATGAGCGACCCTATGGTGCTCAGGGGAACAAGATAGGAAGGGAAGTTGATTGATTGATCGAGGTGCCCTTGAGGTACAAACATCTAGTGAAACAATGGGTACCAAAGGATATTCCTCAATTAAACACATATTTTTGTGTGAACGAGGGGATATTCGAATTGCACCATCGTCATTACATGGTTTGGGGTTGTTTTGCATGGATGATATAAAGGTCGGTTATGTCAGATGTACAGAATTGATGGAGTATGTTGGACCCTGTTACAACTAGAAAGATTGGATACACCTGGTCCAATATACACGAAGTATGCGCAGATATGGATTGTCAACAAATTATTTATAGCTGAAAGACAAAGATCAAAATAAAGGAGAACTGTTGTACATTGATGGAAGGCCAAAAGCTACAGGGAATATTGTGGGGTTTATAAACAGTACACAACCAGGGTCTACAATTACCAAACCAACTGCATATTTGAGGGGCGTGAAGGAAACCATGTTTTTGTATGTGCCATTAAATAAATAGCTGCAGGGGAAGAGTTGCGTATTAATTACAATTTGAATCGAATAGATACAAACACAGTTACTATGGGAGTGGTACATCTAACAATTTACCCAACCTTTTATTAATGAATTTAACATCTTAAGGATTTTTTGTTAGTCTATTGTTATAATTTCATTTAAATTTTCTATATTTACTTCGCAGGGTAGTGATCGGGGCATCTCCCCAACAACTGGTCAGAGGAGTACAACATCCTCGAGGCAGCAGGTATACATCTTGGTAATAATACAAATATAATAGGAAAAATGAGTTTTTTTTGCTATGTTTTTTCATGAGTATATTCGTTTGGTTTATATAATGTTATTTGTATATTTGTTGCATAGTGTTGATCAGGGAAACCACCCGGGTGTTGATCAGACGACAACATCCTCGGGGAAAAATGTATACCTGATTGTAATTGTACAATTTAAATACATCAAAATTTTTTCTTATTATGTTGTTTCCGTGAGTATTTTGGTTTCGTTTAGATAATTTTTTGTATGTTTTGGTTGCAAGTTGCTGTAAGGGGCTCCTCCCTATTAGTAGATCGGGGTAGGTCCCCTACCATTGATCAGATGAGTAGACGATCCTCGAGGCAACATGTATAATTCATTGGAATTGTACAAATATAATATGGAGCATAATGTTTTTTTGTTATGTCTTTTTCGTGTGTATATTGGTTTCATTATGATAATGTTTTCTACATTTTTTTGGCATGGGGATGATCAGGGAAAGTCCCAAGCTGTGGATTGAACGACACCAGCATCGAGGCATCAGGTAAACCTAATTGTAATTTTAGGAATCTATCATGATCGATATGTTTTGTTAATATACTTTTTTCCTCGG
Source organism: Larix kaempferi (assembly GCA_027924585.1). Classification (NCBI taxonomy): domain Eukaryota; kingdom Viridiplantae; phylum Streptophyta; class Pinopsida; order Pinales; family Pinaceae; genus Larix; species Larix kaempferi. The sequence continues at coordinate 5,976,153 of BSBM01000502.1, forward strand.
TCTATTGCTTTCACATCAGTAATGTTTTATATATTTTTGTTGCAGACCACTGATTCAGTGTATGATCCAGCATCAGAGAAATCAATAGATTTTGATGTGGATGATTTGATGCGCGATGCTGACAATTGTTCTTCTCTAGAACCGATTAAGATGATAGAGAAGACCTTGAAAAAAATTAATGAGGATATCCTTCGTTTATTATTCATTCGGCCGCAGACAGATGAGATTAGAGCAAAGGTTTATGTCTTGGTAAAGAGATCTCAGGCCTTGAAAGTAAGTTGTGGAATCTTGAATCATAATATAAATTCATTTAGTATTTTATAATTTTTACTTGTATATGATGGTGAACTAAAATATGGTTTGAATTGACTGGATTTTTTGCGCCCACACACTAGTGGTCAAGGCGGGGTTGGCACTAGAGACGCTCGTGGAGAGTCGTCACATGAGAAAATGACTCCACGTGCATCTCATGTGCCATTGTTGTCGACTAAATAGTCGAAAACACATTCCGCAACACCCCAGAGGATAGCTGTGAGTGAACCCGCTAGTGACCGGCGCACGCTAGATTGTGCAGAAGAAGGGGTAGATGCAGAGACTGCTAGTATTGATATTGTTGAAGCAACATTTCCTAGATCTTCCCGTGTTACTAGCATGGGTACACTACATACCACATTTTTGGTGGACAAAGAGCTCGTTCCAATAAAGATAGAGAAGATCCTAGGTATTTATACATTGTTCAATTGAGTGTTTATAATTTTATTGTAATATATCGATAAAACATTGTTTTTCAACTAATGATGGCATGATCGTTTTGCAGGAAATTATGTTTTTTATAAACATCTTAATGATTTTTCATTGGATATCTTTGGGCCCACCATCCGCACACGGTGGGATAAAAAAGTAAAAATTTAAAAGATGAGCTCAATAATCGTTTGGTTGGCATGTTCAGCAACGAGACCTTTAATCGAGCTGAGGTCCTAAAGAAGGATGGACAACATATGAAGATTGTTCGGGAAAATATAGGGTTCATCTAGAAAGGAAACCTAGGTAAGAGCACCCTCCGATGATTCCAGCAAGAGAGTGGAAAGCCCTAGTGGAAGATGGAAAGGAGAGGGCTTTGAGAAAAGAAGGAAAGCTACCACCGAGCATAGGGAGGTATGCAATACTTTCCACAATGTAATTCTAAACCTTGTTGTTATTAATTTTTAGATAAAATTTGAAACATTTAACGTATTTCAACACTTTCATAGGCTGTCAGACACATCAAAGGCCACAAAGGCAAGACAAGAAAAAATTAGTCAACACAAGCTTGGTCCTGGTGGTTATTCGAATTTGGCGGCATGAATTGTAAGTATTGAAAAACCAATATTGCACCCAAATAATAAATTGCAAATTATTTCCTTTTTATTGCAATGCAAAAGGTAAATTCATGACGTTATGCAAACATGCAGGCCAACCGATTCAAGGAAGTGCCCACTAAGGAAGACTTGAAGCTTGGCTTCCAGCAAGGCTTTGGAGTTGTTGTTGAACGCCGATAAAGCTTGTATGGGAAAACACAGTCTTTTGGAGATCCACCTTGTGCACGTGTATATAAAATCAATATAGTTTAATGAAGATTTATTACTTGTGCAATTTATTCGTTATAAATATTTTCCATAAACTATTGATTCTGTTTTGAGCAGGAAAGCAACAATCCACTTAATGTCGAGGATGGAGAACAACCAATCCAAGACAATGCTTTGAATCCTTGTAATTAATTTATTCCTATGCTACAATTTTAAATATTGCATTGCATATGGTCAATATTAATTGTACTTTTCCATGTTTCAATTGCAGAGCATGTAGAGGGTCAAACTGTACAGGATGAACCTAGACAGGAATATGAAGTACATGATGTGGCCACAACAGGTGAAAAAACACCTTTGTAATGTTTTTTTTAAATGAAATACTTGTCATTATAATATGAGAAGATATCAATGTAACATTTTCACATTATTGCAACAAATACAGACATCTTACCGCAACATCCACGTCGCGAGTACTCTACTAGGCAGACGGCATGGCAAGTTGATGAAGCCCCAAGAACTGAACAACAAGTTCCAGAAGATGAGTTTCTTGCTAATTTTGTCAAGAGAAAAAGACCTAAAAAGAAATGACTGAAGAAACACTATGTGTACTTATTGTTTATAATATAATGTCATGCATAATTTTTTGCCTACTGAATGAATGAATGTTACCTTTTTTTTAATGAATGGTAAATGTTTCTTTCATGATGAAATCCGCATGTTTGCACATAATTTTTTTTTTCGAGTACATGCATTGGGTGTGGGGGATTGAGAGTGATGTGAGGGCGGGAGGAAACATAAGAGCTTCCACCTTCACATGGTTTCCCTGTTCAGTAGAGAATATTAAATTATTCTTGAAACAAAGAGGAGCTCAATGAGACCACATAAGTGTCCAACATTAGAGATTTCATACTGTATTATATCATGGATTTTTATTGGATATATTTGGAAGTTTCTTAACTAGTTACATCACCCACGGGATACTACACTAGTCTTTTTGGACCATCCATTTTTTCAAGGTTTTTCTAGTGTTGATTTATTGCTAATTTTTATTATCGTTGATTCAAGTTTTTTGTTTAATAGATGTCACCATCAAAATGGTTCCCTAACATCATATCAACCTAGAAATTTGTATACCTTGCATATTTTTTTGCATTTTACAACAAATCCAATTTTTTGTGTCTAGTGGCATTGCCTTAAAGGCTCTAGAACTAGGATTTTCATATCTATTTTTTTATTTTTTCAGCATCATATTCATAATATTTTTTTTTCTATTGGCATAGCCTTAAGGGTGACAAAACTAAGGTTCCCATATCTAATTTTTTAGTAGTTGATTTGGAGATTTTTGGTTTTTGGAATTAGAACTAGTGTTTCAACCTAGTAAACCTGTCAGTTTAGACTAGTGGGCCTCACCCATGCAGATTTAAGCCATGCTCATGATGGCACATTACTAGCCAAATTCCCAACAACATTAGCGGCAACTCGTGGAGAAAACTAGTTGGGATTGCTTATTGGTATTTTTTTATCGTTCGGTATTTTTTATTCTTTTTCTCAAGTTATGCTCTCATTAAACTATAAAAACAAGGGCTAATAGCTAATTAGAGGTAACGAATAGTAGTGAGTGAAATTAAACCTGAAAATGCATAATTGATGTAAACTATGGGATGTTGTTATTAATGCATGTATATGAAGAATCATATACATGTGGATCATAGAAATGCAATAGGTCATGCATAATATATATATATATATATATATATATCCTTATGCTTATTTAAATATGGTATGCAGGTTCACAATGTTATTGTATCTTGTTCACCTATACCATTACCTGCCTTGGAATTTCAACTAATATTATGTTTGATAGAAAGTACAATATATTCAATTAATTTAATTTATATAAATATAGATATAGAAAAGAAAACTTGCAATTAATTGTGCTTCTGATGTAGGACAAAGGTACTTAAGTCTATTGAAGCATCTTTAAGAGTTGATGCCATATCTAGTGCAGGTTTTCAAATGTCTTGTTTCAGGCTTGTTACCTCGATTAGGTATCTACCATTGCACACCTTCTGGGAAGAAAGGATAGTATACAAAAGGATACCATTTATGTGACAAAGGTTAAAGAAAGTAAATTAGTTGAAATCAAAGTGAGTTTCCTTCGATTTGAATATTGTGTGTGAAGTTCAATAACAGTCCGTATCCCTAAGAAATTTGTATTCATTGACATTGACATCTAGACAGAAAATATATCCATGATTTTGATCCATTTTTTTATGTGATGAGAATTTCCTTCAACCTGTGAAATGTTTGACTGGATTCTAGTGGATAAGGACTAACAATATTATACATCTAAGATATCAAAATTCAAGGAGTGGCTTAATTGCAATATTATAACAATATTACATCTATACATCTATGATAACAATATTATATGATATTACATCTATGATATCTATGATAACAATATTATACATGTCAGAAAGTATGAAACTATTCATTAATTGCTCTTATCTAAGGATTTGCCTCATGGTTGTCTAATAAAAGCCATGGTCAAACCATTCATTCAACAATCTATTCAATTCATCTAAATGAGTGAGAATGATAGCAGAAGGAACTTTGGAAACAATTTTTGAGAACAGGTACAACATTGTCAATTGTAGGTGAAGTCCGTTTGGAACTTATTTTTTTTTAAATCCCCAAAGCCGTCTCATATCTGACGGAACCCCCAGTAAATCCGACAACAGTGCCATACCTACGACGACAAATGTCGTCGGACTTTGTCTTTTTTCTATGGTTACTTTGTCTTTTGTCTATGGTTACTTCCTATGTAAGTTCGATCGAATATGCGACGGAAATTCCGACGTTTACTTAGTGGGATATCCGACCCTTCCCTATGTAAGTTCAATCAGATATGTGATGGAAAGTCTGATGTTTACTTGGTCGGATATCCGACCCTTCCCTATGTAAGTTATGTCGGATATGCGACGGACAGTCCGACGTCTGCTTGGTCGGATATCCGATCCTTCCCTATGTAAGGTATGTCGGATAGGTGATGAAAAATTCGACATCTGCTTGGTTGGATATCCGACCCTTCCCTGTGTAAGGAATGTCAGATATGCCACAGACAGCCCTACGTCTTCTGGTGTCGGTTAATCAAAATTTTAGGGTCGGATATCCAACAAGATCTTCTTGCTGTCGGATATACGCCGAAGTTGAACCGGCATTTAAAAAGAGAGAGGTTTGTCGGATTGTCTACAACGTGATGTCGAAAATCAGACATATATGCCATCGGATTTTGGGTTCAGATTTTCATGTGCTTGATTAGGTTTAGGTTCTCTTCTTAGCCTACATCACCCTTGATTTGGTTTTCCTAGAGAACAACTTTCTCCCAACTCCTCTCCTAGGGTTTATGTCACCTTTTTTGGGTTCTCTACCTACATCCATTCATAATTACCACCTCTTCCGAAACTACATACTCTTTCCTATGATAGCATTGACATCATCAACCCTCATTCCTCTACAACCTATAAGAACCCTAACTAAACTCTAAGGTTTCACATACTTTGGTCTTGATTTATTTATATTAATGGATCCTCATAATAATCAATTCTTTAAAGACACATAGAAAAATTTGCATAGTATTTTCCAAGAATTAGCCAGCGCCCTCATCAAATCCATCAAGCTACAACCTTGGGATTGCACCTCCACTTTTCAGCAAGAAACTCAATTCTCCTTACCTAAATATTATCACCCAATGCATGAAGATGTCCCAAAATACTGGATACACAATTTTACGACACATTTTCATACATGTCCAACCATGACTGAAGAACAATGTTTTCTTCTTGTATTAAATCACTTAGAAGGCCATGGTCAAGCATGGTGACAGTCTCACCAAGTTTTTGTCGAGGTATATGTGGAAATCAATGAAAAATAGATTGGTAGCAACACCTCTAGCATTATTACAACATGGGATGCCTTATGTCAGACCTTGAGAAGGCAATTTTATCCACCAAGTTACCTATCTAACCGCATGTGTAAATGGTTGCAGTTATGTCAATCTCTAGGGAAATTTGTATAATAATTCATTGAATTATTCACCAAGTTCCACCTTTAGCTATAGATTAGATATCCATAATAGGTACTATTATGTTTTGCTTACTATTTTTCATAATGAAATCATTATGTTTGAAAGCAGTACCCTTAACTAAGCCTTCCTTTTTTCCCTTACCATTGAACATAAATACAACCAAAATCCTTGATTTCAACCCTTCTGAACTCTTAACCCTAGATAAAACCTTAATACCACCTCTTTCAAAACCCTTAACTACAACCTTAACTCTTTCAAATCCCCCAAACCATGACCATCTCAATCACATACTCCCTCCAATCCCACCTCTCATCCCAATGTTTTGCATCATCCATGATGGTGCCACTATGACAGAACCTCAACTCATGATACTCCAAAATGATGATTCTTACAATGTCAATCTCAAACCAAAGCCTTATTTTCATATGAACAATATAGTGGCTTTTTCATATCCCCTTCTTCCACCTCTTCCAAGGTTATCTCTCCAAAAATGCAACCACGCCAAACACCTCATCACTCTTGATGGCCCAATTCAACTCACCCTTAAAACCAACTCTTTTTAGACATTTTTCAACCATATCCTACTTCCTACCACCCTTCACCCTTCACCTTATCATATTGGTTTGGTTTAACATGATGAACCTTGTCTCTTGATAGAAAAATGTTGTCTAGTTAAGTTTGTCATTAACCCTCTCTAAGATATCATAGCCTATGATATATCTCCTTTGGATTGTTTAAAATTACTCCTCAATATTCCCTATTGAAAACAATGTTGTACCCTATATAGTGCCAACACCAACACTTACCAGCAAATGAAATATGGCCAAACCTATCAACTCACCTTGGTTGTCACTCCCCTTCCTTGCCCCTCAACATCTTACCAAGTCATTTTGCATAGGTGTATCTCCCTCACTCTTTATCCTTCTACTCAAGAACCTCTCTCCATATTACCCTGGTCCTATCTTTCCCCAAAACTTTATAACATTAAGTCATATCTCCTTTCATGCCCTCTCACAATTATGTATGTTCTTATTCCTCTAATGATCTCAATAATTACTACAAAAAAAACATAATTCATCCACCAGAACCACCATTACACACTCTTGTGGAGCTAGACCTTTGTCCTCGATAGTATCAATAAAAGAGCATTATTCCCTCCCAATACAGGAACAACTTCACATGGATTACTTCTCAAGTGTAGTTACAGATTCAATTCATCAACACTCTACCATATTTGTAACACAATAACCCTCGCCACAATAGAGCTCTTATCTCCTTAGAAATGCCTCACCTTAATGCACTCTACAGGTCACTACTGTAATGCCCCATATTTTCATTAGGCATATTTATCAGTTAGACACACTTTACTTTATTTGCTTATTATCTGTTGAACTCAGCTCGACTGAGTGCACTTTATTACGACATGATGGACCCAAGTATATGATGTTATTGTGTTTTATGATTTCACTATGGTTTATAAAATGATTTATATAAAAAAGACAATTATCGTTTTGTTTTTATTATTAATTAGATAATAATAGTAATAACAATAATAATCAATAATAATAGTAATTAAGTTAATGGTGAATAATGAATAACAATATTCATTTGTTTAATCGATAAATGATCCAACATCAACATAGTACCTTTGTGTATTAATAAACGAAATACTCTTAATGGTTTAATTAATCATGATCAATAATTAAATAGTACACTCTTTGAGTGTTAATGTTTAACTGTTATACTTCATATTGACTTCATACTGACGTTATACTTCATATTGACTTCATATATTGGCTTCATACTGACGACACCTTCACTTGAGTGTACTTACAATTGAAGAAACTTATTTTAATTGTTCATTACATTGTTTACATACAAAGACTAATTAACTTATTTCACACATTAGTATCTTGATCATATATTACTTAAGTCGTTTACTAACTCCTTAACTCGATTATATATGACAACTTATAGCATTGTTAAATCCTTATAACTATGTTGTAAACAGATACTATCGCACATGTACAAAATGTGCATGCGTGGCCAGCGTATGCACAGGTCTGACAAGTACTATAAACATACATCATATTTCCTATGCTTAACAACTAACTAATACTAATAATACTTTATGCAAACAGAACAAGTATATATTTATCATAACATTACTAAAACATCATCGGTCATTTTATCAGTTAACCTTTAATATTTCATTTCATTATCTTTGTGATTACATTTGTTCAATCAATCAAGTACAAGGAAAGCTGCCTACTACCACTAACTCAAGATCAAGGAATACCCAACCCTCAACAGTACTAACTAACATATCCTCCCATCCTAACCTACGTCCACATCCTCCCTATCCTTCCTCTGCTAGTACAAAAGTGGGTGCCAACTATACTGACCTGACCACATAGAACCTGAGAGCGGTAGCGTCGGCTAACTAGTGGACCTAGCCTCTCCTAGCAGGCATCCGACCATCGTCATCACAAAAACTTGGGGAGCGTGTCTCAGCACGGCCCTCCCACGACCCCGGGTATCATAGAAGCATAGGGTGGGAAATACATCCATCCCTCTCAACATACTGGGTCTACACCCTTATCAAATCATACTTTGTTGCTATCAAGATTATCGGTCCATGTCATCGTATCATCAATTTCGGTTGCTAAGGTTTACTGCATGGATAGGTTCTTATCCATATATCAGATCAAGTGTCCGGCTATCCCATATCCCTTATGTCCTGTAGGTTAGTATTCCGCAAAATACACATTTTATAACAAACATTTCCATTCAATCACCAATTGATCCATATCATCAACATCATTTCATTTCACGTCACAATTTTATCTCATCACAGGTATGCATGGAATATAATAGTTCTATCAATTTCATCATAGGATGGAATCCACGTACAACATCATATATTTCACATTTCATCAAGGATGGCAATTAAATATACATTGTCAGTGTGAAAGAAAGGAATCCCATGATAACTACAACATCATAACTGCATAATATAATAACATTATCAGAATAATAACATCCTAATCATCATACTCCTGGTATCATCATAAGCATCGTAACATCATAAACATAGTGAAATCATAAAACACAATAACATCATATACTTGGGTCCATCATGTCGTAATAAAGTGCACTCAGTTGAGCTGAGTTCAACAGATAATAAGCAAATAAAGTACAGTGTGTCTAACTGATAAATATGCCTAATGAAAATATGGGGCATTACATACACCCACCCTTCAGGAAACTTCGTCCTGAATTTATGGTCAAAATGGCGAGGGAAAGTCTCGATGCATGGTTTCGGTGACTTCGGAGGTAGCAGACCTTGGTTTATACTTGTCCCATTGGGCTTTACTTGACGAGACATGTCGATGCTATATTATAGTTTTACTTCTTTATCTCATTAAAGAACATTTAGATTTAATCCTCCTGTCGAATCTCATATTATATCTAGAATTATTAAAGGTTTTAATCAAGTGCTATCCACCTTAGCAGCATACTTTTAACCTATAACCATATCCCTTAAGTTACCTCATCCATATCAGTTTATTCGTCACACAACCAAGTCTTCATCATAAGCATATATTGATCCAACTTAGCATAAAATAATCAATGATTAAAATGGAGGTCTTTAGAACTCATAATTTGTATTCACTCAACACGCAACTACCAAGGACCCTTAAGGTTGGCATACCTCTCTCAAGGGAAGAAGGTTCATTTCCTTTAAATCCTAAGGTCATACATTATTATTTCCTTATCGGTAATAAGCAATAGCAAAACTATTGTAACATTTATTAAAGTAGGAGGAATTTTATTGTTTACAAGGTTTTTATGACTATCATTCTCAACAATACATAAATTCATCATCTTTCAACTCTGGCAATGCACTACTGCTCATTAGACATAATCGTTATTTACAAATTTCAGAGTGCTTGATGTGTTATTTCTGTTTTAGACTGTGGGTTAGACATTATTGACTCTTAGTTGTCTTAAAAAGGTTATTATTAGGGGCGACTACTCCGCAATTTGCAGACACCCTACCATGTCTTTTCTATATTTATTATCTATTTAAACTCATGTCATTTCATTAATTACTTACCTTTCTTATCTTATTTATTCCAAAGCCATGTTTCCCTTAAATTAGTAGTCTTTTAATAAGCTCTATATGCAATCTCCTCGTTAAGTACATTGTGTTTTCTATAATGTGATTCAAAAGGGATACCTTGTCCCTTTAGTAAGCAATTTGATTTCCATCCATTATCTTGTCTTTAAAGAATATATAACGCATTTTCTAAGTTTTAGCTTTCTTTGACTTCATTAGGCTCGACCATATCTCCTTGTAGTAGAATTTCAACATGATATGCTCTCTTTCCCTCTCTTAATCCAAAAATTTAGTTTTTAGCAAAATAATTCACACTTAGATTATCATAATAAATAGGCACAATCCCCAATATCTAATGATCTAAAAATAACTTATAATTAACATATTTTATACAACTACAAATTTTTACCCTCTTACCCAACAGTAAGAATAGTGATTAATGGAATTACTAAAAGTTTCTCCTTCAATCATTGTGGCTCCTACCTAATCATATGAGTAATAACATAACTTCCCACAAGTTAATGCATGGCATTCTAACTTTAGCCGGTGAAAAGATTATTATTTTTTTTTCTCTTCACCAATTTTATGCACATTAAAATTAACTTCTAGTTGTAATTATTGTTTCAACTTAAGGGCATCATTATCACTTGCATAGGGATTGATGGTGATCATTATCCTTATCACTTTATAATCTTGAATAGACTTAGGATCTTTGGCACTTCTTTTGTCGAACTTGGCTTTTTATTTTGTTTGGATGCTTCTTCTGAGATAGAACTTAAATTTTGATGCAAAGGACATCTTACACCCAATTTTCTTCTTAGGCCTCATTATTGCGATTTAGTAGACAACACTCTTAACCACATTTAATGAATATAATTTAATATTTAAACATTTCCAAATTTAAATATTTCACACTTAATATATATATATATATATATATATATATATATAATCAAATTTCAACTTTTAATTATTTACACTATAATGTGAAAGTGCATATTTTGTTTTGGTGCCTCTTATAAAAAAATAAAATAAAATAAATTATTTTATGGTCCCTTTTATTAAGATGAAAGTATTTTAATGATAAGAAATATTTGAATCCAAAACCCAACCTCACTAATTTTATTAAAAATTCTAATGCATAATAATAAAGATATAATATAGATCTTGTTTACATGGGTGATGTATTTCCTTGTCAATTTAATTTGAAAATTTCATACTATAAGAAGTTTATTTTGGGAATAAGCGTATTTTATACAAATCATTCAATTTCTTTGTGAAATATTTATTATAGAAATTTTTAAATAATGTTTTTAATAAACTATAATAAATTATTCTATATTAATCCCTAGTACATGCATGGAAACTCAAACATAGTTTCCCTTTTGAAATTCTTCATATAAGAAATGAATGAGTTAATCCCAAAATCTAAGCATGGTAAAATAATAAACATTTAACCTAAAGGTCCTTTAAATTTTTGGTTATTTAAATTACTTTTTTTTTTTACCTGCTTCCTCTATGTGTCAAGTGCAGTTGCGCTCCAGCTCACACTACTCTACCTACCTCCTCCACGCCCACCCTTCTACCTACCATTCCTCCCACCACCTTCCTCACCTATCAGCTCCAACCTACACACCTTCCTACCTTATCCTTCCACGTTTCCCCTAGCTCCCACACGGCTCCTCCCAACGTCCACTCTTCCTGGCCACCATCCACCGGAGCCGTTCCACGACTATGCTCCCTCTCCACCGACTCCACCTACTAATAACTATGTTCACCTCGCTGGAAAGGAATCACAAGGGCTCCTAGGCTGCATGCAAGCCACGTGGGCTGCACACAAGCCCTCTCCCCACCGTCCATTTGCAGGGAGCCCCCTACAAGGGCCGTTCATCCCTCCTCGCGCGCGTGAAGGCCCTTCGAGCTCGAACCAAGGTGACTGTGGATAGAGGCGCTGATATCCCTCAGTAGATAGGAGCTTCCAAGTATGGAAACATTGGCATCTAAGATGTGTGGAAGCGTTGGCAGGAAGAGTTGGGTTTGCGCCAGCGTGGGAAGGCGGAAGTATTGAGGTGTTGGAGTGCTCGTGGTGAACACATTCTTTACATTGCTCACTGCATCATCTGTTTCGGGTGAATCTTGTTCTCTGCATCATAAAAATATTGAGTTGCAATCTACGCTCACCCTTGTTGGTCAAGGTATGGGATGAAAGTCTGCATTAGAAAGCCAGGGATCACTTCGGTTCTGCACTTTGATTGCAGTTTGCAAGGTTACGGGAACTACGCTGTAATCAATCTCGTCTCCTACCATCAATAGACTTAGTCTCTGCATCCTTCAAAGTACTGGTGTCTGCCATTCAGGTATACATTCTTTCCTTGGTCGAAATGGTTGATTGGGATTGCTACGTGTGAAACATCCCTGCATTGTCAAGCATATCATCCTTCTATGGAGAATGATTGGGACCTGTAGCCTCTACCTGTTGTTTCCAAACCAACTCGAAGATTGTTTCCTAGGTTCTCCCTTGTTTCTTATGCTTTCCAAGTTCTGCAGTTATTTTAGTGTTTAGAACTTCCGTCTTTAAGTGTATCAAATATGACATTATTTTAAATTTGCGGAATCATAAATCATAATCAACATATTGAATTTTGGTTTATGTCGTTTTATTGATCTACATATTTTAGAAGCGCAAAAGATCTGAACATTGCCCATCCACCTCTTGATGCGCTTGTTTTGAGCCCTGAGTTGCATTTCTGGTTTTGTGATGCTTGTTCGTTTGTTTTTTTTTTTTTTTTTTAAAAGATATGGTATTCGATGTCTAATTTAGGCATTTACGCTAGTTGCATGTTTTACCAGTAATTATCTTTGCTATTAGCTCGGAGTTTAACTAAGTTTGTCAAAATATGACTACGCCTATAAAAAGCATAATTACATAAATAATGAACAGTTGTAATCATATTATCTTAGTGCTGAGCTGCTCAATTTGAAATTTACGCTGGGAATGAAATGAAAACTTGATCAAATATGATATAGGGTAGAACCATGACGACTTTACCCACTTTCTGCGCAGTTCTGTGTTCAACGAAAGATTTTTTTTTTGTAATTTCTGTTTTAATTTGAGAGATACCCTTGGATCATCTAGTTAGACTTTTACTGACAGATTCGTTATAGTGAGACGAGGGGCTGAGATAGTTATCGGTGTGGAGCTGAATTGGGAGAGTGAAGCCATAGATTGTTATGGCTATCGTAGGATTTAACAACTCCAATTGGGACTGCTACTAAATGAGATTAATCTGGGACTGGGTAAGCTACATGATCAATTGGTTCAAGTCTCGTTAACTTGTTTCCAGCACTTATTACTTTGGATCAACAGGATCCTTACGTGGTTTACCTTTAGTGGGGCATAGCTATGATTGATATAGCTTCCATTTCAGTTTTTGACGCAGGGCATAAAATATTTATGTTACGGCTCGACTCCCAGCTTGTACTGTCTCAATTAAATAAAGTAAACTGTCGTGCCTGAGACTCTACAATTATCCCTAAGTTATTACGGGTGATACTCCTGGAGTGACACTTTTAAATAATAACTTATGTGTTACGAGGGCGTTAACGAGTTTTCTGTTTCATTAGCTAAATGTGTTTTAGATTTGCATTTTTTATTTTTTTACATTGATTAAAACATAAAAATTTCAGCCAGATTACTCTTTTTATTTTAATTTTAAATTGGATTTGTCTTCATGTTTACAGCTTACTGGTATTTATTTTCTGGATTTTGCATTAGAATTTTTTACTTGCCTATGGCATTTATGTGAGCTAACCTAAACTAAATGGCCCTATAGTTCAACTAAGCGATAATTCGTGAAATAGCCGTACTTAGAGATGCATCAGTCTGATGTCTTACTTAGCACGTTGCATCGTGAAATAGGGATGAGATAGAAATGCGTTTGCTCGAAAATCGCCAAACCTTTAGGACTGGGCCCTGAAGAGGTTGTTGGTTCGAAACTAACCCTACACTGGGGTAAAAGATATTTTACAACCCAGATATTCGTCTGGGTCCCTGTAAGCTATTATTCAAAAGTTCCACAGCTCTGTGTGGTCGATTATCATGTGTAGTGCTCTTCTGAATTACTCTGGATAAAAATAAATAAATAAAAATAGAAAACAACAACAAAAAGAAAAATATCATTCATGTAGCTTTCTCAACATTCAAAACAGCCATTACGACATTCTGTAATTTCGATTCTGCCCATTTACTTAGGCATTTTTCAGCATAGGTTTGTATTGAGTTGCATTCCCAAAATATTAATTCTCCGCATATTTTTCAGCATTGAGGTCATTTTTAGCTTGTTATTTTAATTTAATTGCAGAATGAACATAAAACAACCATCTTTTATTTAATTTAAGATACTATTAATCGTTTTTTTTTTTTAATTCACGTTTTGACCCTAAGTTAGCAAGCACTAGCTTCCAATTGAAAGAAATCAAGCGAAGGCTTGACTTCACCTGATTATTTTATTTATTTTCTAAGCTTATCTTTTCTCTTACAGGAAGCAAGAGTTGTGTGCATGGTGGAATCGAGAGTGTAATGATCTATTCTATCTTTTGCATGAGGCTGTTTCTATTCAATTTTCCAAGTTGAGGTCGATGATGCTATGTTTAGACATAATTTCATAGTTTTCTGTTGAAGTTGTCTATGTTGTAAGTAGGCCCTAAGGTCCTAGCTTTCGAGCCTATAGCTCCGATACCATCTGTGGTGCCCAACCATGGCACTGGGTCTCTATTTCGTTTTCATGTAAATACCAAGTTTTTTTGTTTTCTGTAAAAAAATCAACTGTCTATGTTTCTGTTTTCTATATGTTTTTATGTTTGTTTTCTATATGTTTATATGTCTCTGCAAATAAATAAACATAATGTTTTCTATATGTTTATATGTCTCTGCAAATAAATAAGCATAAACTTAAGACTTTTCATTTTAACTCTGTTCATTTAACATACATAATTTGAAAATAAAAGAAAATACATTTTATTTAAGCTAACTCAATAAAATACCTGGATCCGTAGATTGCAGTAAGATAAGAAGATTTATGCAGTGGATTCTGTAGGTTCCCTTAGCAATCCAAAATGATGTGTCCACCCTGCCAATCAGCTATTATCTTGCTGACCCTAGGAAATCAACGGATTTCCTAGCCCCCGAGCCCACAGACCGATAATCTCCATAGCAGCCTTGTCCTTAGTTCAATAACCATACTGTTCAGTGAGTTTTCCCCCTCCTCATTGGAGTTTTCTCCCTCCTATATTCCTCGAGTTGTCCCCATCCTCGGAATATTTCACTTCTCCATACAAATCCTCACAGTTCTCCCACAATAACCCCCCCTACTACTTTGTTAAATCTTCCCTTAAATAGAAATTTCCTCCTCCATAACTTCCTTGTCACTCCACCGCCCTAGCCTACATGGTTTTGGAAATATCAATTATTAATGCAACACCATTTTCAAGATAAAGTGATGATTATATATATATATTTAAATTAAACTCCCGAGACAATTTTAAACAATATTAAAATCATAACTTCCTTGTCACTCCACCGCCCTAGCCTACATGGTTTTGGAAATATCAATCATTAATGCAACACCATTTTCAAGATAAATGATGATTATATATTATTTTAAATCATCCAAGTTTCTCTCGAGCAGTGGAATTATTGACTTTCTAATTTAGCTTTGAATTCAGTTTGTTTAATAGAAGCAAGATATTTATGAATTATATTTAAACTCTCAAGACAATTTTAAACAATATTAAAATCACTCACCGCTTAGTTAAGTGTTTTAAATAATATATATTGTGGGACCTTTCAAGATATGAAAGGACATAAATCTTAAATGTTTATCCGCATCTCGACACTAAATGGTCTAACTTGTATAAAATAAAATATTATTTAAAGATTATTCCCTCATATATCCCTTTATTTAATTTATCAATTTAATGTACCTCCTTCCATTGATATGAAAATAATCCAAATTATTTGATAATTTATTTATTTATTTATTTTTAAATCTTTCAACTTACTTGGAATGATTCGGTCAATTAGTTAACTCAATAATCCATTTAATAAATTATTGGATTCACTATGGTTTATAAAATGGTTTATATAAAAAAGACAATTATCGTTTTGTTTCTATTATTAATTAAATAATAATAGTAATAACAATAATAATCAATAATAATAGTAATTAAGTTAATGGTGAATAATGAATAACAATATTCATTTGTTTAATCGATAAATGATCCAACATCAACATAGTACCTTTGTGTATTAATAAACGAAATACTCTTAATGGTTTAATTAATCATGATCAATAATTAAATAGTACACTCTTCGAGTGTTAATGTTTAACTGTTATACTTCATATTGACTTCATATTGACGTTATACTTCATATTGACTTCATATATTGGCTTCATACTGACGACACCTTCACTTGAGTATACTTACAATTGAAGAAACTTATTTTAATTGTTCATTACATTGTTTACATACAAAGACTAATTAACTTATTTCACACATTAGTATCTTGATCATATATTGCTTAAGTCGTTTACTAACTCCTTAACTCGATTATCTATGACAACTTATAGCATTGTTAAATCCTTATAAGTATGTTGTAAACAGATACTATCGCACATGTACAAAATGTGCATGCGTGGCCAGCGTATGCACAGGTCTGACAAGTATTATAGACATACCTCATATTTCCTATGCTTAAAAACTAACTAATACTAATAATACTTCATGCAAACAGAACAAGTATATATTTATCATAACATTACTAAAACATCATCGGTCATTTTATCAGTTAACCTTTAATATTTCATTTCATTATCTTTATGATTACATTTGTTCAATCAATCAAGTACAAGGAAAGCTACCTACTACCACTAACTCAAGATCAAGGAATACCCAACCCTCAACAGTACTAACTAACATATCCTCCCATCCTAACCTACGTCCACATCCTCCCTATCCTTCCTCTGCTAGTACAAAAGTGGGTGCCAACTATACTGACCTGACCACATAGAACCTGAGAGCGGTAGCGTCGGCTAACTAGCAGACCTAGCCTCTCCTAGCAGGCATCCGACCATCGTCATCACAACAACTTGGGGAGCGTGTCTCAGCATGGCCCTCCCACGACCCCGGGTATCATAGAAGCATAGGGTGGGAAATACATCCATCCCTCTCAACATATTGGGTCTACACCCTTATCAAATCATACTTTGCTGCTATCAAGATTATCGGTCCATGTCATCGTATCATCAATTTCGGTTGCTAAGGTTTACTGCATGGATAGGTTCTTATCCATATATCAGATCAAGTATCCGGCTATCCCATAGCCCTTGTGTCCTATAGGTTAGTATTCCACAAAATACACATTTTATAACAAGCATTTCCATTCAATCACCAATTGATCCATATCATCAACATCATTTCATTTCACGTCACAATTTTATCTCATCATAGGTATGCATGGAATATAACAATTCTATCAATTTCATCATAGGATGGAATCCACGTACAACATCATATATTTCACATTTCATCAAGGATGGCAATTAAACATACATTGTCTATAATGCCCCATATTTTCATCAGGCATATTTATCAGTTAGACACACTGTATTTTATTTGCTTATTATCTGTTGAACTCAACTCGACTGAGTGCACTTTATTACGACATGATGGACCCAAGTATATGATGTTATTGTGTTTTATGATTTCACTATGTTTATGATGTTACGATGCTTATGATGATACCAGGATTATGATGATTAGGATGCTATTATTCTAATAATGTTATTATATTATGCGGTTATGATGTTGTAGTTATCATGGGATTCCTTTCTTTCACACTGACGATGTATGTTTAATTGCCATCCTTGATGAAATGTGAAATATATGATGTTGTACGTGGATTCCATCCTATGATGAAATTGATAGAACTGTTATATTCCATGCATACCTGTGATGAGATAAAATTGTGACGTGAAATGAAATGATGTTGATGATATGGATCAATTGGTGATCGAATGGAAATGCTTGTTATAAAATGTGTATTTTGCGGAATACTAACCTACAGGACACAAGGGCTATGGGATAGCCGTATACTTGATCTGATATATGGATAAGAACCTATCCATGCAGTAAACCTTAGCAACTGAAATTGATGATACGATGACATGGACCGATAATCTTGATAACAACAAAGTATGATTTGATAAGGGTGTAGACCCAGTATGTTGAGAGGGATGGATGTATTTTCCACCCTATGCTTCTATGATACCCGGGGTCATGGGAGGGCCGTGCTGAGACACGCTCCCCAAGTTGTTGTGATGACGATGGTCGGATGCCTGCTAGGAGAGGCTAGGTCTGCTAGTTAGCCGACGCTACCGCTCTCAGGTTCTATGTGGTCAGGTCAGTATAGTTGGCACCCACTTTTGTACTAGCAGAGGAAGGATAGGGAGGATGTGGACGTAGGTTAGGATGGGAGGATATGTTAGTTAGTACTGTTGAGGGTTGGGTATTCCTTGATCTTGAGTTAGTGGTAGTAGGTAGCTTTCCTTGTACTTGATTGATTGAACAAATGTAATCATAAAGATAATGAAATGAAATATTAAAGGTTAACTGATAAAATGACCGATGATGTTTTAGTAATGTTATGATTAATATATACTTGTTCTGTTTGCATGAAGTATTATTAGTATTAGTTAGTTTTTAAGCATAGGAAATATGAGGTATGTCTATAATACTTGTCAGACCTGTGCATACGCTGGCCACGCATGCACATTTTGTACATGTGCGATAGTATCTGTTTACAACATACTTATAAGGATTTAACAATGCTATAAGCTGTCATAGATAATCGAGTTAAGGAGTTAGTAAATGACTTAAGTAATATATGATCAAGATACTAATGTGTGAAATAAGTTAATTAGTCTTTGTATGTAAACAATGTAATGAACAATTAAAATAAGTTTCTTCAATTGTAAGTATACTCAAGTGAAGGTGTCGTCAGTATGAAGCCAATATATGAAGTCAATATGAAGTATAACGTCAGTATGAAGTCAATATGAAGTATAACAGTTAAACATTAACACTCGAAGAGTGTACTATTTAATTATTGATCATGATTAATTAAACCATTAATAGTATTTCATTTATTAATACACAAAGGTACTATGTTGATGTTGGATCATTTATCGATTAAACAAATGAATATTGTTATTCATTATTCACCATTAACTTAATTACTATTATTATTGATTATTATTGTTATTACTATTATTATTTAATTAATAATAGAAACAAAACGATAATTGTCTTTTTTATATAAACCATTTTATAAACCATAGTGAATCCAATAATTTATTAAATGGATTATTGAGTTAACTAATTGACCGAATCATTCCAAGTAAGTTGAAAGATTAACAATGCCTAAACGCACACTTGCAATAGGTCAATATCTAGGAGAATAGGTCTTGGGAATATTTTTGCCTGTTTGGACTGAAAGTACATGTAACACCGAGCGCTCGAGGGTTTCTGAGAGTAGGGTTTCTCAAGGCATGGATCCGCCCCCGGATCCGGGGCAGGAGACTTCAGATGAAGCTCGATTCATCATTTCGGAACGTTTCAAGTCTCTGGTTGCTTCTCAACCAGCTAACACTAGAACGGCCGCAGCAAAAGAATCCAAGTTTGTGAAAAAAGCAGAGGAACCAGAAGTAAAGCTGTCTTCGATTGCTTCAAAACGAAAGGTCGTGGCTCTAGCAGATAAGGGTTTGGTCGGACATTTTACAGGCTTATGGCCATCGCCCCGCTCAATAGAATCGTGGCTCAACAAAAACTGACGGCCTTTGATTCAAGGGGAAGTGCAACAAATTTTTTGTGGCAAAGGGTTCTTCGTTTTCTACTTCGAAAAGAAGGAGGACAGATATTTAATCTTCAGGAATGGCCCCTACTTTATGGGGCCAAGAGGAATGTATCTAAACAAATGGGATCTCGGGTTTGACCCAGAGAATGATATTCCTTCAGCAGTTCCAGTATGGGTAAAACTTCCTCATCTTCCTCTGCATTGCTGGAATGATGAGGATCTTCGAGCCATAGGGAACTCACTGGGGAAATATA
Organism: Larix kaempferi; assembly: GCA_027924585.1. NCBI lineage: Eukaryota > Viridiplantae > Streptophyta > Pinopsida > Pinales > Pinaceae > Larix > Larix kaempferi. The sequence goes on from BSBM01000502.1 coordinate 5,996,101, forward strand.
TTGATAAATCTGAACCAAAACCTCCAATGTTCTCATGTGCAAGAATATGTGTAGAAGTCGATCTGGAAAAGGGGCTTCCAGAAGCAATAAATTTATCTATGGACGGATGGAGCCACAGACAAACAGTTGATTATGAGCAAATACCATTCAAATGTAAGGCTTGTCATGAATATGGTCACTTTGCTAGATTGTGCCCAAAAAGGAAAATATTAGAAGAAGAGGATACCCAAGGAGGGGAATGGAATGAAGTCACAAGGAAAAAAGGGAGTAAAACCAACCCAGCATCCAAAACCCCAGTAAAAAAGGCAGAAAAAACAAACAAGTTCCAAGTTCTGACAATAGAAGATGAAGAAGAAGAGCAGGGGAAAGATAAACAAGCAGAACAGGTTCAAGAAGAAGAGGAAACGGATACCAGAAAGGAGGAAGCTAACATTGTTGCATATCAGTCCCCAGTAATAGGAAAAGAATCTACATTGAACTCAGGAGGGTCAGTAACACGGGCCAAAGCGAAGCTATTTCAGGAAGAAACCTCAGAGAGCAAAGAAGAGGAGCAGGAACCTACGGCAAAAAGAGGAAGAAGATACAATAAAGTAATAAGAGAACAAGAAGCAGCTAGAGAAAAGGCGGCGGGTAAGCAAACCAGCCTGGATCAGCATGTAAGGATAATCTCAAATGGGAAACAGTAGCAAATAGTGCCAGAGGAAAGAAAGGACAGAGCAGGTCCTCAACCATCCAAGAAATAATGAAAATAGTCTCCTGGAACTGCAGAGGATTAGGAGGAAGTCAAAAAGTAGAAGCAATAAAAAGAATAAAACGAGTGGAAAAGTTCTCAATTCTTCTGATCCAGGAGACAAAAATGCAAGAGGAAGAAAGTCTTAAACTTATGGAAAAAATTTGGCCCAGTGGAGAAGGAACAGCTGTGAGCTCCTCAGGGGCTTCCGGAGGAATCATCACCTGGTGGGAAAAGGGTATGTATCAAAGAAAATCCTCATTTGTATATAGAAATTGGATTTTTGTTGAAATAGAGGAAATAGCAAGCAATAGGGTATTTTGGATAGGAAATATCTATGGCCCCACTGTTTATGGACAGAAGGAACAGTTCTGGGATCAGTTAATAGGACTGAACCAAAGGTTAGTTGGACACCCTTGCATTCTGGCGGGAGATTTCAACGTCACCACTTCAGTAGATGAAAGAAAGGGGGGATCGAAAGTCAGAGACCCCTATGGAGAACGAATGGAGGATTTGTTGGCTGCCTGGAACCTTATTGACATCAAGCCCAAGCAAGGCTCCTTCACATGGAGCAACAAAAGAATAGGACCAAATCATATAGCAGCCAGACTTGACAGATTTCTAATTAGCAATCTCCTCCTCTCCAGTCCTAAGATTCCTAACTCAAACATCCTCACCTCGGCAGCCTCGGATCATAGACCAATTTCTTTATATTTTAATTCTCCTGGGAATCTTGGCCCTCTCCCTTTCAGGTTCAATCCAGTTTGACTTGAAAATGAGGAATGCATGGAGAAGGTTAAAGCTGTGTGGAGGCAATTCATTCCCGGATCACCAGGGTTTATTTGGGAATCAAAACTAAAACTGGTGAAAAGCACTTTAAAAAATTGGGCCAAAATGAATTACATAAAGCCCGGGGAGGAGTGTGAGAATCTGCAAAAAGACCTTGGAAGTCTTCAGCTCAAAATGGAACAAAATCCAGTCACCGAAGACATGATTAGGGAGGAAAAAGAAATAGAGGAGAAAATTCAGAAGGCAGCCAGAAAAGAGGAGGAAGAATGGAGACTGAAGTCTCGGAGCTTATGGATAAAGGCAGGGGACAGAAATACTAAATTTTTCCATGCACAGTGCAAGGAGAGATACAGGAGGAACAACGAGAGCATCACTAAGGAGGATGGAGAGAAAATAGAGGGTCAGGACTCTATTTTAAGAGAAGCAAAAGACCACTTTGAAAAGCTATACAATAGCGACGATTTGGTGTTTCAAGAAGACACGGAATATATGAGAAAGGAGATCCCCGGGCTTATATCAGAGGAGGACAACAAAAAACTAAAGGAAAAGATCACCGAAAGCGAGATTAGGAAGGCAATCTGGTCACTTCATCCGGACAAAGCACCTGGCCCGGATGGTTTCACAATAAGCTTCTACAGGAAATGCTGGCTATGATTAAAAAAAGACCTCATACGAATGCTAAACTGGACCAGGAAAAGGGAAAGGATAGGGGGAGCTACAAATTCCTCTTTCATTGCCTTAATTCCCAAAGACAAAAATCCCCTCTCTCTGGGGCGATATCGGCCAATATCGCTCTGTAATGCCTCGTACAAAATACTCACAAAGGTCATTGCTAACAGAATCAAGGGACATCTGCCTCGAATCATCTCTCCAAATCAAGGAGGCTTCATCGCGGGTCGCCAAATATATGACAACATACTGCTAGTGCAAGAATCCATTCACTCAAGCATTCAAAGGAAGGACTCAGGTATGGCCATTAAACTTGACATGGCAAATGATTTCGATAGGGTTAGACATGAATTCCTTTTTACAGTTATGAGGAAATTTGGTTTTGAGCAAGAGTTCATAAGCTGGATAAAAGCTTGCATTGGATCTCCGTGGATAGCACCCCTAATAAATGGCAGACCTTCCTCCTTTCTCCGCCTGTCTCGTGGCTTAAGGCAAGGATGCCCTCTCTCCCCTTATCTCTATGTCATCATGGCAGACTCCCTTTGCAGAACTCTAAACAAGCTTCAAGAATCTGGATCTCTTCCTGGATTAGAAATTGTCAAAAACGTCCAACCAATAAACCATGCCCAGTTTGCCAACGACACTATTTTACTGGGCAGTGCCTCTCCTATAATCGCCTCTCGATTTAAACTCTCACTATCCATCTTCCTGCGGGCATCAGGGGGGGAAACCAACAATCAAAAATGCAATATTTATGGTTGGAACTGCAACATACTTCAACTCAGAAATCTAGCCAACATCTTGGATTGCAAGCCCTGTTTTGATTGGAACCATTTCAAATATCTGGGTATCCCTATATCCATCAAAAAAGCAACCTCGTCCTCTTGGACCCCTATCCTTGAAAAAATCAAAAGCAAAATAAGTTCATGGGGGACTTGCTGGTTAAATATTTCAAGCAAAGTTATACTAATTAAAGCGGTTCTTGCCTCTCTCCCTGTCTTTGCTGGAACTATTTTAATGGCTCCCAAATCAGTTACAAATGCAATCTGCCTAGAAATCAGAAAGTTTTTATGGCATGGAGGAAAAACACAGGGTAAGAAGTTTCATTTAGTAAACTGGAAAACAGTAAAAGAAAGGCGTAAAAGAGGAGGATTGGGAATACGGGATCCAGCAACAATGAGCAAGGCTCTGGGAGCCAAGCTAGTCTGGAAAATGATAACTGGCAAAAGAGAGTGGTGGAAGGAGGCCATAAGGAAAAAATACATCAGAGGACCTCGGCAAAGATGCTTGAACAACTTGAAAAGGAAGAATGGAACAGCAATATGGAAATTAATTCAGGACTCAGCGGGGCTAATAAAAGAACATCTGTATCTGATTCCGGGCAATGGGGAGAAAATCAACATTTGGAAAGACAGCATCAAAGGAGAGCGTCCCCTAGGAGAAATCAACAAGATCCAAAACACCAAGATTTGGCTTCAAGATTTAGGAATACAGAAGTTGTCAGACATGGCAACATGGACGTCAACAGGGAGGTGGAAAGGTTGGAAAAACATAGAACCTCCTGAGGACCTTGTCGAAAACTACAAAGCTTTCCTACAGCTTTTACATGGGAAAGCTCCAATCAACGACAGGACTAAAGATGTCAGAGGATGGGGGAAAGCTGGAAGATACACGGTCAAGGTTGGATATGATCTGCTCACCACAAATCAAACTCCGACTCAAAAAATTTGGCAGAAGGTATGGAATCCCGATAGCCTTCCAAAAATCAATTACTTCTACTGGATTCTGGCTCATAATAAACAATTGACTGCTGACAATCTACAACAACGGGGAATTGAAGGACCCTCTAGGTGCCATCTTTGTCAAAATGCGGAGGAAAATTCCCAACACATTTTTATAGATTGTAATTATGCCAAGCAAGTATGGCAGGTGGTCCTTGGTCCTCTTTCAACCGCCATCTCAATGCCCAAGCAGATCCAACAAATGATAGACAAATGGTCTAATAGTCTGCGGGGCGCCAGGAAGAAGAAACCAACCTTAGTCAGAATTCTAAAAATTCTTCCAATGAATATATGCTGGCAGTTATGGTTGGAGAGGAATCAAAGGATCTTTGAAGGAAAAGCTAAGTCAGAAAACAGAACTGCCAACAAAGTCATTTCCCTGACCTCAGAATCTTTGCGGGCAAAAGGGATAACAATCCAACAACAGGAAGCTCTAAGTTGGCATTGTATATATTTATAAACAGACTTTCAACAATTGGTGGAAAAGCCAAAAAAGACATACAATCTTTTTTGATGGGGCTTCCAAAGGAAACCCCGGGGAGGCAGGTGCGGGAGGGATTATTTTTGATCCCGGAGGAAAAAATGTTGCAGACTTTAGCTGGGGATTAGGTACACAAACAAACAATGAAGCAGAGTGGTTGGCACTATATTATTCTCTTGAGCTAGCCATATCTTTAAACATTGTAAAGCTGCAAGTGATTGGTGACTCCAGGCATGTAATCCAGAGCATGAAAAAAGATAGCAACTTGAAAGGCGCCAATCGGCAAAATCTCCGAAAAAGGATTGAAAATCTTCCCCTCCCAATCGACATTCTCTTTTTTCACATTCTAAGAAGCCTCAACTCAACTGCTGACAGGCTTGCCAATATTGGAACCACTTTGGGAATGGGTCAACTTCTCCAAAATAATGTCTCAAAGCATAAGTTCATTCCATAAATCTCATGTCATAACTCCCATCGATCTAACGTGGAGTTCAAATTCGAATTACTCGGGAAGGAGGTTAGCGTCCCGTGGAAGGCATAGGGTAATGTGGGCTCGCATTCTCCAACAAATGGCGAGTACCAAGGCAGGTGGCACCTTACCTAACACCAGAGCTCTCACGCCCCAACATTTATTGCTGCTGGGCGGTCATAGAAGGCCCTCTCTCGCGATAGATCCGCATTTCAGTCTTCCGCTCGGCCCTAGCCTTCAGCAGCTTAGCATTTCCGCATCTGAGTGCATGTTTCGGCAGTCTGAAGAAGCCCATCGCTGCAGCTCAATGGAGGGAATCAGGCAAGCGATTGCCACTCTCAGTCAGGTTACGTCAGAGGTTAAAGTTTATCTTTGCAGGACTTACTCAGTGGTCTGCAACATTGTTGATCAGAACAAGGAACAAATCACGGAGTTCAAATATATTCACTCCCGTCTCTCCTGCGTGGAGTCCCGTCTGGATGATGTCGAAAGGAACACTATAGAGCTATTGGGAAAGGTTGACAGCATAAAGGAGGACCTCTCAGTCTTCATTAGCAAAACTCAGTACAGCCAGATGCAGGAAGCGCCGTCGGTGAACCAGGGAAGAATGGAAGCTGCCTCCTTCTTGCAGCAGAATTATGGATAGATTACCCTCTCAGAAATTTTGGAATGCTCTTGCAGGTTTCTCTAAAATAGCCTCCTTCTGAATGTATTTTTGTATCTTGTTATGTAGCCAGTTTGTAAGGGTATATCCCAGTAGAATGAATAGGAATTTCAGGATAATTAGGAGCAGAGACTTTCAAAGACAAACTCCTTGCAAAATTTGCAATTTTCCTTCTTTTGAAGCAGATTTGTGGCCCAATTTTTGTACTGAATGGCTGTGCACAGCCTTTTACATATATATATAAAATACCCTGTTTCTGTTAAAAAAAAAGTTGAAAGATTTAAAAATAAATAAATAAATAAATTATCAAATAATTTGGATTATTTTCATATCAATGGAAGGAGGTACATTAAATTGATAAATTAAATAAAGGGATATATGAGGGAATAATCTTTAAATAATATTTTATTTTATACAAGTTAGACCATTTAGTGTCGAGATGCGGATAAACATTTAAGATTTATGTCCTTTCATATCTTGAAAGGTCCCACAATATATATATTATTTAAAACACTTAACTAAGCGGTGGAGTGATTTTAATATTGTTTAAAATTGTCTTGGGAGTTTAAATATAATTCATAAATATCTTGCTTCTATTAAACAAACTGAATTCAAAGCTAAACTAGAAAGTCAATAATTCCACTGCTCGAGAGAAACTTGGATGATTTAAAATAATATATAATCATCATTTATCTTGAAAATGGCGTTGCATTAATGATTGATATTTCCAAAACCATGTAGGCTAGGGCGGTGGAGTGACAAGGAAGTTATGATTTTAATATTATTTAAAATTGTCTCGGGAGTTTAATTTAAATATATATATAATCATCACTTTATCTTGAAAATGGTGTTGCATTAATAATTGATATTTCCAAAACCATGTAGGCTAGGGCGGTGGAGTGACAAGGAAGTTATGGAGGAGGAAATTTCTATGTAAGGGAAGATTTAACAAAGTAGTAGGGGGGGTTATTGTGGGAGAACTGTGAGGATTTGTATGGAGAAGTGAAATATTCCAAGGATGGGGACAACTCGAGGAATGGAGGAGGGATAAAACTCCAATGAGGAGGGGGAAAACTCACGGAACAGTATGGTTATTGAACTAAGGACAAGGCTGCTATGGAGATTATCGGTATGTGGGCTCGAGGGCTAGGAAATCCATTGATTTCCTAGGGTCAGCAAGATAATCACTGATCGGCAGGGTGGACACATCATTTCGGATTGCTAAGGGAACCTACAGAATCCACTAAATAAATATTCTTATCTTACTGCAATCTACGGATCCAGGTATTTTACTGAGTTAGCTTAAATAAAATGTATTTTCTTTTATTTTCAAATTATGTATGTTAAATGAACAGAGTTAAAATGAAAAGTCTTAATTTTATGCTTATTTATTTGCAGAGACATATAAACATATAGAAAACATTATGTTTATTTATTTGCAGAGACATATAAACATATAGAAAACATACATAAAAACATATAGAAAACATAAACATAGACAGTTGATTTTTTTACAGAAAACAAAAAAACTTGGTATTTACATGAAAACGAAATAGAGACCCAGTGCCATGGTTGGGCACCACAACTACCCCAATTCCTCTTCAAGCACTCTGCATTGTAGGTTCCAAGATCCCTCTTTTTTTCAAATATACACATGCACAACAATCTAGTGGGCACACTTCAATTACTCATCCAAAAATGCGAGACATATACCTTTTTATGTTGGATTCCACACGAGACATATTTTGAAGAACTCATGGAGATTTATCTTTCATTAATGAATACACCAATATTGCACACTCATCAATTATGGGGTGTTAATTACACCTTATGTTCATTTGGATATAATAAGAAACTAATATCTCTATTATCTATACCCAATAACAATTGCCTATTCCATACATCCATGTTGATTTTTAGTTTCTTTCATCACTTTCTAACACTTACATCTTGCTACATCCACTTCCTTCCACCACTCGTTATATGCATTTTGCACATACATAATTTTGGTATTATAATATTGAACCTTTTCCCAACAATGCATTCCTTCTTTGGGCATTGTATCATACATGGCACAATCTCTATAGAACACTACATATAGCAACTTTTTGTTACCACTCAGGAGGACCACATATCACATCTCATCTCAACTTATTCCAATCCACGAATCTCCAACACAAATGCTCCCTCATGTATCCATACACACACTGGTTTTGATGTTATCTCATCAACACTTATCCCTTCCTTACACTTTCGTAGCATATGTTTTTATGATACACATGACTCTTTCATCTCATCGAAGTTTTCATAGTCCATATAAATAATTTTTCAGCATGGTAGGTCCTTTCTACACACTAGATCCACTTCCCACAACAATAATATGCTCAAATATTTTATCTTTCATCCCCATCACTATCACCATTCCTAAACTAGAAGAAAAGTGGGGACACATTCTAGTTAAATTGAGAGAAATTGACAGGGGACAAGGATGTGTTCCCAAGAACAACACCCCAAGAAGAAGGAACACATTTCCAGCTCAACCAACAATCCTAAAGAGAATCGAATAGTCTTTGAGGACATTGCTAGCCCATGTCACGTCCACTTCCATCATTTTGACTATAGGATGGGATAATTACAAATTTCATGTTTCTAAATTTCACTCCTTGGGCCATTATTCCAATTCATAACTAACGTCATCCTACCATGGGCAACATAAACTAAGAAATGAATGTGCATGTGCATTATATAATACACAACAAAACTAACAACTATACTTCACACACACAATGCATAAATCAACATATTCATAACATGAAGTAAATATAATCATTTCATATTCATAGACAAATATAATACTTTCCTTTTAATAGAAGAGTATCCAAGCAACTAGCTATGTAAGAGCAGTTTTCCACCAACCATAGGTATCACCTACAAATATCACTCCAAGCTGAGTTATGAGGACACTAGGGAAAAGGAAAATCCTACATGATTCTCTGTCTTATCCCAAAATCCATTTGCTTTCATGCTTAGACAATATGCTCACCATTGAGCACTATAGGCATCTCATTTAGCCATCCCAACCATGGAAGTCTCTTCCACTACCCCACACAACACAATGAAGGCCTACTCTTTCTTTGCTTAACAATCCCTCATAGTACCCAACCCTTATAGTGCTCTTCAGTATGTGCAAAAAGAGTCCAACCTATTGTATGCTCTTAGAGAACCTCCTATAATCATCGATTCATGGCTTCTTAAGGATCCAAGAGTGGCAAATAAACAATGGGTAAAGGTTCCTACCTTTCCCAATCTATATGCTCACCTGCAACCATCATATTCACTCTAATGTATACAATTCCCTCTTCACCATGTTAATTTATGGGTTATTAGCTATGGAGAGAGTAGCACGAGGCTCTATGTAGTGTATGAATTACGCCTAGAAAATGAGTGATAGAATCCAAAGGAGATGAGAGGATTGGTGAAAACACAACTGACATTACTTTTGACCGTAGAAGGAATAAGTCTTACAATTGTCATAGAAATATATTCATCCCATGCTTCCTTAACTATGTGAGAAGACATTTTCCACCAACTTCACACATGCATTCAATGAATGGATTTAATAAGTCAAAATGAAGTAATTGGCTAATTTAAGGAACATTGCAACAAATGGAAGAGTTCTAAAGATGAAGCTTGGCAAAAGAGGATTTAATATCCTATAGGCCCCCTTTTCTCTTCCCCTCTAGTGGAATCATAGCCCCTCTAGTGCTCTTTACACAACCTGCATCTTGGACCATTTTATTATTTTCCAACATAAGTTTACATAGCCTTTTAGTCATCATGACTAGCCAACTACATGGCCCATATAAAATTATTTACATTATACATGCCTAACCATTCACTAGTCATGGCTTGGCCTTGAGCTCCGCACTATGAATCCATACTAGCGTATTTACATTATTTTACATATTTGATTTGATACATTCCAAGGGTCAAAATTGGGATATTATAGCTCAACCAACAACCCCAAAGAGAAGTGCACCTCCCTTGAGGACATTACCAACTTAGCTAACAACACCGAAGAGAAGTGTGCCTCCCATAAGGGACACCCTTCTATATGGTTTACATTTTTTATTATTATTGTTGGGCAAGTAGTTACATGCACTATTAATTATAGATTAGTGCCTATTTTTGAGTGAGTTAGTTGCAATTAATATTATTTTTCTGTCCTTTAATGGCATGCATGCTTAGATTAGGGTTTGGGCTTAAATGCTTTGTAAGCCCGTAAAAAGGTCCTTTGAATTCATTAAGAAACTAGGAAAGTGTTAGTTGCTCTTATCCAATCCCCGTGTTTCTTATGTCTTATCTATTCAATTTGATCAACTATAGTTTTGTCCAGTAATTTGTTTTTATATATTGAATTTGTTTTAGGTTGGTATTTATGGATTGTGTCTTTGGTTCTTATTCTTGCAGATCTCAATTTCTTATTAGATAACCATCATCGTAACTTCCTCTCTCGCTTATCATGTACCTCAAAACTAAGTAGGAATGACACTTCCACTCATTTCTTCATAATAAAAAAACAACCAATCAACACTTGACTGTGTTCCATACCCATGCGTTGGTGCATTGGTAATGCTCTACCTTGTGGTCTACACACATGTAATATAACTAAACTAAATGTTAATCATTAGTAAATGTATTCATTTATTGGGTCGGGGGTCACCATTTCTTGAGTGAAGAGTTGCAACTCTTGCGCTCTATTGTATTTATATGAGTGCTTACTCCTTGTAAATTCGTCGTTGAATTAAGAATAAATAAATATATTTGGAAAGGATGTCTCCAATTGGTACTAGAGTGATCTAGTTGTGTATATTCCTATGCATGGAAGAGTACATATACTATGTGTGAAAGCTTAGTATACCCATATGTAGATACCTATCATATGGAAGCTATTGCTGGTGATATATTCCTATGCTATCACCCATGGTATATATGTGGTATTATTGGTATATCCTAGTATCGCTAGTGGAATATATGTGGTATCACTTATGGTATATTCCTATGCTACATCCCTATCATTGGTGGTATATTTATGTGTTATTGTTGGTGGTATATATGTGGTATCGCTAATATATCCTATGCTATATATTGGTATTGCTAGTGGTATATTCGTGGTATTGTTGGTGGTATATCTTGTGCTATTGTTGGTGGTATATTCTTGTAATATACTTATGCGCAAAAGAGTATGTATAATATTATACATGTGTGGAGGCATAGGACTATATAGTGAGATGCAAATTGTTGAGTGCAAAGGATTATACCAATGCGTACTATGTATAGAAGTATGCCCATGAGTGTGCTTATAACCATCATCGTAATTGTTGCATATAACTGTGAGTGAAGCAACCCACCCTTACATCACGAGGAGCACAAAATATTCAAGGAAGACAAGGGCCATAGAGCTTGTCAACTTATAGACAAATGAATCAATGAAAAAGATGGAGGTTGTTATTGAAACCAAAATAATGTCTCAACCACATTATAATAAATCAGCAAGAAATTTGAACCACTCTTAAGTGTTGAAAGATGAGTTATAAACCTTAAAAAAGGAGGTAAAGGAATAAATAGCCCAAGTTTATTTTCGTGGTCACACCATTCATTTAATAATGCAACTTGGTTCAATGATGTTACACCCAAAATAAAAATAGTAGTAGTAACATTTGACGACAAGGATGATTAAGAAAGAACACGTTAGATTAATCAAATTGAAAATGATTTTCATATATACCATATCCACGACGATGATGATAAAATCAATGTCACATCGATGTACCTAAAAAGATGAACCTATGAGTGGTTCTTATGGTGAGACTCCAAATCTTAGGGACTAGCAAGGGATTGGGACAGCTTCGAAAAGAATATTTTCAAAATATTTTGGGTTATAGAGGAGGACGAGGTCTACACCAAGCTCACTTGATTGCAACAAACTGGGACATTGGAAGAATATTTTAGTGGGGTGTATGTACTAAACACTTATCAATGATGTATTTGATAAACATCTAATCCAAATTGCCATATCAAGGTTGAAACCAACTATAATGAACAAAATGAAAGTACTAGGTGTCAAATATGTTGAGCAAGCATGTAAAAAATCCAATCTCACTGAAGATAAACACATTTCCTATTGACAACCTCCTTATATTCCCCCGAGCCTCACTATCATGTACAAGGAAGGATAAGAGTTGATGTTTTATATGTAACACTCCCAATTGGAGTGCAGTGCATAAATGCAAGGACAAAAAATTCCACCTATGTGAAAAAAATAATAGTGACACCAACAAAGATGAGGAAGTTGGAGATATATCTTCTTCTGAAGCATAAATAAACAAAGAGGAATCGAGCAACTAAAAGACTATTCCAACACTCTCTATTGCCACAATTACTAGTATCTCTCAATGCCAAACTCTTAGAGCCTTTTGGATACATCAAGAAAACTAAAGTAATTGTGCTTATAAATAGTGTAATTCACATAATTTTATAGATACAAGGATAGAAAAACAATTATAAGTATGTTTGTCTACCCTACCTTTGACTTTCAAGTCATTGTATTAGGGGATAATACTACTTAGTGTGATGGGAAATGCCATAAGGTTGAGTTAGCTATTAGTAACTACAAATTAAAGTCTCTTAAATGTACACCATGATGATTGGGGAAGTAGACATGGCCTTAGGAGCCCAGTGGTTGGCCACTCCTGGTATAATGGGATTCAATTTACAAAAACAAATTTTGAGATTTTTTGAAAATGGAAAAAAAATACAAGTTTCATGGAATCAACTTCCCACCCCCTAGATAATCTTGTCCAATAGAACGGAGAAAATGATTAAGAAATGAGCCCATGCTTATCTTTTACATTGTTATTCAATGGAGGGAGCTCCCAACGAAACGAGTGATCAAAGAGGATTAGATAAGATGCTTGGGAAATATAACACCATTTTTCAAGAGCCAACTCTCGGTCTTCCTCTGGCACGTTAAAGAGATCACATCATAAAATTGATCCCCAGTTCAACCCCTATCAACATAAAATATTACAGGCATCTCATAGACATAAGACAAAAATTGAATGCTTAGTCCAAGAATTATTGGATTATGGCATTATTAAAAGAAGCAAGAGTCCCTTTTTAGCACCAATCATACTTCCAAGAAAAAAAGGATGAATCCTATAGACTTTGTATCGACTATTGATCGTTAAACATAATTAAAGATAAGTTTCCCATTCCATTTATGGATGAACTATTGGACAAGCTTCGCAGTTCTAAGTATTGTTCCAAATTTGATATCAATTTAGGTTATTACCATATAAGAATACGTGACGAGGACATTCCTAAAGCCGCTTTTTGTACTCGCGAGGGCTTGTATGAATTTTGTGTCATGCCCTTTGAGTTATCCAATGCCCCTGCTACCTTCCAAGAACTGATGAACGACCTATTTTGTCCATACTTATGAAAGTTTATTTTTGTGTTATTTGATGATGTCCTTGTTTACATAAAGAATTGGAACCAACACCTCAAGTACGTAGAGACAATACTAAAGCTACTATAATAAAATAAGTCAAGTCAAAATGAAATTTTGGAAAAGAATAGAGAATTCCTAGGCCACATGGTATCAATTGAAGGAATTACTGTAGACCCAAACAAGATTGTGGCAATTAATAATTGGCCTAGCCCCAGAACAATCACATCCTTACGAGGATTCTTAGGTTAACAGGTTGTTATAGAATATTTGCTAAAAGTTGTGCAAATATTATCACTCCACTAACAACACTATTAAAAAGAGATACCTTTAGATGGGATGACGAACCGAGGCTTGTTTTAAGAAGATGAAGGACTTAATGACTTCCACTCCTATTATGGTTGCCCAAAATTTCACAAAACTATTCCTACTCGAATGCGATGTGTTAGGCACATGAATAGGAGTTGTGCTTATGCAGGATGATCACCCCATTTCCTTTGAAAGTCAAAAGTTGAAACTAAGTGAGTATACCAAATCTACATTAGATAGAAATGCTGGCAATCATTCATGCTTTAGTAAAAAGGGAACAATACTTCTTGGGAGCCAAATTCTTGGTCAAAATAGACCACGACAATTTGAAATATTTCCTAAAACAAAAGAGGCTATCGTTAGAATAACAAAAATAATTAAGCAAAAGACAAGTTTTTGACTTCAAGATTCGTTATAAGTAGGAGAAGGAAAATTTAGTTGTTGACAAATTATCAAGGAAGGATGAAGGCAACGCCACACTATGCTCTATTTTAGTAGTTATTCCTGAATGGATCAAAGATGTTCAAGTTGAGTATGCGAAAAGTTTAGAGATGCCAAATCTAATCGAGGAAGTTGGAAGTAATAATGCAACAAACTCACTATTTACGTGGGAGAATGATATAAGCCGATACACAGGAAGAATATATTTACCCAATTCATCCAAATTCAAGATCCGAGTATTAAAAGAGAATCATGATTCCCCAACTGAATGGCATGTTTGATTTTTCAAAACATACTACAAGGTACGACAATCCTTCTTTTGGAAAGGAATGAAGTATGGTATCCAAAAATATGTGACAACATGTGATATTTTCCAACGCCAAAAATTTGAATCAGTTGTATCGTTGGGTCTCCTTTAGGCCCTACATATTTGAGATAAAAATTGGTCGAAAATATTAATGGATTTTATCATGGGTCTTCCCACCTCTAATGGGAAGGAGAACATATTTGTAATCATAGACATATTAACCAAATATGCTCATCACATTATGGTATCATCCAAAGCTAAAGCCAATTAGGTCACCGATAGTTATGTAAAAAATATCTATATATCCATGGGTTCTCCAAGATTATCATCAGTGATAGGGATCCCAAGTTCACAGACAGTTTTTTGAAGGAACTTTCCACAAAGTTAGAACCACTTTAACAATAAGTACTTCATACCATCCCCAAACAGATGGACAAACTGAAGTGGTATATAAATGCCTTGAAGGGTACATGAGGAATTTTGTAAATGATTTCCAGACACAATAGTATAATTGGTTAGATATTGCATAATGGTGGCATAATACAACATATCATACTTCCGCAAAATGACTCCCTTTGAAGCTTGATATGGTTATCCACCACCACCAATTAAGGAATATGTTGTTACCAATTTCAAGGCTCCTATTGTGAAAAACTACTTAATTACTTATGATGAAATCCTAAGTATCATCAAGAATCATCTCGAATTGGCAAGGAATCGAATCAAATAACAAGTCGACATGAAGAGAATCAATCATGAATTTGAGGTCTGTGATTCATTGTTTGTGAGATTTCAACCATACAAACAAAAGTCGCTCAAAAACTACAAGACACATAAGCTTGCTCCCAAGTTTTACAGTTCTTACTGAATCATAAGGCATGTAGGCCAAGTAGCTTATGCCATAGATATTCCTAACAAGGGGAGGTTGCATGGTGTTTTCCATGTTTCATGTTTGAAGAAAACAATGGGTCCAACAACTCATATACACATAGAATTACTCATTTTAAATCAAGAAGGGAAGTTAGTACCGATTCTTGAAGGTATCTTAGAAGTCAAAACCAAGGTCATTTGTTCAAGAAGTGTCAATGAGTATCTTATCAAGTGGAGAAACCTTCCTAAAGATGAGGCACATGGGAGAATGAAGAATGTATATCGAAACATTTGTCTTTACTTGTGCTTTGAGGATGAAGTGTTTCAAGAAGGGATGAGTTGTAATATAACTAAACCAAATGTTAATCATTAGTTGATGTATTCATTTATTGGGTCGAGGGTCACCATTTCTTGAGTGAAGAGTTAAAACTCTTGCACTCCATTATATTTATACGAGTGCTTTTTTAAAATTGATGATGGAATTAATAATAAATATATTTATTTAGAAAGGATGTCTCCAACACATTTATCCATCGATGCATATCAAGCAACTCAATCATACTTAGTAAAAAACAAAGCTATATGAATGATCAACACAAGTTACCCCTGTAGGGTTCATTGTCTAACTCCGATCCTGGAGTTCTCCAAGACATTTGCAACCCCCTAAAATCAAGTATGCTTGTATGCTTGTTAAGAGCCTTTGTTTCTCATGACTTGGTGCCAAGTCATCATCATAATGACGTCTTACATTGAGAACATTGTTAGCCTAGCTAATCGGCCACAACTCACACTCATACAATGATATCAATGTACATTTATCATTATAATCACCAATCATCTACATCACATAAAATATCCATGAACTCGTCATCCATATACAATCTAACCTACTTATACAACAAAAGCACAACATTAGGTAGAAGTGATCACTTGAATTTAGTGTTAAAAAGGTGCCTCAACTAAGTAGTATTTGCACCGTATTTAGTGTTTGTCATTTAAATTTGTAATTAATCTTTCAGATTGGATCAAAGAGTTCAAAGTTGAGCATCTAATCTTATCGATAAGCTATGTAAGAGTTGTATGTTGGATATCTAAACCTAGAAATGACCAATCATGTTATAATTTTATCTATTAATACAATTATTTTACTAATAAAAAAATCTAAAAAAAGATTAAGATATAAAAAAAAAGTAGGTTATGTATATTTAAATGAAACAATATGTGATGTAATTAGTTATAAGAAAAATAATATTCATATATATACGAATGAATGAATTAAATTTCCTTATAACTATCATATATATACGAATGAATGAATTAAATTTCCTTATAACTATCATATATATACGAATGAATGAATTAAATTTCCTTATAACTATCATTTGGTTATAAAAGTAATTGTAAAAAATAAAAAAATTCAAATCAATAATAATTTAAAACATGAATATGCCATCTGTATACAATCATTAATTAAAAATCATTATTTATTTATTTAGCATTTACAGAACGTATAACTTATCATTAAAATCTGCCATTTATGCATTCCCTTCATTAAGTATTTGTCGTGGTTATTATACTTTGGTTCTTGTCAACTTTAAT
The DNA here is from genome assembly GCA_027924585.1 of Larix kaempferi. NCBI lineage: Eukaryota > Viridiplantae > Streptophyta > Pinopsida > Pinales > Pinaceae > Larix > Larix kaempferi. The sequence goes on from BSBM01000502.1 coordinate 6,012,720, forward strand.
TTCCTCGGCGGAACAATGATCGAAAGTGGAAACTCGGTGTAGTTTGATGCCGTATTCTTCGTTGTTGTATGTTCGGTGTAGCCGGATGCTTCGTGGCTATCTGTATACCAACGATATGTCCTTAGGCATGTTTCCAGTAGTTTGTAGTTGCAACTTGGAAGAAACTAATAATTCTCTAACTACACCAAAACCAAAGACCCACTGCATGGACAAAAATCGAGACATAAGTCCCTATATTGAGATCCTTGTTGGTAATAGTGTTTCGAGCTTCAACGGTATTTTTTTTTAAATCTTTCGAAGGATTTTTTTATGAGCCACACATTTAACGAACTTTTTTTTAGAGTGTATATTTGTATTTTTATTAGAATACATTAACAAGTTAGTAATAATAATAAGAAGTTACTTGCGTGTGGTTCGGGGTCAAAAACAAAGGCTGAACTTCTTGGGCTTTGGGGCATCTTAAAAGTGGCTATGTGCTGTGGACTGGGCTTTATCAAGATTTTCAGTGACTCATTGGTCATTGTGAAATAGGCTAATAAGTTATTTCAACTCAACAATATTCACCTCAATCATTGGTGCTCCAGAATTTCTCACACGATGACCTGGTTCGTTGATATTTCCAATGATCACACCTACAGGGAAAACAATGACACAGCTGATGCATTTTCAAAAGAAGCTCTCGAAGGTGAGCCTGGCGTTCTTCATTGGGAAGAATGGGTTGAAAAGACACTTACTCTTTCTGGTGTTATGTGTTTCTTCTTTGAAGTACTATAGTGGAGGTCTGCCTCATGTTTGGAAGTATTGGGATGGGTGTATCTAGCTTTTGTTCTAAGTTATTGTATCTAAGGCATGGAATAATTTTGTAACTGGGTCAACTGGTCCTGTTTAGTCAGGGATGAAATTTCTCGGCTAAGTTTTTGTACTTTTTTATTTCTCCGAAATAACAAAAGTAAGGTTTTTTTCCTGAAAAAAAATAACAAGTTAAAAGCGGTTTTATTTTTTAAAATTTTAAAATGAGAATTAAAATAATATTTTTATATTTTGTAAATATAAAAATATCAACATTTAAGAGTACAAATAAGAAGCATAGTATTAACTTAAAAATTCAATTTATCAATAAAAAAGATTTAGGAAAACCTCCTTTACATAACAACATTCTTCCCAACCAGCGGATCTACACTCAATTGACAACTAGATTTACCACTTAATTCTTTTCCATGACATTGTTTTTAAAGCTATTTCTTATGAAAAATACTCTACTAAGAATTAAATATGAAAATGCTTTTTAGAATTATAGGTTTATTTGCTAAAAAAATAAACAATTAACTAGAAAACCTAGGTTATCATCCCCGTAGTTGTACCAGTTTTAAGTATACATTAGACTATTTTTTTTTGTATCAACACTACCTACTATTTCTCAATTTATTGCATTTTGAACTTATATAATTTCAAACAAAACACAACTATAATGAAATCTCATAGAGAAACATCAACCACTTGAGAACAAGATGTAAATTGAAAATAGATGTGACTCACAAATGGACATAAATATCATACTAAAAAACTATGACTTGTTCCACTTACAAAACTTTTCATATGTTGTAGGAGATTGTTTGTTTAATGCACTACATCTATTACTTCATTTTAGATACACATCAAAAGAAAGAACGATTGAGCACTTTAGGGCTTGTTTACAAAAACTAGATGAAGAAGCAATCACATTTTATCAAGTTGAACTAAATAGCTATTCATAAATAGAAATGCATAATGTTATGACCCACAAGTGGCTATCTAAACATAATATTTAGATGGACATTAGTTGACATAGCTCCAAAGAGTAGAGGGCTATGGGGGGGCATTTTCTACATTGAACATCAAATTGACTAAAAATACAAATAAGAATTTGGTTAAAACTAAAAAAAGCTATTTGTGTTTCAACTTAAACTTGCATACAAAGAGGTCACATCAAAGCTACACTAAATCACTCAATCAATCTTAAGCCCCTTTTTACTACCTTCCCTCCTCTTTTTCCCATTTTCTTAGTTTATAATAAAACTAAGTTATGGTTATCTTTCCATACTCTTTATCTCTTAGATTAGCTTAATTTCTTTTACCATTCTCCTCATTAACTACGACATTAAAACATCCATAAACTATTAAGTTAAAAAGTTTGTTTGTGTTTTTATAAATTATTTTTATTATATTCGTATGAGTATATATAAATATAATTTTAAGTAAGATAACATCATATTATGTAAAAAATAAAAGAGTACATACCAGATGTAGAGGCCCATGTCCAGTGCAAGAGCGCTGAAAGATAATGCTTAGAATTTCCAACAAGCTCCCAAAACCCCTAAATAGTACATTAACAAAACTCCTCACAAAAGGAAGGCCATCATGGTAGGTATACATAAACTAAACATCCATAAAATTACAAACTTAAGGCTATAGACTAAACATAAGCCATCATAGTAGGATAACATGCAACCTGAGAGATGCCCATCTAAACCTTGTTGTCCAAACCAAAACATGTGAAAGGGCACGCCATAGCAACCTGAACCTTGTCGCCATTGGTGATGACGTTGGAACCAACATGAGGAGTCACACTACACATCACAATTGTATCATGGTCAACAATGAGCATCTGATTGGAGGAACCCTGATCATAACTGATCCTGAAAATAATGGAAAGCTAGTGATCCATAAGATCCATTTTAAAACGCAAATCTTCTCGATTAAGCCGATTATCAAACACCATGTCCCAAAGAGCATTAACCCACTCCGAATTAGAATCAGTATCCAAAGAGGAGTGCATCCCCGCGAAAGCCAATGAAGGAGATTTTTTGGTTGAAGAAGGCAGGCCCCATGGGGGCGAGAGAGGCGGCATCTGCTCACCAAAACTCAGAGAGTGACCACAATTGTTGAACCATTTCACATATCAGCTCTAGTTTTAAGAATTCTCATCCTTTATCAGCGAGGTGGCAGTCACATTATTGCAAACCAAACCATGTGAGGATGAATGAGCCATGGAGACCTCAGACCTCGAAGACGAATCTACAACATCCCATGCACGAGCACGACCCCCCAACCACGATGGGAACAACCACGCAGTTGTAAACAAGGCATAACCCAGAGCCAAAATAAAATAACCACAAACTCGAGTAGGGACTGGAAATTAAGGAAATGCCAACATGAATTTATAAGCTGCTCAAGAGGCCTGCCCAAGTGATTGAAGCACATAAGCGACCCCGTCCTTAAGTGATCCATCTTGTCCAAAGTTACGGTACTAACGCCTTCATTCTGCAAAATCCGGCTCAAACCAGTTGCATTCATGTTTTCCAGCGCATGAATTAACTTCCACTGCTACAATCTATCTTGAATGAGAGTGTGAGGATTCCACAGAGATCGTCTTAAGTGTTGGTGAGGCCAGAGCCATATTCTCGCATGGTGACTCATACCAAGATAAACGAGAGAGAAGGGGATGAGGAAGCCCCCATCTGTCCCTTGCAATAAGTCTCCACGTATAGTGCATTAAGGCACAGATGTCACCCCATCCGAGAGAGGAAATAAATGGGAAGTGACTGACGATGAGGTGCATTGCCACCCTAATCAATTGAGAGATAACACCCCCTCTGGTATTCTTATGAGTATATTAATAAAATAAGATATAAAGGATATAAAAAATAATTTTAGATATTTTTATGAATTATATATATATATATATATTTTAACATAAACGAGAAAGGATAATTATATTATAAAAGGAAGAGTATACATATGCCCCAGGGCATCAAAATTCAAAACAAAGGTCCAAAACTAGAGTTTCAGAGAAAAATAGAGCTACAAATACTTCCATCTGCTCAGAGACTTTGCATCCTTTATCAAAACTAGACCTGCTACTTCTGACAGAATAGACCTTAACAAACTGACCTCCTAGAACTATGCAAAAAAACATCTATAAACTTATACATAAAGAGAGAAAAGTCTTCATTCCTGTGGGATGACTTCTTCGACTTCGGATGCAAAACAAAAGCTTCTTCCATGGGGGAGGCCTTTGCATGTTCTCTTTTAGGCTCGCGGTTCCACGGGTACATGCCATTGACACCAACTTGCACTGCTTCCAGAATCTCCTTTAATTGGACGAAACGATTCTCATGGTGCTCAACTGAGTTCATGCTAATCCCATGAATAGTCAGACGCAAATCCGCCATCTTTCCACTCACCCCATCCAAATTAGCATTTAAGACCTGCTCCATTTCAGTTACGCATCTCTTCAGCTCTTCAACTTCCCCAGTCTGGACTCTATATCCAATCTCGACATCTTCTAAACGAGTTTCAAAGCGGGTCAGGTCCAAACTCGTCTACCTAGACTCCTCCAGGCTTGCTTTAGCAACTTCAAAGATACACCTACCCATTTTCTTAAGATCCATCATCCCCTCTTTAATGGCCATTATCTCCTGCACAACGTACTTCAGATTAGGGTCTTCCTCTGGATGATGCATCTTCGAATCCTTCCTCATTATGAGACCTCTCTTAGCCATAGCAATATCCTTTTGAACCGGCAAATCCTCGCTATAAGCGGAATTCTCAGAACAATGCAAATAGGAAAAAAGCATCTAGAGCTCCCATATATCCTTCCGCACTGATAAGGACAAAGGGATCACCATTATTCCCTAGCAATCTTCGTACCACTTTCCTAATTGCACAGCACAAATGAGGGAATGTGAAATAAATGCAAGAATGAAGAGACAAGACCCTCCTATGCCGACTTGTAACGCAGGCCATCCATCTATCATGCCGCATAAATGTCGACGAGCTTCAACAATTAACCATCTTCTCTTGGGCAGAGTGATCATTAAGGCAAGCTTCGAAAGGTGCAACACCATTTGACGATGGGTGGGGAATCGTTACGGGATAACTCCCCCTCCTTTAGCCTAGTTCCATTGTTAGCCATATAGTTCGCTTTCTTATTGTGACACCTTTTTATGTGAAAGAAGTAAATCTTGGTGGATCTTGGAAAGAAGTTGATGATTCGTTTTTGAAAACCATTCTTTGCCTCCTTAGAACTTTGCAAAGAGTTCATGGCTTAGATAACTACCCAAGAGTCTCCAAAAACCATAAAATCTTCAATTTGGAGATCATACATGCACTCCATTCCTTGTGTCAAAGCGACCCATTCAACATAATTATTCGGTCGCTTTCCCAATCTCCATACGTAAGTTCTGATAATATTTCCAATGACCCTACCCAGACCTGCCTCCCTTTTTATGAATTATATTAATAAAATTAGTATATTTTTGAAATTAATGAATCATGGAAAAGAGAGCAAACAAATGCAAAAGACAAATTAAAAAAGTTTATGTTATTTTTAATATTATAAAAAGAAATAAATTTTAAAATTTGTAAAGATTTTCAGGTTTATTTGATATCAAAATGGTTTAGTAAATAAAAATATATAAAATTTGTAATGATTTCCTTGTTTGGATACCATTTATATTGACTCAGTAATCATAACAAACATAAAATTCTTATATCCCATTAACATGATGCATGGTTTATATCTAAACATAGAATTTGAATCTTTAAACTTTGCAATACATAAAATCTAAATCAGTATGGTGTGGTGTTCCGAACCAGCTAATCTGAAACCATGAAGACAACCAAGTAACCTAATCCATGGACAAGCCGATCCTCTGCTGCCAAGAATTTTGATCTTAAAGGATCCAACATTTTGAAATTTCAGACAAATGAATAAATCAACCCAATACGTTAAATAATAATAACCTTGTAAAAAACGAATCCATGCTGCCTACTAATGAATCTCTTCACACATGGGGAATTCGGAAAAATAAATTGGCCAAAAAAATTACATTTGTTCACGAAATAATGAAGTCGAGTAGACAACGAATCCGGGCTTATACCAAGGATTCTGATCAAATGTAGGGAATTCGGACAACGACGTTCCATACGGAAGCAAGAGCGAATTACGATCCCAAATTAAATTTGGACGAGGCATCTTTTCTGACATGTTTAATTTAAGTAACGATGGACGTCCTGATGTGTTACAAGATGAATTAATAATCATAAAAACCAGTGGAGACTGGAGAGATGAGAACACACTCAAACTGTATTTTGAATTGAAACATTCACTCGTCACCCCGACGAAAAAATGGGCAAATCAGAAGGGAGCCGTGTGTGATCATAGTAAAAAATGGGCAGCATGCATACTCTCAAAAATCTAGGGTCAACGAGCGACCCTATGGTGCTCAGGCGAACAAGATAGGAAGGGAAGTTGATTGATTGATCGATGAGCGTGTTAAGTGAAGCTTGATTGATTGATTGATGGATGAGCGTGTTGCGTGAAGCCTGTAACTCCAATCCCATGGCACAGCTAAGCGGTTCACCTAGCAGCTGTTTGTCAAATGGAAATGGAATATGCGAAGCCGCAACTGGCAATACTTACTCTTCTTCTTCGTCCATGTCCACCCCAGATGTGAATGCTTTACACATACTCAGTGAAAACCTGCGGTCCCTTCTTTTTTACTCCTCTTCATTCGATTTCAGCGACGCCGAAATCAGGGTGGACGAGCGCGTCGTTCCCCTGCATCGCTGCATACTGAGCGCGCGCAGCCCTTATTTCAGGGACTTGTTCTCCAGAACCAAGGCCGCTGGGGAAACCTTCTCAAAGTTGAAATACGATATCAATGAGCTGTTAAACGGATGGAGAGTTGGGTATGAAGCTTTGATGATTGTGTTGGGGTATTTGTATTCTGGGACGCTCGCGGAACCCCCCTCCGCAGTATGTACGTGTGCAGATGAGGCCTGTTCACACCAAGGCTGCAGACCGGCTGTTGACTTTGCACTCCAGTTGCTCTACAGCGCATATGTTTTCCGGATCCCAGAGCTGGTCTCTCTCTCACAGGTATGAAACTTCAAAGTCTTTCATCTTCAAATTTTGTGTGCAAATATTAGGCCAATTTTTTGGGTAGGTGTATTCTTGTCTTTGAGCATGTGGGACAGCGTTAGGCCTCTTCCTGGCCAGAAATCAAAGTCTGAGTTTCTTATTGTTCTGAGAGAAGCAAAGTGTTCTGCAGCCCAGGGTGAGGATATTCTTGTGATAACATGAATTCTATTTAGTTAGTTACAATAAAGACAGTTATAAATTTAAAATAATTAGTACAGATGTGTGCCAGTTTTTTATTTTATTTTTGGGAATATTTAATAGATTTTGGGTTAAGATGGATTTATGCTAGTTTTATCTACAACCAATTTCAATCTTAGTATGGAGGCCACTGCTAGACATATGTTGTCAATGTTTTGATTTATCATGGCAAGAAAAGTTTTCAACTGTTGGGTCTGGACTTGGATTGAACACTTAATACACCATCAGGTCATGGATGGCTTGAAAATATTTCATACAGTGATAAACAATAAAACATTGATAATAAATTCAACCCTGTTATTTGCTATGATCTCAAGACAAAAATCTATGTCAAACTTAAACCCGAGATCTGTCAAGCTCTGAAAGGGATCAAATCCTTTGAGGTGTAAATTTTTTGATAATTTAAGATGGATCTAAGCAGGTTGTCTTTTTACTCAACGTAGTAGAATTCATAACTGAAAACTTATGTCGACATGGATAAATAAAGATACAATTTTAATTATTGTTAAGGTATTATATTTGCATTATAGCAAATATTTATATATATATATTATATATAGATATATAGATATTTTTATTTCCATTTCTATCTATACTTGGCTAACATATAGTATTATTATTATTATTATTATTGAAACCGACTAGTGATGATGTCAGCACTACCCACATATGTACATGACAACATCTCTATCATACTGGGCTATAGAACTAGCGCCTTTTGGTGCATTAATGCTTGCAGTGATAATGGTAAATTGTTGGAGGAAAAACACCCAACTATTAAGCAAAACTTGAGTGGATGATGTAATACCCCAGTTTCTATCCTTGGAAAGTATTGGGTCAGATTGTGTATCAATTGTAAATGCATGGTTATAATGATGAGAGTCTAGCCAATATAACCTAAAAAAATGATCTCATGATCTCATGGTGTAGTGCTTAACATGTTTTCTATGGGTTCCTAGTGTAGAGCTCAAGGCCAAGGCCCGAGTAGAGAGTGGTTAGGCATGTAGATGCTGTACATTTACTTTCTATGGACCATGTGGTAGACCTATCACAATGCACTTGAAGCTATGTAAATATTCATGTTGAAAATATATAATGGTCCAAGATGGCCATTGAGAGCATGAGAGGGGAAAATATGAAAATGGCCATTGAAAAATAATCCTCTATTTCCAAGTGTCACCCTAAGAACTTGTTTCGTTTCCATCATGTGCCTTAATTGAAGCTCAACCATCACCTTCAACTTAGTAAGGCAAATATAAATGCATGTAGAGGTTGGCGAGGAATATTTGCCCCACATAAGTATGTGAGCATGGGCAGAGTACAATTAGTTTGGGAAAGTGTGGAAGTCCTTCATTCAGTCTCCTATCTCATGGGAATTCATTCTCTCATTATGGACTATTGTTCTTCCTCCATGTTGTGCAATCTATGTTCTCTGAAGTATTGCCATAATCCAATTATGAAAGTGACCAATAATCAACATTGTGTGAATTGATTTGCATACATGGGAAGAGAGATAGATGGTTATAGATGAACATAGAGGTTAGGTTGTTTAAGAAACCATTCCTTTCCCTGATATTGTTAGTTTTTCTTACCTTGTTACTCTGACAGTTTTCATCTTCAACAACAATTCAGATTCTGTTACAACAGAGGAAGCGTAAGAGTGCTACAGGAGAAGGACAATAAAGGGGAGCGTAGGAGGGTGCGTGCATGTGTTAGCATTAGTTTTCTTCTAGTATTATAGTTGCTGTCCTATATTTAGCAATTTGAATTTAGTTCAGAATTAGAGTGTACTTGTCTAATTTTATAATAAGAGTGATTTTCTATTTCTGAGTTGCTTTTCCAGTTTTAGATTAGGCTTAGATTAGGTGGAGGAGGGCACAAATCTCAAGGAGAGGCACAGACCTCAAGGAGAGGGGCAAGTATCATGCAGGACTGGATGCTGATTCCTAGGTAATTTTAGGTTTTGCTTTTCTAATTTAGGTGCCAACAGATGGAATATTTTTGTAATCTCTCAGCCTTCTTAGTCTATAAAAGAAAGGTAGGGGTAAGGTGTTCATCAATTCTGTTTTGAGTGTGTGTTTTGTACAGTTTTCTTGATTTAGTTAATAGAAAAAAACTTTTGTGATTTGAGTGTTGCAGAATTCTTCTTGCATTGTAGTCCATACCTTTCAAGTTTCTGTGTTTGTAACTTTGTAGATCTACATTTCTACATATGCATTTTTGTGAATTTTTAGTTTAAAGCTACCCAAGGTTTGTAGTTTGCAGGTTTCCTTACCATGTAATAAAATTTAACATGGTACTAGAGTCCTGAGATATTCTAGGAATCTGCATATGGAGATGGTTGTTATCTGTAAGTGGGAGTTATTGAAGAATTTTTACGTGTAATGCTGTAACTTCAGTTGTTGAAGTTGATCTATGCCTATGAGATGTTGTTGGGTGAGATGCCTAGGATCTTCTAGTGATCGGAAGGTTGTTTCTGACTTATGATAGGTGATCCGTTCTTGGGATAGGTTGTAGATCTGATTTCTTTTGTGGCTGATATATTTGCCTAAGTGTGATTGCAGGAGTTGTAGAGAATACTAGTCTTGGAGAGTGTAATAGTCTAGCAGGCACTTCCAACTTTACACCTTGGAAGTGTAGACTATAGATGCTATTGTAGGAGGTTGATCTTTGGAATTTTGTGGAGACGAAGGTTGCAACTTCTATTGATGATGTTCTTTTGCTTGAAAGTTGCTAAGGTTGTTAGGGTCTTCCAATTAAATGATGGGTTGTTTAAAAATGTTTTTGGGAATTTGAAAGTGGGGTTCAAGATGTAATTGCAACAAGAGTTTAAAAAGCTTTCACCAGCATAAGTTCAAAAGATCACTGTAATTTATAAAGATGCACAATAACTTGATATTGATAATAAGCAAATGAATAGTGCAAGGACCAGTGCCTTATGGAGTTAAATACAGTGTGAAATTGATAATGCTGGAAAAGTAAATGTTGTGCAATTGTCTCTTGGTTTATTTTAGATTATTAAAATGAATCTTGATTAGGGAAAAGAAGGGAAACTCTCGAGATACCGTAAGGTACAGAGAGGAATGTCCGGAAATCTAGAGATTGGTGGCTCCGTACAAGGACATGTTGGCTGCCAAAGCCTTGAGTGCGTGTTCAACACTACACCAAACAAGGATGTAGTCTAACGGTGCCCCAAGGTCTGAGTACAGTGATCCAGCGCCCCTAGGCAGAATTTGCCCACACAAAATCTAGTTTCGAAGTGCCGGATTTTCACTATCTTGTGGGTAGTTAATTTTATTAGGTGACTGATTAAGTTAAATGTGAGAATTAAAGAGTGCTTCCATCTGCTTTTGGTATCCCACAGCTCAGATGAACTGTTGGTGGGTAGAGCATACGCAGTGTAGGAAAATGATTTATTCCAAATTGAAGCAAGTAACCATTGACCCTCCGACAGAGAGCGCTCTTGACTTGCTTTTCAGCTAAGTTCAAGAGACTTATGAAAAATAAAAGACAAAACTTTTAAATGAAAGATATGGATGGCCAATCTTATGCGTCACTTTTCTAATCAACCTCCACTAATTAACAAATTGCCTTTGGGTGAAGGTGAGAGCATACTTCGTGGCGACGAAGATGGTTTTATTTCTACTTTACTTTTGCAAAATAAAAATGATTAAATTGCAAACTATAATTGAAAGTATACACCTTGCAATTCAATAGTGAGTGTGTGAATAAGTGTGGTTAGAAAAAAGCAATCTCACGAAAATTGACAAAAAACTCAAATCCCCCCAGGGGGGATGGGATGTGGTTGTTGGTTACTTCACTGTTCTCGTTTAAATTTTTTACAATTTGTATGCTGAAAATAAATTGCTTCTTAGTCCATTAAATTTGGATCTAAGAGCTTACAATAGTGTACAAAAGTATTACAACAAATTGGGTGTCCACCGGTTCGTTTTAAGCCTTCTTTGATGGTCTTGGTCACTTCAAAACTTCACTTTTATGTGCAGACCTGCTAAAAACCAGCAAACTAAAAGTGTCAAAAGATGATAGGAAAGACAATAATTTTTTTTTTTTTTTTGAAAAATTGTACTTTAATTTTTTTGTAAAAATTACTAAGTGTAAGCACAATTTCTTAGCTTAGATCTAATGAATGATAAAGCTCTTTTAAAATATCAGATCTAACTAATTAGCAATGCTTGAAGAATGATAGATCTAAACAATAAGCATGAAAGAATGGATCTACTTCTTAAGCAAAGCAAAAAGGTGGGAAAAGAGATAGATTTGTTTGAAGTTGATGAACAAAACCCTTCAAGCCCAAGCTTGATCCTTGTGAAACCTTGGAAAATCCCTGAAATACAAAATTAGTTTGTGTTGAAGAGGAGAGAAGAGACAAACTAGTTCAAAGCCCTCTTCAAGCTTGTGATCTGTAAAAACCTTAAACAAACCCTTGCATCCAAATGAGTAAGATCTAGTTTGCTTGGTAAAGAAAAATTCAAAGAGCCTAAATACAAACTAGTATAGTTGGCTACTTCTAGTCTTTCAAAACAATACACAAATAAGCAAGTTACAACCGAAATGCTTATTCCATGAACATTCAAGCTAGATCTACAATCATATATAAACAAAAGAGAACTAGATTAGAGCAATATCACCTCAAATACTTTCATGCATCCAAAAAATGTACACCCATGGACCTCCAAAGCCTTTCACTTGCATTAAAATATTATCACTAGTACAATGAGTAGAGGTTTCTTGCATCCATAGGAATAATGGAGCAAGAGCCTTGCTTAAATAACACTCTCCAAAGCAAATTCGAATTGGTTGAGGAGAGCAATCTAGGGCATGAGGAATGACACATGTGGGATCAAATCCCATGATAGGAGGTAGTAGTTGGGGCTGTAATAAATGGGAAGTATCCACCTCATGAGGGCGCCTCCCTCTTCCACATTGTAAACTCCACCTTCCATATAATGGCTACCACATGGGAAAGTCGCCCTCCTTTGAGAGAGGGCACAAATCCTAAGAGAGGATATCTCATATCAATCATAGTCTTGATTGAAAGCTCCAATATTTGGTTGGTAAATCACTTCAATGCTCATGCCAAGTCATTCCATCCAACTCACCAGACCACCCACCTTTCATTTAGGAGTTTGGATTTTCTCCAAATCCATTATTCTTGAGGGCGCAAATCCCAAGAGAGGATATCTCATATCAATCACAATCTTGATTGAAAGCTGCAATATTTGGTTGGTAAATCACTTTAATGCTCATGCCAAGTCATTCCATCCAACTCACCAGACTACCCACCTCTTATTTAGGAGTTTGGATTTTCTCCAAATCCATTATTCTTGAATTAAAAAATATTTTTTTAATATTTTGGAGAAAAATTGATTTAAGTGAATACTATTCACTCAAAACTTAGGAAAAGTGGGTTTAGGGGTTTTATGGGTGCTCTGGGTTAGAAAACGAGCACCCCCATATCCAATTTCACCTCCTAACCAATCTTTTATCATTTTTTGACTTTTTTTTAATTAAATTAAAAAAAAATTCATAAACTAAGAAAAATTAATTTTCTCAGAATGACTCAAAAATCCTAGGGGACCTAGTGCATGTCCATATGACTCAATACTAATGGCTAGCATGTTACAAAAATACATTCCAGTAGGTTTTAATAACCCCTCAAAATTCGTCATCATGAAAACACTCCAGCTTTGGAGGTGTGAGTGAAAAACTCGGGAATTATACGTCACTGAATAGTAACGCATAATCCCTAAGGAAAAAAAACACTCTAGAGTATTCCCTTGATAACAAATGTTAAGGAAGGCCAAACCTTTCATAAGAAAACTCATGCTAGACCAACTTATTACAAAATCCCCGCAGGGTCTGGACATGCAAAAATTACAAAGGGCCAATTTTTTTTGGCTTGATGGATCTCGGAACACTGATGAAGAACATAGAACATGTTCATAACTTCAATGGTTCACTTGGAATCCACTGAGTGCAATTTAGTGGATAACAGGGATCACTCCTACGCAGTCAACTTTTGGTTCCGATGCATTTCAATTTTCGACCGTTCCCTTCATTCAGAAGCAATATTGAGCTATAGTTGACTGTAACTTTAGCTAAGGAATTTCTCTATCTCTCAATCTTTGTTGGTTGTAACTTGTAATGTTATGTTTCCCCATTACTATAGTTGATTTAAGAACTTTCTTATGCTATATTATTACTCCAATTGTGAATATGTCTGTGAATTGATAACTTAACTAGTTTTTTGCATATTCATAGTTGTCCTCTGAACACTCTTGGGTTCAGGGTTGTCCTCCACACCACACATCTTGGGCATCTGGGTGTTGATCATCAGAAATAATGGATGAGGCACATGCTTCAACATGAGCAAAAAATGTATGTATATTCTAAGTCTTAGATCCTCCCTAACATTGGATGGAAATTTGAACCTTTCTGTTCCGTTTCTTTTGAAAGTCCTGTGAACATTTCTGCTTATTTGTACAAATCTGCATGTTTTATTCTGATGTGCAGGGACCTCTGTGCACCAACTCATGAATGGGGTGCACAGTGTCCCAGCCTCTACGGGATCCAAGAGGCAGCGCTCCTAGTGGTTTTCCTCGCTGTTGATGGTGGGGTCAGGGTGCAATGCCCCTACCTGACAATAAGACCTCTATGACAATTTGTGTATCAAGTTCCTATTGTGTGTGCCTAGTTCTGAACTGTGCATGCACATTTTAGCAGCCTGCAGGGACACCTCTCAGTGATGTTTGTGTGCACATTTGAACACGATGCATGCACACCTCTCAGTGACGTGTGTGCACACTTCAGCGACCTTGTGCGTTTGACATGTAACATTCCCTGTGCACACCGACAACCAAGAATGTCAATCGTCACAGGAATGTGAATAGTCACTTGAAAGTTGAGACTGTTGTGGAAGTCTTACTGTTTCGGCCACTGAGTCTTGGTGCCCTTGCATGTATGACTGCATTTGTTTCTTCATAGATCTTTTAGTCACGTAGAGTACAGGAATCTGCTTCACACTTCTTCTCAGAACTCTGGCACGAGGGATTTCTTAATCTCTTAATCGTTGTTTGTTGTACTGTTATGTTTTTCCCCATTACTATAGTTAAATTAATAATTTAAGAGCTTTTTGATACTCTATCATTGCTCCAATTGTGAATTTGTATGTGAATTGATAACTCAACTAGTTTTCTGCATATTCATAGTTGTTTTACAACTTTGAACTCTCTCGGGTTCAGGGTTGTCCTCCACACCACACATCTTGGGCATCTGGGTGTGGATCATCAGAAACAATGGATGAGGCACATGATTCAACGTGAGCAACAAATGCATCTATATCATAAAAACAATGGATGAGGCACATGATTCAACATGAGCAACAAATGCATCTATATCATAAGTGTTAGATCCTCCCTAACATTTGGATGGAAAACACATCATCACATAACCTACCAAGATAATAGAAAGAAAAACTGTGTCAACTTGCATCATAGGGAACACAAATTAATGATAAAACTTTTGTATCTGGTATTAACATTTCCTTCTTTTTCTTAAGATTTCTGTCCACAAATCAAATGTCTGAGCCCTTCTGTTCTGTTTCTTGGGAAAGTCCTACAAACATTTTTGTTTATTTGTACAAATTTGTATGTTTTTTTCTGATGCCCTCCTGAGCTTCTTATATGGCCAGTGTACAGTAGTTGTCTTTTTATTGCAGTTGTGTTTCCGATTCTTTTCTACTATGTGCAGATCAATCATGAAAGAAAGTTGAGGCACATTTTATCTGGCTTAAACATCATTCTCATATAAACCTGTACTCCCAGATTTTCTTTTATTAAAGTTGGGAAGCAGTGGAATTATGTTATAAAGTTCTAATTTGTGATCCTATTTAATCTTAGACATTAAATCTTTGGTTCTTTCTTGATTCTGAAGTTGCAGAATAAAATTAGAATGTCTTGCATATATCTTATAAGTCCGGACAGGCTGACCTTGACTCAACGTGGTGCAGCGACATCTCATAGATATTGTGGAAAACGCTTATATAGAGGATGTAATCCCGATTCTGGCAGTCGCAAACACATGCCTGACTAGAAATGATCCATTGGTGACCAAGTGCATTGAGATAGTGGCCAGGTCCGATCTTGAATCTACGACTCTTGAGAAAGAGCTTCCTCCTGGGTTAGCTAATCAAGTTTTTGAATTTCAGTCAAAGTTCGTTTTGGAAAGACAAGGTAAAAACACTGTACATGACATAAACATCAGAAGAATACAGGGAGCGCTTGATTCTGATGATATTGAATTGGTGAAAATGCTATTGAATGAGAGCCATGTTACTCTAGATGATGCTTATGCCCTGCATTATGCAGCATCATATTGTGATTCAAAGACTACAACAGAACTTTTGGAACTCGGAAACTCAGATGTCAATCTTAGGAACACCAGAGGATACTCGGTGCTTCACATAGCAGCAATGCGCAAAGACCCTACCATAACTGTGGCACTTTTAACAAAAGGAGCTAATCCTTTAGATGTAACGGCAGATGGACGAAATGCTCTTCATATCTCAAGAAGAGTTACTAGAGCTGTTGATTACAATAGCATAATAGAAGAAGGCAAGGAAATTCTAAAGGAAAGGCTATGCATTGAAATTCTCGAACAGGCAGAGAGGAGGGATCCACTTTTGGGTGGTGCATCTCTTTCTCTTGCACCTGCAGGAGAGGATTTGCGTATGAAGTTGCTTTACTTAGAAAATAGAGGTGAGATTTGATTTGATTGATGCTATGTTTTGATCAAGATGATATATTTTGCTTAGGATTCCACTGGCAGTATATTTGGAAAAGTCATTTCATTTGTTCCCGAACAAGATTGCCATAGGTTATGCTGCCGTTTCAGTGATGATTAAATGAATGCCAACTACCATTGACATTTTTTACCTTCTGTCTAGTTTTAATATATAAAGCTTCTGTTACTTTCATCTCAAAATAGTTCTTGAAAACACTTTTTTTAATAAATAGTTTCTCAGGAACCAAGAAACTCACAGCCTCTTAAAGAGTAATATCTTTACTTGCACTTTTCCTTATTTATTTCTAATTTTTTTGTTAATCTTATTTACTCCAGTTTAGAGTTGAAGAGAGTCCAAGTAAAACAGGGATGATTTCTGAATTAAGGATTGTTCTTCTTGCCAAATTTCTCCACCTCAGGTGCCCTTCCATTTTAGATCTGCAAGTTTTGGTAGACTCATTCATTCAGCACAGGAAGGATCCCTAATATAATGCTCAGGGATAATGTATTTGATAAACTCGAATCAAACCTAGCCAGTGTTTGGACTCATTTTGCCTAATTTGTAGTGGACAATCCATTACCAGTGTAGAGGGCCGAGTTGCTAATTAGGCTTAGGCACTAATATTTTAAATCTGTATAAGAATTAAGTTTTAATATAATCAAGGCTGAATTATAAACTGGAAAGTTTGATAAATTTAAATATTTTAACCATTATGACAGGATATTAATTCAAGAAATTTAGCTTGATCAATCTAACAGAATCCTTCAGAATGGGTTTACAAATCAACTTCACAACCTATACAAAAGCTAGAATAACTTTACATTCACATTAGAACAGGAATGCAATTCATTTCCTTTCCTATTCTCTGAATTTAACTGAACATAAATACTATCTTTACAATTATCTGAAAACAACTAAATTTCAGAGTTAGAGCTACTTACCTAGGTGGTTGCAGCTGTTCCTAGTTGCCCAGTTCCTTCTGATCTTCCGCAGCATCCTTCTCCTCAGCCGCAACAAAATTTGGGTGGGACACTCAACCCAACCAATTCCCCAGCTAGAAGCTGAGGCCCTTGAGCCCCCAGCAGATAATACTATGCTAGTCACTTAGACACCTCACTACTCAGCCCTCAACCCTCCATACTCCAGACTCCCCCACACTTCAGTCAGAAAAACTCCCAAAAATCAACCAGAAATCAACTAAACTCAGAAATACAACCCCAACAGAACTACAACAACAACATAGACCACCAATTCCGACCCAATCATTCACATAACAGCCTAGCAAAGCACTTCAAACCAGAAACCTCCAAGACCAACCGCATGACTCCTAAACCAGTTTCTCTTTCCTCCATTTATGCAGAAAATTCAAAATTTTCATTTAATTACAGAGAATTATGCATGAGTGCCACATGGCCTTCATGCACCCTACTTTATGTAATCAAGTTTAATTAACTTAACCTAGAGTAATTTGCTAAATTACTTCATTAATGTTAACTTAGCTTTATTAATATTTGTCTTTTTATTTCTTTTAAAATAAATTCCACTTTATTAATACTTCATTAGTAGCTAACTTGGGATTTAAGAATTCTAATAAGTAATATGAAATATCTAATTAATTTTTAAGGTTGTTACATACTTCCCCCCTTTGGGAAACTTTGCCCCCAAAGTTATACTCCCCACAATAATAAGTTCACAGCACAAAGTAGTATCACAACATATCACAAGTCTTATATATATATATATATATATAGTATTGTGAAGATGAAAACTCGTGCGTGTGGCTAGCACACAAATTTTTTCCTCTTCACTAAGACATTCGGGTGCCCTGATTTCTACATGCTCTTGATTACTTCCTAAGATCTAATATGCAAACACTCATACAAGTCATGCATTATCTTTGTTGCCACCTGAATACGCACCCAGAAATCTTCAATCCGCTTGGTGCATCCTTGGGGGCAAGTCACGAGTCAAGTGCTGTCAATGATGACATGATAAAAAAATTACTCCCTGATTTTCCCAACAACTTGAGAAGAGGGAAAGAGGGGTTTCCCACTAGTGCGCCCCTCACAAATTGCTGCTCATGCATACAAGCAAAATCACCACAAAAATCTGCTATGAATAGTCACAAATTTCTCCTAGTGCAAGGGAAGAGCAACATGCAATCACCATTCAAAACATTCCATACAAAGACACAAGTTTAGAGCTGCAAATTTTCTTCTTTATTAATAAGTTCAAGAGCCAAAATATCCAAGAGAATACAAATGAGTGAGCTCTCTCTTAAATAGAGAGCTGCCATACAAAATCCCTAGCCAAAGAGCTCAATGGCTGAGATTAAATGATAGTACATCAGATCAATGGTGGAGAATGTTGATGTTATTTGTAGCATCGAAAGATATTCTTATCCTGTATTTATTATGTACACTTGTGGCGGGCCAAAATAAAGATTTAAAGCCCTAAAAGAATGAAAATAATGCCACAAAGAAATAGTAGGCCGACCTACAAAATAAAATAAAATAAAATGTATTTTACTATGCAAAAAAAGTTAAGCTGGCCCAGTTTAAGAAGGCAAGTTGGCCCAGAGCGGAAAAAGGTCAGCACAAAACTAGTATAAACACAAGTGACACTCTCCTCATTTGGACAAGCAACCAATTCGCTCAAGACTGCTACTCAAGACTGCTTGATTATGTGAAAATTATACTGCTATATCATTAAAAATCTAACAGAGAATGTCTCATTCTTTTACATCAAGAGCAAAGGAGAGGGTCACCATCATCAAGTATGCCCTCCCTAGCCAAGTACATGGTACAAAAATATAATCATCAAATAAGATAGGGGGTTTCCTAGGGGTCTAAGACTCTCTTGGGCACCCCCTTTACATTATACATGATATCCCAAAGTCAAAACATAACATAAGATCTTCCCAAGTGCACCCCCATGAGCCAAGTGCACACTCTCTAGGTGATGGGCAAATGTGTGGACCCCATCTCAAAAGATAACCACATAACATATGGTCTAAAAGCATAGTGCAATGATAAAACATCATCCCATGTCATGAGATGCCCCGACATTAACCATTTTGATAATTTTGCTAAGTCAATGGTTTAATTTATTTAATTATGCTGGTATATATTGTTGAAGCTGTAATTTGCTAAAAATGGCCATTTCCTATGCCCGGAACCTCGAATCACCTATGTCAATGAGATCAGAGACCTCAAATCCACTAATAATGATCACAAGAACCAAAGGAATCCATCAAATAGTCACTGTATAGCTCAATCCATTCCCAAATCATTAAAACAGTCCCCTAACAACTAATAATAATTAAAAATCTCTTGAACTAAAGCATATCATGGCCAACTGAAACATGGAATCATGTATGGGACCCCAAAGGATGCCAAAAAACCAAAATCACAAGTTCGGATCCAAAGTTGCCTGGGACGCCATATTTGGCTTGGTCAAATTGGGTTGACCAAGTCAAACTGGTCAAAGAAATAACAGGAGCTGAAACTGTGAGTACCTGCATGCACCATAGGATGAGATATGCTTCCTTATTTATATTAGTATACCGACTAAAACAATAAGCCACAAGCTATGGTGAGCAATTATAAAATACTGAAATAAACAAGCCTAAGTCAGAGTGGCCTCATCACCTTTTCATGAAGCCTCCAAGGTATGCACACTTATAAACTTGGTCAAACCGCTAGCCATGGGTGAAGTGGACAAAACAAGGCTTAAGGTTAAAGGGGGAGTGACTTAGACTTTAATAGTGTGACCCTTTGGATAGGCAGGGGAAATAGGGGACCACAGTCACATATGCACACTAGAGAAAATAGGGGATGGAGGTGCCTCACAAATGGAATAAAGTGCTTGGGAAACCATCACTAGCCTTTAACATGCAACCTGCAACTCACATCCAAGCATGCCTTAGGCTCCATGAGGATCTTTTCTAGAACCATTGTGCTAGGTGCACAATCAACCTGTTATCTCTAGGGTTGTATCTTAGATTTACCTTAGAATTTTAATTTTTACATAGTCATTTCCTAATTCTACCACAGCCTGTTTTTGAATTTTGATTTTCCTTGTCCAAACTTTACCCTAGTTTCTACTTGTTCTTTTATTATGTCATTTATTAAATCAAAATAAGGCTCATTTTTATTTGATTTTCAAAGTGTTTATTTCTTGATTGAAACAATACAAATGTTATCATGCCTAATGTTATGACATTTGGAACATTATGAATTTTATTTCATATATGATTTACGAATGTATACTGGTAGCATGTTGAAAAATGTGAAAAGTAATGATACTGCCAGTTTTGATTTTTGCAATAAAGACAGTTGGCAGGGTTTTGTACAAATGTTTTAATTGATATATTGTTTCATTAAAGGAGAAATAGTAACCCTGAGGTCGTGTCATGCTGAGAGTGTTAATCACTCATATCAAAGATGTACCTACAGCAATGCGATATCATCACGAAATATGGACATGGGTTTTTGGTTTTCAGCTAACCATGTAGCATCGATTTCTTTGTTGTGGCTTTTGTTTTGTGGAAATTGTACAGGCATTCGGGCTAGCAGCAGATTCAAACTACCTTGACAAAAACTAAGAAGCCCGGTGGAATAATCTGTAGGCTCGAACCAGACAACCTTCAATGTGCTGATCAATTTCCCAGATCTGCAGAGATGATGAGAAATGTCGGTTGGTTCCCCTTATGTGAAAGAATGTAGGGTCATAGCGTGCAAGTAACGAAGGCTTTCATTAAAAATTGCAAAGATTCAGTGGTGCATTTTGAAACCCTAGTGATTGGGGTGGACGAAAACACCATTTTAGAAGCCATTGGAGTACCATCACAGGGTGAGAAATGGTTCAAGCAACAACCATTTGAAGCTGATTATAGTAAATTTTTGTTGCCAGGGTTTGAAGAACTGAGTTGGAAAAATGGCATTCACGTAAGTAAACTCAAACCAGTATGGAGAACTCCGTTGAACATGGTTTAGAGTTATATAACATGTGAAGGTCGCTATGATTGGGTTCTCAGATGTCATTTGAGATTCTTAATGCATTTCAATGGAGATTCAAAGTTAAATTTGCCATTTTATTTGTGTAAAAGTATGCAGAAGATGATTGCTAGGGTTCAGAATCATCGGGAACACACTTCTCGTTCTCTCTTTCATCAGGGATTGATCAAACTATTGATAGTTTCTCAGCTGAATAAAAGGGGACAAACTTGGGACCATTTTCTCTTTTGGTTAGGGTTTGAAGCTTAAAGACAGAAGCATCGTGAAGATAGGGGAAAAAGGAACAAGTCCAAGAGTTCAGGAAAGCATATGAAAGAAACAATGGAGTCAGTGGATGAACAATCCAAAGAGCTCGAAAATGAACAGCCAACAAAGGAATTTGATGCTGCAAATGAAGAATCTTCAGAAATGTTTGTCACAAAGATGCCAAAAAGAGTATTGGTTGAATCTACAATGGAAAGTTTGAACACCCCAAATATTCCCAAGATTGTTGTGGAAAATGCAAATCTGAAAAGGGTTTCAAATACAAAGTAGCGTGAAATCCTTATGGCAAATAACATGGAAGCTAATTTAAAGCCAAGGACCCGAGCAAGAAATAATTTGAGAATGAATATAAAGGTTGTGATTGATCCAAAATTAAAAAGCAATGAGGTGACCATCATAGAGGATTCCTCTGGTGAGGAGGATGCGCATGTAGCAAATCAGGAGTATCTTAGAGCAGAGCAAACCTTGACAGAAATTCAAAAAGATAATTCAGGACATATAGCAGAAGAATTCTGCTGGAACAAACAAAAGTTGGCTGAGTATAAAGTTAGTGCAAATTCAAAAGTCTCGGAGATATATGAAACCCCTGTACAGATGGAGAGAATAAAATCAGTTTTGGAATTAGATGAAGACAAGAGATCTTTGCAATTTTTTAAAGAACATAATCAATGTCTCCAAAAGTCGAATGAAGATTTGATGATTGCAAACAAAAGACTCCGAGAAGATTTACAGGAAAAAGATGGTAAATATGATTTCTGAACAAATCTTGAAGAAGAAAAGGGCAATACAACAGCAATATGAAGAATATGTAAAGCAGAATGAAGAACTTCATGTTTGATTGCAAGTCTTGGAGGTAGAACGATCCCCGACTGGTGAAAATGACGCAAGCACTATTCTGAAGGAGCCAGGTCATAATTAGTTAAGATAAGAATAATTAGTTTGTACAACTGTTAGTTCTCTAGTCGAGTTTGTTGTTTGAAGAACACTCGAGCTAGTTTAATGTAATTTAGAGTGTCTATTTTTTGGTTATTTGGGTCCATAGAAAGTGGATCGTAAAACTGTTTCAAGGTTGAAAACTTTTGTATATAAAAAACAGTAAGTAATCATGTGAAGGGGTTGGATAGAGCTATGGAGATCAGACTATTAGCATGATGCTCAGGCATGTATTTTGTTTATCTTGATATGAAGAAACACTTTGAAATGATTATAATCGAATGAGCCGAGTTTTGTTTTAATATATGAATTGATAAAGGTTGCATGTGTTTATGATTTGGTCTTTGTATAATCTTATTCTTTATTCCAGAACTCTTATAAATGACACATATGTTTTTAATGATCTAAACTCATTCTTTTTGTAAATTCATGCTCGTAGACCTTCATATTACAGTATGTTACATCATATACCTGCTGCAGTCATATCTTATATTATAT
This sequence comes from Larix kaempferi, assembly GCA_027924585.1. NCBI lineage: Eukaryota > Viridiplantae > Streptophyta > Pinopsida > Pinales > Pinaceae > Larix > Larix kaempferi. The sequence continues at coordinate 6,035,398 of BSBM01000502.1, forward strand.
TCTGATCTCTGTCCTATTTTTACCTGTTTATATAAAAGCATCCCTAGTTATCCTTTACATACTATCAAGATTTCTCTAGGCTTGAACCTTAGTAGTCTAGGTCCAACTCTAGTGATAACACAACCGTAATTTTGAGGTTCTAGGGGACACTTAGAATTAGCTGTCCCTTGCTCCATCTCACATCCATACCCCTTGGGGCTCCGTGAGGAATAACCATTACATTTCATTCTCATGTGGCCAAGCAGTCATTTTGATTTGGCATTTGGTCCTCATCTGCTTGGCCCTTTTCATTTCCTTTCACATTAGCCTTTTTGGCTTGATTTCACTTTCTTTATCCTTTTGGCTTTATTGCATTTCTTTGGATAGAACAATGATACACATATGCATGTAATGGTGGTAGGATTGCAAGCTTTAAGGATAAATAGGGAACATCTCGATGAACTACATAGTTCTATACTGCACCATGGATCCTGGGTTTGAAAATGCAAACACACACTTCAAAGCCGAGATACAAAATAACATGGAATTCAGTATACATAGAGCTCACAGGGGGAAGGTCCTCAAAGTCACTTATCTCAGTCTCAGTGAGGGTAAGGATCCAATATGGAAGAGTTAGATGGGTAGACATAATGGCAAGTGATGCCAAGGTTAGCAACAATAAGGAGAATGACCAAGTCTATACCATAAAGGGGAAGTAACCAATGTGCATACAAAGGAGCCTTGCAATCAAGGCTATATGACAACTCCTACCATAAGCCAAAATGAGCAACCGAACCAAAGTACTAGATCACCAAGCTAGTCACTACATGTTAAGTCAAACTACTAATATAAATAAACGAGCCAAAACATAACATCCATGTGCATCAATAATATACCTGCTCTACTGAGTGAATTTGAAGAATGATCTCTGACATGCATGGGAAAGGGAAAGGCATACCAAGACTGATCTCTGTTGCTCTAAGTGAACCATGACCAAACAAACTCATCTCCATGGGGTCATGCCAGGAACAACTATGACAAGGGAGCTTGGAGGATGCTTTGCAATACTCTGGTTGGATTTGAAAAATATAGTGTACCACCACTGATCATGACTCTATGGCTCTGACAATGGATCTGCATCATGGTAGCTCCAACTAACATGGATGTGATAACAAATACTTAACTCATTGAGCTCTAGTACTGTCATTCGATACCGGGTCTTGAATATTGGTTCCGTACCCCTTTTTAGGGAAATGGTGAAGTCAAACTCATGCACTAGGGTTAATCCTACTAACTCAGGGGGAAAGACGTCTGCAAACTCAGAGAGGATTGGTTGTGACACGTTGAAGGTGTTATTGCCTTCTCTCACCACTTCTGTAGCATAAATCTTGCACCCTTTCCTCGTACATTTCTTTACCTTGGTGGGCGAGATAAACCGTAGAGAAATGTCTCGCTTAAGCCCCTCAATCACAACTGGCTCTTTTGAATCATTATTGCAAAAAACTTTCTTCTCATAACAATCTACCAAGGCTCGATGTGATTCTAACCAATCCATTCCCTCTATCACATCATATGTACCTAAAGTAGTGGTATATAGTTTCATTTTAGTACAAACACTTTTTATTTTAATTATGCAGTTCTTCACCAAGACACCTACTGATTGTTTCCGTCCCAAGGCCATCCCTAATTGGTCAAAGTCACTTTGAGCTTGGGATGTCAACCCACATCTCTCTAATGAGGAAGGGGAAATAAAGCTATCAATAGCCCCAAGTTCTATTAAAATAGTAAAAGGAATGCGCTTGATCATACCTACTGACGCCATAACTGTATCCTAGTGTTCTGCTTGGCGATGGTTAATTGCTGCATGAATCCATTGCTGAACCTATGGCTGATTGACCCGTTTCCCTCTCCATTCTATTGGGAAATATCGCCGATAATGGGGACCCTGACATGTAAGACATTTGATATCAGGTGGGGTTGTGGGGATTGTCTGTCGTCGGCCACCACGACCCCTACCACAGCCGCCACCTTGATGCTGATGTGGTCCTGATCTTGACCCTACTACATGTGGTGTAATTGATGGAACAAAAAGGGATGAGTCGAACATATTGGCACACTTGCTAAGGAGGTTGTTGGGCATTTCTTCTATCTTTCTATTGCTACTGTTGTTCCAAACACTTGAGAGAGGAAGGAGACTTCATTGTGGTTCAGTTATTCAGTGAAGGGGAGGCGCAACTAATGCTACAGTTTGTGGGGTCCATTTAAAGAGGGGGCACACCAGTTTATGAAGACAAGTTGGTCTAGGGGAAGACCAAATTGATTTGGTCATCTCTCTCTCTCAAAGATTGCAGACATAGTTGTTGTGTGGAGGACTTGGCCTTGGCTGAGTATTGGGATCTCAAAGGGGGGCATTACTAGTCAACTTGTGAAGGCCATTGTTGAGGAAGGGTGGTGCACTGTTGGAGGGCGCAACCACTGGGAAGGAGTTAAGGACGAGTTCAACACTATTTCCACACTGTTGGAATGCCATTTTTGAGGGGTTTCAGGGCTCACTACACTGATGGGCATCACCATCATCACTCTTCAGCTGAAAGAGATCACCTACAGCCATTTTGGTTCTTTGTGAGTAGTTTGCTTCGACATTAGAAAGTTGTAAACCACTGCTGTCATCTACAAGCTAGTAAAAATACAAATACCAGGTCTATATATTTGTTTTTCAACCACTATTACAACTGTATAAATCTTTGGTAGTGATAGAAAAGTGTACCTCTTGTTATATTTATGTTGGTAGCAATAAATTGTCATATTTATGTGCAACATATTATGTGTTACTGTTTGTTGTAAAATCATCAGCATGAAACAAATATGAAGCAAGTCCTCTAACAAACACAAAACCAAACAAGAGAAGTATTCTACCATTCAAACAGGGGGATCTAAGTGGTATTGGAGCACATTGTCAAACTGTTTGACTAAATTCTTGAACAAGAATCACAAATATAACAGCGGTAAGGAGCAGGGAACATTACAGTGGTATCGGAGCATTTTGGTGAACTGTTTAACGAAACATCTGGATTCTGAACCAAATAGTCAATAAAATATTACAGTGGAAAACACAAATTACATTAGCTATCCAAGTGGGAACATTACATTCCACGTAGCCACCTCTGTATGGATTTCTTCGTCATCCCATGCAAAAATATTTCAGCCTGCCTGGCGTCGTTGACCATATACTTGACGTGGTGCACCAAAGAGTAGAATTCTGCTTCATACTCCTCTATCGTCCTTTGGACTTCCCCTCTGTTCCACTACATGGAAGGCAACCTTCTGTTGATGCTTGTACTCATCGGACATTTATCTTGTTCTGAAGGTTTCTTCAAATAGCTCCCATGATACTTGTAAGGGACCGATGTGTAGCTTCTGTTCTTCATTAACCTACCACATTAAAGCCTTGTCCCCCAAATGGCTCATTGCTATATAGGCCTTCTAACTGGTGGTGTAATCCTTGAAGCTGAGAGCCCTTTCAATTGCCACCAACCAAGATTCTGCCACATGCCCCTCTTGATTCCTCGAGAATTTTGGTAAGTTAGATTCGTGTACCTCCTTAATTACATCCAAGGGTGCCCTTACACCCCTTGAGGAAGATGGTTGTTCTTGATCATGTTTTTGTTTCTGTTTAAGTTCCCGGTCTTGGCTTTGATCAAGATTCTGACCTACATTTTGGTTTTGGCTCTGCCCGACCATCCAACCCCTAAACATGACGGACATCTCCCCTATGGAGCATAAGATGGCCTGCTCCATCGGTGTATCGTCCTTGGCATTGGATTGGGGTTGTCTACCTGCCTCAGTATTGGCTCGAGATTGTCTATGACGCTTCAAAGCCATTACCACTTGTAAATTTCACGAGTAATGGTTGTTACGATCACCCATCATTAAACAAGTGTCTTATAGTTTAATTTATTGTTAACAACTCCCTATGGAATTGAAGCATAATCAATTTAAACAAGTGTCCTATAGTTTAATTTATAGTTAACAAGTAAGGCCTCTGATTCAAGGAATACCCAAGGTGAAAAATAGCAGGGAAATGTTGCACTAATGGAAAGTGTGCTAGAGGCATGCGATCCTGAGACATATGCATATCTACATGATCAACTAGAGTGAGAAACTGTTATGGCTGAAGAGTATGGTTCCTTCATGAAGAATAAGACTTAGGACCTATTTCCTCAACAACAAAGAAATAATGTTGTTAAATGCATATGGATCTACAAGACTAGATTCACATTGGATGGTGCTATTGAGATAGAAGGTTCCATCGGTAGAAAAGGGTTTTCTCTACAAGAAGTTATCAATTACATGGAGACCTTTTCTCCTGTAGCTAAAATTAATCATGTCGAGCCATTTTTACATGGGGATCTCACTAAGGAAATTCATATGGAGAAATGTCAAGGTCTTATATGGGATGGCAATCAAATCACAATATCTATGTGTTGCATACAAATGACAAAGCTTTGGTTGTCGCATTATATGTAGATGATTTGATTATTACTAGAGGTAGTGATCTAATCATGAGTTTGAAGGATAAACTGAAGTTGACTGTAATGTCCCCATTTTCAGGTTCCCTTGCTCTACAGTTGGAGATGACTTTATAGGTTTATGTCAGCTTGATCAGAGGGGTAATTTGATGTTACCAGTGAGCTCATATGGTTTAGAGGAGTTATATGATGCTTTTAGAGGTCCATTTATCATCTTTCATCATTAGTATCACTCCTATGCCGCCAGATTTTGGTTTCGATGCATTTCGATCGTTCCCATAAATTAGGAGTATTATTTAATGGATTTCTCTAAGGTTGACATTTTAGTAAATTATCTAAGAGAGGTAACTTGGTGTAATAGCTCGATGGAACTGAGATGGGGAGCTTTAAATGTTAGGAGGATGAAAAGTGACTTCCAGTGTCCGAAAATGTTTTAAAATCAAATAAATAACTTTTTGGAGTTAAAAATGATGTTATAAAGTGACTTTGGGAAAATATTAAAGAAATATCTTATAAAGTTACTTATGATTAATTATTGAGGGGAAAAAGTCACATGAGGATATAAAAGGAGATTTGGGCTCATTCTCTTATTCATTCATGAATTATTTTCAAAAAGAGAATTTGAGAGCTCTGGTGGCTTTTGGCTCTTGGGACGGAAACCCCAAGAGAATTTTTTTTTCAGTGGTGAAATTATCCACCCTAGTTGATTAAGAGAGGGAAGATCACTCAGATCTTTCATTGTGCTTCATTGTCCTATGTTACCGATTGTTATCCACTAAATTGCACTTGGTGGATTTCTTGTGAACCTCAGAAGGCTTGAACAACTTACATTGTTCATTGCCAGAGTTCAGAAGTTCAGCAGACAAATTTTTTTGCCCTTTGTAAAATTTGCATGTCCAAACTCCCTTGGGGGAATTGTAATAAGTTGGTCTAAGCATGATTATTTTGTAAAAGGCTTGGCCTACGTTAGGGTTTGTCGTCAAGGGGATACTCTAGAGTGTTTTTTTCCTTAGGAATTATGCGTTGCGCTTCAGTGGCGTATAATTGAGTATTTTTCATGGTGGTCGATCTCAGGGGGGTTATTAAAGCCTATGTGTCTATGTATTTTTATATGCTAGCCATCATTAATAAGTCGTATGGACATGCACTAGGTCCCCTAGGAGTTTGAGGCGATTCCGGTAAAAATATATATATATATATATATTTTTCCGTAAATTAGACCATTTTTAATGGTTTAAATGAAAAAATTCAAAATGTAATAAAAGAGTGGTCTGCAGGCGGATTTTGGCGTGGGGATGCTTATTTTAACGCTTGGAGCATCCTCTTTACCTTAGTGCCCACTTTCTCCAGGTTCCGGGGGACTACGTCGCCTCTAGGAGCATTTTTCATTAAAAATGTGATAAAATGGCATTTTAATGCTAGAAAAAGCCAAAATGCACAAAAGGACAAGATTAAAAAAGTCAAAAAATTGATTTAAAAAACATGTGGAAAGGGGTGGCACATGGTTTCATATGGTATACGATCATGTTGAATGATTAAAGCATGTTATAAGTCATAACTTAGGATAAGTGAATGGAGTATTAAGGGAGAAGTGCGCCATTCATTCATGTGGGCGAATGTCACACCCGTGCGAATTCATTTTTGACTTGGGCGAAGGTTCCTATGTGTTGGGCGAATGCTTTAATGTGTGGGTGTTGATTACAAGGGAGAGGGGATCCCCTCTTGTGGGGTGGCTGCCAACCTCTACAAATCACACCAACCAACCGAGCTCCAAGCTTGCATCAGTGTCAATCACTCCTTTCTCAACCGATTCGCCTTCCCTCACCATTCGACCTCTCTTCCTCATGATCTATAAAGGTAGGTCTTGCTCCATTGATTTTCATGGATGCATAGAACCTCTGCCATTTTGTAACTTGATACTATTTTGAATATATGTTGAAGGCTTTGGAGGTCCATCTTGTGCAAGCGGGTTGAATGATCATCTCATGAGGTGGTATTGTGGTTGATGCTCTTCTTGTTTCCAAATTATATGCTTGATCTAGCTTATTTGAGATAGAGTAAACATTTGCAGATGTCAATTTGTTTGCTTGTGCTTTGATTTAGAGAGATCTAGAAGTAGCCAACAATATTCGGTTATATTTAGGCTCTTCTGGTTTTCTTTTCATTCTAACACACTGGATCTGATATGTTTTGTTGCAAGATTTGTCTTGTAAGCTGCAGATCACAGAGCTTAAGGGGGAATTTGAACTCTGCTGTATCTTCTCCTCTTTGGGCATCTTTTTTTAAAAACTAACACTTTGCTTGTAGGGGCTTCCAAGAACAACACCGAAGATCAAGCTTTGGCTTGAAGGATTCATCCATCTTCTACATCTAAATCCATTCTTCTTTTTTTAACTTTTTTTTGCAAAGTGTTCAAGAAATAGATCAACTGCATTCACGTTTATAATTCAGATTTATATCATTTTGGCATGCTTAATAGTTAGATCTAAGTACCTTAAAAAGTTTTGTTTTTCACTAGATCTTAAGCTAGAAGCTTGTTTTTATACTTAGCAATAATTTTCGAATTTTTCTAAGTATAAAAATTTTCAATTTTTATTTATTTATTTCTGCTTTGTGTTTGCCATCAAATCCTAATAAGTTTGCTTGCTGGTTTTTAGTAGGTCCAAAGAAAAAGAGGAAGAAACTCTGGTGAAATTTCATAAAAAATTGCCAAATTTACCTTCCGAAGATCCTCTTCCATCATTATTTTAAAGTTTTAGTCTGTAAGCCCTTAGATCCAAGTCTAAAAGGACTAAGAGGCATTTTCTTTTGAGCAAACTATAAAAAGTATTAAACGAGAGCAGTGGGATACCCAACGCCCACACCCCATCCCCCCCAGGGGGGGTTTTGTACTTGTGTAAATTTTTGTGATTGAATTTTTCTAACAACACAACTATCACACACACACAATTTAACCATAGGGTGTATACTTTAACATTACTTCTCATACTTTTAAAGCTCATTTGATTTTCTTGTTTCACAAGCGTAAAGTAGAGATAACACATCCCTCGTTGCCACGAAGTATGCTCTCTCCACCACACAAAGGCTTTGCCGATTAGTGGTGGTTGACCAGAAAGTGACGCATAAACTTGGTGATCCATATCTTTCCATCCTGCAATTTACTTTGTTAAGTTCTCCATTCCTCCACAATACAATTGTTCAAACAAACTGGAATTTACACTTAATTAATACTCATCTAATAAAATCAACCACCCTTTAACATAAGTGAAAATCCGACACTTTGATTGGATTTCGTGTGGGGAAATTCTGACTAAGGACGTGGGAACCACTGGGAGGCAACCTCAGAGCAGCAATTAGACTACATCCTTGTTGGTGTAGTGTTGAACACCGCTCTTGAGACTCCGTTCCAACCCACATGTCCTTGTGTGGAGCTACTGATTTCTAAATTTCCGGACATTCCTCCCTGTACCTCACGGTATCTCGGGAGTTCCCCTTTCTTCCCTAACAAGATCAAATTTTAATAATTTAAAAGCAACCAAGAGGCATTTGCAAAACACTTTCCCTTTCATACAACACTGTTTATATGTTATATTGACTCCATAAGGCACTGGTCCATTACACATTTCATTTGCTTAAATACCATATCGAACATTGTGCATCTATTTGGAAGTCATTTTAATTTATGTTGGTGAAAGTAAATCTTTAATTTGTTGCAAAGCTGCAATGGATTACTTTTGAACATCAACACCCTAATTAACTCCTAAAAACATAAACACCTTTAACTATTTCACCGGAATTTCTAAAGACCTTAGAAACTTTCCTTAGGGACTACCCTCTTTGGCTTCGTTGGGAGTTTTGCCTAAACGGAGCAGTCACGATTAGGTGATAGCCTTGACTCGAGACTTGCCCCCAAGGGCGCACCGCGCAACAGCATAGATTTTCTGCTGCGTTAACTAGGTGTGTTAATCAGGCGGCAACACTGATCAAACTAGTAGTGCCTTCAAATAGATTATGTGTGGTCTTGTGCTAGTGATGGTAAACATGCATGAGGAAACAAGACCCAATGTCACCTCAGTCTAGTTCCTTAATTTCTTTGGGTAACTCCTAACCCATGGGAGAGCCCTTAATCAAAGGATGAGTACCTGCAATTATCACAGACCTGCAAATATCCCTCTGCTAGCCTTATAGATAAGATTAGTGCCTTATCTAGAATTAGCAATGAACATAAAAGACATCAACGTTATATAACAAGTATTAATAGAGCTTTGCCACTATATTAGCAAAATCAACACAATATCAACACTATATCAGCACTGTATCAACATTGTATTATGCTCTCCAAATCTCAAGGTAAATTTAGAAACAAGTTCGTCCATGAAAGGATGATAATCAGAGGGTAGGGACGCATTAATTAGTTTCAATCAGAATTACAAAATACTACTAAATGTTGAACTTTAGATAGCTTTCATGTTTACCAGTGCACGGTGTTGCCACCGAAATGCACACATGGGGGAGTGCAGCAAAAATATTTCGAAGTTGCTCGGTGTGGCCTTGGGGGCAAGTCTCAAGTCAGGTGCTGTCACCTGATCCTGACTCCTCCGTTTAGGCAAACTCCTAACGAAACCAAGGGGGGTAGACCCTACTGAAAAAGGTTTCTAGGGCTTTTTAGTTAATGTTGAATGATTGGAAAAAGTGTTGTTTTAGGAGTTTTGATGCAAAATTAAACCAAGCCTATTCGCCAAATTAATTACGATACATCCACATCATGATACCATAAAATAAACAACAATTTGTAAGATAGATAAAAAGCAAAAATTGAAATATTGTTCCTGATGAATGAGACCAGTGCTAAATTGCTAATAGAGTCACTGTTCGTTTTGGAGTGCTGAAAGGACTATTGTGCGAATGCTCTTGGTTTATTTTATTAAGTATTTTTATGGGATGAGTTGATTAATTGTGGGATGAGGGGATTCCTGATATACCTTGCGGTACAGGGAATATGTCCGGAATGTGATCTAAGTGGCTTTGTACAAGGACATGTGGGCTGGAATGGAGTCTCGAGAGCGGTGTTCAACACTACACCAACACGGGTGTAACCTAACTGTGCTCTGAGGTCGCCTCCCAATTGTTCCCACTTCCTTAGTCAAAATTTTCCCACTTTCGATCATTTTCGAGGCAACGCCGGATTTTCATTGGTTAAAAGGGACTTGATTTTATTAGTATGAATGTTTTAACTTAATGTGAAAAAATTAACAATTGCAACACTACCGCTTTTGATATCCCAAAGTCAGACTAGCCTGCAATGGGTAGAGCATACGTAAAGTGAGCGAAGTATTCGTTCCAATTTGGTTAAACTCTCCGACAGAGAGCACTCTTGATTTACCTAGAGCGAGATTCAAGAGATTTAAAAAAAGGAAAAACTCTTCGACATAGAGCACTCTTGATCCGCTTAGAGCGAGATTCAAGAGATTTTGATGAGCAATATTCTAACTAATAGAAAAAGATATAAAGTACTAAAAGCAAAAAGTCACAAATTTTCTAATTACTACCCAAGAGTCTCTTTCACGTCAAAGATCGTACTCAGGAAAGCAAGGGGATTAGTAGTTCATTTAGCATGCAAATAAATCTAAAAAAATTGAAAAATTTAAACAACTTCAAGAAATTGCAAAATTTAACTTCCAAGTAAAGATGAATTTAAACCTTTTGCAAAATTTGAAAGCTAGCCTAGCATAATACTACTCTAGTTCAATGCAGGTAGAAAGCAAAAATAAACATAGAAAGATATAGGCTTCCCCCAAATGGGGGAAGAAGGGCATGGGAGCCGCAATCTGTTGGAGCATTTTCCAACCACACATCATTTATTTGAGCCTTACAGCTTAATTCTCCACTTATCCTAAGTATTTTGACTCCATCATGTGCTTACATCATCAACCGATCACAGTTTCAGTCAACTGGGCCTCCTACATTTTAGGAGCCAAATGGGCCATCATCTGAGCCTACTCCTACATTCTAGGAGCCAACTGGGCCACCTACTAAGCCTCCTCCACCATTTAGGGGTGATTTGCATGACTAATGTGCACTACTCAATCCAACTGACAACATTTACTAGTTTATTCAGCCAACTGGTGATACTAGGGCGCCTTACTACACTGTTTGACCTGATTTGGTGTTATTCTCACCTAACATTCAGTTCAACTGCAGACATATGGCGCCCTCCCCTATTTTTGGGCAATCAGTTGAGTTCTACATTGAGTTAGACTCAGTTAGTCAGTTTCAGAGTCAGTTAGAGTCAAATATTGATTAGTTAAGTGGTTAATTGATGTGCCGAGTGGTGTTAACTGCATAGTAAGCCACTCTCATGCACCAATTCGAATGACCACCTTTGGAATTTGAATTGCTTGGCTTATTGTAGCCATTGTTACAGATTGTAAACTATCTTTTGAGTATATGAGATTATTTTACTGTTGCAAACCTTATGCACAGTGTTTCCATACATTTTGTTGCATGCATCTCTAGTAACTGTTGTGTTTGTTCAATAGATTTGTTGTGCTTGAGATTTCACATGGTATTAGAGCTCCATGGCAGGGACAAGACAACTTTTCTATAGTGATTCTGCACTTCTGCACTAGTGATTCTGCACCAGAAACACATATGAAGATTGAGCAAGTTTGCTAAAAAATTCCAAATTCTGCACCAGAAGCCAAAAGTTTTTCCACACAATTCCTAGATATTGTTCTTGGCTCTTCAAGCTTGCTTGATAGTCTATGCCGGGTGTGATGCAACTTGAAAACTGCAGGTTTTTGACCTAAATGGTTCTTGTTTGTTTGTGATTGCAGGTTTCTCACTCCTTCCTATTGCATTCGCTATTGCAGAGATGGACTCTTCTTCACAAAATCTTCTTACTCCATTCAACTATGATGAGTGGAAACCAAAGATGATGTCTGAAGAGACAATGTCTTTTTGATATGTGTATTGGTGATACGAGAGATTTTGCTTCCGATGAAGAGGAGAATGATTGGCTAAATGATTGTGACAGAGCCTTTGGAGCAATGTGTATTGCTATGTCTCCTAGTATGCGCTACCTCAGTAAAACTGCTGAAAATCCAAGTGATCTATGGGCCCAACTGGATAGAGAATTTGGAAAGCAGAAGGAAGAGGATCAAGATAGCCATTTGGAGAACAAGCTCAGTGGTACCTCCTTATGTGTTCCCTCTAATTATGTCTCGACCTCAACCATATCTCGTGATGAAGTTGTTCAAGATGAAGAAGAAGCTGCGGATTCAACACTCATGTTCTCAATGTCTTCTATTTCGAATTCTGAGCAAGATAAGCCAGCTCATAGTCTAGAATCTGAAGAGGTCCTTAAATCCTCTCTTTCACATGAGTTTGTTGGTGTGCATAATGATGATCTATTGAATGTTTTGGAGGTTAAATAAGTTTTTGGAGGTGATGCATTCGCCCTCCTTGATCACATGCTTCGTATGTACTTTTGTTCAATCATTGGCACATGTTCTTAGAGTTTCATTGAAGATGGAGGACACTACCATTCGCTTGAGTTCAAGTCTCATGCACATTTTGGTGATTTTGGTTTTGATCTCACCCTTGTTGGTTCAAAGGAGATCACAAGAAACCATCTATCAATTCTTGGATTTGTTCTCACCATGTTCGGTCTGAAGAGCAAGTTCAAAAAGCCTCCATGGGCTAGAATTTTGACAGAGAAGAGAAAATCTTTGGAACCACAGAGTACTGAGTGCATTCTCATTGGATATGCTGAAGAATCAAAAGGATACAAACTCATGGATATCAGATCCAAAAAAATAGTCATCGAGCGAAGTGTCAAATTTGAAGAACTGCTTCAAGATTTAAAATTAGTCGAGGAAGAAACTGCTGAATTGCCTCCTCTCCAAGAAGAAGATGATGAAAGTTTGTGTTTTGATATTTCTGATATTTTATCAGACATTAATGAACATGAAATATCAGGTTCAGATTCAGATCTAGATGAGCCCCCTCAGTTTCCAAAGTGGGCAAAAAAGACTCTCAATTCTGCTAGTTCTAACATTGGAAATCGTGCCGATCCAAGATAAACTCGAGTAGACTTTCAAAGAGCAGGTATGGCTCTTTCATATTCTGATCCTTTACTGTCTGAAAAATGTTTTTTGATGATAGGTTCAAATCCTAAATCATACTATCATGCCCACCGAGATCCGAGATGGCAAACCGCCATGGATGAAGAGTAAAATTCTTTTCAGAAAAATGCTACATGGGAGCTAGTTTCTCTTCCACCTGGGAGGAAATTAGTTCAATGCAAATTGGTCTACCGAACCAAGGTTGTTGCAGATGGCTCAACTTGCAAATACAAAGCTAGGTTGGTGGAAAAAGGCTTCTCACAAGTTCATGGTGTGGACTGTTACCAACTTATTTGTACCATAGTTGGATTATCCGAAGAGCCGCCATTTGACAAACATGATGAATGTTGTACTCCAGTGTATCAGATGATCCAACATTTGTGCCTAGCCAGTTTTTGTTTTTAGTCGACATGACCATGGCCCCATGGGGTTTGTAACAAAGCGTGCTAGTAGGATTCTGAGTGTCTCGGTTCCCCGTGACTTGATTAAGCAACTAAGGTATTCCAGGGAGTTTTTTCCCTTGTCAATTATACTTTGCCTATAGCCGAGCTATAATCGATGAGGTTTTCTTCCGCTTCCTCCAAAGCTGGAATGCCCGATTTTGAAAATTTGAGCCATGGGGGGTTATTAGAGTCCAACTAATGTATATAAGCCTACTAGACACTATTAGAATAGGTTTTGGTCATCTCCCAAGTCTCTAGGACCCTCAGAAAAATTTTCGAAATTTTTTAACCGAAGGCATCGGATTTGGGTTTTTAATTATTTTAAATTTTTAATAAATTTCTCTATAGTTTAAATAGAGAAATTTCATTTTGTAATATGTCAGTCATCCGGGATCCGAATTCAATGGTTGAAGGCTTCAACCTTAAGCCAAAAATCATTCATGATCCTTGGACCAGTTTATCCTAAGTTTCGGATGTCAGTTAGGCCTCATAATTAATAATTTCTCAAAAAACCCAGTTACAGAGAAATTATTGATTAAAATAAAAAAATTGAATATTTTGGAGATAATCCAAATCTCTCCAAAATAAGTCAATTTGAATAAAATAAAAGGCCATTTGACATGGCACCTGGGATTTAAGATGATTCCAATCAACTCCACTGAGCTTTAGTCAACTCTCCAGTCAGCACGAGAGATTAGCTTCAGAAGAATTCGCCCTCAATGCATGCAAACTCGAATTAGTGATGTGGAAAGGATATTAAATGAGTTTGGGTTGGTGATTGAGTTACATTTAATGGGAGTGGGGGCGCCTTGCCTAGGTGGAGGCCACCTCCCACTCCCAACTACCATGATTGCAATCAAGGTGTGGTTAAACTCCAAGCCACCTATTAAACACTCACGCCTTCTCCAAGCTTGCTCACGTCAACTTCCTTGGAGCTCGAGTTTTTCCACATGGCACATGTTAAACGGATGGTGATTATTCCAAGAATGGGATGGGGGGCACCTTGCCTAGGTGGAGGCCACCTCCCCATCCATGTAGACTTTGAACTCGAGTTGTTTGGTGGTCTTCCACTCCAAGCTCGTTGTGACTTGATGTTGATTGGAATTCGACTTATGTTAGGTGGTATTGGCTCCATTCAAGCCAATTCGAATTAGGGTAGGGTAGCTCTTATGTTTTGCTATATAATGAGGCTCTTCTTCCTCATTCCTCATGGACTTTTGAGCAAAGAAACTCTAAACATTTTGTAAACGATTTTGATTATTAATAAAGTTGAGACTTTGGAGGTCAAAACGTGGAGGCTCTTGGTGGCCATTGCTTCACCTTATAAACGGGGTGATATTGTTTTGCGTATTTATTTGAGATTATTAAGTTGTAAATCTTGTTTCAAGAGGGCTAACAATCTAGCACAAGTAAACAATGTATCTAGTTCTTTTCGCTTAAATATTCTTGTTTTACATATATTGCCCAAAGCTTAAGGTTCTTGCAGGTACATCTTCACTCCACATAAGGCTAATAAAGGAGTTTCAAGCTTTATGGACTTGAGAAACGAGAGGATCTAGCTCTTCCCATCAACATTCAACAAACTTCTATTTGGTTACATTGTTCTCAAGGGTTTACCTCTTCAAAACCTTCTATTTTTCTCTTTGATCTTCATTTTTCCCTTGTCTTGCTAAGCCTTCTTCTTCTAGCCATTTTATCTCCCTCTTGCCCTCGTTTTTGTCCTCATCATTTTTGTTTTCCCCTCTTCCATTCCATTCGCTCCTCTGCTTTCCAAAAAAGGCCATCTCCCTTTCGTCCACCTCCTCATCCTTCTCCTTACCCTCGTTTTTCCCTACCTTCTTGCATTCATTTTTGGCCTTCTTCCATTCATTCCAGCCTTGCTCTAGCTTTGCTTCCCTTTCGTTTTACCTTAGCCTTCCTCTTCCCTTTCTTTCACTGCTTCCCATTCGTCCACTTTCAAAAAAAGACACAAGTAAACACACAAAAAACATTAGTTTGGTTAGTGATTAAGAGTTGTTTCATGCTTAGATCTTACCTTCTTCAATAGTTAAAACTTTAAATTTTGCACTTGTTTATTAAAAGTTCATAGATCAAATCTTAATCTTAGCTAGTTTCAAAGTCCATTTGTTTTGCAATAACATTAATGGGTGCATTGTTTAGCCAAATTTGAACTTGTGTAGGTCTTTCAAAGAAGAAGAAAGTCAAGGGACTTTGAGAAACAAGGAGGTCTTTACCCAAAGAAAACATCAAGTAAACCATAAGGAGATCCAAAACAAGTGAAGAGGATGATAAACATGAAGATCTAAAACCACTCTCCTTTGTAAAAGCTATCAAGAGCTTCTTAGTTTCGTTTCAGTTTATTTTCATTTCAAAGACCTTACAAGGGTAATTTCCCAAGGCAATTGTATCAAATTTATAAAAGGCTAAGTGGAGGAGTCCTCCACTTATTTTGGGTTCTTCTTCCCCATTTGGGGAAGAGTGTTGTGCTTTGCTTAGCTTAGATTTCTCTTTCTCTTTTAGTTCTTAGATTAATATTTCATTTTTGTACTCCATTTCCAAGTTTTGACTAGAGTAAGCAAACTTTGGGATTGCATCCCAAAGGCCACATAGCTTTGTGGTAGCTTCTCGTTCCCCATTAGCCTCCTTGCCGAAGTTCCAGCTAGCTGGAAAGTCTCAAGGACTAGTGTTTCTAGTGATCAACCTTGTCTGGAGGTAGATCCCACTTTTAGATTAATATTGTTTGGTAGAACACTAAGTTTGTTTTCAGCTTATTTCAAGTATCTTGTTACATCTTGCTATCATCTTTTTATTTTCAGTCATTTAAAGCTTCATATTGGTTCTTCAAGTTACAATTGCTCCTACTTCATAAAAAGAACTAAAGTCTCTTGAACTTGGCCAAATCCAAGTCAAGAGCACTCTCTGTTGGAGAGCATTTAGTTGTTGCATTTCCCTTGCATTAAGCATTTAGATTAATTAAAGTCTCTTGAACTTTGGTCTTAAGACTAAGTCAAGAGCGCTCTCTATCGGAGAGTTGAACTGTGCTCTAATAATAAAATTTTCCAACTCACACCCCTTCATAATTAATTTATCTTGGTCGATTATCCAACACCCGTATGCTCTGCCAACCTGAAAGGGTTGGGCTAGTACTAAGAAAGGTGTTGGATTTGCTAATCTCACAAGTGATAATTTAATAAAACTTTACCCCAACCAACGAACCGGCGTTGCCCTTCGAAAAATACTAAGGTTGTTTCCTGAAACAGGTGGTGCCGAAATCCCGCTGTCAGACTCAAGGGTGGTCAAGCCAATTGAACACTTACCCTTTTTGCAATCTGGGCGGCTTCGACCTATCATCTAAGAGGTTACCGGTACTATTTCCGAACTTTTGATATCCTTGTTCTTAGCCTAATAATCAAGACCACCTAAAACTTAAAATTTACAAAGATAATTTGCACAATGATCTCACGAACAACTACATTCAAAGACTTACTTTTCAGCATCCCCCTACACTACACATATTTTTGACTCCATAAGGCACTGGTCTAATTGTTGTACTTTTCATATATCTATATTGTTGGGCCATTTGTCCTTTTAAAATCATTTATCTGTGGATGCTATCTCATTTTTTCAAGTCTTTGATATACTGTTGATCTTGTACTTTGTTTATTATCTTGTGTTCATTTCTATAATTGTGGTCATCATCAATCAAGAAACTCCTAAAAAACACCCATCCGCATCACCATACACTTAAAACTTTAAAAACATATAAGAGCCTTAGTGAAACTCTTTGTAGGGACTACCCCCCTTGGCTTCGTTAGGAGTTTGCCTAAACGGAGGAGCTGGGATTTAGGTGACAACACCTAGCTCATTGCTTGCCCCCAAGGCCACACTTCTCTCACTTGTAGTGAAGAGACAACTTTCGAAAGATTTCTGTTGCTGGTGTGCATTTTGGCTGACAACATTTTTGGCGCCGCTGCCGGGGACAAATCTTTTTGTTCCTGGACAACCTTAATTTTTTCTAGTTTGTTTTACCTTTTTGATAGATTTTGAATCTATTTGGCGACTCCACTGCCCTTTTTAGTTTTCCCTTTTGGTAGATTTTTAGTCAAATCACTCTCTGAAATTAGACCTGGATCCACCTGGCGACTCCACTGTCAGTTAACACCTCAAGGTATTCAACTAGAAGAAATTCTGAAGGCTTGCTTAATTTTATCCCCGAGCCTGAAAAGGTTTATAGGAGAAGACTAAACAAGCTTGCTTCTCGTAAAATCCTTGAAGAACTTAGATCTGAGTCTATTTTAGACATCCATTCTTTGTTCCAAGAAAACCTAGAAAATTCTGAAAATCTTGAAACTAATAATTGTTTCCTTTTCACAATGGGTGAGTTTTTCGCTCAACTCGACTTCACTCAGATATCAGGTCAACCCCATGACATTCCTGAAAAAGCTATCGACAAACTCATGACTTTTAATGGCACTGATGCCTCTACCTCTGCTGAGCAACACATTAGAAATTTTTTAAAGCATTGTGGTTCATATGTCAGAGGCGCTGACAAGCAGGAAGATGTCTACATGACCCTCTTTGCCTTATCTCTGGATGGTAAGGCTGGAAATTGGTATGACAACCTGCCAGACAACTCTTTTGCCACCATAGCAGCTTTCAAGATTGCTTTCCTCGACAAGTTTGGCAGCAAAAAGGAGCCTAGACATCTAGTAGCATCCTTAACTAGCATGAAGAAGTCAGATACTGAAACTATGGATGAATTTAATGCTAAATTCACAGAGTTGTCTAATTCCATCCCTGATACTTATGCACCTCCTGCATCTTCATTATTGGACTATTACATAGAAGCATTGAGTGGCAAGATACAATACCAAATAAGAGATAAGGAACCCACTACTTTGCTGGAGGCTCAGAAATTGGCTACTAAGATTGACAAGAACATGATGTCTTTTGGAGAGTCAAACATCCAGGTATATTCTAGATCCTCAATCCCTTCAAGAGCTCCTGAACCTAAAGAAAAAGACCCTATGGCTGCTTTAATAGATTCATATGAGAAAAAGATGATGGAAATGTGTGAGAGGATGGAAAAGGCTGAACAGAAACATGTAGTTCAGATGAAGGAAGTGCAGAACAAAATCATAAACATAGAAAGAGCACATGTCCAACATGTTCAACAGATCCAGTAGACTCAGCCGATTCAAAGAAACTACCCTCCCAAAAACAATTGGCAGAAAAAGGCTCCCAACAATGAAAAGAGGCCTCCAAGTCAATAGAGGCTGCTAACATAAACGAGACCTATATCCCATTCTGCAGAGCTTGCAAAGATTTCCATGAGGAATTTGCCTGCTACTTTGCGAACTATGTACAAGAGCATGGTTTTCCGGAGGGAGGTACTAGTGAGCTAACATCAAGCGAGCCTGAGTACATAAATGCAGTAGGAGACATCCGCAACATTTCCAGAGAAAGTTGGAGACAGGCCGAACAAAGCAATCATGAGCTAGATAGTATGACTAAAAACTTTGGAGAAAAACCTTCAAATGAACAACTCCACAATATGCAGAGGTTTAAAGGGGTTGGTTACCAAAGAAGATCAAATCCTGCACCTGCCATGGGTAACTATTCCAACTGAATCATCTGATTCTAGTAGGTTAAATTTTGATTGGAATAATTGGTTCAATACTACTAAGGTGCCTGTACCCATAAATGAGCTATATAAAATTCCTGGTCAAAAGGAAAAGCTGTTGAAAACACTAAAAGTACCCATTTCTACATGCACTACCAAACCTAGTCCACCCACTCCTCTTACTCCTCAGACCCCTACGAAGGTCACTTTTTTGGACAATGTAGAGAAACCTTCAACCAGATGTGGCACAACTTATGAGGACCCTCCTATAATCCTGCATACTAGGGAAACGAGAAAAGAAGCTCACCCCCCTTTTTATATATCATTGATGATAGGTGACCTTCTTCTACACAATTGTATGTTGGACTCAGGATCTGGTGCAAGTCTAATGACCAAAAAAGTTATGCAACAGCTTAACTTAAAAACCACTAGGCCCTACCAAAATGTGTGTGCCATGGATTCTAGACCGATTGAGGTTGAAGGGATGATAGAAAATGTACCTGTTAGATTGGCCAAGTATTTGGACATCCATGTTACCATGGACATCCTTGTCATAGATGTACCAGATAGGTGGGGTATGCTGCTCTCTAGAAAGTGGGGTGCAACTTTGGGTGGCTCTATACAGCTAGATTGGTCTTATGCAACTGTTCCAGCTTCCGAAGATTCACTTGTAAAATTGCACACTGAAAAGGAAAGGAGATACCATGTTGAGAATCCTAAGAAACCATCAAATGAATTTATCTGCAATACTGGTGAAATAGGGACCTATCAAATCAACTCCACCTTTTTGGATCCAATTCATGAGGAGGTTAAGAGTAAAAAAACAAATAAGCTATGGAAAATGAATTTTGATGGAGCATATTCTAGAGCAGGAAAAGGGGCCGGGGTTGTCATCATCTCACCGGAGGGTAAGGTCTTCAACTTTGCTTTCAGATTAGAGTTTGAGGCAACAAATAATGTGGCGGAGTATGAGGCACTTCTACTAGGCATAGAGATTGCCAAGGACATGGGAATCAAACTGCTAACTTTAAAAGGGGATTCAGATTTAATTGTCCAACAGATTAAGGGTCAGTTTGCATGTAAATGTTAGAGACTTAAGAAATACCGAAATGCATTATGGGACACAATGGAATTCTTTGATGCCCTTAATATAGAAGCAATCCCTCGAGATCAGAATAGTGCCACAGATAGACTTGCAGTTTCAGCTTCAACACTTCAACTGTTAGATGAAATGTTAGAGGGGCATTGCCCTTTGGAAATAAATTTCAGGCCTTCCATTCCTGATAATATAGAACATTGGCAAGTTTTCAGAGATGATGAACAAATACTAAAGTTCATAAATAACATTGATGAGTTCTTGAATTATAAACCAAATGATCAGGAAGAAGGAAAAGACTACCATGATGAAGGTAACTGCTCAAATCCAGTTCCAGGAGGTTTTGTTGCCTTAGAAAATATTTTTGACAGACAGGATAGGAGAAAAAATAGTGTAGACCAGATGAAGCCAGGTGAGTACATTGAGGTCAACATCGGAACGGAAACTGAACCAAAAATACTAAAAATTGGAAAAGGTATCTCTGAGGAAGAAAGGAATGCCCTTATAAACTTGCTAAGAGAATATAGGGATATATTAAATATTTGCCTTCACTTATGATGAGCTTAAAGCATATAGGGAAGATGTCTTTCAACACACCATTCCCTTGAAACCCGAATGTCATAAGGGCAAACCTTTCCGGCAAAATCTGAGACAAATAAATCCTAAGATGGATCCCATTGTCAAACAAGAATTAGAAAAGATGTTGGCAGCAAGCATTATAGCACCCACTTGACATACTTCATGGTGCTCCAACTTAGTGGTAGTCAGAAAAAAGAATGGCAGTTTAAGAATATGTATAGACTTCAGGAACCTAAACATAGCATGTCAAAAAGACAATTACCCCCTCCCAAATATGGAGACCCTCCTCCAACGGGTCACTGGATCAAGCATGATGTCAATGCTGGATGGCTTTTCAGGTTACAATCAGGTAGTCATCAAAGAAGAAGATAGACACAAAACTGCTTTTACAACTCCTTGGGGAACTTTTGAATATCTGAGAATGCCTTTTGGTCTCACAAATGTTGGGGCCACTTTTCAGAGGGCCATGGATTATGCCTTCAAGGAATTGGTGGGCAAAATCATTGAAATATACCAAGATGACTTGACTGTGTTTTCAAAAGAAAGATCTAGCCATATTGGTCACCTTAGGAAGGTATTTGAAAGATGCAGAGAATATGGGATTTCTTTAAATCCTGTAAAATCAGTTTTTGGCATTGAGGAGGGTAAACTTTTAGGTCACATTGTTAACAAAGACGGGGTCAAAGTTGACCCCGAAAGAGTTGAAGCTATCCAGAAAATTCCCCTTCCTAGAAATGTTAAGGGTCTCCAATCTTTCAACTGTCATATCAACTTCATAAGAAGATTCACCCCAAATTTAGCCGAGCTAATGAAACCCATGCAGCGGTTGTTAAAAAAGGATGCTAAATTTGTCTGGGATGATGAAGGGAGGGAAGCCTTTGCAGCCATCAAAGATGCTATTACTAGATCACCTGTGTTAATCAGCCCTAACTACACAAAAGAATTCATGATATTCTCTTTCACCTCAGAAGACACAATTGCCGGGGTGTTTCTCCAAAAGAACTTCGAAGGGTTCGAGCAACCAATTGCCTTCATGAGTAGAGCCCTCCAAAATTCCGAACTGAAATATACTATCATGGAGAAGCAGGTCTATGCTTTAGTAAAATCTCTAAAACATTTCAGAACATACATTGGTTATTCAAGAGTTATAGGATATGTCCCCCATGCTGCAGTGAAAGACATCCTATCCCAGCAGGATTGCTTGGGAACAAGGGGCACTTCTCTCACTTGTAGTGAAGAGATAGCTTTCGAAAGATTTCTGCTGCTGGTGTGCATTTTGGCGGACAACATGGACTACACAGAAACCTTTGCATTGGTAGCAAAAATGGATTCTATCCGCCTAGTTTTGGCAATTTCCGCATCTAAGCATTGGGAGGTGCACCACATGGATGTGAAGAGCGCATTTCTTCATGGAGATCTTCAGGAAGAGATTTACATGAAGCAGCCTGATGGTTACATATCAGATCCAACATTAGTGTGCAGACTGAAGAAATCATTGTATGGTTTAAAACAGGCCCCAAGAGCTTGGTATGCAAAGATGGATTCCTTCCTTCTGTCACAAAATTTTGCAAGATGCAAATCAGATCCAAATGTGTACCTACAGCAGCATGAAGGTAATTTGCTGATCATTGTCCTTTATGTTGATGACCTTTTGATTGCAGGAAGCACTCTTGCTTCAATCGACAATATAAAAACCGCACTACATCTAGCATTCGACATGAGTGATTTAGGCTTGTTGAACCAATTTCTTGGCTTAGAGATTACTCAGAATTTTGATGGGATCACCATATCTCAGTCAAAATATGCTTCAGACCTGCTAAACAAGTTTAATATGGCAGATTGTAAAGCGGCACCATTCCCATTCCTCTCAGGAATCAGTCTTGAGGATGGTGATTCTACACCGTTGGTGGATTCTACACTTTATCGACAGTTGATTGGTAGTCTTCTATACTTGACACACTCTAGGCCTGATATTTCTTATGCTGTGAGTGTTGTGTCAAGGTATATGCAACAGCCCCATGAGCTTCATTGGAAGGTAGCCAAAAGAATCTTGCACTATGTGCAAGGTACTAGACATTTTGGCATTCACTATGCTGCGGATTCCGATCTAGATTTCGTTGGATTCACTGATTTAGATTGGGCGGGTGATAGCATTGATCAGAAGTCCACTTTCAGATATGTTTTCATGATTGGCACAGGGCCTATTTGCTGGTCAAGCAAAAACCAGGCAACCATTGCCTTATCTTCAGTAGAGGCAGAGTATCGAGGAGCAGTCAATGCTTGCATTCAGGCAGTTTGGTTGCAGGGTATTCTAACAGCGTTTGATATTGGTAGCACCACTTCGACTGTCATATTTTGTGACAATCAAAGTGCTATCAAGATCTCGACAGATCCGGTTCAGAGACAGAGGGCCAAGCATATCGAGATCCACATGCACTACATCCGAGAGCTTGTGCATGACAGAACCATTGTACTGCAATATTGCCCTACATAAGAGAAAATTGCAGACATCTTCACCAAGAGCTTCATTGAGAAGAAGTTCTCTTACCTTCGTTCATTGCTGGGGGTGAGTTCTACTATGGTGAGGACAGATTAGATCCTTCAGTGTTCAGCTTGAGGGGGGGTTTTCTTTCCCACTGGGTTTTTCCCTCTTTCTTCACTTAGAGTTTTTTTAGCATTTTTGGATTATTTCTGTACTGGGTGACCTATGGCCTTTGTTGCTAGGGCCCTTTTATTATTTTTTATACCTCCATGAGATTAGCTTAAGGGGGGGTGTTGGAGCATTTTCCAACCACACATAATTTATTTGATCCTTACAGCTTAATTATCCACTTATCCTAAGTATTTTGACTCCCATCATGTGCTTACATCATCAACAAATCACAGTTTTAGTCAACTGGGCCTCCTCCTACATTCTAGGAGCCAACTGGGCCACCTACTGAGCCTCCTCCTACATTCTAGGAGCCAACTGGGCCACCTACTGAGCCTCCTCCACCATTCAGGGGTTATTTGCATGACTAATGCGCACTACTCAGTCCAACTGACAACATTTACTAGTTTATTCAACCAACTGGTGATACTAGGGCGCCTTACTACACTGTTTGACCTGATTTGGTGTTATTCTCACCTAACATTCAGTTCAACTGCAGAAATATGCTGCCCTCCCCTATTTTTGGGCAATCAGTTGAGTTCTGCATTGAGTTAGACTCAGTTAGTCAGTTTCAAAGTCAGTTAGAGTCAATTATTGATTAGTTAAGTGGTTAACTGATGTGCCGAGTGGTGTTAACTGCATAGTAAGCCACTCTCATGCACCAATTCGAATGACCACCTTTGGAATTCGAATTGCTTGGCTTATTGTAGCCATTGTTACAGATTGTAAACTATCTTTTGAGTATATGAGATTATTTTACTGTTGCAAACCTTCTGCACAGTGTTTCCATACATTTTGTTGCATGCATCTCTAGTAGCTGTTGTGTTTGTTCCATAGATCTGTTGCGCTTGAGATTTCACATAATCCCACTTGCTCTTTATTTAGAAATTATTACAAATTTAATTAATAACTCTCCGATAGAGAGCGCCCTTGATCCACAAAAATTGAGAGATTCAAAAGACTTTAAGCCTTCACAGAAGGCTAAGGGAGAGAAGGGGATTGAAGAAGAGGGGGAAGAGGGTTTTTTGTGTTTTTACGCTAAAAATTTTGCTCCTTTTTTGCTCCTTTTTTTTTTTTTTTTTTTAATATTTATTTTCTGTAAAATAAACACTAAACCAACAAACAAAAACTTGTTAAGTATTAGTATAATCACAAAAAATATACAAATTTACTAGTAAAAATGGGAACAATTATTGCTTCAAGTAACAAAGAGCATAAATATAGATCTGAGATGTTTATTTAAGACTTCTAGATCTATGATTGAGATAAGTAGACTATTTAAAATTCAAAATTCACAAGCCTAGATCTACTTGCTTCTTTTAACAAAAAGGGAAATAAGATTTTGATTGAAGTTTTAAAAGGAAGGAAGAAGGATTCAAGCTCAAGCTTGAATGTTGAATAAGAACTTGGAGATTCTGCAAAACAAGGAGAATTAGATCCAAAATATTTTGTGAAGCTGAACAAGATGCAACTGAGCTTAAGCTCGCCTTCACACTTGGTGAACCTGCAAATCTACAAAACTTCAAAGCAAGGGAGATCAAATCTAGTGTGCTACATTAACAAAGATTGAAGAAACATCAGTATAACTTACTATAGTTTGTTAATTGAAATCTTGGAAAACTTCACACAAGCAAACAAATTGAAGCCTTCAAATGCTTACTCTATGGACTAGAATGATAATCTTCTAAGCTAGATAATAGATTACTACACTTGCATAAGAAGGAAAGAGATTAGAAGGGTATCACCTCAACAATTAAATCATGCATTCACCATAAGAATCCTTGCACACATGGACCTCTTAAGACTCAACTTTATTCCAAAATGATAAGCAGAGGTTCCTTGCATCCATTCTTGAGCAATGGAGCAAGCGTCGCTTAAATAGCCAAATACAAGAGGAGGGGGGTGCATGAGATGGAGGGGTGCATCCACGATTTAGGGAGATAACAATGCATTGAATTAAGTTAACTTAGAGCTTTGGTTGGTGTGAGATGATGAGGTGGCTGCCGCCTCATGAGAGGGGCGCCCCTCTTCACCTTGGAATCATCACCCAATCTTTACGAGTGGCCACATGTGAAGGGATGTCCACGTGAGGAAGGAAAGCGCACCTCTAATATGATATCACTCACCACATTAATATTTTGACTTTTAAACCATGCTTTAACCATTTGATATGATCGCCCTTCATAATAAACTATTATGCCACCTTTTCCCACATGTTTTAAACATGTTTTTTTATTTTCCAATCTCTTTGTCTTTTGTGCAATTTGTAGAACATTTAGCATTTAAATGCCATTTTGTCACCTCCTTAAGAAAAAATGCCACAAATGACAATTTAATCGCCCAAAACCTAGGAAAAGTGGGTCTTAGGTTAAAGAGGACGCTCTGAGCGTGAAAACAAGCATCCCCATGCCAAATTCCGTCTCCAGACCATACTTTTATTACACTTTGAAAATTTCCAATTAAACCATTAAAAAATGGTCTAATTTTACGGAAAAAAATTATTGATGGCTAGCATGTAAAAAATACATGGACTCATAGGCTTTAATAACCTCCCTAGGTTCGACCACCATGGTAAATACTCCAGCTTTGGAGGTATGAGTGAAAAACTCAGGAATTATACGGCACTGAAGCACAACGCACAATTCCTAAGGAAAAAAGTTAAAAACACTCTAGAGTATCCCTTTGATAGCCAAACCTACGGTAAGCCAAGCTTTTTACAAAATGACCATGCTTAGACCAACTTATTACAATTTCCCCATGGGGGTCTGGACATGCAATTATTACAAAAGGGGCCAAGATTGGCCTTGAAAAAGTCCTCTGAACTTCTGAACACTAATGGTGAACACCTGACATGTTCATAAAGCTAGTGTCTCACAAGAAGTCCAACTATGGTACAAAATAGTTGGCAACACACGGGTTAGAGCCGTTAGACTATGTCTCCCTCAGGAATTCATGGATAAATCAGCCAAGGCGAATTTAGGGGGTGGACCAGAATTATTAGTCAACAAATGTTTTTGTTATTTTTGGAAATATTCAGATATTTAGGGCTTTTTTAGTTATTTGTTGTTTTTGGTGATTTTTTGCATAAAATAAAAAGATACAAGGAATTTAATAAAAAGATGTATAAAGTTTGATAAAGAGAGTTGAAGATCCTTATCTCTAACCCTAGTGCTATGAGATATCGGGACTAATGTCCCTGTTATCACACCATAGTAGCAGGGCTACTATTCTTGTACAGCAGATATCTGCACATTCCAGAGCTTCCTTTATTACAGAGCATGGCTATATATTTTGGATCACTCATGATCAGAGCAGTACATTATTCAGATTTTATGACCTTGTGTCAAGGCTGAGCCTTGAGAGTTCAGATTTGATGACTGATGTGACCACTTATCCTATTACAGTTTCAGTTCAGTGCCTAGAGATGTATTTCAGCAGTGTTTCAGATGATGCATGATGATGATTATTATGATGATGTTATGGATATGTTCTCACTGACTGTGGATTATTATCTTGTTGATTTAGTCATGATCATGGCATGTGCTTGGTATATTATTCCTGATGTGGCAAACTATTTAAAATGAACTGTAAATCATAAAATGGACAATTGCTTGCACCTTTAGGTCATTTAACAAAACTTACTGGTATTTCACCTTACATAGACATGGTCTTTCCCGACATTGTTTGTCTGCTAGTGTAGGCTCCATATTCACTTGCCTCCATCCATACATGACCTTCCTGTTTGACTTTAAACCCTGACATGTCTCATTTGACTTTCTGATACTGAGGACTTCCCCATTTTTCTACCTCTGTGTTTGGACCGCATCCCTGTTTATTCAGTGTCTCGGCTCTGAGTTGGTGACAGAACTTGCCTTTGGTGAGTTGGATTGTAGGCCTTGGCTCGAACTCCCCCTAGTCACTTGAGATGTTGTTGGCTAAAACTGAAAGCTCATGTTCTACCTATGGAAACTAAAAATTCGCCCATGGAAACAAAAAAGGGCAAGAGCAGTGAAAAGCTAAAAACATATACTCCTCGAAAGAGTATAAGAAAGGTCCAAAAAGCAATAGTTCTTAAAAGCTATATCTAAACAATTGCTGACCTTGTATAAATATATGAAAAACATGCCCTGGATGCAAGCTGCAACTAGTTGTGCTTCTCAGCACATCTGAAATCCGAAGGGTTATGTAGGCCAAAAAGGCCATGGAAATAAAATTGAATGATCCTAATGAACCTGGATCAACTTGATGTAGACATGATGCCTAAGTTGAATAAACACTCTCTAAACAACTTATCCATTTGTGAGGCACAGCCATCCCCCGTGTTCTTTTGTCCAGCACAGAGTTTGTAGCTTCTCCCTTCTCCCAGTCCAAAGTATTTTTGAGTTGAGTTAGACAAGTCAAACCCTTGGCTCAACCTTGCTCCTAGCCTTCATCCTTTACTAGCAGTTTGACCATGTCCAATGGGTGAGTTTGTTATTTGAACTATGGTGCAAGTAATTTATTATAACAACTAAATATTTTAACTCGATTAATGCCACTGAATGGAATTTATACTTTGAGCTTAGCTATGGGAATGATTAGAGAAGCATTGTCTTAGTCTACTGATGTGATTTATCCTTGATTATATATATATTCTTGGGATCCGTGATGATGTGGACCATGTATGATGATTATTGATGATGATTTATGGGCCCACATGTTTGATGATGATATCATATGATGGACATATGATGCAGATGATGTTTGATCCAGTTCAGCAGGTTTATTATTATTTCAGATCAGCAGATTATACATTGTCCATATATGATGGACCCTACAGCTGGCCCATTAGGGCAACCCAGGGTGTATGAGTACTCATTCCTAGTGGATTTGGGTCTTCTGGATCCATTGAGACACTTATCTTTCAGTTCCGGGCACTTCTGACAGTGATTGATGCAGTTTTACACTTGTTGACCAGATTTGGGGCTGATTTCCCAGCCTGAGCAGCAGGGGCCCCGAGAGGCCAGTTCACCTAGGGCGCTGATGATGGAGGGGGTGGTCCAGCCACTTGTTATTACCATTTATTCCCCCTCCCGGAGAGCCTGGTGGGCTCAGATGGACAGCGCTAGCACCCTAGGAGGCAGTTTTGGCACTTTCACAGTTCCCGAGGCAGTTAAAAAATGGGATAAAGTGGTCACTGAGGAAATCGATTTGGGCAATTGAGGCAAGGTTTTGGCATTTGGTTTTCACAGAGGTCTTCCAGGGTGGCATCACTATCTTCCAGTCAGTTTTCACCATGTGGGTATCTCTAGATTGATCACAGGAGGACATTTACTGCTTGACTGTCATGGATTCTGAGGACAGTTTTGGTCATTATTATTATATTGGACATATTTTATTATTTTATTGTGCCTTGGGGTGAGCTAGCAAGGATCTATACCTCCTAGCCCCACCATGTGCTTATTTTACCATGTCCTAGTCATCATGAGGTGGATTATTGTACTTTTTACCCCTCTAGTGGGATGACGTCACCCTCCATTGTACCATTTAGTGAGGGCGCTATTGTTATGTTGAGTGATCCATGTAATATTATGTTATGGATTCATCCTAGCCATTGATTGTATGATGAGATCTTATAATCTCAACCACTCATTTGATGTAGTATTATGAAGTGGTATAGGGTTTTGGTCTTTATTATCCTATATAAGGAGGAGACCCCCCATTGTAAAGCTCACCTTTGGAGCTCTGGAATATTGGAATAGAAGATTTTTTTGTGGAGCACATCTCTCTTGCATTGTGGATTCTCTTGCATATTGAATATACAGTATCTCTTCTATGTATCATTGTGGATTTTGGTGCTTTTGCTAACCTTTTGACAGGAAAGTCGAATTGGAGAGAGGAGGGCGACTTTTTGAGGGTTATTGTTGGAGGGATCCACATATTCTCTCTTGGGTTGATCTTGTGACAGGGAGTATCATTATTGTATCTTCGTGACATAGTTGATGCTTTCTATTACATCTTTCTACCATTTTCATAATCATCTTGCTTGACTTGTTTCTTTGATCTTGTCTTGTAGGAGGAGGACGATTTGGCTATCTTGGAGAAGGGCGATTTGGTTGGAGCACTTGGATCTCACTCTTGAATATAAACATAGGAGAATGCTATCAACTTGCAAGGTGGCCATAAGCAATTGAGGTAAGATCTACAAGGTATGTGCCTCTTTCATCCATTCTATCTTCATTGGTCATAAAACCCTAATTAAATCAAAACCCCTAATTTGGTATTTTTTTTTAGATCTACTTAGATCCACCCTTGCATTTGAAAAGATATTAAGAACCCACCTCTATAGGATCCACCCCTAGTTGGATCTATAGTTTGGTGGTGATTGGCTAAAAATTGACACACCTTTCAATGCAAAAAAAAAAGCCTTCTTGAACCCAAATCGATTTTCCTAAGAGAAGCTTGTTGGGTAGGATCTAGCACATGGGTAGGTGAGATCCCACTTGAATTGACATCTAGACACTTGATAACCTATACCCATATCCTTACTTTGGTGAAAACTACCTTGTGGACATCTCTCCATGTTTTGAGGGGTTGAAACCCCCTTTTGATTTTCTTGGTACCTTAAAACTTAGATCTACTAAGATCTACCCATTGGTTTCATTTGAAACTTTGAAGGAACATAGATTGGGGTACTAACATCCCGGATCTACATTTTGGTGGCCATTGGACTTGGTTTGGTCCACCAAACCCTCTTTTTGCCCCTCCTTGAGAAAGTCGCACCCCCTTGAAGTTTTGAGTTGGACCACTTCTAGGAAGTGGGTGTTGGAGATTTTCGTGGATTTGGAATGCCCATGCCTTGAAACCTAGGTCTAGACTATCCTTTTGTCCCGATCTGCCTTGGGGATTGCATTCCTTGTTTTAAGGAATTGTGGTCCACTTTTGGTCTTCACTCAAAAACCAAGATCTAGCAAGATCCAACCATTGGATCTCATCCAAACCATTTGACTTGGCTTCTAGGTGTCCCGATCTATACTTTGACATCCTTCTTGACCCCATTAGCCCATCCAACAAGGCACTAGTCCTTCTCCAAGCAAGGCGCACTTCTTGGGATTAGTGTCAAACCCTAGATCTAGCACATGGGTAATCCTAGAACCAACCCTAACTTGTAGATCTAACCTAGATCTAGCCTATAGTACCATCTTCACACTTAGCTTCACCTTGTGGGCCCACCTAGAACCATTTCACACTTCCCAAGGCAACAAGACCCACTTGTGTAAACACATGGTACTATACTTAGCAATCATACCCCATCAAGTGGCCTAAACCATACATAGCTTGAAACACTAACTATCCATGATACCACCTTCAACCATACCTTAAACTTTAGGTCCACTTAGCCTTGCATTGGTTTCCGTAACTCACCCTTTGAAACCTTTTGCTTGGGACCAATCAACTGTGATTGGGGTATAGGGTCTCCCCCTTGGTCTAGTTATATCTTGACCTAAAGCGAAGAGTGCCTCGGTTGACGTGACTCCCGCATTACATTGGGAACCGTGGCATCTCTTAGGTCACCTCTTTAGTTGCCTAACCCCTCTACCGTCCCGGATGGGATACCTCTAGGGGCAACTACAAGTTGTGTGATAACATTTTTGGCGCCGTTGCCGGGGAAGGTAGAGGCCTACCCTGGTTCGACATATATTTTTCAAACCTCTCCTCCCGTTCTCTTTGCCAACATTAACATTTTTGGCGCCGTTGCCGGGGAGGTAGAGGCCTACCTTGGTTCAACACACCTTTGTGTCTCACTATCTCCCTGCACTTTAAACGACATACATCTTGGTAGAAGAGTTTAAAAATCTACCTGGCGACTCCAATTCGTGACTCCGCTGAGGATCGGCCCCATTCCCATCTTTCAATTTTGTAATTTGTAAATCATAAATGAATTCAGACATTTTCTTCCAAATGACAAGGTGTATGAATGAAATATATGAGAATCTATCTCGCTATAGAGGGCAGTTGGAAGAAAGTAATGAAGGTCAGTCAACATATCAATATGGGAATGATTATGTACATAATTCTTATAACTCTCATCATTCTTTTCATTCTTCAAGTAAAAATATTAACCCAATTAATTCAAACAAAAGTCAAGTTCAACCAAGGCCTTGCAACCAAAGCATTCGGTCAAATGACTCTAGCATTCCAGTTAGACATCCAAAACTAATCCCTAGTAGAATGGCCAAAGTTATTAGAAATCCACCTAAGCCATCTCCTTTTGACTTTTCTGAAATTCATGGGGCACCTCATCTTATGCCAAATAATTACTCTGAATGGTTGCCTCGTTTCTATGGAAATTATTTTGAGTCAATTGAAAATCATTTACAAAGATTTTGGGATTATATGGAAGTTAGGGGTGCTGATGATGAAGATGTTTATATGCGGGCCCTGGGTGAGACATTAGGTGGAAATGCTGGATTATGGTTTGATAATTTAGCCCCAGGATCCATCACTGGATATGATATGTTTGTTGGGTTATTAAAGAATAAATGGGGTAGTAATATTGAAGAATCCTTAACAGAGACATCAAGCAATAACTGTGTTGTTGAGGATCAATTTGATAAGGACCATGATAATAATAATGACACTTCAAATCAGTCCTTGAGTAGCCCTACTTTTGATCTTGAAGAAATTTCTGATTTTGTGTTTGATGAGGACTATTCAGAAAAAGATTCCCTTAATCATTCTATCATTAACAATAATTCAATTCCTTATCACCTTATTGAAGAAGAAGAAAGTGGAAACATTGACCAAGACCCTTTAGTAGTGCTTTCACATGATCATTGTGCAAATAATCAAGATGCTTTAAATGAACTTGTTGACTTTATCCCTGATCAATTAAATGAAAATGATCAAGTATCCTCTTGTGAATTTAATAATGAGTCAATAGAAGGTCAATCTCAAGATGAGGATGAATTAGTGAATCACACTAGATGCTCTAATCTTTGTTCCACTTCTTATAATGAGTCTTTAAATTTTTCCATCCTTAGTCAAGATTGCTTCATCCATTTATTAGAGTCAGAATCTTGTCCTCAAATTAGATTTAATCAAAAGTTTGAAGTCATTCCTAGTGCTATTTTGAAAGGCCTTTCATTTTGTCAAATTTCAAGGCCAAATCTTTCTATCCATCTAGGAGACTGTTCATATTTGCAATCCACCCTCCCTTCCCAACTCTTTCAATCATCTTTGGGTTGGTGGTCTGATCAGTCTTTTGCTTTTAAACTTTTCAATAAGAAGTATAAGCATGATTACATGTTTGGAGAAAATGCACTTCATTTCCCTTTTCAGTCACTTTGGAACCATAATGCTTGTTGTCAATTTATCAATCATTCTAGGTGGCTAGAAAAGGTGTTTAAAGATCAATTCCATCTTTTCTCCATTTTTGAGCATCAAGAGGGTCTGACTTTGATTTTTCGTCTTCTAATCTTTGAGTTGTCTCCACTTGGTTTCTATTTGATCATCAGTCCCAAGGAGAATCAAATTGAATATGTGAGAAAAGTAAAAGAACAAGTTAATCTGTGTGAAAATGAATCAAGTCACATGTCTTATGTTTTCCCTCCATCCATCCCTGAGTTTAACTTGCATAAATTTCATGATCCTATCAGTTCTTTGATGGAGGATGTTTGCATCAGACAGTCTTCTCCTTGGCATAATTTCATATTGCATCATTTAAACCATTCTTCTATATTTGAACATGTCAGGAACATTGTGCTCTTAAATTTGTTAATCTTTAGCCCGATCTTGACTTGTTTTATTATCAAAAATCAAATAAGAATCATTAACCTGTTTGACGAATGGTTACACTGGATTTATGACTTTACCTAACATTTTTGCTATTGGGTTAGAGTAGGGTAGGTAGGTCTTGAATAAGCTCACTTGAGCAGTAGGATTTGTGTGATTTTTCTTTTTATGTGTGATGAGTACTGTCCCTTTTTCTTTTTTCTGCCTGGAGTGTCTGCTTGTTTCCATCCTTTATTGAATTGAGCCTTGCTCCTTCCTAAGCTTGTCTCTTCTCCTGCATGCATTTAAGAAATTGTAGTTGGCATTTCTATTTGTGGCTGCCTGTGCAAGTTGAGATTGCCTGATTGAAGAAGTATTCTTTTCCTCCTACACAGTAAATGAAAATGATAAATGAATAATATATGCCATGTTAGTTTACATTTATATTTTGGCGCATTTCAGTTCATGCTTTAGATTAGATTTCAGTTCAGTTTTTTTTTATTTTTGTCCCATACATGCTCCATGATGGTATTCTAGTGTTTGTGAGAGCAGGAACAGGTGCAAGATAAAAGCTGAAAGCAAGGATGGTGCAGTGCTGGATTGAAGATTGATGCAGAGCAGTTCGAGACCAGAGATTCTGAGGTTCTCAAGCGCTCTCTCCCTTAGAGCACTTGTCCCAGCTGGAGCCAGATGTTATCACACCATAGTAGCAGGGCTACTATTCTTGTACAACAGATATCTGCACATTCCAGAGCTTCCTTTATTACAGAGCATGGCTATATATTTTGGATCACTCATGATCAGAGCAGTACATTATTCAGATTTTATGACCTTGTGTCAAGGCTGAGCCTTGAGAGTTCAGATTTGATGACTGATGTGACCACTTATCCTATTACAGTTTCAGTTCAGTGCCTAGAGATGTATTTCAGCAGTGTTTCAGATGATGCATGATGATGATTATTATGATGATGTTATGGATATGTTCTCACTGACTGTGGATTATTATCTTGTTGATTTAGTCATGATCATGGCATGTGCTTGGTATATTATTCCTGATGTGGCAAACTATTTAAAATGAACTGTAAATCATAAAATGGACAATTGCTTGCACCTTTAGGTCATTTAACAAAACTTACTGGTATTTCACCTTACATAGACATGGTCTTTCCCGACATTGTTTGTCTGCTAGTGTAGGCTCCATATTCACTTGCCTCCATCCATACATGACCTTCCTGTTTGACTTTAAACCCTGACATGTCTCATTTGACTTTTTGGTACTGAGGACTTCCCCATTTTTCTACCTCTGTGTTTGGACCGCATCCCTGTTTATTCAGTGTCTCGGCTCTGAGTTGGTGACAGAACTTGCCTTTGGTGAGTTGGATTGTAGGCCTTGGCTCGAACTCCCCCTAGTCACTTGAGATGTTGTTGGCTAAAACTGAAAGCTCATGTTCTACCTATGGAAACTAAAAATTCGCCCATGGAAACAAAAAAGGGCAAGAGCAGTGAAAAGCTAAAAAAATATACTCCTCGAAAGAGTATAAGAAAGGTCCAAAAAGCAATAGTTCTTAAAAGCTATATCTAAACAATTGCTGACCTTGTATAAATATATGAAAAACATGCCCTGGATGCAAGCTGCAACTAGTTGTGCTTCTCAGCATATCTGAAATCCGAAGGGTTATGTAGGCCAAAAAGGCCATGGAAATAAAATTGAATGATCCTAATGAACCTGGATCAACTTGATGTAGACATGATGCCTAAGTTGAATAAACACTCTCTAAACAACTTATCCATTTGTGAGGCACAGCCATCCCCCGTGTTCTTTTGTCCAGCACAGAGTTTGTAGCTTCCCCCTTCTCCCAGTCCAAAGTATTTTTGAGTTGAGTTAGACAAGTCAAACCCTTGGCTCAACCTTGCTCCTAGCCTTCATCCTTTACTAGCAGTTTGACCATGTCCAATGGGTGAGTTTGTCATTTGAACTATGGTGCAAGTAATTTATTATAACAACTAAATATTTTAACTCGATTAATGCCACTGAATGGAATTTATACTTTGAGCTTAGCTATGGGAATGATTAGAGAAGCATTGTCTTAGTCTACTGATGTGATTTATCCTTGATTATATATATATTCTTGGGATCCGTGATGATGTGGACCATGTA
Organism: Larix kaempferi; assembly: GCA_027924585.1. Classification (NCBI taxonomy): domain Eukaryota; kingdom Viridiplantae; phylum Streptophyta; class Pinopsida; order Pinales; family Pinaceae; genus Larix; species Larix kaempferi. The sequence continues at coordinate 6,070,334 of BSBM01000502.1, forward strand.
TGATGATTATTGATGATGATTTATGGGCCCACATGTTTGATGATGATATCATATGATGGACATATGATGCAGATGATGTTTGATCCAGTTCAGCAGGTTTATTATTATTTCAGATCAGCAGATTATACATTGTCCATATATGATGGACCCTACAGCTGGCCCATTAGGGCAACCCAGGGTGTATGAGTACTCATTCCTAGTGGATTTGGGTCTTCTGGATCCATTGAGACACTTATCTTTCAGTTCCGGGCACTTCTGACAGTGATTGATGCAGTTTTACACTTGTTGACCAGATTTGGGGCTGATTTCCCAGCCTGAGCAGCAGGGGGCCCCGAGAGGCCAGTTCACCTAGGGCGCTGATGATGGAGGGGGTGGTCCAGCCACTTGTTATTACCATTTATTCCCCCTCCCGGAGAGCCTGGTGGGCTCAGATGGACAGCGCTAGCACCCTAGGAGGCAGTTTTGGCACTTTCACAGTTCCCAAGGCAGTTAAAAAATGGGATAAAGTGGTCACTGAGGAAATCGATTTGGGCAATTGAGGCAAGGTTTTGGCATTTGGTTTTCACAGAGGTCTTCCAGGGTGGCATCACTATCTTCCAGTCAGTTTTCACCATGTGGGTATCTCTAGATTGATCACAGGAGGACATTTACTGCTTGACTGTCATGGATTCTGAGGACAGTTTTGGTCATTATTATTATATTGGACATATTTTATTATTTTATTGTGCCTTGGGGTGAGCTAGCAAGGATCTATACCTCCTAGCCCCACCATGTGCTTATTTTACCATGTCCTAGTCATCATGAGGTGGATTATTGTACTTTTTACCCCTCTAGTGGGATGACGTCACCCTCCATTGTACCATTTAGTGAGGGCGCTATTGTTATGTTGAGTGATCCATGTGATATTATGTTATGGATTCATCCTAGCCATTGATTGTATGATGAGATCTTATAATCTCAACCACTCATTTGATGTAGTATTATGAAGTGGTATAGGGTTTTGGTCTTTATTATCCTATATAAGGAGGAGACCCCCCATTGTAAAGCTCACCTTTGGAGCTCTGGAATATTGGAATAGAAGATTTTTTTGTGGAGCACATCTCTCTTGCATTGTGGATTCTCTTGCATATTGAATATACAGTATCTCTTCTATGTATCATTGTGGATTTTGGTGCTTTTGCTAACCTTTTGACAGGAAAGTCGAATTGGAGAGAGGAGGGCGACTTTTTGAGGGTTATTGTTGGAGGGATCCACATATTCTCTCTTGGGTTGATCTTGTGACAGGGAGTATCATTATTGTATCTTCGTGACATAGTTGATGCTTTCTATTACATCTTTCTACCATTTTCATAATCATCTTGCTTGACTTGTTTCTTTGATCTTGTCTTGTAGGAGGAGGACGATTTGGCTATCTTGGAGAAGGGCGATTTGGTTGGAGCACTTGGATCTCACTCTTGAATATAAACATAGGAGAATGCTATCAACTTGCAAGGTGGCCATAAGCAATTGAGGTAAGATCTACAAGGTATGTGCCTCTTTCATCCATTCTATCTTCATTGGTCATAAAACCCTAATTAAATCAAAACCCCTAATTTGGTATTTTTTTTTAGATCTACTTAGATCCACCCTTGCATTTGAAAAGATATTAAGAACCCACCTCTATAGGATCCACCCCTAGTTGGATCTATAGTTTGGTGGTGATTGGCTAAAAATTGACACACCTTTCAATGCAAAAAAAAAAAGCCTTCTTGAACCCAAATCGATTTTCCTAAGAGAAGCTTGTTGGGTAGGATCTAGCACATGGGTAGGTGAGATCCCACTTGAATTGACATCTAGACACTTGATAACCTATACCCATATCCTTACTTTGGTGAAAACTACCTTGTGGACATCTCTCCATGTTTTGAGGGGTTGAAACCCCCTTTTGATTTTCTTGGTACCTTAAAACTTAGATCTACTAAGATCTACCCATTGGTTTCATTTGAAACTTTGAAGGAACATAGATCGGGGTACTAACATCCCGGATCTACATTTTGGTGGCCATTGGACTTGGTTTGGTCCACCAAACCCTCTTTTTGCCCCTCCTTGAGAAAGTCGCACCCCCTTGAAGTTTTGAGTTGGACCACTTCTAGGAAGTGGGTGTTGGAGATTTTCGTGGATTTGGAATGCCCATGCCTTGAAACCTAGGTCTAGACTATCCTTTTGTCCCGATCTGCCTTGGGGATTGCATTCCTTGTTTTAAGGAATTGTGGTCCACTTTTGGTCTTCACTCAAAAACCAAGATCTAGCAAGATCCAACCATTGGATCTCATCCAAACCATTTGACTTGGCTTCTAGGTGTCCCGATCTATACTTTGACATCCTTCTTGACCCCATTAGCCCATCCAACAAGGCACTAGTCCTTCTCCAAGCAAGGCGCACTTCTTGGGATTAGTGTCAAACCCTAGATCTAGCACATGGGTAATCCTAGAACCAACCCTAACTTGTAGATCTAACCTAGATCTAGCCTATAGTACCATCTTCACACTTAGCTTCACCTTGTGGGCCCACCTAGAACCATTTCACACTTCCCAAGGCAACAAGACCCACTTGTGTAAACACATGGTACTATACTTAGCAATCATACCCCATCAAGTGGCCTAAACCATACATAGCTTGAAACACTAACTATCCATGATACCACCTTCAACCATACCTTAAACTTTAGGTCCACTTAGCCTTGCATTGGTTTCCGTAACTCACCCTTTGAAACCTTTTGCTTGGGACCAATCAACTGTGATTGGGGTATAGGGTCTCCCCCTTGGTCTAGTTATATCTTGACCTAAAGCGAAGAGTGCCTCGGTTGACGTGACTCCCGCATTACATTGGGAACCGTGGCATCTCTTAGGTCACCTCTTTAGTTGCCTAACCCCTCTACCGTCCCGGATGGGATACCTCTAGGGGCAACTACAAGTTGTGTGATAACAGTCCCTCTTCTTAAGATGGTTTTCAAACTTCCAACTAGGGCATAAGCTAGCAACCTTTAGGGTTAGGTAGCAGAGCTCTAACTAGGGCAAATAGAGAAGTCCAAAGCCCGATGTAACAACAGAGAGCCCCTTTACAAGAAGGTCTCCACAAGCAAGTAGACAAAATGCTAGCATATAAAACTCTAATTTAGTCCAAGGCACCTTAAAAGCAACGTTAGACTAGTTTTAGGGGAGAAACATACAAATATTAATCAATAAATGAGCAAGGAGATACCTTAGGTCATGCTTGGTCATGAGTTATTTCAACCATTCTTAGCATCCACTTAGCAAGAGCACAAGACAAATCCTAGAACATCATAAATTCATCCTCCAAGCAAGAAAAGATGATCCCAAGAGAAGTGCGTACTAGCTCAGTTGCTCATAAACCAAGAGAATAAAGAAAAGTTTCATAATTTGAACCCCTGTCCTTATGTTTTAGAATGAGTTGAAGTTGCTCTATTTATATGAGCAAACCCTCAACTTTAAAATAAGCTTGACCCTACAAGTTAATGACAAAATAGAATATTTTGGGGCTTATACACCCACAACATGGGGACTAAACCCCAATAAGACATAAGATAAATGCACAAGTAAGCCATGCCCCAACTAACCCCAACAGATGCTTGTCCCTCAACGTCCTCCTTTTAAGGAATGCAGGCTCTCATCATAAAGGATGAACGTCATGGGTCTAGAGACCAAGAGAAGGGGTTTTGCGCTAACAAAATAGGTCCAAGCGAGCATACGAGGTGTGTTAATTAGGGTGTGACAACCCTTTACAAAACATAATCATCTCCAGGTCATGTGTCCCAATGGGTCTACCCTTAGAAGCCCTAGACACCAACCCTTGGGCATATAACCCATCCATGAAGCAATTAGCAGTTCCACTAAGCCAACGCTCATAGAGACAAAACCAAGTGGACCTGCCATGACTTGATCTGGGGTATTTTAATTTAACCCCCAAAATCAATATAGAAGCTTCAACTTGGCCTTTACATCAAAATTTTGAAACCCCTTTCTTTGGTAGACCTGTCTAGAATGCTGCAAATACTTTGAGGCGTAACCAGGGTAATTTTTAAGTGCGATATTTCGCTAATTGGCTATTTTTCAGGCTTTTCTCAAAAAATAAATTCGCTATTTAGTCATTTTTAGTCTCTAATATCACCTATATTTACATAAAATATGTTTTTTTACCATAATATTCGCCAAAATTTACACCGCGTAACACTATGGAAGGGAAACAAATTTTATAGCAAATTTATGAAGAATTTCTGAGTTTGAGGAACCTTTGAAAGGGGGCGTGTTGGTCTATTGGGGGGAAAATCGTTGTGGTTGTCCGGTGACTGTCTTTGGCAAAGGTAGCAAGGAGAAATGAAGACATTCTCATACATTTGCACTTAAGGAAAGACGACGCACTCACCTGGAGAATTCGTGGGCATGAGAAGGGCGCATTCTTCAAGGGTCTTGGCCATTCTTTCTCTACTGTCTACAAGTTGAAGTAAGGCGCAAATCCAGATTTATTTGCTAGATGTTGGGCGCACTTCCCAAGGGTATTCATTACCCACCTTACGAGCTATCATCTCCCTTTTGTCTGGGCCATCTCACATCAGTTTTGGGGCATTAATGAAGGGACTGTTTATTGCCAAAAGGGTGCTGCAAAATCAGGCAACTTTACCAGCGTTTTGGTGCTATCTTCTGGAGGGGAAACTCCACTCTTAAAGACGGTTTTCACATACTGTCAGCTACAGGCAATTTTGTGACCCACAAGGAAGGCATTTGACTATTTAAGAGGGCTCTCATCTCCAGTTACCTACAGATTTGAAAGGTATTGTTTAATGCTGATTTTTGTATCTTATTTACTGCTGTAACAACTATTGGTACACTGCTGTAGCTTCATGTTTGTTTTTGGGCAATTGAAAGCACTCTTGCCTAGTGTTATCGGAACTGGACCGGAACTGGTAAAACCGGCTGGTTCGATCGGTTCACAGGCCCAACTGGTCCGGTTAGGTTCCTAAACTGAAAAACCCTCGGTTTTGTCCTGACCGGTTGTCAACCGGCGGTTCCACAGAACTGGACCAAAACCGCCAAACCGGCCGGTTCCACTGATTTGGTCTGGTCCAAAACTGCCGAACTGGCCGATTTTGGCCTGTTCCATGCAGAACCGGCCGGTCTGTACTCTACCGTACTGCTGCAACGAGGGACCCACGTCTTTCAAATTAAAAAAAACATAAAAATCTCAATCCTAAAGATTCTAACCTAACCCTAAGCCCCTACTATGCTTATTTTTTGGACTCTAGGGGCCATTTAGAGCTTCTTTGTTGATGTATTTTGGTTCAGAACTTCAGAGATGTATTGCACTTGGTGCTGTTTTGGTTATTTACACCCGTACTTGTTATATATATGAGAAACATTGCATATTGTGTATTAATGGTTTTGGATTCATATGTATGCACATGAATTTATATGTTTTTTTACAAAATATGAATATTTTATGTATTTTTTGGTCGACCGGTATTTTCCCTATTTTTTTTTCTGGTTCTGGTGTGGTTCACATTTTGGGCTCTGCCGGTTCGATCACCGGTCCGGTTCTGATAATATTGCTCTTGCCAACTGTTCGACAAAAGTTCCTAGCCAAATATCGTAGCTTTCTATTTGCATTTGAGACTGTAATGTGAGCTGCTACAGGCATTATTATATCATTGTGAGTGTTACAGGCTCATAAAAACTACTGTCACTTGCCTTCAAAGTTAAGTGGTCTTTTGGGAGTTAATACAAGTAGATCACAGCTGTTGCAAACTGTTGGTATATGTGTTTAGTGTGAAGTTGCTGGTCTGAGACTCTGAAATATTCAAAAGGGGTTGATTTTGATAATAATTGCAAACAAGTCTATTTTATGTGCACAACGTTTTGTCAAAAAAATGACCTGCTGAATGAGATCTGAAAAGTATTCCTTGACAATCATACAACCAAGTGAAACCACTAGTCAAACTAGGCAGAGTTCATTACACTGACCTTTCAGATGATAGACTTTGGTATGCTACATTTCTTTCTTGCCATCTAAGTTATGAAATTGGATGATGGTATCTTCATTTCTCAACGTAGTCATACATTGGGTGTTTTGGAAAGATTCAAGATGGAAGATTGCAAGTCTTGTTATACTCTGTTTTAGTCAGTAGTGAAGCTGACTAAGGAATTTGATTCTTTGAAAATTGAATGTACTATGTTTCAAATACTTGCTTGCAGTCTTATTTACTTAACTCATACTATACCTGCCATTTACTTTGTTGTTAGTTCAGTCTCGAGGTTCATGTAGGATGTGAAGGAGAGCCGCTTGTAGGCTGGAAGGATAATTGTTCAATATATTAAGAGTTCCTATTAGCTTCATATTAAGTAATACAACAAGGACTTCAGTGTGTGAAATTTAAATATCAACACATGAATTTGGAAGTGCGGCACAGCCTATATGTTTCCTTGTTTGATCTAGCATTTGGAGGATTTTAATATGGCAGTACAAGCAGGCAAATTGCAAAGTCTAACAGATACTTTTAACATGCATGTCCTTTAGACAATGTTAATGGTAGATAATTTTTATTGCTAACATTGCCTTTACTCTTTCAAACAAATAGAACCATAGGCAAATAAACTGAAAAGCTTAAGAGATACATCCAATGTACTATTTGGAAGTGGGGACGTGGTTTCACAGGGTTTGCCGGTGTTCAGTGATCGAATCCCCAGGTCAGTAACCATGTTTCCAAATTGGACAGTGGGATGCATGTGCAAGTTCTTTTTAAAGAGGTTTCTTGGAAGTTCAGCTGGGCGTGGGGACTATTCAACTTAATGATATTGCATTAAATACTGATATTCTCAACGAACATTTGGGTGTGACGTCGATCAATGTTAAAGAAGGATTTATTGGCAGCATATCAATCAAAATACCTTGGAAATTAGATCTGGCATCTTTTGAGAATGTTGAGATTATTGTGGAGGATGTTGTGCTTTCTCTTGTTTCTCAATTTCTAACTGAGGTCGAAACCTACTGAAGAATGTTCTGCTACAGAAGTGTACTCAAAGCAGGTAGAGGATGCTACTTACCTTAATGGTGTTCAGGATTTGGTTAAGAAGATGGTTGTCCAGATGCTAGGAATTTGTGGTGCAAATTTGGGGGGTGAAAGCAGCTGCCAATCTCAAAGCATTCTTGCAGTTCAACTGCTGCAACCTGAATATGTGTTTGTGCAAGGAGATGGTGACGAAATTGCGTCCAGTCTTCATCCTGATAATGCTACATTGACAAATTTATAAATTTTTAGGGGGTATCTGTTGATATCTATGATGCCATAGACAAGGATTCTCAACCAGGAAGTTTAAGGTCTTCCGTTGCATCTCTTAAGTGGTTAGATTGGTAAGATCCCAATTCCAGTCCCACTGCCAATTGTACATGGAAATGGAGGGTGGGTCATGGCCCAAGGATTTGAACCTAAAGCTCTGATACCAGATGTAGAGGGCCGAGTTGCTAATTAGGTTTAGGCACTAATATTTTAAATCTGTTTAAGAATTAAGTTCTACTATAATCAAGGCTGAATTATAAGCTAGGAAGTTTGATAAATTTAAAGATTTAAACCATAATGACAGGATATTAATTCAAGAAATTTAGCTAGATCAATCTAACAAAATTCTTCAGAATGGTTTTACAAATCAACTTCACAACCTATACAAAAGCTAGTTTAAATTTACATTCACATTAGAACAGGAATGCAATTCATTTCTTTTCCTATTCTCTGAATTTAATTGAACATAAATATTATCTATACAATTATCTGAAAACAACTATATTTCCTATTCTTTTCCTTTCCTGGTTGGTTGCAGCTGTTCCTAGTTGCCCAGTTCCTTCTGATCTTCCGCAGCAGCCTTCTCCTCAGCGGCAACAAAATTTGGGGGGACACTCTCCACCCAACCAATTCCCCAGCTAGAAGCTGAGGCCCCTGAGCCCCCAACAGATAATATCATAATACTATGCCAGTCAGTTAGACACCTCACTACTCAGCCCTCAACCCTCCATACTCCAGACTCCCCCACACTTCAGTTAGAAAAACTCTCAAAAATCAACTGAACTCAGAAATACAACCTCAACAGAACCACAGCAACAACATAGACCACCAATTCCTACCTAATCACTCACATAACAGCCTAGCAAAGCACTTTAGACCAGAAACCTCCAAGACCAACTGCATGACTCCAAACCAGTTCCCCTTTCCTCCATTTATGCAGAAAATTCAAAATTTTAATTTAATTAGAGAGAATTATGTATGAGTGCTACATGGCCTTCATGAACCCTACTTTATCTAATCAAGTTTAATTAACTTAACCTAGATTAATTTGCTAATTTACTTTATTAGTGTTAACTTTATTAATATTCTCTTTTTATTTCTCTCTTTAAATAAATTCCAATTTATTAATAATAATACTTCATTAGTAGCTAATCTGGGATTTAAGAATTCTAATCTCTAATTAATTTTTAAGGTTGTTACAACCAGGCATGGGCCAAGGACGAAGCACACCAACATTTCAACTATACAGGGTCAGTGCTTAATCAAACCATAAGGGTTCACTGTAGTTTTTTGCACCTCTATCCTACTGCTATGCTGTGTTTCTGCTGTGAAGTGTTACATTGAAATCAGGCCATCCCCTTTTACCTTACAGCTCTAAAACTACACCCCCTTTTGGTTTTAAATTTTAATTTTGTAAATAATGACAGAATGTTAAACATGCAAAAATGACTAGTACTATCCACATCCCCACCTCTTGATTTACCAGAAAGAATCTTACTATTCCACCTTTAGGTGCACAGTCCACTATTCATTTTTGCATGTTTAACATTCTGTCATTATTTACAAAATTAAAATTTAAAACTACACTATCCACATCCCCACCTCTTGATTTACCAGAAAGAATCTTACTATTCCACCTTTAGGTGCACAGTCCACAATGTGTTCATTCCACATATCGACATTAAACAATATAAAAAGTCACACAAGCCTAATTCTACAATATTTGTGGATGCAAGAAAAATTTAGGACTTTCTACAAAATATTGTTTTGTTAGACTTGGTTTGATACAAGGAACTTCTCAATCCAGTCACAACTATTGAGCTGTACTGAAGCTCACAGAGGTTTTGTGTATTCGAAAATTGACAGATTGATTTGCAATTCAGTGAGATTATTTTTATGAAGCTACCACATTGGAACTTGCCTATGACCTAGCTAAAAATGTCGTGTAACTGGTTTATTTTATTTGTAAGTTGTTCACTTTTTAGCAGTTCCTGTAGTATGTAGTTAGTCCTTCTAATGATAATGTATTGGAGTTTGTCTACGTTCATTTGTTTTGGCTACAATATCTAGGTTCGGCTAGGAAACTTCTACTTTATTCATGCAAAGAAACCCTATATGAGCAGACAGCCAAGAAGGGGCAAGAGAGAGCAAGAGAGCACAGATTCATAACTGTGCATACAGTGCACAGTATATTAGTATTACAGAAGGTGGTACCATAATTGGGGGTTCAGGATAAAGATAATTCTGAAGATAGTGTGTTAAAAATAATAGCCCATTTCCACAAATTACATAATTATGAGCTTATAACAGCTTATAATTAATGTCTATGCCACACTTTCTTCTCCCTATTTAACAAGATAAGATAAGATGGTTTTATTAATGTTCACAGATGACTAAAGAGTAGGTCAATGGGGCTATAAACATCAGTCAGTTCACATCAAAATAGGGGCACTCCTAGATTCTAGAAAAAAAGAAGATACAAATGAGAGTATATTCCAGGGAAAAGAGACATCATAAAGGGTGAACTGGAAAGGTAGACCCTAGAAAGTGAGGAAGCACTACTCAATACCAGGGACAAAACATAGTATAAGTAGATAAGATAAAATAAGATAATTTTATTAATGTCCAACGAAAGACCACAAAAAATGGTCAATGGGGCTGTTTGGTGCCAATACAAAGTGGGAGCACTCAAGTGGCTCCTACAAAAATGGAATGCATAAAAAGCTGAAGATCAAACTTCAAAGATGGAGAGCCAAGCTAGGAGAGAGATGTACAGAGACAATGATCTATGGCTTGTGAAACAAATGGTGTATGCCGGTCATGTTACATCATAACCATCTCTCCTAACATCCGAGGCCGACTAGAGGAAGTGTAGAATAGACGGTGTAATGTGTCTCCAGGGAAGAGCTAGAAGAGTAGATAGACGAGGTAATGTGTCTCCGCCTATAGTGATGTGCCTGCCTCTGTGATCTAGAAGAAACTGGATGACTATTGGTACGAGGCCAAGACCGACTATGTCACTAGGGTTGGACAAAAGATAGGAGGTCCTACGCTTCCGAATAGGTTGGAGTCAAAAGAAGTGTTGTCATATGTCTGCCTCTTGGTACCCCTCGAAGATGGGAGCATCTAAAAAAAGGAAGTAATCTGCTGGCTGGAGATTGCTCTAGCAGGTGAATGTGATTGAAGGGTGAGAGAGTGAAGTTCAAGGGCCTCCTGCAAATACAAGGCCAAACCTCTTTGGTCGGGGTACTGAAAGAAACTGGTTAGGGACTGAAGCTCCTTGAGAAGAAGCTCTCTAATAGATAGTGGAACTGTTTGCGGATCTCGTAGTATATAGGATAGTGAAAGATGAAGTGCTTCTCTATCTCAACCTCTCGAAGGTGGAAAACCTGGCAAATATTGTCTGATTGGTCAATTTGGTGATTTGTCTCAACCCCAAGACTGTGGGAACCCACTCTAAACTGAGAACCCACTCTAAACTGGCCAAAGGGATACGAAGAGCATGTGCCCAGTGGCGAAAAGTGTAATTGGGCCGAATAATGAGTCTACCCCTCAGGTCCATGAAATGCTTGGCATAAAAGACCATCTTTGGACGTAATTCACCTTTAGGGTTGATCCATGTGACTTGCACATATTGTTTATAGATATTATCCCGAGTGATTTTGTTCAACTCCTGCCTGGAAGGAAAAATATGGCCAGGCGCATCCAGAGAATACTGAAATGGAGGAAGCTAGTCTATCGTAATACCAACCAACTCCAATAGAGCCAAAACTCCTGCATCGACTTGAAGGGCTAGCAAAGGAAATGGACTCCGATGACTGGCAGGTCAAATATGGGTAGCGGTCTCGCCCCTGCTCTGAGACTGCTAAGCTTTGAATGCGGTGTAGGAAAGAGACCAAGCAGAACACCATCTCAAGCCTAAAGGGCCTGGCACCAAACTCCACAAGCATGATGGACTGAGGTATTGTCTCTTTGCATATGATGATGCGATGAAGGAGAAGGATTTGTACTCGCCCTGTAGAGGCCCAATTAGAGTCAAGTAGACAAGGTCCCCAAACCACTGAGCCGCAAAGAACTGTGGGTTGGATGAGAATGTCCATGAGAGACATCTTGAACGAGATGTCCTGAAATGATGTCTGAAACACTGTCTCTCAAGAAGTGCTAAAGACCCATATCCCTTGTTGACACGGTATTGAAGGGCATGCTGCAAATTGAAACGAGGCCTAGTGAACTATACCCCCAGATAAGTGTAGAAGTGAGTGATCTCTATCTCCTCCCCTCTAAAAGGAAAGTGAAGATTCGAGAGAAGCTTCTTCAACTCGTTAAGGATCACGACCTTTGTTTCACCCAGGTTGATCATTAACTGGCGAAGATTAGAAAAGAGGGACAAGACATCTAGTTGTCTAGAAGAGTAGATGTCCTTGTCCTCCTTAATCATTGTGAAGGATTCGATGCAAAACCCAATGATGTCATCTCTAGAGCGGTTAAGTAAGGGATGAGGGGGCTTGTTTGGGTGAACCTAGGAAGAGCCCAAAAGTGGTTCTTCAAAACTCTATTAGCATTCAAGGCCAAAGAGAACAATTTGGTGATGGGCGTTTGACAACTCATTTTGGGTTGGAATGCATTGCCATGAGAGGAGTAAGTATGATCCCGTGGTCTCGTGGAGATAAGGCATCTACATAGTGAGTGGGGGGACATTTCTTGTCTCACAAATTTGATGTCACTCATGTTCATGACAAAGGGCTCATCATGATGCTTAGTGCCACCCCAACTGGAAGAAAGAGGTACTAATCCTAGTGGTGTAGGCTTTGGAACATCCTGCCAAAGTTGTTAGAGTCAAACTCAATGAAGACTCCATTGGCTTGGGCTTCGCAAGACTCGATGACCTGGTAAAACTCTGTCCAAGATTCTGTGAAACATGACAAATGAAAAAAACTCAAAATATAGTATATTTTGTGCAAAATAATTATATTATTGGCATTTCCAATCCATATAAGCTATAAAACAACAATCTATGCACAAATTCATTAGATCATGTCATAAAATATGATAACACAAAATTTGGCACTCGAACTTTGTTTGCAAAACAGTAAACTAAAAGTTGAAATAGGAATAAAATAGGTTGCAATCTATGATTCCATGATCTAATTGACAAATAGTACCAAGTTCAACCATTATTATGAAATAGTGAAATCAAATAGGTTGCAATCTATGACAAATAGTACCAAGTTCAACCATTATTATGAAATAGTGAAATCAAATAGGTTGCAATCTATGATTCCATGATGTAATTGACAAATAGTACCAAGTTCAACCATTATTATGAAATAGTGAATTACATAACTCATAACATAATTAGAAACTCAAAATAAACCATGTCTCCGAGTCCAATCTCGAGTTTCATGCATGACTACGAGGACACCTAAAATAATCTCAAGTTTTATGCATGAATATGAGGACACCTAAAATAATCTCAAGTTTCATGCATGAATATGAGGACACCTAAAATAAGCCCTCGAAGAGCTAGTGCCAACATCGGTAGATTGAAACTGCAACAAATAGGAAAATGAGATGATGAGCTGTGAGTGTGAAGTGAGATGGGGTTTCTATTTAACATTGAATTTAGGGTTTTAGCTTCCATTCCTACCTTTTTCCCCTTTGAAACTTATTGTAACCCTCAACAATCTACGCCAGGGTCCACTTTTTAGTTGTTGGGCGGATTTTTGAGTTTAAGGGTGAGTCTTGGCGAGTCTGGTCGTATCTTTATAGGTTTTGGTGGACTTCACACCATGTAACCCTCACTTGCTCTTCGAGCACCTGGTAAGGATCGAGCTTGGCAGAATTAAATTCCACAAAACCCTAAATCTTCCCTCCTGCTGCTGCCAAGTATATAACCTTGAAATTGGCTTTGATACCAAAATTATCCATATTTTTCTCCGGATTTAACCCAGACGCTGGAGTGGGGTCACTCAGTTTACCAATCTGAGTTTTGGCATTTTACTGTGTGTTTTCGTTAACTTAAACTACTGCTGCAATATTTTCCTGCTATTAAAATCTGCTACAGCTATAACTAATGTGCAAGCAAAGACTGTAAAAGAAACTTTGCATGTGAAGAATTTCATGACAGAAAGGAACGTAGCGGCGTATAAAAATAAATCCTCGTTAAATGCACACAGATTTTGAACTGGATAAAACCCTTTCCGGGTAGAAAAATACTCTAAAATTATATGAATGTGTTGCAGGAATTTACAAGGTGCACTATTAGGTTTAATGGCTATCTGAGAGATCCCTCGTTCATTTGTCTCTCACCTTTGTCTCAAGCTTTATCGCTCAATGAGAGATATCCTTCTTGCTGCTGGACAACCCATATATTAAGCTGCGTTGTAACTGGTTACAGTTACATTCTAGCTCATTTTTTCAGTGGAATGCCACACGGGTTGCCATGTGGCCCCACTTGCTTTTGCATACATATTTTGCAATATCTCATATCCAATTAAGGATCACGAATTTAGTAACGGACATTGAAAATTGAATGGCTTTAATTTTTTTTTGATGAATTTGAGAAATATAACATTTCAGTTGTCTGTGTATTTGGATACAGAACGGTAATGATTATCGCTCGAAATATTTGATGCTACTCCCAAGCGATTCAATTAAATTTGATTTCGAAATCTCTGTAAACTTTTACACAAAAACAATTATCAATGGAACTAACTCTTTAAGCTTAAAATTTTTTTTTATGTATATATGGACATCACGTATTTATTTATGTTTTATTCTTTTACTATATATCTAATTCACCCACCCATACGGGGCGAGCCATATATTTGGAAGCCCGTACCCATACCAGAGACTCCATGCAACCTTATATCCCAATAGTGTATAAGGAATTTCATTTTTGAATTGCAATTCACTAAATTAATTTCATAATATCTGTTTTGATTGGCTTATTTAAGCACAGTTCTGTCTGCAATATCGATCCGTAGAGCGATCCTTGTTAAAAATTTATAAATGCTTTGTCTGATAGAGGGTTTGTTAAATTTATTCCTTGCATTTTGGGAGCATTCAGTGCAGTTCGTGTTACTTTACATGTTTGATGTGTATAGGGTTGTCTTTTGAAATTGTGAATCAGGGTTTGCATTATGAAGATTACGCTACCATTTTTAGTTTCCTTTAAAATCTGTTCTCCGGAGTCTGAAATAGCTTCTACAGCTATAGAATCTCTTTCCGTTAAGGCCTCCATATAATTGAGAGGAAAATCCTGAAAGAAATAAAAGAATAACAGGGATCATTTAAAGTCTCTTTATCAGCCTACTGTTGCTTAAACTTTAAAGGGATAGGAAACATGTTGCACCGGGAATTCATATTCAGTCAATGTCAGAAAAATGGTTCCAACTTTCAAATTTTCACTTGATACACTTACATATCACGGCCCTTGGGTAGATTTTAAGAATTCATATCTTTTTATTGGGCAGCTGCTCTGGCAAGGATTATGTTTCCCTTGGAAGCAAAACTAGTCCAGGGATTTGCACAAGTGGATTCAACTTCAGAGTCCGCTATTATTGGAAATTATAATCCTGCTTCAGGGAACCGAAGGACCAATGTAGATCTTAATGAGACACCTATTACGACAAAAAAGGAGCTCCTTTCTAGGTTTGAGGCCCTCTCAAAAGCTGGTACGTCGACTCTCAAATTTCAAATCTCTTTTTGCTGTATTTATTTTTCATCATGAAATGGTAAATTCACTTATGCATCCGGTCTTATTGCAGTTGAATTGGGCAAGCGTTTCTTTCCTCGTTGTTCAAACGTTCTGAATAAGATTATGGATGATGATATGTCAGAATTTACTTGCTTTGAAAAGGGCACTGCAGAGGAACGGAGAATAAAAAGACAACGGTATGATGAGCTCAAGGCTATGTCATCAGAAGCATTCAGCAAAGATAAAGAAGAATTTGAAAAATCAGTCATGTCACCTTCATCAGCATCGTCATCTCTATGGGATTGTCAAAGGCATATAAATCTAAAAGGGAGGTGGAGCTACAGGTCTGTGATCTAGGCAATGAAAATTGCTGAAATGACAGTATGAACTCTGTATATGATGTTTATAAGTAAGTGTGAGCATGCATCAAACAGGAAGTTGGGCACATTTATTCCGCTTCAGTAAATTGGGTGGGATAGAGCTGTTGAAATATTGTCCACCCCACGGATTTTTGACACTATTTTGGGGTAGCAGTAGTGTGTTTTCCCCTCCGTTTTTTTGAGTAAGGGTAAACACATTGTTTGATTGATGGGGATCTATGAACCCCATCCCTGCATTATCATGTCCCACTTCAATGTGGGTAGTCGTCAAACTTAGCCTATAAACACATTATTATAGGGTTCTATTCTCTCCGGAGGTTGAAACTAGGTCATTTGCATGACCACATCCAATTTCAACCACTAGACCACAGCCTGATGGACATGTTTCGCTCTTCAACAATCCTTGAACGAGAAGATTTTTATGCCATTCACTGTTAGCAGCATTTCAATGTTGCAAATTGCTGTAGTGTTCAGCGAGTTGTGATGGTCTGAGTTTCTGTGCAGAAATGATAAATGGTAAAAGAGTTCTTAGCTGCCAAGGGAACTGCTCAGCACATGAAAGCTAAATTGCATTTGTTTTCTCCTCTGTAGCTTGGAGAATGAAGATAAGCAGGAGGGCTGATCAGCTGAACAGAATTGCGTAAGCAATTGAAACCTCATATTCTTGTGCCGAGTATAGTCTGTTATTTTCACATGAGAGCTATAATATATGTATGTAGGTCATGGTCCCTGCAGAGTAAACTCGTGACTGGTTCCTGGAAAATGGCATGTGCTAACTGGTAGAACAAATCTACTTCCTCAGTAGCTCTGAGATTGCAAATATGCACATCATATATTTATTGTTTCTTGATTATACATCTTGTAGAGTACTGGGAGAGGTCTGAGGTGCCCTGATAAGTGAATTGTATTTTGGTTAAGTTTTTTGGTTGAAACTTGGGACATTTTTGGAGTTGCAGGAGTTTATTGCTTGTCAATCATGTCCTACGGTCTACCCACTCTAAGGTTGTACTTTATAGTAAAGGAAGGTCCATCTTACGTTCTCGAGGGTGGGTTCAGATTTATGTATTATGGGTCAGTCCAACAATCTTTTTGTTTGAAGAGTCATAACTGCAATATCTTGAATGTGCATGCTTTTTTTGTGTGAGATGTATGGTTTGCTGAGCTTTAAGCAGTAAAAATGGATTGTTTCTATGACCAGTTTTGACCAGCCGTGAGTTTCTGATGTAAAGATCGGGTTTGAGTCTTGAGTCTCTAAACTTTAAAGTACCTTAAATTAAAGAAGAAAAATTACAGATGAGTAAAATGCCAATTGCTAGAATAATTCAAGACAAACATACATTTGAAATAACTTACATACCGAGCCCAAAACATCAAGCTTGAATGATTGTACAACATATTCACAAAGATCTCATCTTTACATCTCATAGTCATCTCCAGTAGCCAATGAATGACTTCAATGCAAAGTTGATTGTGATAAGAACTAGCACGCTATGCCTTGTATAAATGTCTATGTTGAAGTTCTAGACTTCTTATATAAGGATAATGGATCACAGAGAGAGGGGTAGTTTAGTTGTTTCATTTCTCACTCATCTTGGTGCTTGTTATTCTAAGTGGTTTTTCCAAGGTAAAGTTCTTGTTATTTGTCCTAGGGATGTTAAGTCATGGGGGTTTATCAGTTAATAATATTAAGGGGGGAGCGATTGGAGTGGTGATCACAGGAGTTGAAGCCTAAGTTTAGAGTGTCATGCTAACTCAACAAACCTAGGAAGAGGATTTTCCCAGTCTAGAACAGAGACTGCCAAATTATCTTGGAACACTAGAAATGAAATCCAAGTGAAGCCTGAAGCTAACTCGGCAAATGAAGGAAGAAAATATCCAATTCTTGAATCCAGATTTTGATTCCATTTTAGAACATGGCAAGAGATGCACGTACAACAGCTAGAGCTCACTCAGAAAATCAAGGAATAGCATATTTCCATCCTGAAAGCTAAATAGGGATGTCATTTGAACATGGCGTAACCAACCACAATTGGCTTAATAAACCAAGGAGAGTCTTCCTCTGAGACTAGCATATTTCCATCCTGAAAGCTAAACAGGGATGTCATTTGAACATGGCTTAACCAACCACAATTGGCTTAATAAACCAAGGAGAGTCTTCCTCTGAGACTAGCATATTTCCATCCTGAAAGCTAAACAGGGATGTCATTTGAACATGGCTTAACCAACCACAATTGGCTTAATAAACCAAGGAGAGTCTTCCTCTGAGACCTAGATGGCCATGCATCATTGGAACTCAAGAAGTTGAAGCCAAAGACAACTTAGAAGACCAAGAGGGACGATATTTCCATGTCAAAATCCAAGTTGCCAAGTCATTCCAGAACATCATAGTTGAAGTGCAAGCACAAGACCCAATCTTACGCCAATAAACTGAGGACTATTTCATTATGGAGCTTGGATTGCTAAATAATCCAGCACATTATAAGTGGAAATACAAGTACATATACAGAGCTAATTCAACAAACTGGGAAAGTGGTCACTCTCTCCCGAGGTCTGGAACTCCCATGGCATTTTAGAAAATCACACATTGAATCCAAAGTATGGATTCCAGAGTTGGTTTGACAAATGGAGGAGAGGGTTTTTTCCACTGTAGAGTCTAGATTTCCATGACTGTAGACACCATTTGTTGAATCCTTAGTACAAAACCTAAAGCCGACTAAACAAACCAAAGAAGAGGATATTCTCATTGTGGAATTAGTGTTGCATGGCGTTATAGAACATTAAAAGATGAAATACGAGTATGGAACCTGATGTTGACTCCACAAACTAAGAAAGAGGTTACTATCATCCCAGAAATTGGGCAACCATTTCATACAAAACATGGCTTAACAAACTGGGTAATTTGACTAACTCAAGCATCCTATTCCAAAAAACAAACTTTTGCATATTTCTACAATTTGGAAAGCTAAATCCCAAAACCATAGCCTGAAACTAACTTAACAAACTGTGGAATTTCCACAATGAAACTTAGATTGCCGCATCATTTAAAAGTAAAACATTAGAAATGCGCAGAGATAAGTTCAAAAGATGATGCAATAAATTTATGAAGATCCCATTTCAGAACTTTGCTTTATCATGCTATCCTAGAATATCAAAAACTGAAGCACAAGAGTTGGAGTTGAAACAACAAAACTGTAGCAGAGGTTATCCTCACTCTGTAACCTATACTTCTATCTCATTCCAATCCTGGCATAGATTCCAAAGTTGACTCATCAAGCTAAGGAAGCAGATGTTTCCATTCTAGAACCTAGACTTCCATGTAAGTAAGGAGGCATTGAATGAACTGGAGTTGAGGAATGGTAGTCAAAGGTCTCTCCAGCAACAAGACATAAATAAAGGAAATGAAGCTAGGGTGTGAGGATGTGTGACCAAGAAAGTATATGTTACCAAAAACTTGATCAGGGGGCCTGTTTCTATTTCCTATTACCCTCATGACACAACATTAGCACATTGCTAATCAATTTTATATGCATAATATTCATTGGATAGGGAGGAGGAGATGGTGGTTTCATGTTCCTTATCCCTCCAAACCCCCTAGCCTTGTTTCGTGCTCACTCAATTCTTGTTCCATGTTTGTGGTAACCTGGATGGTATTGGTGTATGGCATCATGTTAATTAGGAAGTGGAGAAACTTATCGAAATTGTGTCCACTTGGTGCAACAAATTCTAAAACCCCCTCCCTCTTATATGTGGCTTTTGTGTGTCTGTGAATGATAACAATTGGATATGGCTATCTTGTGGCATCTTGGAATAGCTTCCATGACTATAAATTTTCCTTCCTTTCCCTTCTAAAGCAAGAGAGAGTTAAGGACACATCAATTTAATAGTAATGGTAGGGGGTGCAATCCTAATAGGGATATTCTAGTTGGTTTTGAATTGTAGATAAGTGGTCATATTAGGAGATCGGTTTCTTGTTAAAGGTCTAGTTGCTGCTTGGACACGCACATGGGGGTTAATGTAGTAGAAATCTTCAAGCTGCTCGGTGCATCCTTGGGGGCAAGTCTCGAGTCAAGTGTTGTCACCTGATACTTGACTCCTCCGTTTAGGCCAACTCCTAGTGAAGCCAAGGGGGGTGGTCCCTAAGAAAAGAAAACTGTGGCCTTTAAGCTAAGTTATGAGAATGAAATTAATTCTAGGAGTTTGAAGTGATTACTGAAACCAAAAAGCAACAATACATGAATTATACCAGCAGTAGAGAATAGGATTAACCACGGCACATAGTTGTTTAAGCAAATGATAGTAAATTGATAGACCAGTGCCAAAATAGTGTAGATGGAGTTTGTTGAAAGGAAATGTTGTCCGAGTGCTTCTTGGTCCGTTTTAATTATTATGGATGTGTTGATTGCGGGAAGGGGGTTTCCGATATATCGTGAGGTACGAGGAACCAAGTATGGATTTGCCAAATGTGGTTTCACACGAGAAGAAGGGCAAGGTCAGAGTCGTGGGGGTTTGTCCAACACTAACACCAAACAAGGGTGTAGTTTGACAAATTTCTACGGTCACTACCTAGTTGTTCTCCTTTCTCTATAAAATTTGTCCACAAAAGGCAAGGCGAGATGTCGAATTTCTGTCCTTTAAGGGAGATTCGTTTTAATTAAGTGTGAGTTGTTTAATTCAATGTGAAAGTTTATTGAGTGCAACAAATCTTGTTTCTGGTTGTTCCAAAGCTCAGGAAAGCTTGCGATGGACAAGAGCATACGCGAAGATTGTGCAAAATATTTATTCCAATTAACTGCAAAAGTAGAAAAGAACATGTAAAACAATGAAATGTTATGCTAACTACTAATGGCCAAGAACCTCTTTTCCCTTACTCGAGCAAGCTCTTTCGGTACTTTGGGAATGCAAGGCCGGGTTTGTTACTCTTTATTGTGAAATAAAACAGCGTGAAAGAAAAGCTAACTAAGAAAGAAACTGAAACTAATCTAAGGTTAGCAAATCCAAGCAAAAAATGAAAGCAGAAAAGAAAAACAATCGCGCTACATAAATGACGTGAATCCCCTAGGGGGGATGGGGTGTGGGCGCTAGGTAGCCCACTTGATTTTATTATTTAATTTTACAAGATTAAAGGGTGGATGCCTTTGGTCTTTATAGATATGGAACCAAAGGCTTCACAAGTTTCGGAAATGAAGCAAGATTGAGGTATATTGCTCTGGGAGGCCTTGGATGGCCTAGATCTTCGATTTTTCGGTAGTGCTTTCCCTTGTCCTGGCGAGAAAAATGTAAAACCAACCACCTTTTTATGCACCAAATGTGCCAAATAAAGCACTAAAAGCATAAAGATGTTAAGTACTGAAAGATCGGAAATATGCACAAATACTTGACAAAACTAGATCTACTTAAAAAAATATTACTTTATGCTTCTAGATCTAGATATATGCTTGAACAAATCAACCCTCTAGATATTCTTTAAAATACAAAGTAATTTACTTAAGCATGTGAGTAACCGTAACCAAAAGAAGAAAATGATTTTAAAGATGAAGGAAAGAGAGAAGAAATGAGCTTTGAAGTCTGGGAACTTTTGGGTTGTGGAGTCCGTTGGTGGAAAGCTGAGGGACTATGCTCCTCGGAAGTGCTTGAAAGGTGGAAGAGGTTTACTCGATCAACCACTCCTTCAAGCTAGATACTTGCATCAACTTAGAAATCCTTGCACAAGAGAAGGTTAAAAGCAGGGGTGTTGCCGAAAGCAGAAACTTGGAAAAACATGCAATTTATACAAAAAATACATGTAAAATAAGAGATCTACAACCATCAAATAATAAGAGCATGAATCAAGCTAGAACAATCTCTTATCCTACGGAGAGATACCTCCCCTTGCAAGCCCACAACTAACCAAAAGAAATACATAAAGAAAATAAACTAATACTGGTTACCTCATAAACTATGCAATAATCATCCACACACTTGAGCCATACACCACTGGTTTGCCTCCAAAGCCTTCTTATTCCAAATGATATTACAAAACACAAGTACAAAGCTTAGGTAGCTTTTCGGTCCTCTAAACATGAGGAAAAAGAGTGCCATGTTCTTGCTTAAATAGCCACACAAGGAGGGGGGGGCACATTCACCACTGGAAGAGATGGGTGAGTTTAAAGAGTAAAATGAGGGATTAGATGGAGTTTAATTCTAGAGATGGGCACCACCTCTCGAGAGGTAGGCACCACCTCTCATTGGGATAATCTCCCATCAACCAGATGCTGCCAAATAAGCTAATGCACCCCCCTCAATGGAGAAAAACGCCCTCATAATTTGGAAAACTCAAGTCAGCTTGATTCGATGCCGATTTGATCTCCAGTTGACCGATATTTGATTGTCAGTTAACTTTGCCAACTTAGAAACATGCCCCAGACAAGTTTCCACTGATTTAAGAATTGGATTTTCTCTCATATTTTCTATTTTTTAATATTTTATTCTTTTTTTTAACTTTTTTGAGAGAATTTTAATTTAAGTGATAAATAATCACTCAAATTAATCCCTAAGTGGGTTAAGGGGTATAGTGGGTGCTTCGGGTTAGAAAACAAGCACCCCTATGGAGAAATCTTCCTCCTAACCACTTTTTAATGCATTTTTTTATTTTTATATAAAAAACATTAAAAAATTGATCCATTTTACGGGATTTTTTTTTTGCAGAAAAATTAAAAAACCTATGGGTGACCTAGTACATGTTCATATGACGCAATATTGATGAATAACATGGTAATATACATAGACACTTAGACTTTAATAAACTCCTAAGGGTTTAACCACCAAGGTGGATACTCCAGCTTTGGAGGTGTGAGGGAAAAACTTGAAAATTATACGTCGTTGAAAAGCAAAATATAATTAACCGAGAAAAAACACTCTGGAGTAATGCATTGATGACTAAGTCCTAGGAAAGTCAAGTCTATTACAAAAAGCCATCATGCTATGTCAACTTATTACAATTATCCGCGGGGCATGGACATGCAAAAAATTAAAAAGGGGCCAAGTTGGCCTGTAAGGACTTCTGGCCTTCTAAATATGCACAAGTACATTTGTTCAATCTTTGCCGGCTCACTTGGGGGGGGGGGGGGGCATTCACCAGTAAAAGAGATGGGTGAGTATAAAGAGTAAAACAAGGGATTAGATAGAGTTTAATTCTAGAGATGGGCACCACCTCTCATTGGGATCATCTCCCATCAGCCAGATGTTGCCAAATAAGCTAATGCACCCCCCTCAATGGAGAAACACGCCCTCATAATCTGGCAAACTCAAGTCAGCTTGATTCAATGCCGATTTGATGAGATTTGATCTTAAGTTGACCGATATTTGATTTCCAGTTAACTCTGCCAACTCAGAAACATGCCCAAGACAAGTTTCCACTGATTTAGGAATTTGATTTTCTCTCATATTTTCTATTTTTTAATATTTTATTCACTTTTTTGAGAGAATTTTAATTTAAGTGATAAACAATCACTCAAATTAATTCCTAAGTGGGTTAAGGGGTATAGTGGGTGCTCTGCGTTAGAAAACAAGCACCCCCATGGAAAAATATTCTTCCTAACCACTTTTTTATGCATTTTTATTTTTTATTTTTACATAAAAAAACATTAAAAAATTGACCCATTTTATGGGAAAATTTTTTATTTGCAGAAAACTTAAATTTTTTATTTTTACATAAAAAACATTAAAAAATTGACTCATTTTATGGGAAAATTTTTTATTTGCAGAAAACTTAAAAAAACTATGTTTGACCTACTACATGTTCATGTGACTCAATATTGATGACTAGCATGGTAATATACATAGACACTTAGACCTTAATAACCTCCTAAGGTTTAACCACCAAGGCAAATACTCCAGCTTTGGAGGTGTGAGTGAAAAACTTGAAATTATACGTTGTTGAAAAACAACATATAATTAACCGGGAAAAAACACTCTGGAGTAATGCATTGATGACTAAGTCCTAGGAAAGCCAAGTCTATTACAAAAAGCCATCATGCTACGTCAACTTATTACAATTCCTCGCGGGGCATGAACATTCAAAAAAATTAAAAGGGGCCAAGTTGGCTTGCAAGGACTTCTGATCTTCTAAATATGAACAAGTACACTTGTTCAATCTTTGTCGGCTCACTTGAAATCCAACTAAGTGCAACTTAGGTGGTAATAGGTCCCACTAAGATATGGTGTAATCTCATTTGAAATCATCTAATTTTTGCCGTAGCCTTTTCATAACATCTAATTTAGTTTGAACTTCCATTTATGAACAAAACAACATTACATGATGAAAGACCAAAATAAAATTTCAAGCTTTCTAATATAGACTCTTGTACTTAGTCTCCATGAATCTTTATTATACTTTAACTTTATAATTAATGTTGGTAATATTGCTTTGGCCTACAATGGTATATCGCTTTACTAACTGAATAACCATTTATTGAAAAGCATAAATAAATGTAAGATATGTTTTGGATCTTCAATAAAAATACATCCCAACTTCGAGAACATGAAGTCATATTACTATTATATATAAATTTTCCTTGCATTAAAGATCCAAAAGGAATATTTTTGAAGACGATAAGTTCCCCCGAACAATGAATTAGCTCTTTAAGGGCTGGGATTTTCACCAAGAGTAAGGGATCTTATTTCGTTGTTACTAAAATTGTTTAAATCTATTTTTTTTCTTTAAACTAAAATTCACTACATGAATTTCCAAGTGGCATCAAAACTACATGGCGGGAGTCCATGATTTCTTGGTAGATTGTGCTCTTAGGTCTCAAATTGATATTATGGGGTTAGACTTAGTTGTTTAATACCTAAGCTCAACCAATGAAGGCACCAATTTAATAGCATATCCAAATAGAATGATTATGATTCAAAATGATCACAATTGCCTTCCCTTTCATGGATCCTCTGTTTGTATGATGTAATTATCTTGAACTCCATTGTATTTATATGTTCTTTGAGGAAATGCTTGATTCATTTTCAACGATATTTGTTTCCTAAGCATGAGCAGTCCTTATCTTTCCTTCTGAACAAGGATGAACTATTGAAGGATTTAAAAGACATGGAAAACAATACCAAAATTTGGGTGGTTTCTCGTGCTCTTAGGTCTCAAATTGATATTCTGGGGTTAGACTTAGTTGATTAATACCTAAGCTCAACCAATGAAGGCACCAATTTAATACCATATCCAAATAGAATGATTATGATTCAAAATGATCACAACTGCCTTCCCTTTCATGGTTCCTCTGTTTGTATGATGTAACTATCTTGAACTCCATTGTATTTATATGTTCTTTGAGGAAATGCTTGATTCATTTTCAACGATATTTGTTTCCTAGGCATGAGCAGTCTTGATATTTCCCTCTGAACAAGGATGAACTACTGAAGGATTTAAAAAACATGGCAAACAATACCAAAATTTGGGTGGTTTCTTGTGCAATTTTTTTTGTCATTATTTCATTGGTTGAATCGCCAAGTGATGTCAACTTCATGGTCGAATGTTAGTATTTCTTTGCTCAATTGTGCTTTTAGGTTCCAAAGATGATCTTTTAAAATTAAAGTTAGTTGATCCATACTTAAGCTCAATTAATTGTCACCAATTGAATCACATGATCCAAATTGAATAACTAAGATCCAAAATTATCACATTTATCTAACAAATTCCTAGGTATGACCAGTCTTTGTTGTCATTCCCTTTTAACATGGTTGAATTTTTGAAGGTTTTAAAAGACATGACAAAGTAAAAATGTCCAAGTTTGGAAGGTTTGTCAAGCAAATTTTATTTGTCATTATGGAAAGCAAGAATGGATGATCTATTGATGATGTGTCAAGAGTCCTTGAGTGTGGTGTATGCAGGGGAGCAAATTAATGCCCTTGAGTGTGGTGTATGCAGGGGTACAAATTAATGCAACACTTCTAAGTTAATGGGGGTTGGTGACCTATAACCTTGTTAAATGTCTGCTGCAAGGTTTTAGCCAAAGTTCTTGCTAATTGGATAAAGACCATAATTACAAGAACAATTTAATGTAAATAAACAAGTTTCATAAAGGGTCATGTCATCTTCCGTATCCTTATCACAACTTATAAAAATTTAGAATGGGAAAGAGAAATTGAGCTTGTTTTCCTCAAGATTGACTTCAACAAAGAACTATTCAGGATTTCATCTTTGAGATGCTTAAGTTGCTAGGCTTTGGTATCTTTTTTTTGAATGTAGTAAAACCTCTTTTTGAATGCCACTATTGAAGTGTACGATTGGTACACTTCCAGAGGTAATCTCTCTTCAAAGCTACATTTGTTGAGGTTTCCCTCTAGCCCCTTATTCACATTTGATAGCAATAGATGTGTTAGATTATCTACTTGTAATTGCACATATACATGGATATATCCAAGGCATTCGTCTTTTGGATGGTAGGAAATTACTTCATGTGCATTTCACAAATGACTTCTCCCCAAAACTCATCCAAGAAGCAGTTGAAGGAATGTTGAGTTCCTTGGACACCTTTGCTAGAGTCATCAAGCCATGGTAAGTGAAGAAAAGACAAAAGCCCTTCTAAATGGACAATAAGATCCTCTTTTGTGGCTCGATAAAAATGGAAATCTTATACTAGGATAGATGATAAATATCGAAATCCCCTTCAACAATGATGTGTCGATGGAAACTTATGTATGACTAGGTTTTAACTAATTGAAGGAAAGTTTAAGAAATTGTTCTCCCATAATATCCCTCTATTAGGGAAATTCAATATAGTTGATTTTTTACTTTTTTAGTAGTAGGGTATATGCACTATTCCTATTGTTTTTCCAATTGCTTTAAGTTATAGGTGATTGGAGTAGATTATTTGAAACTTCATGTGAGGAAAGAAAGGAGAGAAAATAGGTTTTTTTACCTTTTTAGTAGTAGGGTACATGCACTATTCCCCTTGCTTTTCCAATTGCTTTATAGGCGATTGGAGTAGATTATTTGAAACTTCATGTGAGGAAACCAAGGAGAGAAAATAGGTCTCCCCTTAGTTCCTCAAGACATTTAACCTCGTCACATATCGAAGTGGGCTTGAGACATTACAATGCATGTTGCAATACTTGTAAAATAGGTTGTAAAAGCCATGCGTGATAGTGCACCATGGTAGGGTCTTGGATGACATTGTATGAAATTGCTAAACATATTGCAAGCATAAATAGTGAATTTGGTGCATGGGACATTATTGATAGAGTGAAGGCTTTCAAGATTTCAGGATTGAGGTGCTAAAACAGATGGTAATCTTAGTGGTGAATCTCAAAGAAGCTTCAGAAGGATTTCGATGGGATTCATAGTGCTTGGGGTTTAGCCTCAATGTCTATCTTCAAGGTTCCTAGATACTTGGAAGATAAAATTATTCTCATTCTTTTTAGGAGAGAGTTCCATTGTGCACACAAGCTTAATGCAATGGACAAACAAGCTTTAATGACATTGCTTGAAATAATTTTTGAGACCTATTTTTGCAAAATTAAATTGGCTGTGCAAAAACCCATCTAAAAGGACTAGAAGTGTTCATACGGGAAACCCTATTTTGACTACAATGGAAGAGCTTTAAAATAAGATTCACTTAAACTTTTCTATAGTAGATAAACTCAATAGATGGGTAGTTAATGATCATGAGTCTAGATGGGTAGGATATTTCAAGGCCTTTGGAAAGCACATGCTCATTCAAAACTAGTGTTTTGTTTTGTAATGTTTGGTCCTAAATAATAACTTGAAAGTTAAGGGTTGGATTTGGTGTATAGGATCTATAGATAGTTGTTATGTGAAGGTAGAAAAAATTAAGCATCTATTGTGGCATTGTGAGGTAACTTAAGTTTTTGGTATCACATTTTGGATGAATATCACATTTTGTTCATTGGCCCTCTTTGGAGGGGGGGTATATTTGGGGATAAGTGGATGATTAGGTAGAAGGGGGAACCATATGGAATACTAAAAGATTAACACTCTCATTTTTATGTTGTAGATGTCATCGAGCCACCTTCAATGGGGAAAATACACCTCTTCACTTAGGGAAAGTTGCTATGTTTTAAAGTGATTTGGGAATACTAAATGTAACTGGGATATTAGAAAATGCATTATTTATCTTGAAGTTAGAGCCAAAGTAGACATTATTTCCCTTATTGCTTATATAAGTAAGGGAATCCCTACTTTGAGAAGAAATGTATGACTAAATATATATTTTCTTTTGTGCATTGATGTAACACACACACACACACGCGCGCGCGATGGATCCAAGCTAGGCACTCAACCCACATTGGGGGAACCACCTATCGGTTGCCGAGAAGCACAAACTTGACCCTGATGAACCCAAGCAGAATCGAACCTACAACCTCGTGATAGAGGGTCGGATTTGGCTGGGGGGACTCGACCAGTTGGGCTCCTCATCAGGGCTTTTTTGTATTGATGTAATATAAGATACATTTGTTTGAAAAAAGATCCTAATTGATGTACTACTTTTGTTCAAGAATCTATGTTAAGGTTAATACATAAAAAGGGTTCCCTGAAGCACGTAACTTGAATATTTTGGAGTTTTAATATACCTAAATGCTTGATGATGAATAGATTCCATTTAAGTGTATTTTGTGTCATGACTATGATTACTTTGTAAAACATTTTAAAAGAGTTGTAAACATGTGCTTAGATAAAATAATAAAGAATAAGGACAATAAATAAAATTTTTAATGGTTTTGGAGATCATAGAAGTTGAGAAGAGAATGGGAAAAGAAGGAAGATCAAGTCGCTCTAGAAGAAAATCCATTCAACTTTTTAGTAAAACAAAATAGAGGTTCGTAGTGATGGAAAATCAATAGAACTTTAGTATATTGAAGAAAGTAAATACCGCAAAGATCATAAAGAGGGTGTTTTCGGAAATGATGAAGAGAAAGCACAACTCCAATATAATTCAACACCAATCATTTCCAAGATATGTAACATAACTTCAAAGACTCTAGGAAATCATTACAATCATCTCTACCAAGGCCTAGGACTTCAATACAAAGGACCCCTCTTGTAAGATTTGATTGCATAATAAAACCCAAAGAGGTAGAGCACAATCAAGGTGGAAACATGATAAAAATATCAGAAGGAAGAGGAAGAAAGTCCAAGGTAGGAAAAAAAGAGAGAGTTCAATATAGTTGTCTCAACTAGATGGAGAAAACATGTGATCACAAAATAGTGTTTTGTTTTGGAATGGTTGGTCCTAAATAATAACTTGAAAGTTAAGGGTAGGCTTTATAGATCGATGTCGTGTGAAGGTCGAAACAATCCAGAATCTAGTTGATAAAAATCTCAAAAGGAAGAGGAAGAAAGTCCAAGGTAGGGAAACAAGAGAGTTCAATATAGTTGTCTCAACTAGATGGAGAAAACTTGTGATCACAAAATATTGTTTTGTTTTGGAATGGTTGGTCCTGAATAATAACTTGAAAGTTAAGGGTAGGATTTATAGATCGATGCTGTTTGAAGGTAGAAACAATCTAGAATCTATTGTGGCATTGTGAGGTAACTTGGATTTTTCGAGATTACATTGTGGCAGAATATTACTCTCTGTTCATTGACTCTCTTTGATGGAAGTCATGAAGCTCATTTCTTTAAATATTAGTGGATCAGGGCACAAGAATAAACACACATGGTTAAAGTGGCTTATTAAAGAAGCTAGACCAAGAATTCTCCTTTTTCAAGAGACTAGATGCTAGAAAGCTTAGCGTTAATTTATTTGAGTTTTTGTTGGAAAATAAATATTCACATTGGAATAGTGCTAGAATTAGTTAAAAAAGCATAATGATGTTATGGGATCCATAAATATTTGGGTTGATTAGGAGGTAATCACATTACATTGTACTTTTTCTTAAATTTAAATCTAGGAATCAACAGAGTATCCTGGCAGATCTATATCCCATGAATCTCATCGCCCATAAGAAACAATCTAATAACTCACTTTTAAGACTAATATAAGAAAAATAACATGGAAATTGGACTGTTATTTGAGTCTTCAATCTCTTCCTCAACCTAAATGAAAACCAAAGAAGTTATATTCAATACCCTTATTGCAAGTATGCAAAATATAGTGTCTACTTTTGAACTAATGGATGTTAAACCAAGAAGAGGAAAACACAATTGAACCAACAAAAAAATGGGTAAATCCTTCATATTAGAAGATTACACAGAAGGGAATTTAAGCTTTTAGGCCAACTTTTATAAGGAAACCTAAACATGATAAGTCAAACTTATTAAATTTGTTTGAGTTGGGCAATGCAAGATTGTTGGGAGGATCTACTGATTCAACAATCCTGTCTATTGTTTTGAAAGAAATATACATCCTACGAACTTCTCAGGGTGTTTCCTATCTCATTGTATAACTCTTCTTCTAAGATAATCATGAAGCTCATGGACAATGCACTTAAACCTTCGCTAGTTAACCTAATTTTAGAGGAATAAGGAGGGCTTGTCTCTTCAAGGCAATTTTTTGCACAAGTATGCTTCTAGTTCAAGAAGTGATGCAAAGTAGTAAGAGAACAAAACTAAGATACACGGTTCTAATCTTGATATGGAAAATGCCTTTGATAGAGAGAATTGTGATTTTTAGTTTTTAAAGACCCTAATTTATGTGTTGGTCAACCTTGGATAGCCACCTTGCTAAATGCAAGACAAATTGACTTGGAATTCATAAGAAGTATTCAACAAGGTTGCTTTCTCTTGGACCATATTTCCACATCTTAATGGGTGAATCCTATGGAACTTTATGAATGGCTTAGTAAGGGCTTACTAAAAATGTGAAGATTAGGAAGGGGTGAAATATTTTAGACATCCACAATTTGTTGATGCTACACTCCTCTTAGGAGGAGCAACAACTTACATGGATGATAGATATAAATTGATATTGGACAAGTTCATGTTTTTTGAAAAAAAAGGACAACAAAAAATATTTTACTTACCTTGATATCTCAATAAGCTTTGAAAGGGTCAATAGAATGACATGGATCCAATTTTGGAAAAATAAACTTAAATAGAAAGATAAATGGTTGTTATAATAGTTTTCTTTTACAAGCAATATTAGTGGTAAATAGTTAAGTTATGTTAGCATATTCTATTTATCAATATTTAGTGCTCTTATCTCCAGTTTCCTGAAAGATCTAGAATCATTATTAATGAGTTCCTCTTTGGAAAGGTAGATATTTTAACAACAAACACAAATTCTTCCTTGTAGCTTGGGAAAATGTTATACAAAGTAAATACAAAGGAACTCTAAGAATAAGGGAACTAACTTTGTTAAGTGTGGCCCAAGTTATACAAAGTAAATACAAAGGAACTCTAAGAATAAGGAAACCAACTTTGTTAAGTGTGGCTTTATTAGCCAAAATCGTCTTGAACCTAATAGCGTGCCTCTTTCTTGGTGGAAGTAACTTATTTTGATTAAACTATTGTGATATTAGAGATCCAAACATGGGATACATTCTTAGTAAAGTCGAAGTCATCTCAATTTGGAAATCGTCAAAAAGCTCTATTTTCTTGATCAAATATAATATTTCATGGAACCCATTCAATTTAAGAAATCTATGTTAAGGGAAGACAAATTCTAGTTAATTGCCTCTAGGTACATACCAAGTTTTCAATGGTATCAAGAACTTATAAGTTTGCGAAGGTATACAAACAATTTTGGCTTTACTCTTTGGGAGAATACTTCTCATGATAATAACACTTTGAGTCCAAGGTGCATGGATGGTTCAAGCTTAACTAATTTTCAAACACGATAAAAATAGATTTAAAGTTCTTCATATAAAAGAAAAAAAATTAAAACATTATATAGAGAAATATAATATTGTCAAATTTGGAGTTCTCGAAAATCCTTTTAACGTTACTCAATAAAGCAAGTTATGATTATCTTCTTGGTCCTAGAAAACACTCAAATTTTATAGAAGAAAGTTTGGCTCTTCCATTGCATCCAAAAACAATATGTTCTTTTGGGTTTTGGCTCATAAAAAAACCTCTAATAATGGACAATTTAAGAAAAGGGTATCTGGGTATCTTTCTTACACTGTAGGAAGACAAACGGGGCTAGCCAAGGTTTTTCTT
Source organism: Larix kaempferi (assembly GCA_027924585.1). NCBI lineage: Eukaryota > Viridiplantae > Streptophyta > Pinopsida > Pinales > Pinaceae > Larix > Larix kaempferi. The sequence continues at coordinate 6,101,845 of BSBM01000502.1, forward strand.
CAATACTTATTTCCGATCTATTTGGTACCAAGTAGTGGGATGACATCCTACAAGATTGGCATATGAAATATCCAAAATCATTTAAAGGTAAAAGATTGCTAAGAAAGCTATGGGCTTTGGGGAATGCAAGACACAAGGATTGACCATTTTTAATAATTGTAAGTTATAGATTTATCAATGAGTTTGTAAACTTAAATCTCTATTTATAGAAACAATGAATTTGAATTGCAAAAGAATGTCAAAGGAGCATTATCTCAAATGGGAACCAATTAGTGTGTCTTGGTTAAGGTTATTAGATTGGATTGGTGGCATCTCTCCATTTTCCAAAGAGGATCAAGGAGAGGGGCCCAATTTAAATTCATTTAGAGACTTGGAAAGACAAAACAACATAGTTGAAGTGCATACTCTTTATAAGGGACTAGATTTAGTGAAAAAGGAAGGCATTTAGGGCATTAATTGTATTGACGACTTGACAACCATAATTAATGTATGAGGATCAAGTCAATGACTGCATCCATCAATTTCATAAGAATGATTTTCTGAATAATACTTATCCCAAAATATTTTCATCATCTCACCTTCAATTAGGTACCTAAAACATTAAACCAATGCTTTGGCCAACTAATGCTTGAGATTAAATACATACAACATTTGTCAATGAGGGCTTGGATGGTTGGTAAAGTAGGGTTGTTATTATCCCCCACACCAAGGTTCAAATACATGAGAGACATGTTCACCCCTCGTGGCCTATTTTATTATGTAAACAAGGGGTTTCATGCAATTGGATAAGGTGCATGTCTTTGACAAATTTGAAAAAATAGATACCCCCCATTCATGACATTTTAGTTTATGGGTATCTTCCATGATTGATGAGATGTATATGCATTGTTGTAATATCCCATGTTGGAAGGTATTGCTTGCATTTGTTAACAAGAACTGCTGATAAAAAGAACAAGCAACATTATGTTTGAAGTGTGAGTATGGGAATTGATGGAACATTGCCATCAAGAAGAATGAGGAACCTAAGGCCCATATTAAAATTTGACAGTGTTACAACATAACTCATGGACTTGAAGCATAAATGATTGAAAATAAGAAGCCAACAAGAGACATAAGGACAAATCAAGGATGACATATGGAAATGAAGCTTTGAGGTGGAAAATAAAGGTCCATGAGCAAAAGATTATAGTTCTTGACTAGGAGATTCAATAATGAAGGGGGATATTGGATAAATCAGAAGAAAATAATTTGGGTTTTGATTCTAAAGAAAAAAACCACAATACCTATAGATGATTGGTTAAGTGATTGCAAATTAAAATTCCATCAATAAATAAAATGACGAAGAAAGAAAATGATGAAGATTGTAGCAATTAACAACATATCTTGTAACGTCTTCAAAAGTAATCACATGAAGCTTGTCATTTATGATTGGTAAGATTAAGCATGGCTATCTTCACCCCATCAGGGCATATTAAATTCTTTTATTATTATTACAAATGTTTTCAATATAAAACATATTAAGAATGTAATGAACCATAACTACACCCTTTGGTATAAATATACGAGTAAAGAGCATAATACAATTCTCTTTTCTTATATATATTTTGCTTTTAAGTGTAGTTTGACTCTTGTAATTTCATACTTATAATGTTTTTTTTTTGGGTTTTTCAAATAAATGACATCAAAACTAAATTTGAGTATTAAAGATCTAAATTAACCATAATTAATCTAGTTCCATTAATTATATATACCTGGATTTGGTTCAACAATTTGATCTTAGTATTCTAAAATTACTACTTGTAAATTTCATACTTTTAATGTTTTATTTATTTATTTATAAAAATTAGATCAAAATTAAATTGATTATCAAGAAGTAAAATTAACTATAATTGATTCAGTTTCATTAATTACACCCCATTTTTGTTCAATAAGGCCTTAAATAATCCTAGCATCCCAAAGTTATTACTTTGGTCAAAGTTGATATTTTAAGGTTGATTGAGTTGTCATGGTCAAGTAGTAAATTTGTGGGAGTTTTCCTTCACTGGTTTGGGTTCAAATCTCAAAGTGACCTATCTTTGGCATCTAAAACTAGGAATCCTCAAAGTGACATGTTCTAGGAGTGATAATCCATTAACTCCAAATATCGAAGCCCAATCCTAGTAGATACAGATAAGGGGTGTTTCTATCTATAAAAATAAAATAAAATGATATTTTAAGACTAGAACTTATCAATTAATACTAAATATCACCTTCATACTTATGATAAATTATTTGGCTTTGTAGAAAAATAACATCGAGATTAAATTTGAGTTTCAAATATCTAAATTAATTATACCTCAATTTGGTCCAATAAGACCTCCATTTAATCTCAAGGTTTCAAACTCGCTATGTGGGTCAAAGTTGATCTTTTAAGACTATAACTAATTAATTAAGGCCAAGACCAAATTTAACCTAAATCATATTATACTCATATTTTATTATTGAATAACTTAAGACCAAAATGATGCACATTAATTCATCAATACCCAAATATTGAATAAACTAAGGTATTCTTTTCCCGAGGACCAAGATGGATTATGCATGTCTAAAACTGAACAACTTAAAGCCAAATTGTTAATTATCTCCAATGAATCAAATAAGGGATCATTTTAAGATTAAGGCCTTCATAGAGATTATATTGATTCTTTGGAACTACAAGTGATAAATGCATGCATTAATTTAACTAACTAAAATCTTATATCAATCATTTGGTCCAAATTGACTTCTTAGGATCCAAATGGTTGAACTAATGGCCATGATGATGTACAATGATTATCCATGACATAATTTGAATAAACTTTGAGACCATAATTTTATTCCAAGAAAAATGATGTACAATGATTATCCATGACTAACTGTAACTTGAATAAACTTTAAGACCATAATTTTATTCCAAGATCGAAATTTCTTTTCCATGGTTACAATGTTGGAACTTTTGATAAATCCAACGTTTGGATGTCAATTGCTGAATCCATTGAGAGGCCAATTATTTGATTGAGGGGTTTCCATTGGACAGATAAGATTGATGGAATTGTTTCGACCAAGTCTACTATAATCGATTGGGAGAATAATATGCTCATAAACATGTATTGTCTAATCACCATGGGGTTGACTTGGTGATCAAACTTGACCAAATTAACCTTGTTTTAAGGAGATTGGTTATGCACTCAATTGTATAAATAGATGGTCCATGTATCGTTCTATATGATAATGAATAATGTTCTTATGTTGTCTAATTTCATAACAATGTTTTTAAACACCATCACTTTATTCTTGGATTTGTTATTTCTACTTCGGCAATGCCTATATGATTTCTAACATGGTATTAGAGCCTGGGTTTCAAAAATCCTAGTTTGATTAGGTATTGCTACAAGGCGTTGGAAGTTGTCACATCAGAGGAAGATTGTGGACGTATTTGTGATCTTGAGAAGTATGATTTTTGGAAAGAATGGATTTGTTTGGACTTGCAGGTTTTTTAAGGATTAAGGGATTGCATGAGTAACATGGGTTCAAAGCAAGAACATGTGGTGCTAAATGGACCAACTATGACATATTAGCTAGCACAAGACATGGATGCTTCGCTGACAAGCAAAGAAAAGTGGCAATACAATTTTTTTTCAATCTTGATCATAAAGATGAGCATGAGAAGTTGATGGTTAAATGATGAAGAAGGATGCAATTGTAGGGGTTATATTGACCTATATATCAAGAGAGATTCAATTCCATACAAGTGGGATCAATTGACTGGATGGAGTATGGAAGAAGTCAAAGAAGTTGTTTGACAAAGTCGATCAATGTGGTTATGCAACTTGAAAAAGAGTTGATCTCGCTTAAACTCCTTCCACAGGATAGAAGATTATTTGGCTTGTGTGAAGGAGCAACATTTGAAGCTAGGAAAATGTGGAGATGAATTTTTATAGAGGGAAGGGCATTGGATATAATTGATTTTGAGGAATTTGAAAATATCATATGATGTTATTTGTTCGACATTCCATGCCAAAATATGCTTCAAGGAAAGAATATAGTTTGTTGATTAGGGCACACAAAATATTATTTGATGAAGGAAATATTAGTAACTAGTAACATGCTAATTTCATTAAAGAAAAGGGTCAACTAAATTACAGAGAAAGAGGTCAATACAACAATCAAGAAAGAATCCACATAATAGGTTGTGAAAATGGTCATGAAGATCCAATTGACATAAAAAGAAGGTCGATCAATCACAATGGTCAAGAACGAGAAGATCAATTGTTATTGTGGAAAGCTAGGACATTTTAAGGAGACTTGCTATAAGAAGCCTAATCAAACCTTGGAGAAGGTTAATGGCTTGAAGAGGAAAAATAACGAAAATCACGAGAATATAAAAGCGAGCATGACACTCATACCTTTTTTGTTTGTTCTTTTCAAGCACTATATGTTCATACTTCTAAAAAAGAATGGACATCACATATTAGGAGAATTTTAAGGTTTAAAATGGGCCTCCTAAAATACATAATAAAGAATTATGAATTAGCCATTTTGTCGAGAAATATATTAATAAACTACCTTTGCACAACAATTTATGTAACTATGATTATGTTAAATTAACACAATGCAGCAACAGTATCCGGGTGGGGAGTTAATCGTGTCCGGTTAAGGAGTTAAGAGTCGAATCTGACTTTCATATTGGATGTTAAATATAAATAATATATTAGATGATGATTATAAAATTACAATAAGATGGCCTTTTATAAGGCTTGAGAAATCATAACTAAGGGTTATGACCTTTCACTAATAACCCAATAATCTATTAAGTTATAATTAATAATATTAATTAAATATTCACAGCATTGCCTTCCCCTTAGGAAAGCTTTGTCCTCAATGCTGAGTTTTCTCATGACGTCTTTTATTTTGGCTCTATGTCGTAGTGATGACTTGAGAGATGCGATTTTGATTACGACCATTTCATCCTTTTGATTATTTTGTCTTGGTATTTGCATTAAGTATGAACTTGGTGAAGTTTTGTTTACGCTTTTTCTACTTGTGTGATTGCTTCTTTTAACTATGTTTGTCGGCAATTGAACATGCTCAACATGCATTACAACCTTAACTATTGTCGTGTTGTTATTCCCAACACATATTCTATCAATTCCCTTGAACGGGCTCTTTGTGATTATAATGCTCATAAGAACATCGGCTTGTCTCTTATCACAGTCTTGGTGAGGATCATCTTTCTTCTTGTCAAATATTTTGTTGTCATTTTCTTCATTACTAGGGTATGTTATATCTTTGTCTTGCACAATGTCTTGATTGTTACTATTACTCTCATGGGAGATACATAATAGTCTAGTGTATCTTCATCTTTTACATTAGCTTGGATGGTTTCTTCTACCCGATTTTCACATCCATCTTCATTTTCTTTAAACATTTCGTTCATAGATTTTTTATTTCATCTATATCCTTAAGGATTTTCTCAAGAAGATTTATGAATTCGTCACTCTCAATATAAGGGTGCATGGATGTTTGTAGAGGCCTATTTTGGCCTTTTAAGGTGAAATTTTGAATAAAAATATATTAATTAATTAATTAATATTATATATATATATATATATATTTTTAGTATTATTATTTTTAACAATATTAAAAATAATAATAATTATTATTAATAATATTGAAATTTTTTGAAATATTATAATGTAATATTATAATATTATATTCTTTTTGTTTGTCTTTTTGCAGGTTTAGGGTTTACGTGGAGGCAACTTAGTGAGGGAAAGAGAGAAAGGATGGCGAGGTTGGAGTGGCGCTCGAATTTGAGCGTGGCGGCGGAAGGGTGGAGGGAATGGTGACAGGGGAAGGAGAACGAGGGCTTGAGACGTCGCATATGAGGGATGGCACGCGAGTGCAGTAGAAGTGGCAAGGGGCGTGGAGTAGAGTGACGATGGGGTGGACACGGGCAGCGTTGACCGGACAGAGGGAGTGGATGACGTAGAGAGCTGGCGCGAGGGAGAGTTCTGCAGTGGGGATGGACGGCGCAGTACTAGCACGGGGATGAGAACAGAGAAGTGGAAGTGCGCACAAGGCAGCGAGCAGTGGGATGGAGTTGGGCGGGCGCAGGGGGAATGAGGGAGTACAGCACGCAGTGAGGGGGAGTGAGCTATGGATCGATGGGGGGAGTGAAGGATTGGGGCGTGAAAGAATGGGAAGGGCGCTGGAGAGATGGAAGAGAGTGATGGCGTTGGAAGGGAGGTCTCGGGTGTGAGTTAGAGAGGTACGCGTGGAAAGAAGGAGATGAGGGTGTGATGCGGTGGAGGAGTAATGAGAAGAGAGAAGGCAAGAGCGGAAGAAGATCTAGGCGCAGGTGGTCGGAGATATAGATGGAAGGGGTTGGGAGGGGTGTAGAGAACGGCGTGAGCAGGAGGGAAGCGGCGGTGAGGGAGGTATGTGTGCAGTAGCGGAGGATGGCGTGGAGGTGGGCAAGGGTATAATGGGAAGAGGGTGCAGGTGGAAGGGAAGGGAAATATAAGTGGGGAGTGGTGTGGGTTGTGGAGGAGGACGCGAAACCGAGAGGGGGGTGCGCAGGAGTTGAAAGGGAGATGGAGGCGCGAGATGGGAGGTGGGAGCAGGAGCGTGCGGAACGGGAGGATGTGTGAGAGAAACGAAGAATGAAGCGTGAGTGATGGGTGAAGGTAAGTCGATGAATTGAATCCGAGCTTAGTGGAGGGGGAGCGAATCAGTTTTGATATCAAATGCAACAATCATGTCTGGTTGTGGAGTTAACTGTGTCTGGTTAAGGAGTTGAGAAGCCATTTGATGAATAATAAATTTACAATAAGCTCATCTTTATAGGGCTTGAGCAATCATAACAACCTTTCACTAATAACTCTATAATCTACTAAATTATAATTAATAATATTAATTAAATATTCACAGCACACAAATATTTAAGAATAAAATTAAAAAAAAAACTATATAAGTAGAAATAAAAATAATTTTGAATAATGTATTAGTGAAATATATCCATATATTCAAAGTGAGTTAACCCAAAGTGGATAAGTGAGTTGGCCCAAAGTAGATAGCTAGCTCCATTGGTCGACTAGCCACAAGTCTCTCAGAGTAGACACGGCAGATCGTGGGAGCCATTCCCATTGAGTTCACTTGGGTCATCGGTCGCACATCATCCAATCACCCAAAAAATTGTGCAGAATTCCACAAATTGTTTCCTTGAGAAAAAATTATATTCAAAGTGATTTATTTTATATTTTGGATATTCAATTTATATGTTTCCCACAAAGTGAGTTTACTTTATATTTTGGATAAGTAAATTTACTTTATATTTTGGATGTTCACTGTATGTATATGTTTAGTTAACTAAGTAAACATACCATATATAATAAATATGTGTACTTCAAACTTTATAGTAAGTGTACCACATATAACATGTATACTTTTCAAATTTCGTGAGGGTTCGTATTCATAACCATTTTTTCTTGTTTACTCCATATGAAAGTAGTGCATATGATATGTTTACTTCATTCGTAACTACGTAATCACACAATGTTTACTTTATATGAGATGCTTAATATATGTATGGAAATATGTGAGAGTACATTTGAATATAAATTATTATATAATTTAAATTACTGAAAAATAATTCATGAGTATTTTATTATTATTATTTTATATAAATTTTGAAAATGTATTTATTATTTTATATATAGAAATATATAAGAGTATATTTGAATATAAACTAGCATTTGCTTCAAGAGGGGCAAAAAGAATGTCGAGAGGAAAAGAGAACAAGGAAATAAAATTAGTTTGGGTAGATTGTAGGCAATAGGTCATACTGGCATCATTGAAATAGAAAATAAGATCACAATTTAAGTATGAATCTTAGACTAACTAATAAAAGCACCTCCAAACATGATGTAAACAATTTCAAAGTAACCCTGAAAGCTAACAAGGTGAGGCAACTGAGAATCAAATACAAATAGGAGATATGTAACACTAGTTCAACAAGAATAAGAGATATCCATATCTGCCTAAAGGATCTATATCCCTCCTCAAGTGATCCTTGAAAATTCTAATAGTCTTATCGTAGGTTCTTAATGAATTATTTCAAGAATGAAATTGCATCACAACAAACATCATCGAGTGTATATGGGCTTGAACTATCTAAAAAGTAAGTTTTGTTAAATTCTAGCATAAATGCACAAGCAAGATCACTGAAAGAAACACAATCACAAGATAGACACAGATATACCCTGGGAAACCCTCATGGGGTAGAAAACCCAGCAAAGCTTTCCTCAATATAGATAATCAACCCAATACAAGATAGTAGACCATAACAAGAGCTCCTTCTCCTGCTATGCAGAACTCTCTCTCTCCTATGCGCATAATAGAAGTGTGAGAACAAGTGAGTTAAGTGAGGAACAACCTCCTCTACTTATACTTGTTTTCCAACTGACTTTTTACCCTATGAGGCCGACTTGTCAATTTGAGTCTAATAACCTCCGATAAAATAACTTCAGGCCAATCCCTACATAGGAGATCTAATAACCCTAGTTCCCATAATCCAATGGAGGAATAAATATCTCCGGATATACAATAGAGTCCCGTCGGAGGAATAAAACATCTCCGGAATAATACAAATATAATATTCTTTGAAGTTACAATATTTCAACAAGTTTAAGCTCATGCTTAAGAGATTCTTGACCCTCAACTACTAACTTACAGCTGTAAAGGATACACATTGTTAGCACAGTTTTTGTTCCACAAGGTTGGAAGCGTTTTAAGACAAGAAAATGAGGAAAGCATTTTGTTACAGGTTTATTGAAATGATGAAAGAATTCCTTGTTTGATCCTAATGAATTGGTTAGTTGCTGATTTTGGTGAAAATTGTTGAGTTGCTCCGACCGTGCATTGAAAAGCGTCGACGTAACTCGATAAATTGCATCGATCTTTTCATGCTAACTGTTTCAAGGAAAAAAGACCGACGAAAGCGGTTGGCGACGAAATCCAAGAACGTTGAAATGTCGGCGGAGATAGGTGAGTTCGACGATCGGAGAGAAAAGTTTGGCGAAAGTGGCCGGCGATGAAAGACAAGTGCGCCAAAACGGTTAGTAGAGATAGGTGAGGTCGCCGATCGGTGGGAAATATTGGAAGTTGCTTCGCGCTGAGGTGCGACGACGCGTTTCAGAGAGGTTGGATGAGTTATGGCGATGCATATTGGCGACGAAAGGCAAGTTCGCCGAAACAATTGGTGCAAAAGGGCAAGTTATCCTATCAGAAAGAAACTCTAAGTGTGCTGAAACGGTTGGAGGAAATAGGTGAGTTCGCCTATCGGAGAGAAAAGGTCAGCGATGAAACGCAAGTGCGCCGAAACAGTTGGCGGAGATAGGTGAGTTTGTCGATCGGAGAGAAAAGTCCGGCGAAAGCGGTAGGTGACGAAAGCCAAGTGCGCTGAAATGGTCGGAGGAGATAGTTGAGTCCGCTTCGGCGCATGCTAGTTTTACAAATGGATGTTGTATAGTCTGCCACAACCCAAAAACAATTAAGCCTGTGATGTGGAATTGCAAGAATTCTAAGATGATTTGGGATTGTAATACTTCTGAATACAATACCCTTTTTATCGCTCCACTTCATTGGTAATGGATTGTGTTTGGGATTGAGTGGATAATTCAGTAGGATAGCAAAAGTATGTGGGATGTGATCAGACTAATTAGAGCCTCCTTATGGAAGAATTGTTGCCATGCAATTTTTCAAGAGCCGACTGTCATTCAACCTGGCAAAAGTTTCTACATTAAACTCAAATTTGGCTATTTGAATTTTGGATAGAGGGCACACCTTTTGGGAAAGATATCGATACTTTTCGACATGCAGCCGAGTCAGATATTCTTGCTCTCCTTGTATATGTAGGCAGGGGAGGGAACCGGATCAATCGCTTTGTGGCACCTGGATGTGTCACTGTTGTTACATATTGATTTCTAATATAATATATGATGCATTTTAAACAAAGATATATATGGGACATATTTTGAATTAGTGGGGAATTTAATTGAATGCTTCATCAACCACAAACCAAGTAGAGGTTTATTGATGCATCGATATAGATAGGTGGCATCGGGCACAGAATAGGGAGAAACAATGAGCTAGAAAAAACATTTAGACCAAAGTACCACAATGGTGATTAATACAATTTTAAAAATAACAATTTTTGGCTCAGGAATTGTCTTCAATTTGATGGGTGGCATGATCATTATTGTGTAATCTCTCTCCATCCTTCCAAACATATGTGGTTTCTCACCACGTTTATCTTCAAAACTCGCCACCAAAATACGTATAAAAATTGTATGTCTTTACATCCTCTTCTATTTAAATCCTCATCGCATAGTCATAACTAAATATTATTATGCATGCACATCCTCACCTTATAATATCATTTGGGTCAAGGGGTAGAGGCAACCATAAATTATCAAATGTATCAAGATGAAAAGAGTAGGAGACAACTATAAGTAAGTCTTATATTAAATTTACCATACAAATATTTAATTGGCACTCTCATATGAGATTTGACGCATTGGATTGTGTGATCTTCTTATGACTCCTTACCAATGTGATTGTAAGGTCTCTTTGATGGTGAAGTCCATAATTTTAAGTCATGTTCTTCATTCTCATGCCGCTTGCGTGAACGTAGTAGCGGGGAGTATTAAAGCATTGTGATGTGAATCACCCTCCCCTGTCCCGGTCGAATTCATGTTTTTATTCAATCATAAAATTTAAAATTTATTAAGCATCCCTTAATCAATCTTTGATTAATTTTGAAAAAAAATAAAAATAAAAATTTAATTTAAAATTTTAATATAATCCTACATTACAATCCTATATGTGTGAAATAATAAAATAATTTAAATCTTAATAGTTTAAATTTTATTTTTTATTATTTTACATATGTAAATTTATATTTTTAACAAATATCCATTATACCAAACTTCTTCTAATTTCTTAGGAGTATTCATTGGTAATGATTATATGCAAGGGGTTCTTATCATTTTCTATGTCCTTATTCATCACTTGTGGGTAAATATTGGTCTCCCTTTTAGAATTTTGAGTTACATCTTTCAAATCTTTTACATCCACTTTATTTTGTGGATCACATTCTTGAGCTATAATTTTCAAGTTAGGTTTATGTCTTTTATAAAGAAAAATGTACTTGTGAATAAAAAAATTAACTTATTTTATAATTATATTTATGTTTTACAAATTATATATATTTTCTCATATATATATTTTTGTTTTATATTAATTAATATTTTTTATTAATAAGTTTTACAAACATGACATATTTTACCATCAATTATAAAAAGTCTCAATTACCAAAGTAATAATTTTAACTATTTTCTTAATGTTATATTTAATTTATTTTATCTACAAATATAATTTTCTTTGAAATATAATATTATTAATATAAAATATAAAATATTTTAAAATATCTATAATAATTTGAATTATTAAATGGTGAAATAAATTCAAATTCTTTTTTTTTAATTATTAATATAATTTATATTTAAAATATTTTCTTTTTAGATATTAATAAATATTAAATTTTAAATTTTAACTATCCAATATTAATTATATTTTTTATTTTATTTTATGAACTCTAAATTTTATTGAAAGCTTTGACTCTGAGGAGTAACATCGAACTGATCCATAATATTTGGCTTACCATTATTTTCATAACTTAAACCCAAGGCTTCAGCGGTAGAGACGCCAAAAAATTGATCGTGAAGGATCTTTACAGTATGAACAACAACAACAGGCTTTTCACATTTGAACGGAAACTGCCATGAAGGATGGTTGACGGTGATAGATGGAAAAGGATGGATGTACGGTTCAAAACTTGTTGTATCTCACAGTCATTTGAGGCTAAGGAACCAAGAGCAATTACACACAGAAGCCATTTCGATGAAAAGTGCCCCCAGAGCAGTGCATCCATTCCCTATAATACAGAAGAGCAACTTATAAGCCGCCCTAATTGGAAGGAAAAATAAGGTTATCTGCCACACTTTCACGAGGGACTTCAGAGTTATATGGCCGTTTTTTTTAGGAACAACGAGAAGATCGAAGGTTTTTTAGTTGGTGGAAGGCAGAAGCTACAAGAGATCCTTCGGCAATTTGATTCTCATTCCCACGCTCGTTGTCCACACGAAATCCATGAGAAAGATGAATTTACTAATGAATCACTTTCATCCTGCAGTAGCGAATCTTCTTCCACAACTTATAGTTCAGACGAAATCCATGAGAACAACTTTATTGATGATTCAGTTTTACCCATGAGCCGATGCCCTTCTGAGAAAGAAAAGTTATTCACATTATGGGATGTTCATATTTATTAGGAACACATTGGGAATAGTCCAAAGGGTTTCTAGTCCTTGAAGCCCAAGCGTTGTTCAATTGATGACCAGGAATCCAAGATGTATAAACATGTTGAATTAAATTTGTGAAAACATTTGATTTATTGAGATCCTTAGATGACGGTAAATTGGGATCCTTAGATGACAGTAACAGTAGGTCGTTGTTCTCTCGACCTGTTCTTCTTTCCAATGGCCTGTCGGAGCTTCCGTTTAGTATAAATGATCTGGCATGCCTATAATTTACAGAATCACATCGTGGTAATGAAGCATTTTCAGACTATTTGCAGGTAACGTTACTTCAAGAAATTTATGTTTCCGTTAATAAATTCTCTTGTCGACACTAAAAAACGAGAATCAAGAACTCGTACGTTAAATTTCATTTAATATAAATATTTTAAAAAATATTTAAAAACATTCATATACAAATTCCTTCATGCCGATCGGCGACTGGTAACTCGCGATGGCCCTTTCATGCCGACCAGCGATTGGGGACCTGCGACTAGCGACCAGCAGTAGAGAGCAGGGGCGGAGGCAGATTCGGCGACCGAGGACATACGACCGTCGACCGACGACCAGTGGGAGAGAGCAGGTGAGGATGCATCTTCGACGACTGGGGATCAGCGACCGATGACTAGGGACCAGCGGGAGAGAGCAGGTGAGGAGGCAGCTTCAGCGAACGGCGACCAGTGACCCGCAACCAACGACCAGCGAGAGAGAGCATAGGAGGAGGCAGCAAGTGGTGGGAGAGAGAAAGGGAGGAGGGAGGAGGCAGCAGGCGGCGACTGTAGGAGTGAGCTCGCGGGAGAGAGTAGGGGAGGAGCTTGGGGTGGGAGGAGGATGTGGCGAGAGGAGGGAGGACGCTGCAAGCAAAGGGGAGGTGGAGGGAGGCAACCAGGATGGTGGAGAGAGAAGGGCAGGAGGGAGCAGGAGGTCGAAGGTGGAGGAGCTAGGCGGCAGGAGGAGGTAGCAGGCGGCGGCGGCGGCAGGAGGGAGCTCTTGGCGGAGATGCATGAGCATCCACGTGGTAGGATTCCATTCGCTCTATGAGCGAGGAATCTAACCAACGTGGAGCTCATGCTTCTCCGTGGTGAAATGCCTACGACATAATTACTTAAATATTATATTGAAATGTAATTAATGAGTACTTCATTATAAATAGTTTATTTACAATATTAATATGGTTAATTAAGGATTGTCATTTATTATTTAGAATATGACAAATAAGTTTTTAATTTAAACAATTCCAACTTAATTATAATAGATGATTTCAACCTCTAAAATGTGATTAGTTCTTTTAATGTCGATTATGACAACACATTTTGTTTTGTTTTGAGACTTATTTTTGATCTCAAAATTTCTCTAATCCGTGGCTAAGGATGCTTCTCTCTTTTCTTCCTTGAGTGAGGCCAACAAATAGAATACATTTGTTATAGACGACTATGAACTTACTCACAATGGTAGTGGTAGGTTTGATTGTGAGAATAGTGTGATCATGGATGCTTACCACGTACAATATATGAGTGCAAATGTGGTACCATAACTCAAAAGATCCTTAGGGAACAATAATAACAAGAAGATCAATGTTATTACCAAGAAGATCAAGCAGATACAATGTGATAACAACTCTATTATCCACCTTATTTGAGAGAGGATGGACTCCCTAGGGGACAACCTCCAATGATGCCAAAGAAATAATAACAATATTCAATACCTCGACAATGATTTTCCCTCCTTATTTAAGAGCGTGTTAACCCTATTTACAATCACTAGTGGCCCTTATTATAATGACTTGGGAGCATTACATTAATTATAATAGTGGACCACATTCAATAGCCACATTATGCCTCCTACCCTCAACTACCCTACTTAAGTATAGTCATGGAGGTACATACCATTACTAGGGAGGATCATGTAACATACTACACCCCTTCGAAAAGTGTTCTCCTCATTGTTTTCAATGAATAAGTCCATTAAGTACATCCATAAACTAGGGTCACATATATGATGATAACCCTAATTTTTAGTGGAGGACACATGGAATGTAGATCATTAATTGATTGGGTTGAATGAGCATTGAGTAGAGTAAGCAAACTTAACCACTCATTATAAACAATCAACATCGGTAGTATAATCCTCTGTATAATAAACTTGTTGGATACCAAGGGTTATGTGATAGACACCTCAAGAAGATATGATATAGTCATAATTAAGGGCATCTCATCCTCCATAAGAAGTGGAACAATGTTGGAATGCTCATTGTTGAATGCAATGTAAAATATAAGGTGGTTGCTTACTTTGTGTGGAGAGCCAAAAGTTGAGTGTAGATCTGCTACGAAACTAAGTTGTTTATCACTTCGATACCATTATGATCTGTAATTTCTCAACGTATGGCTTAGTCGATTCACCAACAAAAACCTTAAGATTTGCATAAATTTTAACTAGTTTATCTTTGTTTGTTGTTTCATTCTGCATTAATTTTAATTGTGTATATTCTTTGAAGTATAATTTAAATGTGGAAGATAGTTCTAAAGAAATCAATCAAAACACAATAATAACACAAAGATTTTAGTTTGGAAACCCACTTAAGAAAACCAAAAAGAAATGATCTTTATTTTCTTGGCTCATTTTATGTTATGGAATGATTACAAATAAGAGCTATACACTCTAAGCCAAATATTTTTTGTATGCTTACTCATTGGCTATGTTTTTCATATTGTAGCGTGGCTCCATGATCATCTTTGTTTCCCGTGGGAAAGCTCATGCACTCTTCTTCATCCTTTGGCTTCATGCTTTTAGTCTTCATGAATTTATCCCTTATATGCCTATACCTTTCCCAAGCTTTCTTTTAGCTTGTCAAATCCAACCTCAACTACCATGAATCAACCCCTTATTCTTGTCTTGAACTTACCTCTTTATTACCTTTCCCTACAATTCCTCTTCCTTGTGGATGGCCAAGAGTCTCTGGATGGCCAAGAGTCTCTCCCCATTGTTGCAATTGCCTCCATCTCTTCTTGATAGATACCCAAAATGTTGCCAGCTAAACCCTTGAATCTAACCACCTCCTATAATGGAGTTTACCCTAACAATTTTTCTTAAGGGTTACCTTTTGGCATCAAAAGTTTCCAGTGTAATGCTTTTTCCCGGGGTTACCTTTTGTCGATTTGGATGCCACACAATTTATTTGTTGGGATATACATATGTCATCACTATACACAACCACTTCACTTTCCAGCATGGCTAGGGTCCCTTCCTGTGCATATCTTGCCTTCTCTCACTCTGCATAGCCCTTAGCTTTTGCGGAGTGTGGAGTAAGCTCCAAACCATCGAGTGCTTTACACTACATTGCCAACTCTACATTCACTTTCCTTTTCCTTAGTCATATGAATTTGTATTAGCTTTGAGTAAAGTAAGCTCGAGACATTCACTCTTTTTTATCTTAGCTCTTTCTTTGAAAATTATATTTATGTACAAGCTACTTCAAAGTTGTTTGAAATGCTTTTTTAATTTTTTTATAAAATTTTCACAAACATCAAGCAATCACTCATTTGACATATTCCTCATAACTGAAAATATATTTGACATATTCCTCGTAACTGAAAATATATTGAAAAAACCTTATAAAAGAACTTATTCCATATAGAGTATGCCCTTAGTCCTTTAGAGTGAGACGCTTAGCCAACTAAGAGTCTATGACTTCTCACTTACAATAAGGTGATCCAGAATAATCATGTTCAAAATTCCCAAGTCACTCATTGGTTTTATAAGAAGAAGTACTATTCTAGTTTTAGAAGCCTTACCTTTTTCAAAAGCAAACCATCAAAGATGAAAGACATTTATTTTATAGAAAGAAACATAGAAAAATATGCAGCAATGCTTGCAAAATATTGCAATGAAACAACAATAGGTGGCTTCTCTGCCATCTTAGGGAAGATGAAGCAGTGCAGTAAATTGACAAATTGATCAATGGAAGTCTGTGGGGACAAAAGTGCACAGTGGATACATGGAAATTTAATCAAGGTAGACAATAATCCACGTTCCAAATTCTCAAAAGCATCACAGCATCAAAATAGAGTCAAGAGCAACTGATAGCATGAGAGAGATGATTCGCGCAGCTTAGAAATGCAGCCAATAGTTCCGTGAACATGGAATTGTCCATTCCTTTGTAAACTTCAAATATGTGTGTGTTTGGAAGATAAGCCCATTCTGACCGAATGACAAGAATTAAATAAAGGCTGCAAGATCTGATCCATCTTTGGATAGCATCTTCGACCTATAACTGGTTGGTAACTTTCAGTGGTTTTAAGTCGACCTTCCCTACTCACCACTTCATCCCCAAAAAAACCTGTTGTTAAAGCCACTGAAATTGCTCAATAGTTGTCCTTTTAGAGATCTACAATGCTGTGCTCTGAGTGTAATGGAGAAGAGGACCTTGTAGTTGATTTTTCGTATTTTCCATTGCTTTGTGATGATGATTTCGGTAGTAATATATCCATTCCTTTCTTAATGCTCTATGATAGAGAGACGCTCGTATAGGGTGACAGGCAGTTCCCACATACATAAGTTTCTGAGTGGTGTCTGTTCTTCGAATGTCATCGATTGGTATGAATGAATAAAGTGTTACAACCAAGCCACACCGAAAACAAATCTTGCTTATGCCGAACTTGGAAGTGCCTTGAAGATACTTAAGAATGCGCTTAGCTTCCTTCCAATGAATCTCATGAGGATCCTGAGAGAACCGAGATACAAGACCAACTACAAAGGAGATGTCTAGTCTTGTATGAGTCAAATACAACAAACTCCCAACCAATTGTCGATACAAGGATGGATCAACACGAGGTGATGAGCAGCTAGCGGTAAGTGTAACGCCTGACTGAAAAGGAGTGGGTGATGACTTACAATTAGACATGCCAAATCTCTGAAGTAGGTCAAGTGCATACTTCTGCTGAAAAATGAAGATCCCTTTTGGAGATTGAAGAACTTGTAGGCCAAGAAAATAGTGCAAAATGCCAAGATCGGTCATATCAAATTATTCCATCAATGTCTATTGAACATTCTGAATCAAGGATGAAGAACTCCCTGTGACAATTAAGTCATCCACATACAAAATTAGAATCAAGAGATCAGTGCCCTGTCTTCTAGTATAAACAGTAGGATCAAAATGACAATGCTGGAATCTTGAAGAGATAAAAAAACTATCCATCTTCTCATACCAAGCTCGAGGAGCTTGTTTCAGACCATACAATGAACGTCGAAGCCTACATACTAGAGAAGAGTCCTGCACAAAACCAGGAGGTTGCTCCATGTAGATCTCTTCCTGCAAATATCCATGCACAAAAGCACTCTTCACATCCATCTGATACACTAACCAGTGTTGTGAGGCAGCAAGAGACAACACAAGGCGTATGGAGTTCATCTTGGCAACATAGGGAAAAGTCTCAGAGTAATCAATACCTTCGACCTGTGAAAAATCCTTGGCTACTAGTCGTGCCTTATACTTGTCAACAGAACCATCTACAACATACTTGGTCCTATAAACCCATTTGCAACGAACTAGTTTTTGTCCCTTTGGAAGAGGAACAAGATCCCATGTATGATTCTTCATCAAAGAAGACTACTCCTCGGTCATGGCAGCCTCCCATTCAGGTATCCCAACAACATCTGTAAATATTTTAGGATCCTCTGAAATGGCATGACTGATAAGGGATATACCAATTGTTTCTGGATGATTATTGCTGAGAGCGGGAGCAGAATAACTAAAATTGGATGCATCATAGCCAAACCTTTCAAGCGCCTTCCTTTTACGGAGGCTTCTCCTTTCCTGTTCTTGAGCAGGTTGTTCAATTGCAGGAGGCAGATGTACTTCTGGTTGATTTCCATCTTCAAGAGGGGAATTCTCATCATCCTCTTGGTCTTCAAAAACCAAATTGTCAGCATGACTAGCACCAACGTGCCAATCTATGGAGAGAGAAAGGTCAGAAGAATGTTTGAAGTGCTCATCAAAACGAACAGCCCTCTGAAACAAGACATCCTTAGTGACAGGATCAAATAATCAATATCCTTTCATGTCTTCACAATAGCCAACAAAAATGAGTGGTGGACTCTTCTTCCCCGTAGCTTTGCGTTTTTCATGCGGAATGATTTCCCATGCTGCACAGCCAAATACTCTGAAAATAGAGACATCAGGCTTGACATGACTCCAAGCTTCCTCTGGAGTCATATGTAACACTGCTTTGTGAGGCATCTGATTCTGAATGTAATTTGCACAGTTCACTGCTTGGACCCAGAAGGAGGATGACATGTTCTTGGAATGAATCATGCAATTCGCCATTTCTTTCAATGTCCTATTCTTTCTTTCAGCAACGCCATTTTGCTGAGTGTAGGGAACAGAGTGCTGATGCAAAATACCTTGTTCTCTACAAAAGTATTTGAATGCCTGATTGACATACTCCCCCCCATTATCTGTGTGCAGATTCTTGATAGAAAGAGAAGATTGCTTCTCAACAAAAGCCTTGAAAGTCTTGAAAGTGGTGAAGACTTCACTTTTGTACTTAAGAAAGTACACCCAAGATCGGCGTGAGAAATCATCAATAAAGCTGAGTGCGTACTTAGCTCCGAAAAAAGAACGAGTTGGAAAGATCATGAGATCACTATGCACCAACTCAAGAGGTACAATAACACGCAATGCTTTTCCTTTCGGAAAGGGATCTTGATGTTGTTTTCCAAGAACACATCTTGGCCAAACTCCATCTGTGCATGAAACCTTAGGAAGCCCAAGAACAAGTTTTTGTGAATTCATTTGCTGCATATACCTATAATTAAGGTGTCCAAATATTTCATGCCAAAGCCTACTTAATGAATCGGCATGATCAATGAAAGATTTACCATAAGAAGACTCGAAACCAACAAATTTGTATAAGCAAGATCTGCGATCAGCCTGTCCATATGCAACAACATTTTCTGCATTGTGTAGGTCATGAATGACCACATCATTGGGAGAAAATGTAATTGTTTTCCCATCACCAGAATGGCATATCTGATAAATGGAGAGCAAATTGGTAGAGATGTCAGGTACAAGCAAACCATTGTTGATACAACCCTCATCTAACTGCACAGTTCCTGATCCTTGAACATCAAGCTGTGAAGGATCTCCCACAAAAATTTGGGAAATGCTACAATCAGATGGAGATGGAAGCAACTCATTAGAATGCGTCATATGATGAGATGCTCCTGAGTCAAATATCCAGTTGTTAGAGGATGCATGTGAAGCTCAAGTAGATAAGGCAAGCCCTTTACTAGATGAACATGGTTTGGACACTGGAATATTATGCTTCTTCATAAATTCATTCAATGCTTCAAGTTTCTGGAAGCACTTGGTTTCTAAATGCCCTTCTTTTCCACAAAAGCTGCAAGTTTCATTTGATCTCTTCTTCCATGTCTTGGAGGAAGACCTATTTGACTTAGAAGTGGGTTGAGAAGACTTTGGCTTCTACTGAGGCTTGGTGGGAGGATCACTATCCTGAGTAGAATTATTCTTCTTTTGAAAATGAGCTTTGGATTTACCTTTTGAGGTATGTGCTACAAGTGCCTGAGAGCTAGAGAGAGCATCTAGCTGCTGAAGCTTAGATTGTTCTCTTGTTAGACGTTCACAAAATAACTCGAAAGTAGGCATTTTGAAATTGTCATCAAGTGCATCCATTGTAGAATAAAATGAGGAGGAGAATACCTGATACGGACCCTTCAGCTTGGATAGAATCAGGAAAATGCATTCACTATCTGTTTTAGTCTTGCCACATGCTTTCAGTTGTACAACTAGTGACCTGAATTTGGTAAGATAGTCTTCAATAGAAGCATGCTCATCAAGTATAAGAGATGACAACTTCGTCTCTAATTCCAAAGCCCAAAATTGATTGACTTTCCCAAATAGGGAGGCCAATTTGTCCCAGCTTGCCTTTGGTGTTTTGCAACCATCAAGGTGAAATAGTAGGCTATTAGAAACATGAAGCCCGATCAAACCCATTGCCTCATCCAACTTATTTCGATAAAGAAATATTTTCATCTCTTTGGTGAATGTTAGCTGCTCCTCAGCCAACATCTTCCATAAGCCTTTTGATTGCAACAGTTGTTGCATCTTTAGCTTCCAAGTGTGGTAATTATGGGGTGTGAGGAGGTCAATAGCCCTCGACTCCGTCATATTAACAATACAACATCTGAAAATCACAAACTGACAAAAAAAAAAAAAAAATTCAGGCAAAAAAAAGAGAGCACAACCTGCTCTACATACCAGATCTGCACAGAAGATGTAAAAAACGAGAGCACAACCTACTCTACATAAGTGTTGGGAGGTAGATCTTGTTATAATGCGATCAACTGTGCTCAAGAAGACTGCATGGGTTTAGAGGCCCGGGTGACAATGCTGCAACAATTTTTTCAGATCCCAGCCAAAAGGTGCAAGCTGCCTTGCCTAGAAGAAGAAAAAAAAATCCTCAAACAGTGCTCCTTGGATCACATGAAAGCTGAGTGTCCAATCTCATGCACAAGACGGAGGGGCTCAGTGCGCTGTCCACTCACCCATCCAATGAGAAACGCATCTTGCAATTGCAGGACTGCAACAAATTTCTTAGATCCGAGCCAGACAGCTGGTCAAAGACACACCTCCATATCCGAGTAAGGGAAAAAAAATAGTGGCTAATCACCCACGATCAAGAACTCTGATTTAAGTCCCTAGAAAAGTGCCCAAAAAAGTGCCTCTAGTGCCCAAAAAATCCAATGCTTCACAAATTGCAACACGGATCTATAGATTAGATGATGATACCAGATTCACACAGGTCACAAGATATCCAATCCAAGTGCGAGATCAATATTGAAACCTTCCAGGAGCGCTCGTACCAAGAAAAATCGTAGCAAAGGTTGTAACAACGGCAAGAGTCACTCAGCATTCGAATCAGATCACCTGAACCACCTCAGAAGATCACATACAAACAATACTCTCACAAAAAAATTAAACAACGAGAAGGGTCTTGCAGAATGACTCTGAGCATGGTAGGATCACAGCCCCTCTCTATGCAGCTACCAATGGCGTGACTGCTCCACTAAGCTAGCTAAAAGCTTAGCTAAGAACTTCAACTCTGCAAAACCACTTCCACATAAAAGAGAAGAGGTTTGCAGAGATGGCTCTGATACCATGTAGAAGTATCAAAATAACTTGATTAAATTACTAAGAATGAAATGTATTTATACATGCAAATAGGCCCAACAAACAACTAAGAATAGCTAGGGCTGTTGAGTTCCTAGGTGAGCTTACCTCACACAAGCTGGTAGTGTTGGAAATACCAACGCCAACAACTTTTTGAGTAACCCAGATCCCAAATGTTTCTGCATGGAAGCTATTTTTCATAGTGTTAACCGCTTCAGCCCCCAAGGTAATCATGCGAGACTCTCAAACATAGATAGCACAACAGTGTGTTTTTTCCTTTGTAGGGTCAATGGCGAACGCTATCCACCCGGAAAATGGATCCTATAGATGAGATGGATGCACGACTTGTGCGAGGCCGTCCAAGGATGCTCTGCTAAGCTGGGTTCGGTGGAGAGTTGTTTCTTCACAGCTGAGCTTGGTTTGGTGGAGAGTTGCTTCTTCACAGCTGAGCTAGTTGAGCTTGGTTCGGTGGAGAGTTGTTTCTTCAGAGCTGAGCTTCACAGTTGAGCTTCGTTGAGCTTAGTTCGGTGGAGAGTTGTTTCTTCACAGTTGAGCTTGGTTCGGTGGAGAGTTGTTTTTCAGAGCAATAGCAATAGAAGCCATAGAAACTTGAGACTGAAGGAATACAATATCGACATGCAAATTAGTAAGTTGTTTAAATTTTAAATTTTTTAAATTTAAACTTGATTTAAAGTTTAAATATAAGTATAAACTAAAATTAATTATATATTATGAAATACTGTGCACATAAATTTTAGTTTAAATTAAATTTAAATTTAAAATTTAATTTTTTGATGTAGTTGAATTAAAACTAAAATTTAAACTTAAACCTAATTTTATTTTTTTGATTTAGTTAAATTTAAATATATGTATTTATAATATTTAAAATAATTTTTAATAAATAGTTTAATTTAAAGAAAATTATATTAAACTTTAATAAATATTTTAATTTAAAGAAAGTTATATTAAACTTTAATAAAAAGAAAGTTATATTAGTTTGATGAAAGTTTAATTTAAAGTTAAACTCAATTGAAACTTAAAAAAATAACTAAACTTAAAAAAAGTTAGGATGAAATTATAACTAAATTAAATGGAATTAAATAAATAGAATTATTATATTTTTGATAGAAATTTATGTTTCAATTAAGTTTTAAATTAAGTTAAATTTTAATTAAGTTAATTCAATTAAATTAAATTTAAATGAAAATGAGGTCACAAACTCTTGGAATATAAGATTATGACATTATTGTAAATAATATACACAATTTTAGTTATGAAAAATGAGGAGTCTGGGAGACTTCAATGGATCGCTTGGAATTTGAAGTCCAAGAGTTTTCTATAAATAAAAGCTTAAAAGCTTTGACTTATGAATTAATGGAATTCGGAAGTTTTTATTGTCAATTGGTATTAGAGCCTGGATGTCCACTCCTGGCTTCCTGCCATAACTTCTGTAGTTGGAACTCTATCCCTTCTGCCTTTTTCCCAGTTTTGGCGCTGCCTACTATCTCCTGCCAACTCTGCGACCTGGTACTGCCTGCCATCTTATGCCTTTGCGTCCTCCTATTGCCATAGTCTGCCTTTACATATTGAAACGTTTCTTCTCAAAAGCCTTATTTCGGTGTGAATAATGTTTTTTTTTAATCATGGGAACATCGATCTTCTAAGGGTATATCCAACGGCCTGCAAGTCAGATATCCCAGTAACTTGTGACTCAGCAGGGGCCAAGACGTTCCAAAGCCCAACAGGGTGAGCCTCTATCCCAGGGGTCGCCTACCCTTCGAGCCTTGTCACAATGAACCAATGAGCAACCCTACCCCACCAGTTTTGAACCTCATATTCTTAACCATTGGGAACAATGTTGCATTTCCTCCCCTCTAATGCGTACGACCTCCATTCTTTCGAGAGATGCTTTCTTGTGAAACTTCCAACTGAATATTTCGGTGATATGGTGTTGAGTGCTGCTACGATCTATCAAAAACCCGTGAAACTTCCAACTGAATATTTCTGTGATATGGTGTTGAGTGCTGCTACGATCTATCAAAAACCCGTGAAACTTCCAACTGAATATTTCTGTGATATGGTGTTGAGTGCTGCTACGATCTATCAAAAACCCTAATTCTTATTTGTGTCCCATTCCTGCATGGGCTCCCCTCTTCCCACGAATTGGAGCTGTGTAGAGAAGGCACCCACAATTTTTTAGCGTCTTCATTGTGAGCTGCATCCATACTTTATGTGTGGGCTGCGTCCACGGTTTTGTGAAGGCCATGTCCACTGTTAAATCAAGAGCTGCATTCATTCCTTGTGTGTTGCGCCTAGTGGAGAAGTTGGAACGTAGTTCAAGGACCATTGTGAACAGCTGCGATCCAAGAACTGGAATTTTCCACTCAGCCTGCTACGTCCTAAAAGAGAGATGAACTCTTTTGAACTTGTATGTTGATGGAGGGCTGTGTGGAAGCCCTCTCTTCTTAGCTGCGTGAGCTGCGTCCAATTTTTTTATGAGAGCCCAAGAGCTATGACTATAACGTCGATGTTTTTGAGTAAAGCTCGAGAATTGTGACAGTAACTCCATTCTTTTTCAGTATTGTGACTTCATTTCTTTCACGTGACTACGTGGAGGATGAATTCGAGTTGTTGCGATCCCTTTGGTTCTACATGGAGACTATGGAGACCATTGCATCGTGAAAGCCATGCATGTGAGCCATTGTGGGTTAAGATCTCGTTGCTGCGAGCTGACCGAGACCACGATTGTGGGTTGAGACCTCGAGCTAGAAAACTGACACACAATACATTGTCAACTTGCCTGGAGATTGCAACGAGCTGAGACTTGGTGGAGACTGGAGACGGAGGCGTTGGGATTGATCTCTGCACTCTGAAATTTGATTGCTGCGAATCCATTTCTTTTTGAGAATACAACACATTCAATAATGTTTTTCAAGAATGTAAAGATGATGTGATGTTTTGGGGTGATGCAGTAATATGTGTAGCATATCTGAGAAATATAAGTCCATTTCATGCTCTCGAAGGTAAGACTCCATATGAAATGTGGTTTGGCCACCTTCCTTCGGTTAGGCATTTTATGGTTTTTGGTTCCACCTACTATGCCTTAATACCAAAAGAGCAAATAAATAAGCTTGGTGATTGAAGTCGAAGATGCATTTTCTTTGGGTACTTAGAAACTTCCAAGACATATCGTCTTTATGATGAGGTAAACAAGAAGTTTGTTGTTTCTAGAGATGTCATTTTTCTTGAAACTAATAAAAATGACTACTCTATTGAAAGACAACTTGATCGCCTGGAGAAGTTTTCTCATCTAAAGACATATTATGAATTTGATAATGAAATTCCACATCTTGAAGGGGGCATCCATATATTGGATCAATCTATGAAATTTTCTTTTGAAGTAGCCCCAACACCCCATCATGAAGAAAATCATGAAGAAGAAGTTCATGCCACTTCAACTAAACAGGAGACTCAATTGGATGATGTGATTGAGAGGCTTGGAAGATTGAAACTTGAAGATAATGAAGCACCACAAAAACACTTGAAATTGTTCATTCATATGAAGTTGGAAAGACGGGAATGAGAAGCTCAACCATACAAGAACATGGAGGAAATGAAGATAACTCAGGTGATGACATGGATGTTTCATTTGATTGTGAATTGAATTTTTCTGCTAACTCTGAATCAACTTCCTTTGAAGAGGATGCTATTCGTGATGAGTGGAAAGAAGCCATGCAGAATGAGTATGACGCACTCATGAAGAATGGAACCTGGAAGATGGTTGACCCTCCAATCGAAACCAAACCAATTGGAAGCAAGTGGGTATACAAGAAAAAATATAAATCATATGGCTCACTTGAGAAGAACAAAGCATGGGTTGTGGCGAAAGGCTATTCACAGAAAGAAGGAATTGACTATGAAGAAACCTTCTCCCCCCAAAAAATGAGGCACCATCTGTACTATACTCTCCTTGGATGCACAAAATGGATGGAAAGTTCATCAAATGGATGTAAAGACAACAATCTTGAATGGAGACTTGAAAGAAAATGTCTTCACGTCTCAACTATAAGAAGGTTTTGTTGTGAAGGGACACAAACACAATGTATGCAAACTTGTCAAGTCCTTGCATGGCCTGAAACAAGCACCTCAAGCATGGTATGAAAAGCTAACCAAACATCTTCTAAAGATGAATTTCAAACATTATAATCTTGATGACACAACATTGTTTGTAAAGAAAGTTGGAATATCTGTTGTGTTTCTTATAGTGTATGTAGATGAACTTTTGATGACATGGAACAATAAAAGTTATATAGCATCCATAAAGAAATATTTAAAGAAAGGCTTTGAAATGACTGATCTGGGACATCTTCACTACTACTTAGGAATTGAAGTGACTCAACATCCTAAGTACATATTCATCTCTCAAAAAACGTATATTGGAGAATTGTTGTATAAATTTGGCATGACATACTGCAATCCACTCTCAACTCCAATGGAACAAAAGCTAAAGCTCACATCAAGTGAAGGAAAAGAATTTGAGGATGTGACCAAGTACTTAGAGCTTGTAGGAAGCCTTATCTACCTTACCACCACTAGAGAAAATATTTCTTATGTTGTTAGCATTCTTTCACAGTTCATTCACAAACCTTGTGAAGGACTGTGTTAATAAATCCATCCTACGGGTAGTCAGATTTATCTAGAGATTAAACTAAGATCAAATAAGTCTAATATAAGACATTAAACAAACAAATTCAATCTTAAATTCCTAGATCTAACTATGCATACAAATTCTTAATGTGCTTGAAGAGAGGAAGTAGTATGACTTACTTCAAATCTGATGTTTGTCTCAACTCCAGCTCTGACCTTGAATCCCACGAGTAGAACCTGTCTAAGTCAAAGAAAACAACAAGCAATACAATCTCCAAGCACGATGTATAATAGTTAGGATCTAAATCAAACTAGAAACACATTATGCTACTGATTGGAGCAAGAAGCACAATATGGGAAAATAAGACAAGTTATATTGATGAAAGCTAGAAGAATCTTACAAAGCCACTTCTTGATGTCCAAGCAACAACTTTAGCTCCAAAGCCTTCCTCCTTGCTACCTCTACAAAACTATTAAGGCCATAGGTTTGATACCTCAAGTGTTCTCCCCCTAGCTTATGGATGGCTTCCTTCTTATAGGGTTTGGGAGGCCAACCACTAGGAGATAATGATGGATATCAAGGAGTGGAAAGTGGATCAAGGAGATGACTCACAACAAGGAAGAAGGAGGAGTTTGGGCTCAAGAGGAATCGTCATCCTTAAAGTTTCTCCATCGAATCCAAGATCCAAAATTCAAGGAGTAAGGTGGTTGAGGGGATTTTTCCGCCCCCAACACTAAGCAAAACACGATGAAGTTGATATTTTTGCGCCCCTGCAGGATGTGAAAAATGGGAATTTTCACATTCTATACTACTAGCAGGGTGCTGAAATTATAGTAAAGTGGGCCAATTGAGGTGGCCATGTGATCTGATGATGTGGCACTCAGCTCAAACAAGTTGGATTTGGCTCTAGGGATTCCAAGGGAGGCCAAAGAGAGGACCAACTAGGTGGGAGTAAGTTCTGACCTTCATTGGGAGGAAGTGTCGTTAGGTTTCACATAGGGATAAACCATGACGAGGTGAAATGACGCTCAAAGTGGGACTTTGAAGTATAACAAGGACATTGGTCTATTGCACAAAGAGTTCTAAGATACTTGAAAGGGACTCAAGTACTCTAAGGTGGAATACTTCAAACTAAGTGGGTAATCTAATTCAGACTTCAATGGAGACAAAGAAACAAGAGTGTCCACTTTTGGATACACGATGAGTCTTGGATCAACAACTGTCTCCTAGAGATCACAAAAATAGTTAGTTCGAGCAGATTCGAAAACAAAGGTAGAATATGTAGCTGATGCAGAAGAAACCAAAGAGATTGTGTGGCTTAGGCAGATACTTGAATATGTGCAAGAGAAACAAGAGAACTCCACTCCACTTTTGATTGACAACACTTATGCAATCAAGTTGGCCAAGAATCCTAGATTCCATGATCGAGCCAAACATATAAATACAAAGTATCATTTGATTCGACACCATGTAGAGGCCAAGACAATTCTTTGATTTCATTGTTCCACGAATGAGCAAATTGCATACATCTTCACCAAATCACTTGGATTAGAAAAGTTTGAAAGATTTAGAACCATGCTCGGACTTACAAACACCCGTTCGAATTAAGGGGGGAATTTTGGAATCCTCCGGGATTATGCATTATTGTAAATAATGTCCATAATTTCAGTTATGGAAGATGAGGAGTCTTGGAGACTCCAATGGACTTCTTGGAATCCAAAGTCCAAGAGTTTCCTATCTTATGTATAAATAAAGGTTTTGGCTTATGAATTAAAGGAATTTGGGAGTTATTACTGTAACAAACCGAAAAATGGTGAATATTAATTTCATTATAAATACAAATCTGTAGCAAATAAGAATACTATGTGCAATAGTGTGAGTCTAAATATTGTAGCGAATAAAACCAGACTTGCCAATTATGGAACAAAAAACACACTTTTTTTTTGTATTCCAAACAAAATCAACACACCCAAACTTTTTGCGTTTATCATTAAATTTAAAATTCAGGCCAAGACCAATGCACATTTGTTAAATTTCATACATTCATAGCATAATATTTCAATTGCATAAACAAGATCACTAGAAGAAAGACAAAGCGCAAAACAACAACACAGAGTTTAACCTGGGAAACTCAAATGGGAGAAAACCCAACAACCTTCATATAGAGATGATAATCCCGAGATTAGAGTACACAGATAAAAGAGAAAATGTGAAAATGCTTTCCACAAGTAGAAACCCCAAAACATCTTCCTTCTCCAGCTTGTGCGTACTTCCTCTCTCTCCCAAGTGATGCGCAATTGTGAAGTGAGTGAATGAGATAATGAGGTGCACTTTACCTCTTATTTATACAATTGCAAACATGAAAAATCCCTAATTGGGCCGACTTCACCTGGGGGCAATTAATAATTTTAATTTTAATATTTTTTTTTTGCTTCTTTGCACCCCAAGGTTTACATTGATTCTTTCATGTGTTTACATAAGTGATTACATCAAGTTCATCTCCCTTAGGAGGCACAATCAAGTACAATAAAATGCAATGAATAATATCTTCTGACATTGTACAAAATCCAACACTCCCTCTCAACGATGAAGGTATTCTTCGGTCTTCATCCGCATCATGATCATCTGGGTTTCATCTTGTACATCCATGGTGTCTCCATCATCTCTACACATACTAAAGGTTGTCCACAAAGTCTTAGTGCATCATCTTCACCAATTCTTCAGTGAGTCTAGGAGAATCACTCAATCCTGGATATATGAGATTATCAGCTGTACCATCTCTGCTATACAATTTGCTACCTGTCTATCTCATCTGCCAATGGGGTCCTCCCATATTTGACTGAGATCTTAGACGAGCAAAAGGGAACGACCATCTACTGATTGTCCGACTCATCTGCCTATGGGATTTTTACCATATCTAGCTGAGTACCAGGACTGTACAAGTACCTGTGCAATCACACGACCAACTACTGACTGTCCTACTCATCTGCCTATGGGATTTCTCCCATATCTAGCTGAGTAAATGGACTGCAGAGGCACTTGTGTGAACGTGACCAACTGCTGACTATCCTACTCATAATCCTATGGGATTTCTCCCATATCTGGATGAGTAATCGGACTGCAGATGTTAGTTTTTGTACCTAGGGAAGTGTTCCCCTAATGACTTTTTTCCTAAGTCACTTAGAAGGGGGGAAAAGTGACCCTCACATAAATTGACTTGTGAAAAGCATTTAATGAGACTTTATAACCATAAAGTCACTTTTTGATAAATTTAAGTGAGGGAGTGAGTGAAATTAATATTTATGAAAAATAAATGGAGCATTTAATTTCAACCGTCAATCTAAGTTAATCTCACTCATTGGATTTAGAAAACCCCAGGGTTTGAACAAAAATCATGAGGGATGCATTTTACTTTCACTTTTGAGAGATTCAAGTGAAGAGAAGAGCAAGCAAGAGCAAGAGAGCATGGGAACACATTTGGAGGAGGCATTCAATGCAAGTTTCAGCTGACATGCATTTCGAGGCAACCTTCTTAGCATTTAATGCACTGTACGGATTTGTGAGCAGCAATATTTATTCATAATAGCACGCATCCTGAGGTGTATGGTAGAATAGCCATTTTTGGCACGAGTTTTGAGGAGAATCTGGGAACGATTTTCAAGGAGAATCTGGGCACTATTTTCAAGATAGTTTGCACGCAACCCTAGTGTAGGGACCCCAACCTGGGTCTCCATTATCTCTTAATAAAGTCATATATTTCACTTCTTGTCGAAATTTATGTTTATGTTTATGTTCTAATTTCTAGTTTTGTTTAAATTTCATGCCTTTAAAAATAATAAAATCTGCATTCACATTTACAGGTTTATTTACCTCTAACTAGTTATGTTTGTGTAGGAGTAGCAGAATATAATAACAGCATATAATATTTTGTAATTAAATTTTTACATAATTTGACAAGGTAGAAATGATAAATATACCTGCTGGAAAATACTAGTAGATAGCTAGTAGATCCACCCTTGTTGCTATCCCTTTTTGCTGAATGCCTTGTTGATTCCCTTTGCTTTTCCTTGCAACCAAACC
The DNA here is from genome assembly GCA_027924585.1 of Larix kaempferi. Taxonomy (NCBI): domain Eukaryota; kingdom Viridiplantae; phylum Streptophyta; class Pinopsida; order Pinales; family Pinaceae; genus Larix; species Larix kaempferi. The sequence goes on from BSBM01000502.1 coordinate 6,132,197, forward strand.
TTTCCAAAACTCTGAAACTCAACCATCCCAAAATAGTTTTTCCACCCTGCCAACTGGTGAGGTCTCGTCAACCACCCAGCTCCAAAGGTACCCCTTTGGACCCCCGATCCCAAACCGAGTACAAGCCAACCTGTTATATCCCTTCAGAAAAATCTCCAGCAAAAACCCCTCTTTCAGCTCCTTTCAGCTCTGCTCTAAAATTTCTATCTCTGCTCTCAAAAACTTCTCCCAAAAATAACTAAGGTAAAAGATCCACTCCTCCTTCCTCTCTTCTATATCTTATTCCATGTTTGCCGGCTCTTCCCTTCCACCATTAATGCCTTATCTTAAACTTTAATGCCTCAACCCCCATCAATTCATAATTAATAATTTATTTTAATGTATGGGCTCCCATTAATTTATAATTAATATTTTATTTTAATGTATGGGTTGGGGTCACCCACCAACCACAAGTTTCCCAATAAATAAGAACTTATGCTCATTAATACCATTCTTCATTCGTTGACCAATACAACACACAATTTCATATTTTAGTTAATAATGTTTACTTATAAATCTCAAGCATATTTTAACATATTAATTTAAAACCACATCCTAATTAATCATAATTAACCCTAATTAATTGTGATTAACCTAATAATCATTCATGATACTATTACCATTCAACATTACTCTCTTAAATACATTAAACTTGATTAATAAATTCTACTAAAGATAAGAATAGCCTAATTAACATTAACTAATCATTATTAACACATAATGAACATTAGTAAACCATAATTAACATTATTCCAAATTATTAACATTAATCCACAATAATTAATCATTAACCAACTTTATTAACATTAATTGACTTTATTAACCTTAATCGACAATAACTAACATTAATATACATTATTAACATTAATCATCATTATTAACCCTAATCGACATTTTTAACATCAATCAACAATAATTAACTATTACTTAACAATAATTAACATCGTTATTCGGCAATATTTCACGCAAATTCATAAATATGTAGGTGAGTTATGTAAGCGTAGCTACTGCTTACATACCTCATGTAAGTACACTAACCATAATAATTCACACACACATCAATCATAATCATGAAACCTGTTGTTCACTGACACAAGTTTTAAACGTAGTTTGCAAGGTACAATCCATTAACTAACTGAAATCTTATTAAGTTACGACAATTCATACATTACTGAGTTACGACACATACTCAATCAAGGGTTTTACACACATACAGTTAGATATTGTTTTCACCCCTACTTCAAGCTACACCTATCTACCTACATCATCACTAACTTCCACATATTATCCTTTCCTCTGCTGGACTACCCTGAAATGTCAATCCATGACCGGTTCCAGCTAGAACCCATAAGCGGAAGTGTCGACTACATCGACCAAGCTTCCCTAGCAGGCAACCACCAGTGATCATCACACACCTTGGGGAGCGCATCTTAGCACAGCCCTCCCATGACTTTGGGTTTCGGGGATAAACGGTGGGTAAAGCCTCCACCCCCCAATGGAACAAGGGACCATGTCTACCCGACATAACAACAACGTTGCACTTGTACTCGGTCTGTCATCGTATAACCAATCTGGGCGGTTGAGTTTCCTGAAACCCTACCACACCCATGTCATAATATACATCATAATAATAATCATGCGAAAGTAAATAATGCATCACTCACATACCATTTATCTTTCAAAATCCATGTCCCCGAGGCTTTCCCATCCCATAGGATCTAACAATCACTTAGCCGTTTTAACCTGTAAGCCAGTCCTCGACATACAATATAGAATATCGTGCATAAATCCTAAACATATACACTTACATTTCATAATAACATAACAATAATAAACTCATTTATTCGCCATGCACCTGACATAACATTCATTTATTCAACATATAACTGTAATGGTATCCACATACCCATCATTCAGTAATTTGCATATATAATTAACACATGATACATATCTAAACATGACTACCGATCATAATACTAACATCACACGCACACACATATATATTAGCAAAATAATAGAACCATATGTCCATAGTGTCGTCAAACCGACGAAGTCTCATAATCAAACAAATACAACATATAATAGTAGTTCATGTAGTAATGTCAAAACGGGGTGTTACACCGAGGTAGATTCTGGGCACATTTCGCGAAAATATTAGCAATGTTTTCGAGGAGGTTGAGTGGGCATAGAATTTGAGAACTGCTGCACACATCCTGAGGCATATTTAGGGCACAGATTTTGAGATAGTTTTGCACAGGTTTTGAGGACGACCATATAGTACGGTCTCTGTACTTTTAGCACAGAAATCGAGGCACCCACAGGCACATAAATCGAGGCTCCAGTTTTGGCATTGATTTCGAGATAATTTCTAGGTGAAATTTCATAGTGGAGATAAGTACATTTCTGCTGTAAAATTTATGTACCGAGATTTACTGAAGAAATAATAAACTCTCTCTCTCTGACTGGTTTTCCTCGTGGGGGTTTTTCCAGGGCTTTTGGCCGAAAATTCTGAGTTTGATTTTTTTTAATGGTGTGTATGCTAAATTATATTTCTGCTTGTTAAAGTGATTTTTCAGCGTGTTTAATTGTCTGAGAATTTTCATAAGTAATTTCCAGCCTATGCAAAACCAATTGTGAATGAAAACCACTGAAATGTTGACATAAACCAGCACGTTGCAAAACACAGAAAAATTTACATGGTATCAAAGCTTGGGGGCAGAAAACAATAATATTTTGCAAACACACAGAAATTTCCAGAACTCAATAATTTCAGTATTTTCTGTTAGTGAAAAACACTTTGTTGGGTTGGCTACAAGATGGCTATAGGAATTAGGTTGGAGGATAGGCTAGATGGGACAGGCAACTTTGTGCCATGGAAGGCTAGGATTTTTCTGATTTTAGAGGAGGATTAATTGTGGGAGGAGGTGGTTAAAAATACTACAACAAACCCTGTTCAGATTCTCGTTGCTATAGATGCAACAACATTATCAACCTTCAACAAGGACTGTAAGGCTAGAAGAATAATCCTTGATGCAGTTAAAGATCATATCATCCCTCACATTTCAGGCAAAGCTAGGGAACATTTGATGTGGACTGCTTTGACAAGCTTGTGCGAGAGTACCAATGAGAACCAGAATATGGTTCTCAAGGAGAAACTGAAGAGTATAAAGATGAATGGCGGAGAGGGAGTGACAGCTTACCTTACCAGGATATCTGCAGTTAGAGATGAGCTAGAAGCAGTTGGGGAGGTGGTCACTGCTACTGAGCTTGTGCGTACAGCGGTGAATGGGGATTCCAATCCCTGGGGTGCATTTGTGCAGGCTATAGTGGGAAGAGAGAACCTACCTTCATGGGAGAGACTATGGGATGACTTTGTGCAGGAGGAGACTAGGAGAGGTCTCATACAGGGTAGTTCATCACAGGGTAGGGAAGATGAGGAGAACATGGCTTTGACAGTAAAGGGGAAGACGAAGAAGAAGGTTCCCAAGAAGGGTGGGGCCAAGCAGCAGCAGGGTGGGAAGAAGAAGACTTGAGTAAAATCAAGTGTTATGGTTGTTAGACATTTGGGCACTATGCTTCATAGTGTCCAAACAAGAAGAATAAGGGACAGCAGATGGCAACTTCAGCAGAGGTTGATGACTTTGTAGACATATTTTAGAGAGAGTTTTCTCTATGTGTTGGACAGATTGAGAGAGAGAGAACCTCTTTAGTTACCAGAAATGATATCGATATGGAGATGGAGCATTCCTTGTTGGCAGGCCATCAGACGAGTGCATCCACCACCAATAATTGGTATATTGATAGCGGAGCTTCGAGCCACATGACAGGTGCTTGAGAGATGTTCTCCGAGCTTTCATAGACAGGTATAGATGTGGAGGTTGTAATAGGTGATGACACCATTGTTAGAGTAGTTGGTTGGGGGACCATTACATTTCAGAGGGAGTCTATGAGTCCCATGACTCCGAGGGATGTGTTATATGTCCCTGGGATTAAGAAGAACCTTGTATTAGTTTCCACCATTGAGGATAGGGGTCTTGTGGTATGTTTCTTAGATGGGAGAGTGCAGGTATTCCCCAGGACTACAGGAGTATATACCCCCAGGGACATTGGGTTTAGATGTGCAAAGCTGTACAAGCTCTTGTTTCAGTCGCATCACGCTCTAGCACACAGCAGCAGCAGTGAGTTATGTGATCTATGGCATCGGAGGATGGCCCACTTACATCACCCAACTCTGAGATTGTTGAGGAGCACGGTTACAGGTTTACCCAAGTTCAGCACTGAGCAGAGTGATGTGTGCAGGGGGTGTGCTTTGGGAAAGTACACCAAGACTGTTTTTCCGAGCAGTGACACCAGAGCAGCAAGAGTGCTTGACTTGATCCATTCTGATGTTTGTGGTCCTATGTCATCAGTCTCTTTGACTGGATTTGAGTACTATATCATTTTCATTGATGACTACTATAGAAAGAACTAGATCTACTTCTTGAGGAGCAAGAAGTCACCCTTAGTATTGAGTGTCTTTCAAGGGTTCAAAGCCCTTGTGGAGAAGCAGACAGGGAGGAAGATTCGAATGTTGAGATCAGAAAATGGGGGTGAGTATACCTCCAGGGAGTTCGATGGATTTTGTAGACAGGAGGGTATAAAAAGACAACTGATAGTTCCCTACACTCCTGAGCAAAATGGAGTAGCAGAGAGGAAGAACAGGTCGATTGTGGGAGTAGCGAGAGCGATGCTCCATGATCAGGGTTTACCATTCTTTCTATGGGAAGAGGCATGTAGCACTGTAGTTTATCTGCAAAATAGGAGTCCTCACCATGCTTTGGGGAGGAAGACTCCTGAGGAGATGTACACAGGCAAGAAGCCTGAGGTGAGCCACTTTCGTATATTAGGTTCTTTGACTTACTTTCACGTCCCTTCTCAGAAGAGGACGAAGTTTGATCCCACTGCAGAGAGAGGCATATTTGTGGGATATGATTAGACTTCGAAGGCCTATCGACTTTACCTTCCTGGTCATAAGAGAGTCGTTGTTAGGTGGGAGGTGAAGTTTGATGAGGAGAGAGCCTTCAGGAAGTCCAGAGAGTTAGAGCAGAGGAGGCCACTAGCTCCCACACCTTAGCTGACACAGGCTTCTTCGATACAGGTTTCAGGTCCACAGGTTTCCAGAGTGACTGGATCACAGAGTAGAGAAACAACTCCTATAGGTTCAGTGGTTTAGGTGACAAGTACTTCAGGGACAGGTTTAGGTTCTGGTTCACAGGTTACAAGTTCTTTAGGGACTGGTTCATCATTCACTGGTCCTCGGGGTGTTGGAACTTCTATTTCTGGGAGTTCGTCAGATGAGGATAGACCAGTATGGGAGGAGCCTTCAAGGAAGAGGAAGCCTAAATGGCTTCAAGACAGCTTGAAGGAAGAAGAGGCATTTGGTAGACCCCAGGAGGAGATCAGGACAGTAGTGATATCAGATAGACTAGGTATGGCTCTTGTTGCGAGTCTTCCTGATTTTGAGCCATCCACATTTGAGGAGGCTCCTTAGCATCAGGTATGGAGAGATGCCATGATGGAAGAGTACCATTCCATCATGAATAATGATTCTTGGGAGATAGTGCCGAGATCAGAGGGGAAGTCAGTTGTGACTTCCAAGTGGATTTACAAGATAAAGCATGCTGCAGATGGCAGTGTGGAGAAGTACAAGGCTCGGTTTGTGGCTCAAGGGTTTTCACAGGTTGAGGGAGTTGATTATGATGAGACCTTTGCGCTAGTTGCTCGGTATTATTCCATCAGAGCATTTATTTCTATAGCAGTAGAGATGGGTTGGAAGATCCATCAGATGGGTGTGAAGACTGCATTTCTCAATGGTCTTCTGTAGGAGGAGGTGTACTTAGAGCAGCCATAGGGATTCGAGATTCATGGGATATATTCTCATGTGTGCAGGCTAAGGAAATCCTTGTATGGACTGAAGCAAGCTCCTAGAGCTTGGTACTCTAGGATCGATGCATACTTGACTTCGATGGGTTTTCAGAAGAGTTAGGATGATTCCAACCTTTACTACATTGTGGTTGGTGGATATCTTCTCATTCTTTTGTTATATGTTGATGACTTGTTTATCACTAGAGAGGAGTGTCTCATTGCACATTGCAAGAGAGACCTTGCTGCTAAGTATGAGATGACTGAAATTGGGTTGATGCATTACTATTTGGGGATGGAGGTTTGGCAGGAGCTTGGACATATTTTCCTAGGACAAAGGAAGTATGCAGTTGATATTCTGAGGAGATTTTGGATGGAGGATTGTAGGTCGATGTCTACACCTATGATCACCAACTAGAAGCAACTTCATGCTTTTGAGGGTAAGTTGGTGGATCCTACACTTTACCGTTAGCTCATTGGGTCGTTGATGTATTTGGTCAACACTAGGCCAGACTTGTGTTTTGCGGTGAACACTCTTAGCCAGTTCATGGTGGAGCCTAGGAGTGTACATTTGACTGCTGCAAAACATGTGCTGAGATATCTTGCAGGCACAGTGGACTATGGTTTGGACTATAGGGGTTTGGGTGGAGTCAGTTTGGTTGGTTTCACAGATTCAGATTGGGCAGGCAGCGTGAGGGATCGGAAGAGCACTTCTGGTTGTTGTTTCAGTTTGGTCTCGGCAGCAGTGTCGTGGTTCAATTGGAAACATAAGTCAGTTGCATTGAGTTCCGCCGAGGCTGAGTATATGGCTGCCAGTCAGGCCACTTGCGAAGAACTGTGGCTTCGTAAGTTGTTGGTAAATTTATTTGATTAGGAGCTTAGACCTACGGTGATCTATTGTGACAATCAGAGTTGCATTCATCTCTCTGAGAATTCAGTGTTCCATGACAGGTCAAAGCAAATTGAGATCAAGTACCATATCATCCGTGACTACGTCCAGAGAGGAGCAGTTGAGTTGCAGTATATTTCCACTGATGAGCAGGTAGTAGATATCCTGATGAAATCTTTGGGGAGGGGAAAGTTTGTTTTCTTCACAGATAAGTTGGGAGTGGTGCAGAACACCTTCCTCGGTAAGAGGGAGTGTTAGTTTTTGTACCTAGGGAAGTGTTCCCCTAGTGACTTTTTGCCTAAGTCACTTAGAAGGGGGAAAAAGTGACCCTCACATTAAATGACTTGTGAAAAGCATTTAATGAGACTTTATAACCATAAAGTAACTTTTTGATAAATTTAAGTGAGTGAAATTAATATTTATGAGAAATAAATGGAGCATTTAATTTCAACCGTCGATCTAAGTTAATATCATCCATTGGATTTAGAAAACCCTAGGGTTTGAACAAAAAGCATGAGGGAGGCATTTTACTTTCACTTTTGAGAGATTCAAGTGAAGAGAAGAGCAAGAGAGAGCAAGAGAGCATTGACACACATTTTGAGGAGGCATTTAATGCAAGTTTTAGCTGGCATGCATTTCGAGGCAACCTGCTGAGCATTTAATGCACTGTACGGATTTGTGAGCAACAATATTTCTTCATAACAGCACACATCCTGAGGTGTATGGTACATTAGCCATTTTTGGAAAGCGTTTTGAGGAGAATCTGGGCACTATTTTTGAGACATTTTGCACGTAGCTCGAGGCAAATTCTGGTCACATTTCTTGAAAATATCAGCACTATTTTTTAGGAGGTTGAGTGGGCATAGAATTCGAGAACTATTGCTCACATCCCGAGGAAGATTTAGGGCACATATTTTGAGACAGTTTTGCACAGGTTTCGAGGAGGACCGTACAGTACGGTCTCTGTACTTTCAACACAGAAATCGAGGCACCCACATACACAAAAATCGAGGCTGCAGTTTTGGCACTGATTTCTAAATAATTTCTTGGTGAAATTTCATGGTGGAGATAAGTACATTTCTGCTATAAAATTTATGAACTGAGATTTACTGAAGAAATAATAAACTCTCTCTCTTTGACTGGTTTTCCTCGTGGGGGTTTTTCCAGGGCTATTGGCCGAAAATTCTGAGTCTGATTTGTTTTAATGGTGTGCATGTTAAATTATATTTCTGTCTGTTAAAGTGATTTTTTAGCGTGTTTAATTGTTTGAGAATTTTCATAAGTAATTTCCAGCCTATGCAAAACCGGCAGGGAATGAAAACCACTGAAATGTTGACATAAAATAGCAAGCTGTAAAACATAGAAAAACTTATAGCAAAAGGTACATGGGTGAACCCGGCCAACTGTTGACTGTCCTACTCATCTGCCTATGGGATTTCTCCCATATCTGGCTGAGTAACTGGACTGCAGAAGGCACCTGGGAAAAGTAGGGAAAGCATCTCAATGTCATCTTTCCCTCTCAAGGAGGGACACGTTCTCTTCGACTCCAAGTCTTCCGCGAAAGTATTTGAACTTCACCTTGGGAAGAGCCTTGGTGAGAACATCTGCAATCTGGTTGTCTATCGGCACGTATTGTAACTCGACCACACCTTTTTGCACCATATCACAAATGAAGTGATATTGAATATCGATATGCTTCGACCTATCATGAAATATAGGATTCACTGACATGTGCACACAACTCTGGTTATCACAGTGAATCATGGTTGGCTCTGGAATCTGGTCGAAAAATCCTTCCGGGATTTTACGAAGCCAAACTCTTCTCAAGCTGTTGTACTAACAACCATGTACTCGGCCTCTGTAGTATTGAGTGCTACAGAGTTCTGCTTCCTGCTACACCAGGAAATAATTGCAGAACCCAAACTAAAGCAACATCCGGAAGTACTCTTCCAATCTGCAAGACATCCGTCCCAATCTGAGTCTGTAAACCCCTGCAATTTTAGGTCACAATATGAAGCATATTTCAATCCATATCCCACAATGCCACATAAGTATCTGAGCACATGTTTTACAACAATTCAGTGAATCTGCCTCGGTTCGCACATGAACTGATTGAGGGCATTCACAGCAAAACATATATCTGGTCTGGTGTTGGTCAGATACATGAATGACCCAATAAACCGTTGAAACATGGTGGGATCAATCAAATCAGAATCTGAAGTAGAATATCTTAACTTCTTCCAATTTGCATCCATCAGAGTAGCCATGGACTTGCAGTCAAACATTCTGAATCTCTTCAATATAGAAATGGTGTATTTTCCTTGTCTTAGGAGAATCTCTTTCTTCCTCTGCGATACTTATAATACCAAGAAGTAGTGCATCAATCCAATATCTTTCATTTCAAACTCAGAGGCAAGATTCTTCTTACACCATATAATAAGTTTCTCATTTCTTGTGAGAAACAAGTCATCAACATATAATACCAAAATCAGTGGCTCATCATCTACAACCTTGTAGTAAAGGTTGGGGACTGCATTACTCTTGGAAAATCCCAAGCTCACCAGGAATCCATCTATCCGTCCATACCGAGCACGAGGTGCTTGCTTGAGTCCATACAGTGCCTTTTTCAATCTGTATATGTGGGACTCCTTTCCTTGGAAAATAAACCCATCTGGCTGTTTAATGTAAAATTCTTCCTCAATAACACCATTGAGAAATGATGTCTTTACATCCATTTGATGCAACTTCCATCCCATAGATGAAGCAATGGCAATAATGGATCTGATGGAAGTATATCGGGCCATAGGAGCAAATGTCTCATCATAATCGACTCCCTCTTTCTGAGAGAATCCTCTAGCTACAAATATGGCCTTGTATTTCTCAACACTTCCATCGGCTCCATGCTTGATCTTGTATAGCCATTTAGAAGTCACTATTGACTTCTCCTCAGGTCTCGGTACAATCTCCCACACATCATTCTTCATGATGGATTGATATTATTCCATCATGGCATCCTTTCAAACTTGATGTTTGGATGCTTCTTCGTAAGTGGTGGGTTCTGAATCAATAATGTTGCTCATCAGTTCCACATAACTAGAGAACCTCTGAGGTATTTTTATTTCTCTAAAAGTTTCGTGTTGAGCTTCATGCCCCTCTACATCCTGCAGTGTCTGCTGTGCCCATCTAGGTCTTTTTTGACCTGTAACATCTCTGGGGATATCAAGTGGATCTATGGGATCTATAGGTTCATCCTTTTCTGTTCACTCCCTCTGAACTGGAGGGGGAGATGATCTCAACTCCTTTGGTTCTAGAATTTCTTCATCATCGATTTCCATATCTAATCCTCTGCCTTTCCTGACAGCCATCTCTTCTTCAAAGGTTACATCCCTAATGACTTCAATATGTCTGGATCCTGGAATGTAAATTCTGTAAGCCTTTGAAGACTCACTGTTTCCCACAAAGGTTCCCTTCTTTCCTGAAGGTTCTAACTTTGATCTCTTCTCTTTGGGAACATGTATGTAGACTGGACAACCAAAGATCCAGAGATGGCCCACTTCTGGTTTCACACCTGTGAACACTTCTTCCAAAGTCATATTCTTCAATATCTTATGTGGACATCTATTATGTACATATACAATGGTTTTGGATGCTTCTTCCCACAAGAACATTTGAATACTTTGGTCATGTATCATAGCTTTAGATGCCTCTACAATTGTTGTATTCTTTCTTTCCGTAACCCCATTTTGTTGAGGGTTGTAGGGAAATGTGAGCTCCCTCTTAATTCCTACTTCCTTGCAAAAATCATTAAATTCTGTAGAGGTATATTCTCCACCATTATTGGATCTCAAAATATTGATCCTTTTTCCTGACATATTCTCAACTTGTGCTTTAAACTCTTTGAACTTGCTAAGCACTTCCTCGGATTCTTTTGACTTGAGAAATTATATCCAAGTCTTCCGTGAGTAATCATCAATAAATGTGATATAGTAATGATATCCACCCAATGACACAACTGTCATTGACCTGCACAAGTCAGAGTGTACCAGATCCAAAATCCCTTTGGATCTACTCTTGCTATCTGGAAAAGATTTCTTGGCATTCTTTCCAAGTGCACATCCTCTGCATGTCCCATCATGGTCTACCTGGAGCCCTCGAAAACCTGTCACAATATTCTTCAGAACTGGGAGAGCTCGATAGTTCAGATGAGCTAACCTTCTGTGCCATAACTCGCCCATACTTTCAACATCGTGTATTAGGGCTTGGACTGGTGGAGCGTTTAGTCTATACAAGCTCTCTTCTCTTATGCCAATAACTTTGGCTGTGCTCATGCTTGAGTTATTGTGCCAAGCAAGGAATTTCCTTTCTGAGAAGGCTACTTTATATCCCTTATCCTCCAAGGCTGAGATGGAGACACATTTTTTTTTCATTCCAAGTACATAGAGCACATCACTCAGAAAAAATGTATCATTTGATTCTAGTTGAATGGTGGTGGCTCCAAATCCCTTCACTGTGTAATTTGCATCATATCCAAGTACAACACGAAGATCTGAATCTTTCTCAACTAATTCTGAAAGATTCACTTTATAACCTGTCATGTGTCAAGATGCACCACTATCTATGATCCAAGTGTCACTAGTGGTGGGAATAGTACCTGATAAAGCTGATATGAATAGATATTTTGTGTGATATTCATTCCTTTGCTTATTGTGCTGGTGATCTTCTTCCACATCAGCAGTGGATGCTTCATGCTTCCTTTTGATGTGGCTTCGACAGCTACTGGCGTAATGTCCATACTTTCTGCACCTATAGCATTGAACTTGAGACATGTCCCTTTTCTTATTTTGTTCTTGGCGGGGAATTGATCTCCTTTATTGGTGCTTGAATTTATGGAACTTCTTAGCTTTTCCCTTACCCTTCTTGGCATGGGAAACAAAATCTTGGTTCTCCTCAGGTTGAGTGCCATGAAGTCTTTGACATGTTGCAATCCTTGTCTCCTCCTGAGTGCAATCTGCCCAAAGCTTGTCAAACTTTGGTAGTTTGGATCTACCACTTATGCTTTGGATAAAGGACTCCCAAGATGGTGGAATACCATTCAGAGTGGTGATGACAAACTCCTTATCATTAATAGGATCTCCATTGGTGCTGATCTTGTCCCTGAGTTTTGTGATCCTCATAAAGTATGAGGCAATGGATTCTGACTTGGCTATCTTCATATTTGAGAGATGGTTTCTCAAATTCATGGATACGTTGAGGCTAGTGTGTTCAAACAACTTCATAATGGTATTGAACATTTTCCTAGAATTCTTCTTTCCTGATATTTGTGGGACCAAGTGATCTCTTATTGAATCCACAAGTATCCTTCTTGCTTTAGTATCATTCTTCCTCCATCGAGATTTATCCTCTTTGGATTCTGGTTTAGGAACCTTCTCATTTGCATATAGTAAGAGGTCATTTTATTCTAGAATCAGAAGAACCCTAGACTTCCAAGAGATAAAGTTGGAAGCTCCTTCCAAAATATCTTCAACCTTCATACCAATCATCTTGACTGCAGATCTAGTTCAGAAACCCTAACAGGAGCTAGGTCAAAAATGAAATTTGATAATTTGAAAAACTGAAACCACAGATAAATGCACATTTCAAAGGTGATTTGAGTTGAGGTAGGGCTGATCCAAATCAGTAGAGAGAAGTGGGTTAAAACTGAAACCCTAATTCTGCTGCAACCACAAAGTTAGGTCAAAAATTAAAAATTCTCGGAATTGAATTTCGTCTTCACCAAAAGATGCACCTTGCCAAAAACGAAATTCCTAAGGCTCTTTTTCTCCAAAATGATGGGTGAAGACTTCACAAGATGAAACCCTAGTTTCAGCAGGGTTCCGACAATGTTCCGGCAATGGCTTCTTCTAGAACTGCTCTGAAACCATGTTAAATTCCATACATTCATAGCATAATATTTCAATTGCATAAACATGATCACTAGAAGAAATACAAAGCACAAAAAAACAACACAGAGTTTAACCTGGGAAACCCAAATGGGAGAAAACCTAACAACCTTCGTATAGAGATGATAATCCTGAGATCAAAGTACAAAGATAAAAGAGAAAATGTGAAAATGCTTTCCATAAGTAAAAACCCCAAAACAACTTCCTTCTCCAGCTTGTGTGAACTTCTTCTCTCTCCCAAGTGATGCACGATTGTGAAGTGAGTGAATGAGATAATGAGGTGCACTTTACCTCTTATTTATACAAGTGCAAACATGAAAAATCCCTAACTGGGCCGACTTCACCTGGGGGCAATTAATAATTTCAATTTTAATATTTTTCTGTTGCTTCTTTCCCCCCAAGGTTTACATTGATTCTTTCATATGTTTACATAAGTAATTACATCAGGTTCATCTTCCTTAGGAGGTACAATCAATTACAATGAAAGTATAATAAAATTCAATGAATAATATCTTCCGAAGTTGCACAAAATCCAACAACATTATATGGCGATATTGAACAAAATTACCATTTGAATTCAAAACTTTTACAGAAAGTAAGGGAAAACTAAAAGTAAGACATAAATATTTTTAGCAAATAAAATGTGTACCATTTTAAACATTTTTTGTCCTCTGAAAAAAATTCACACACACACACATATATTCCACATGCTGAAATAAAATACATTCTTCAGTGTTCTCAAGAAAAGGAGCAGTCCTCCCATCTAAAAGGGTTCATTAAGAGCTTACACAAATATTTATCAGCCTATCTTTTCTATACAAAATTGCAAATAGCCAATATTTCTTTACAGAGTCATAGGTGCTTGATATCAAAATCTACAACCTGTATTTTATCTAAGGGTCTCAAAGATATACAAAATATGTCTTTATCAAAAAATATTATGTCCCAAAATCTTGTTTCTATGATATTTCCAGTTGAAAGGTCCTATGTCTTTAGCTTCCATCTAATGATAGACTCTGTCTTCTTTAATGCAGATAGGACAATGCCCCAATAGTATCACAATAAGCGATTCCAAAAATATAAGCATATGTATAAACTTGTTTATGCCACTGCAATTTCTTCACAAAAATTTACAGATCTAGTGCTCATGCATCCTGTAACTTCCTGTGCATATCTGAACTTCATATAATTTATTTATTTACTCTGTAATCAGACATGGTTCTTGCATATAATTTGTATTAATTCCATTCTCCTCCACATTGGGATTCCACTCAACTTTGTTCAACAGAAGTCCTTTCGAAACAACATCTGTAGCTTGATTTCTTTCTCTAAAGATATGATTGAAAGTGATATACTTGAAGTTTAAGCATAATCTCCAGATTTCTTCCAACATCAATTGAATCCCCAAATTATGGCAGATATATTTCTTCCTTGCCCAATTTATAACAATGAGAGAATCTCCAAATAATTGGATCTCTTCCAATCCCAATTCCAAATCTAAAATGAGTAAAAGTTTAAGAGACATTACCTTTGAGTAATTGTTGGATCCTTCCCCTATATTTGCTTTGTATTTATGACACACTTTCTCATATTTGTACACTAGTCCGCCCGTTCCTGCTTTGCTGTCTTGTGCTGCCCCATCGAAGTATGCCTAGGATTTTGCTTGATTTATATCCTCTGTTATAATCTTTCGAATTTTTATTTCCTTTATTTTGTGTGGATAGTATTTTAAAATTTCCAGGCTTTGTACATCACATCAGTGCTAGTCTCCTTACTTTAGAAAAAATCTTATTTCTTACAAGTGATATGCCTCAAGCCCATATGTATGTAAATGCTAAGTATTCTTGTGCTTATGGATTATTATGCCACCTCCTAAGGCAATCTTCAATGGAGTTCCCTTCCTAAACCAAGTTGCATCTTGTGTAGCTGATTATCTCATTCCATGCTTGGATTGAGTATGTGCAATCTAGAAGTAAATGTGCATTTGTTTCTTCATCCAAACAACATAAGGAGCACCTACCTTGACCTTGGATTGATCTCCTTTGTATGTGGTCCCAGGTTAGAGCCTTGTTATTGAGTAAACAACACATGAATAATTTTGATTTTGATGGGAACCATATCTTCCATATACACTCCCACCACCAAACAGGTTCTTCAATACTAGCATTACACAGAAAATTATATCCTTCCTTTGGAGTATATGATCCTGTTGGAGATAGATTCCACACCAATTTGTCTTCTAAATTATGGATCCTAATGGAGGAATTCTTTAGATTATTTACAAAACTATTCCAAATCAGTATATCATCTTCAACAAAGCCTAGATTTTGTGTCGACATCCAACCCTATTTCCAAACTGAAGTGTTTGTAGAATCATCAATTTGATGAATAATTTCATATCCAATTCTTTTGAGTCGAATTATCATATGATTTGGCAATCTATATGAAATTCCACACCCAATCCATTGATCTTTTCCTAAATTGACTTTTTTCCCATCTCCTATTTTCCATGCAAGTCCTTGTTCTATTAATGGGAGTTCATTGATAATGGCTCTCCAAAAAATAGAAACATTGTGTAATGCTTTCCTTGGAGTTTTAATCCAGTCCTCCACTAATTTTGGATGAATGTTCTTCATCCAAACAATATTTTTCCAAATTCCTTTCCCATTTAGCAATCTCCAGGATCCTTTTCAAGCCAGTGAATTTGAGCACATATGTAGGTTTTTGAGTCCCCATCCTCCCATAGATTTAGGCTTCACAATCGATTACCGTTTGATCCAGGGTATTGTAAATTGTTCATTCTTTTCTTTACAAATGAAACTAGATAAAAGTTTTCTCAGTTTTTCCAGTACTCCTTTTGGTATCCAAGCCATGATCATCCAATACATCGGTGTAGCTTCAAGTACTGATTTTACAAGTACTAATATACCACTTCTAGAAATACATCTGTTCACCAATTGTTGATTCAGACTTCTATTCTTCTTATAATCCATCTTCCGTCCGAATTCAAGTACCCATTTGGTTTTATATGGAAACCCAAATATTTCATTCCAACAATTGTTTTTTCAACCTTATATGGAAAAATACTTAGACTGAAACATATGTCCTCTTCCTCAATACCAAAGAAAGATATAGAATACTTACTAACATTTAACTTCATTTTAGTGTGTTGTTCAAAAAGCTTCAAAATATCATTTAGTGCCATCATGTCCCATTTGGTTCCATTACAAAAAATTAGAGTGCCATCTGCAAAAAATAAATGGGATATATGTAGATTACCTCTAATTTGGATACCCTTAAAATTACCATTCCTCTTAGCATTCAACAACGCTTGACTCAGTCCCTCTATTACCAATAGGAATAAGAGGGGTGAAAGTGGACATCCCTATTTGACACCCCTTTCTATTTTAAAGAAATTCGAAGCTGCTCCATTTATAAGGATAGCTAGAGACACTGACTGTAGATAGCTCATAATCCATCTGATGAACTCCACAGTAAAACCAAGATGTGTAAACAAGACTCTGAGATATGTCCAATTGACTCGATCACAGTCCTTCTCTAAATCAAGATTAATGAATGTCGCTTGCAAATATTTTACTTTAATAGAATATAGCCCTTTTTGTAGTATTCCTATTGCATCATATATCTGGCGTCCTTCAAAAAATCCAATTTGTTCCAGAGATATAATTTTTGAAAGTATAGTTTTCAATCTTCCAAATATTATCTTGGAGATCAATTTGTAAATACAATTACAGAGTGATATGGGTTGGTACTCACTAAAACCCAAAGGATTGCCAGATTTAGGTATCAGTGTCAGAAAGGTTGTATTGAATGTTTCCAATAATGTTCCTATTTTTCTAGAGTGTTCAACCACCTACAAAAGATCATCTTCCAGTAGATCCTGGAAACCTAAGAAGGATTCAATTGGCCACTCGTCTGGCCCAGGTATTTTGTCCCATTGAAAGCTGTGTAATGCTGAAACAAGCTCCTCTTTTGTAATTTCCTTCATAAGTTTCAAGTTGTCCTCTTCACTTACCATCCTTGGGAAGTAATTTGTCAGTTTCAAAATATCAGGTAATTTTGCTTCTCGTTCTGCCTTATACATGTTACTAAAATAAGTAAGTCCAACCTTAGAGATATCCTTAAAAGTGATTACTTCAATCCCTTCTGAATTTTTAATTTTTTAAATAGAGTTGACACTTTTTCTCATATTTGCGTAGTTATGAAAAAAAATTGAATTCTCATCTTCAGCTGCAAGCCATACCACCTTGCTCTTAAGCCACTAGAATTCTTCCCTTTCTAGAAGAAGCTCCTTTTTCCTTGATTCCAAATAAATTAACCTCTATCTACTTTGGACCGATTCAAACCTGCCTTCTGGTTGTTGTATGATGATTTTATATTTTGCTCAATGCCCAACAATTCTTCTTCATCTTTCTTTTTCTTATTGATTGACCACATAATGGTAGCTTCTTTTATTCTTTTTAGATTATATAGAAAGTGTAGTTGTCTTGGAATATTGGAATTTGGATCATATTTAACCCACAGATCATTTATCAACTTAATATAATCCTTATTCTTCAGCCATTCAGAAAAAAAAATAAAAAATGTATGGGCTAGATGTTTTTTTTCCTTCAGGTATGATTTCCAAAATTACAGAAGAATGATCAGATCCACCACCAGATCTCACCCACTGCTTAATTTTAAAATTAATCCATCCCTCTAATATCAAAAACCTATCCAACCTTTTGGCAATATGCTCATTTCCAATTTTATTATTTGTCCAAGTAGGTGTGTATATTGTCGGATCAACATCGAATAGTCCTGGTTCATAAAAAGATTTTAAAAAGTAATCAGATAGGCTATCGACATGTGCTCTTTGTCCCCGGATCTTAGAACATCCTAAGTTTAAATTAAGATCGTCTCCTAACATAATCAAATTCTCTTACAAAATGCATTGCATTGCAAAATTCAAAATTAAATTCCCAGTGATTAAAGCTTCCACTAATAAAATTCTATAAATTGAAATCCCGCCTAGTCATAAAAGTGATTTAAATAATTTTACAAATCCCACCTAGTGATAAAATTCTATAAAATTCTATACATAGAAATCTTGGCCAATAATTTCAGTGATAAAAGTTATATAATTTTACAACTGGGCGGAACATAGCACAAAAAATTAGAAGAGAGTGAATCAACGCAATGAAAATAACACAACCATTTATAGAAATCTTGGCCAATAAATTCAGTAATAAAAGTTATATAATTTTACAATTGGTCAAAAATAGCAAAACAAATTAGAAGAGGGCAAATTAACAGAGCGAAAACAACACAACCATAGAAATGGGTGAACCACATTTATCAACCACAGAAATGGGTGAACCATAGCACAATTCATGAAAAGAACAGGGTGAAATTAACTCAGCGAAAATAATACTAGATGTAATTGAAGTGCTTAGGTGAAATGCAATTTAGCTGCATGGAGTCTCACTCTCCTCGTCTTCTCTCTTCAAATAATAACCCTACTTAACATAAAAAGCAAAAATGATAACTACTCTTAGATAGAAACAAAATAAAAAAAAGGAAACTAGCATGAAAAATTCTTCATGACTTCGAGAATGATTCCATAGGCTCTTATCTCAAAATAGAAGTGCATCTCCACTGTGAGAATCCTCCAGCATATAGTCATCCAAGACAATGACCAGACGGTCTCAAATCAAACCCTCGGTGCCAAGCAGAATAAAAAATTACTCTGCTCATGCAATGGAAAAGGCCTCTTGAGATCAAACTCTGAAAATAGATCTCAAAGGAGTGGTAATAAATACCAAAGTAAAAGTAAAAACACAAATGGTAAGGCCTATTTTTCCATCCACCTTGTTAAACTTGGTTAATTTCACCCCATGAAATTCCCTAGGAATTTACAACATTCATTGAACTCAAATTACGACAATAACTCAAAGAATGCCACATAGCTTAAGGAAAGTTCTTATTTTCGGTTGCAGTGAGGCTGTGAATATAAATTACCAGAGGGTAAATAGCTTGCAGAACCAATGCTAGGTAATGTATCTGCATTCAATAGAATGAAAATGGATTTCAATCCGGAAAACACTAGAAGCATCAACTGGATGCTGACCTCGAAGTGTGAGCTTGCAAACCTATCAACCTTGATGCATGTCAACCCAACTCGACCCGTATTCCTGTTGTTAGACTATCAGACTATCAACTAGAAATAAAATATTTAGATGCTAACATTGGCAAGTTTAAAGTAGTGTTCTATTTTATTTTATTTTCATTTTTCTTAATTCGTGCCAATGATAAAAATTTCCTTTTCATGCATTTTCCACCAATAAGACTTATACACTTATTAAAATAATTTATTAAATAAATAAATTCTTTCAACATTAGATAAACTATAGGTAAGCTTTAAAAATATTTCTATGCAAAGTAGATTAATAGGTGAAAACAGAGCATATAGTCTCTAACTACGATAGGGACTAATAAAAAGAGAAATGAGCACTCTAATTTAATTTATATGCATGGGTAACAAGTGTTTCATCCATGACTCGTATGCGGGTGAGCGGAGTCAGTAGGGGGACGTGTCATCGTGTTAACATACAAGATCAATTTGTCACGTGGTTGATGCATGCATTTATGAAGGGAAGTGGAAGGCCAGGTGATGTGGTTCCTCCCCGCATGTGGTATAAACTGAGGGTACATCGCAATACGTGACAGAAGCTGAAGATGCCTGATGACAGAAGGTGGAATTATGAAGAGCACGTGGATTCAGACCATGGCCATTATGGAAACCAGTGGGATTTGCATCATTATGAGGGAATGGATGGGGAAAGGCTTATCACAAATTATGACTATTCCCATTTGCGGCTCGTTCATCACCATTAAATGGTGCAAAACTGTAGTAAGCAAGAATTGTGGAAGCAATTGTATAACAAAGAAGGAATACATGAATTGGGGTGATAACGAGTTGGGAGGTGGCAGAGTTATGGGTGACAGTCTGTTCTATGTCATTCTGGTGTGCATCATGGATATTGAGGGGACCCAGGGGAATCCAGACATCTCAAGGTGAAGGAGGGCAAGCTGTGAGCAAATCTGGGCAGCGTAGGAAGCTTGGAAATATCGCGCCTCGATTCCTCCGACTATCAGAGCCAACCTGGAGATGATGGAAGACGAGTTTTAGAGAGAGGTGCTGGAAAACACGCCCTCGCTAGATGAGGCGGCTCTTGAATATTGGATTCAAGACCATGGTTCGACGAGAGCACGCTAGGGCTTGTTTGAGAAAATAGTAAGCCTTTACTGGGTAACTAAGGGTCTGTTTGGTCGGGTTCTCATTGAAAGGGAGGAGAATATTGGTGGATATGAAATCCCCATGGCCTTCTGGAAAGAATTATACGTTGAAACCCGAGTCCTTCATATGAAAATTGATGCAATTGGTAAGGAAATGGGGCTCCCATTTCTCCCTAAGATGGGCTACTTCAACCTTGGATCAACTATGGAGGTGAAGGACACTAGAATGGGCAGCGATGCAGTCACCGGGAGCGGAGGATCAGCGGGTAATGAGGATTTTCTTCCTCCCGCAGTCAATAAGCAGTATTTTCTCGACCGGGACTCGATAGTTTTTTGCGATGTCTTTTTGCTTACTTTTCTTTATTTTGGATGTGGTTGTAATGCACATGATGTTGGGAATCGAATTTTGGCTCCTGATGAGAATTGGCCTTTTGGATTTTGTGTCCCTTGGGTTAGTGACGATAACCATGAACATACTCTGTTTGGTTATTTCAATGTTTTCAAATGGTTATCTATTTTTGTTGGGCTCAAGTGTTAGCATTTGATATACGTTTTTATGTTGGTCTGGGGTGTCTTTAGAACTTTGGTTGTATGTCTTGTCTCCTTCGGGGGAGGGACCCTAGGGATGATACTGTGTAGAGAGATTAAATGATTTACTGTATCTCATAATCATTGGAAGACGCATGGTTGAAATATGGATTGTAACTTTCTGTATACTCTGTTAATATAATTTCACTTATTTTACAAAAAAAAAAGTGTTTCATCCATGCAAAATTAAAAAATTGAGTAAAATATGGAAATTTAGTAATAAAAAGAGGGCAAGACAAGAGGTGGGGTCTCTATTGTTGCTCATTGATTTTGGTTTTGTTGCTTGGTTGCTTGTTTTGTGTTGTTTGTGCACATGTTTAATAGGGAGGTTAAGGAGGAGAGGGTGGAACATAGGTTGATAGTGAAAATATTTAAGGTCTTGCCTTCTGTATTATAGAGTTAATTATTGAGGACCTCATATTTTGGTGGGTTGGTTGGTTGGAAAGTTGTCCCCACATGCAAATTAGTAAAGTGGTCGATCGGGTAAGTAGAGATTCTTCTATGGGTGCAAGGAAGAACATGTGAGGTAAAAATGCAAGAGTTTAAGCCAGAGAAATGAATTAATCAGGTTGGGATATATATCAAAAATCCCAATTACAAGTATCCCTTCTGCAATGCTAGGCCTCGACTGTGCTTGGGAAGAGATTTGGATTACATGATGGGTTCATTTATGAGAGCATGATAGCTCCAATCGGGGTTGAAATTTGATGTCCTACCTTGCACATCAAGAAATTATTATATGATGTTTTAATTTTAACATTGCCTTTCATTTCACGTTTAAATCCTAATTTCACCCATCACAATAATAGCTGATTTTTGTTTGAAATAACATTTATAATAATTATATGAAACATTGAGAATTGAAAGAAGACCTCTTAACTATACATTAATGAATTTGTCTTCATGCATTAAGGATCCAGAACTTTGAAGGTTTTTTCAACTCTCAAATAAATATTGTATTAATAGATTTGTTGTATAATTCTAGAATCTCCACATACACACTTTCTTCACAAGCAAATGGATTCAACATGCTCAAATACCCCACAACATGCAAATTAAATAAGTTTAAACATTGTTCTTTGTAATTTTTTGTTTTGACATAAACACAACTTTTCATCAATACCCTCACAATGCCACTAACCTATAGATATAATATTGTGATCAACGCACGAGTGAACTTCTTTTTTGTGACAATGTTATCTCCATTAAACTTATGTATCAAACATTTTTTTTTTAACTCTAAAATTTTATTAGTATTAATTACTCAATGCACTAAAACATCAAATTATTTATAATTATTTTAGATTTTTTTTTAATTAAAATATATGTTTTCATATGTAGTAGGATTATTCAAAATATTAATAATAATTAATAAAATTAATTTCTTTAAATAATAAAAAAATGTAATTTAAATATATAAATTGTATTAGAATAAATTATTCAATATATTGAAACATCAACTTCTTTTTCAATTTATATATAAGGGTTGTATTCCGTGGCAATGCTATCTATAGTTAAGCTATATATCAAGAAATTTATTTGAGCTCTTGGACATTAATAGTATTAATTATTCAATGCACTTAAACATCAAATTATTTATAATTTTTTTTTTTTTAATTAAAAAATATTTTTTAACGCATCACAAAATTTAAATATAGTTTGAGTGTTTTAATAGTTTCCTCTTAAAAAATCATAAGTTAAAATTCAAAGAGATGGGATATGTACATCTCCGTAAATTTTAGCAATCAAATCTTTATGAAAAGATTCTCATCTACCAATTTGAAATTATTATAATTATTATAATTATAATAATAAAGGTAGTGAATACTTTGATTTTACTTAACCCTAGAATACAATGGAGAGTGTCCAAAGATACAATTGAAATAAGATTTATTGGCATAAAATTTACCAATTCATCAATTTCTTGTCACAATTTATTTGACATACATCAAACGATTATATTTGGAAAGAATACCATGTATGAATGGAAAGTTGATATAAAGATATCTTTATAATAATGTGTTTTTAATAGTAAAAATATATAAATTATTAATTAAAAAGATGAATTTATTTATTTTTCATAAAGTCACAAAACCATGCCACCTGGTGGTTAGTGGTTCATTAGGGGTTAGAGCTTGTTTCCTTAAATGCAAGGAAGATGAAATAGTAGTTTTAACCTACATAATACCATTGATTGCAGTTTAACCTTTTTTTTTTGTAAGCAGCTTAAGGGAAATATATATTAAAGTACAAAAAATGTTACAATCGCATGAGATTCTGTAGATCATGGGCGTTCAGAAGCTTCTCATCGAGCTGAGAGAGCAAGAAGGAGCAACCAAAGTCCTGCCCATAAGTGGGCTGAGTAGTGTCAACATTATTACAGCCGATCATTAAAAACATAGACCAAACTAGAATGGTAGGAAAATCTATAGTTTGACAATAGTCCATAGAGCTAAAACAAAAGAAGAAAAATAACGCTAACTGCAACAAAAACAGAGCGAGGCTCACACAGAGCAGGATTATGTGCTAGCTTCTGCATTCTGCGAACCAGAATTGTCTTCAATAATCAGACAACTGCCAAAGAAGTCTTCTTCCCAATTCCGGAGAGGGAGCTTGATGGGTTGAGGTTCAGTTCTATGTGGTGTAGTAGCGTCAACCTCATCTTTTCTGACTTGTTTGTAGTTTAAGACATCAATTATCAAGGGCATTGGGAACGAAGTCCCCTGCACCATCACCGCAGCAGAGGGAGAAGCCCCCTGCACCACCATCGCAGCAAGAGAGCTCGGGGCTGAGAAGGGAGCAGGAACAAGAGTAGCGCCATCCACAGCAGCAGCAACACCGAGGGAGTCTGGCCGGGATCTACCTGGAACATGAGAATCAGTGGCGGTAGCCACACCTTCATCCTGCGCAGTAGGATTGTCTGCCATACCTTCCGAATGAGCCGCAGGTCCAAACTCACAGGGCAGAGTCGGATGATGAAACAGAGAGTACCGTCTACCAGTCAAATTGGCTTCCAGTGCAACCAAGATTTGATCCAGGTGAGCCATATGTGCCCTGGTGTCTATAATTGCCACCTTGGCCATATTCCAATTGGTGAGCATTTCCTCCACTAGGGTTCCCAGCATGTTTTTCATAAGCTAGTAATGATTAACCTAGTTGCCCTAGTTTCCAAAAGCCAAAATTTTCGCAACACCATGGGATTCCCAGCCATCCACTAGCCGACGGACAAGGACTGAAACATTGTCGTCAAAGCCGATATTGGCCATCTTTTCCTTCTCAGCAGAATTGGCATCTTTTCTGGCACTGTGAATAGAACCTCGCTTGGAGGTGCCTCGTGTGCGGGACATGGTGTTGTTCAAAGAATCACCAGAGAATGGAGAATGGACGAAGCTCTTAGCAGAGACAGCAGGAAACGAAAGGCAGAGGCGAGCAATGACCACTGGGGCATGAGGGCGGGTCCTCATAATAGGAATTGCAGGGTAGAAGTTTCCAGGATTCCCACGGGGCAGAGTAATGGCACACCTGAACAGACTGAGGAGATGCGACAAGCAGAGCCTAGCCGGAGTGAATGCGAGTTGCGGAGCCATATGGGAAATGAAGTTCAGCTCACGCAGGGAGGCCAGATGTACAGGAGGTGCCAACAACATTAAATCCGGGCGATAGGGAACCGCGTCGGCCGAGGGAGGTGGCCAGGTGTGGGAGCCACACTTCCAAGAGGGCAGGTGGGAACCCTGTCCTCTGTGCTATCTTTTCGTTCACCTGCATCCAGGGTGATTGCAGTTTAACCTTATTCCTATAAGGGAATTAAAATATTGAAGTTGGTAATTTTAATGATAACTAGTGTTAAGGTCGAGAGTGTGATCACAATGTGGGTAGATTGAAGATGGAGAGGGTACTAGCGTTTTTTTGCAGGGGTGCAATATGAGTTTTGGTGTTGAGGTCTAGGTTTGATTCAACATAAATTCCTATGTGCCTTGGTTTGATTATTCCAAAAACATGTTATCGGAAGTGAAAATATTTTGTTCCCCCTAGTATTGTCTCCTTTGATTATTGTATCAACAAAACCCTTGGGGATGAATTTGTGCCACAGGTTGATAAGACCTTACATAAAGCTGACCGGTCCGAGGCCAGTCAGATGGAAATAGTTCACGTGAGTTGTCCTCTGACAATCCTTGTAAGGTGTTGAAGCGATTCAAGGTTGGTACTACTGCGGATTCAAGTAACATCTTGAGGGTTGAATATTTGAGCTCTAACATGCGGGAGTTACTCACTTTCAATACCTTGATTTTGGATCCTAATAGTGTGCAAAAGATTCAACCTGATCCTTTCTTTCTGTATTCTTCAATCCTAGGTTTCAATGATTCTTTGCAAACTAGTGTCAAGTAGGGCAAGTGTTTTATCAATGCTCATTTAGATATATCCGTCCTACATGGTGGGAACAAAAGATATAAATATTTTATGAAGGAAAGGAAGTGGCATAAGGTTGTAACATGAAGTTGTGAAGAGTAGAGGTGGGGGAGTTTCTTTAGTAGTTGGTGATGATTTGCAAATAGATCATATTTTAGATTTATTTATCTCTACCCTTAAAGGTAATTTTTTCAAGTCTTGAGTTTTGATGGATTAGCTTAGTACTTGGGTCCTATAGTCTTGGTATCTATTGTTTCTCTATGGGTCGGGATATCATGCCTTGGCTCATGGTTGGTGTGGGTTTATTTTTAGAAACAAAGAGGACATTGTCAAATTCTTAAGGGGGCGTGGTTTTTGGATAACTCCTCACATGATCCCTCAAACCTTGGCATCCAATATTTGATGCGAGATCTGAAAGTTTGTAAAACTCCCCAGTTTGGGTGAAGTTGTCAAGTCTTCCTATGGAATTATGGTCAAAGTAAGCAATGAATGTGATAGGGTGTTTGATGTGAAAAACTATTTAGTTGATGACAGTTTCAAGGAGTTCAAAGCATTCAGTTATCAGATTTTTGGTTGAGTTGGATGTCAAGTATGGTCATTTTGAATCCCTTGAATTGGTTATTGATGAGAAGCATTATACAAAAAATTTGGATTATATGCATATCCCTTTTTGTTGTGTGTGTTTCCATGGATATGTACATATACAATTGGATTGTAGAAAACCTTTTCTTCACAAAGTTTGGAGAAGAAAAACTGGCGAGGGGAGAGAAAACAAAAGTGGGCACATGACTACTGAGTATTCCATGTCTAAGTAGTCGACACAGCCAGAATGGAACAATATGGTGGGGATAGTAAAAGGAAAAGACCCTGTAACAAATGTTATAACAAATATTTTTAGTGTTACAAGATTGGCCAAAATTGTCAAAAAAACCTCCTCTACAATCTCCACCAATGGTACCATATAGTTTGGCATAGGTTTTTACGAAAAATTATTTTGACTTTAAAAAGAACTCAACGACTGGAGGCTTTAGTGGAGGTTTTTTATTCGGTGCGCTTTATTGATATAAGCACAATGGTGCTAATGGATGTGAAACAAACCAGTGCATTTAAATACAAACAAGCATCGATATGTACATAAATTTTAACAGCATGGGTGCTTTATAACATTATATGCATTAGTGCTTTATAAGAAATATAGCACTGGTGCTTATGAACTCTTATAACGCACTGGTACTATATGGGAAGGAAAATGCACTGGTGAAGCTGACAGTGACGTTGTTGTTCGTTACATTTTTACATTCCATGGTGCGGTTACAACATATTGGAGCACTAGTGGACTTATATAGAAAGCATCACGGCGAAATAATAAAAATGCACTGGAGTATGCAATAAGTAGTTTGTTGCATTGGTCTGCTTTTGTTTTAAATGCATCGGTGCAACATTTACTTAAACACAACTGTGCAAATAAAATGATCAAAGGAATCGATAATCATTTTCTCTTTGGTGAATAGTGACCAGTGACATCACACTGAAATATCTAATATATATATATTTTTCTAAATTCCATTATTCATCATAAATTGAAGCATTTAAATAATTGTATTCATACACAACTACATTTGAACCCAAAATCTGATGACATAGTCTAAGGATACGCAAAATATTAGCTGTATCATTGGATATTACCTATTTAATTTGATTCTTTTTAAAAAAAAATTCCCCCAATAATCATCATATTTTCGACACCCATACAACTTTCGTCGGATTATAAAAGACCAGGAAAATATACATCGGTTTATCGATGGTTCTAAAATATATTATAAATATTTCCCCATTTCCCTTTTGACCTAATCAACCTCCCTATTCAGTGTTCCAACGGTTATATGGTTAACATTCGTCGAAGATATAACAGAAACTCATTTATAAAAATTCGAAATGTTAGAAACATTATGACATTTTTGCTATATACTAACGATAGTTTGTGGAGATTATAGGGACTATTTTTCATGCAAAAACCCATAATTATTTTATTTGTTACTATCATTACAAATAGTTGAAGTGTGGAGCTTGATTTTTTAAGATCAATAATCGTCACTTGAGCTTGGTAAAGGAAAATGTCACATAACATTCCTCCATAACAAAATCGAGAATTACTTGCTAGATTGTGGGCTGGAGTGAAAAGAAAGGGTGATGGGAAATGTTATTGTCCTTGTAGTAAATGCAGGGTATTTAACAAGAGAAGAATAAATATAATATCAACTAAAAGACATTGTAGGAAGCATGGACACATTGAAGGGGGTCATGCATATCGTCCATTGATAAGTTGTTCATTATATGTCTTTATATTGATTGCTTTTGTAAATGTATATGCATCGTTTTAATATTTGTTACATATACACTAATATCTCTTGATTGTTTGTAATTATAAAGGAAAGGTCCCCTAGGTTAGATCGCCTCGAGGATGTGGTTGAACAAGAGCCGAAGGAACATGGAGCGAATATTGAAGATCAAGTTAATGATCATATGGAAGAAGATGATCATGCTAATAACACAATTGAAGATGATGGTACAAATACATTGATCCATGATACATTTAATGCTAAATGGATGATGATCAAGATGACGAATTTGATGATGTTCATGATTTACCTCTACTTGAAAATGCATACGATGTAACAACCTTCATATACGAATATAGGGAATATTTAATAAAATATATTATCATGTAAAATAATAAAAAGAAACATGAAAAAGAAGTAACCGAAAGCAAATTTTGCATAAAGATAGAAATTAAATAAGAAATTAAGAAAATGGGAGAAGGGGGAGAAAAAAGGATGAGAAGAAGAAGAGAGAGGGGGATCTTTTTGGTCTTTGGAATTTTGGAAAGAAGGGCTCTTGAGGAGCCAAGAAAGAGGAAAGCAAGAAAGCTATGGCATAGGGTTAATTGTTGGGGGCTCGGAGGCCTCAACCATTGGCTCGGGGTTGGTTGGGTGGAGAGTCATCCCCCCACTTTCAGCTGCGGGCATTGGAGCTCTCAAGGTAATGGTAGCTGCTAGGTTATATAACCAAGTATGTCTCCTTAAATCTCCATAGAATATTTTCTGTATTTGTTGATTAGATCCACTCTTTTGTATACATATCTTCTATGCATGTTGGTTCTTGTTGTTCACTGGTTTATATGACTTTACAGGATATCAAATTCATTGTGTTGGTATATAGATCTCCTTTGCCTATTGTTTCGTTTCTATTTAGTGTTTTTATGAGTTTAAGGTTATTACATTTGGTATCAAAGCCTGGTTCAAATGCTTGGACTTGAGGGTTCGTTATTTTCTTTACTCATTTCTGCTACAAATATGCCTTAAATCTTGCTTAAGCCTGTCGTAAGATAATGTAATTTTGGACTTTTACATCATTCGAATCCATGTTTCCATGTAGATTTAATTTAGATCCATGTGTATTGGAAGTACCAAATGGTTCACGCTTCCCTTCAACATATAACTGACATGGATCTCTTTCAAGCTTTTGGTTTCTCATCAGGTCATTGCAATGATATTTAAGCTGTCTAGTTGCTACATTTGTATTGTCATTCAGGAACTCCTTGACATAAAATTGAGATAAACTAGAAGCTGATAGAATTTTCGTACGAATTCAAACAGGAACATGAACACCTTCCTTAGAGCACTGTAATGGTTGTTTACTGTCGAAGGAATTTTGCATCATCTTGGCATGATAATCTTGCTCATTCTGCATAATATCATTTTGCTCCCATCTATTTATTCAATACCTTTTGGAAATAATGAAGAGAGTTCTCGACTCCCTTTGGGAGAAGACGACGGATCCAACGTTGACGGAGCCAAGCGATACAAAACTCCATTGGAAAGAGGGAGGCTCACTTTTTTTCTGGATTGGAGGGAGCTGACTTCACAAGAAGGAGTCGAGAGCAAGGGGAATAATGTAAATGCTGAGAGTTGGATGTTCTTATCAATGATAAAATAGCTAGGCATACAAATCAATGAGCAGATCTACCTAAACGTCTGATAAGTATCAATATCCCGTTGTATTAATGTTTATTTTCCCTTTTTGCGTAGAGAAAAAGACAACGGAAATTTTCCATGTAGCTTTGGGTGCCCTATGTTTAGTACTTGCTGCGATTGAACTTCTATTCCTTTGCATTATTCAGACATCAGTGTCTGCAAAAGAAGGGCATTGTCCCAGATTCAACATATCACTTACTGCATAGAGGGAACAACCCTAGATAATAGATTGTAATTATGTTAGATATTATATTTATTAATGAGTCATAGAGGATACAACCACAGAGTGTGCAGCCATAGGTTTTAGATTATTTTTGAGTTAGTATTAAAACCTTAGCTGCGATCCATGCCTTGTATTAGCATATTATATAACCAACCCCACACCTCTTTTAATAAATTTCTGTTTTAGTAATGAGGGATTTAAATAATAAAATTGTAGTCATGGAGATCTAAATTGCAACCTTTAAATGATGGAATTTTAAAACTATACAATATGGATCTCAATCTCCTGTTTTTAAACGTCTCCTGTACAGCGTATGAATATGTTGTGTGTGTGTTTCTTCCTACGATCCTTGTGAGTCTCTCAACGTTATCTACATGTGTGTAGATCTAGTCGTACCCACCCTAATTCTTCATTGTGTTGGTATCATTTTTTTTTTAATTGTTGTTGAGTTGGTAAACTTCCACTGGAGTTGCGATCTGTCGGAGTGTGAAGAGCTGGTGAAATCTCGTGGTTATCCTGTTGTTGAGACTCCCATCGTGGAGACTAGTGTGTGAAGCATTGATTGCATAGAATTGAAAATGCAGTGTGTGCGTTCTCCCATGGTAATGAGATTATGTCCTGTCTCCCCTCCCATCTGCGGCTATGTGTAACGGTTTCTCCCTTTTGTTTCTTGGGTACCTCATTCTCCTTCTTTGCTTTCTTCTCATTAATCACGGCTTTGAGTATTAAGGTGTAACGGATGTGAGTATTAATAATGGCTAATGGCTCTGTGAACGGGCTGAGCTTATCTAACCTGTACATTCATGCTGGATAAGCCAGCTGGGTCCCCCAGGCAGGTGAGCCCCTTCACGGCGTTCAACTTCTCCGTTCGAGAATCCCTCTTCTCGTCTCCGTCGTTGTGCCGTGGTCCCCAGCTCTCAGCCGCGGGCCCTCCCCAATACCATATATGCTTTCCGGCGAAGTATTTTCGGGAGGGATCTCCGCGGATGGTATCAATTACGAATAGAGTACAGTGCAGCTGACATATCGCCATGAATTTTCCATGCCACCAGTGATCAAATTTGAAGGGTGGGTATTAATTTTTATTGGAAGGGCATTTGTTCTTGCAGCCCTTCAAAGATGAAGGGCAATTTAAATGATTGTACTTCAATTGACAAGTATAAATTAACTAAACCCTTCCTTCCAAAAATGCAAAAAAAAAATATTGTTCATCCAAATTTTTACAATCTTAAATAATTGAGCACTCCTCAATAGATATCTACATGATAAAATGGTATCTTTTCAATAAAATGGAATTTGAACACATTAATTTGACATATATGTAAAATAACAACTATTTTGTTGTATTTTTCTGGGTTAGATCGCACTTCATTATACAGAAAAACTACTTAGACTATGCAATAACCATATTGGGGCATCTGCATGATCTTATGCATACTGCAAGACGTTGTAACTAGATATAGTCTTAAAATAAAACTAGAACCGTGAGAAAATTACTAACTGTTAACTATGTACAAAAAAGCCACTAAGCAAAATGAGGCTATAATAAACCTACAACCAAAATATACATATAAAACCAACCAAAACCTTAATTCAAACTGGAGAGAGGGAAACCATCCAAGCTTGAGAGATGTAAGAATGATGGACATTAGGCCCCCTAAGAAAAAATAATACATAGCAAAAAAAAACATTAAAAAAAAATCCTCCATACCAAGCAAGGTAGCAAGGCTAGCATCATAAGGGCTTGGGCATCAATTTTTTTTGTTCAACACTTGTCGCGACAACATACAGGTATGGGATGGACGGGAAATGGAATCAATCCTAAGTCAACTGGAGCCTTGCGACTCGCTGCATGTTTGAGTCTCGACAACTACCTTTTAAATTGAATCATAACAATAAAAGAAGTTTGTTAATGGCTCGATTTGCGAAAATTCTAGACACATGAGTAATTAAGAGCTCGAGGCTCTAAAATTTGATGTGTTTTTTACCAATCCATGATTCGATGAATTCATAATCACTGGCATGAAATTTAAGTTATTTAATGAAAGAATTAATGTATCTACCTCTATGTTGAAATTGTTTTCCCTGCTAATGCGGGCCACTGTTCTCCTTATTGTCTTACCAAAAGGCATGAGAATGAGGAAGAAGACTCAAAATTATGGACTTCACCATCAAAGAAGCCTTACAATCACATTGGTAAGGAGTGATAAGAAGATCACAACAATCCAACCTGTCAAATCTCAAATGATAGTGCCAGTTAAAGATTTATATGGTAAATTTAATATAAGACTTACTTATAGTTGTCTCTTACTCTTTGCGTCTTGACACATTTGATAATTTATGGTTGTCTTTGCACCTTGAACCAATTGAAAATATAAGGTGAGGATGTGCATGTAAAATAATCCTTAGTCATGACTATGCGATGAGGATTTAAATGGAAGAGGATGTAAAGACATGTAATTTTTATACATATTTTGGTGGCGAGTGTCGAAGAGAAACGTGGTGAGAAACCACATATGTTTGGAAAGACGAAGGGAGATTACATGATCATGATCATGATCATGCCACAGATCAAATTGAAGACAATTCATGAGCCAAAAATTGTTTTTTTAAATTTTATTAATAACCATTGTGGTGCGTTGGTCAAAATGTTTTTTCTAACTCATTGTTTCTCCATATTGTGTGCCTAGTGCCACCTCTCTATATCAATGCATAAATCAACCTCTGCTTGGTTTGTGGTTCTAGCTGCATGCCATTATTTGTAGTTGCATGCCATTGAGTGTTGTTTAGAGTTGTCGTGAGCCTGTGACATTCATGCAATAAATGAAGTCTTGTATAGGAGGACTCATCAAAGGGGCAATTTGAATTTCATTTTGAGGAAAAATGAGTGGACATTGGTAGCCAGGTTCACATAGGTAGTAGGCACAATGTTTCGGCCTTAGATCTCAGCCCGAAGTGACTCGGGATTCAGAGTCAAATCCCAGTGGCTAGTGCCTCGTAGTCATCAGTCATCACTCGTCACCTTGCAAAGCTAAGCAGTGAGTGCATGACATGAGTGAGTGAATTATTATAATTGATGATATTTCCAATATTTTGAATGACGAGTCGAATTTTATAGCATAGGAATTTCAACATAGAAATTGAAATTTATATGGATGGGTAATTTCAAATGTTACCCTTCTTTTGAAATGTTGATATAAATGATGTCCTTCCTATTGGAAGGGTAAAATTCAGATTTTAAATTTTTTTTGAAGGGTAATTTTAACTTTACACTTCTGGGAAGGGCTAGAACCCTTTGGAAGGGCTAGAACCCTTTGGAAGGGCTAGGAAGGGTTCAAATTTGAACGCTGCATGCCACCATCCATGGCTATAGGCCACTGCCATGCGATATGCCTATGGACCATGCGATATGCCTATGGAATTTGAATTTGGAGTTGTCTACAGGGAATTTGAATGTGCTATACCCCATGCCATGATATGGTTCCATGCCTGCTGTATATATGACGATGCCATCGTAAATTTGAAATTTGAAATTTGTTGGTGGAGGGAGACTTCCCTCCATGGCTCTATGAATTCTGATTTACTTATCCGGCCCGCAGGGACTGGCTCTATGAATTCTGATTTACTTATCCGGCGGGCAGGGACAGGTTGTGGGAGGAAACCTTGTGGGCGCGCTTGTGGCTGCTGGTCTTGTCATCATCATCGCGGCTTCTTTTATGAATGTTAGTTCTGAACGCCTCCGTTGGAGGAAGAGGAGCCGAACCCTGTGCAGTTAGAGACTCAGTCTTCGCCCCTCACAACTCCGGCACAACAGAGCGATTCATCGACTATGCCCATTATGTATAACGTGCCTCTAAATCTTCTCAACAACTGCGTGCCTGGTGATCATGCCTATACATCATGCGTGCCTGATTTGTATCTCTTGATCTTACAAGAGTAAACTGCAAATTTCAAGCTAGATTTCAAATTAAAATGATTGAAATGCACAAGGCTTTTTTTTTAATGATCTGCTTTCCAGTTGGGAAGCCGTGTACTTCATATATAAACTTGCTTTCTAGTCTGTTTCAAGTTGATGTTGTAGATGAGACAATCTGCATTGATGGTGATTTTTTACAGTTGATTGGCCTTGCAGAATGAATTTTTTTCTATGCACACTATACTTTTATTACAAATATGTTCAGTGAATTTGATTGGTTATTACTTTGTACTTCAATAATACAAGAGAACCAACTCTTTGGATTAGGTAAGACTATTGCATATTAATATGTTACAGTAACAGTTAGTAGTCTGCATGACTTCCATGCTCTTCAATCTTCTTTTCACTGTTATAAAAATATATGTGGTTATATCCCATCAATTTATTTGATGGAGACCTTTACATCTGTCTGCAACATACCATACTTTATAATAGTTTTAGAATATTGCAGTTGTCTTAATTCATAACAGGTCAACATTTTGCGAACATATGTCTGGAACATACCATACTTTAGAATAGTTTTAGAATATTGCAGTGGTCTTAATTCACCAGTGGTCGCAAAATACCGGTGATTTCTGATTGCTTGTAATTTTGATAGTGGGATATGCATCCACACTCGTCCCGTTAATGCAGCAATAGCTATTAGAATGGAAGAAGAAATTGGTTGAGGAGGATCTAAATAACCATTTCCAATTCGTTTCGTACAAATTTTTTAGAGATTCCAAATTCAATGTGTTTATCTCATAATTTATGCAACCATCTCATTCTCTAGATAAACCAGAAAACTTGGGACGGTGGAGACCTCCGGTAAATCCTACATATTCTAATATTAAAAATATTGGACTACTTTATTATAAGTTTGACTTGCATAACATTCATAAAAACACAACGGCTCTATGGTTTGCCCTTTGGTTTATATTCAAGGATAATGGTATTCAATTTTATAAGTATATCTATATATATTTTATGGCATGCAAGGGTATCACTTTCATACCTTGGAAGCATATATTCGAGCTTGAATCTACATTTATACTAATTTCTGTTATATCTTTAATGAATCAAATCTTTTAGTTTTTTTATTATTTAAAATGAATTTAAACTTATTTTAATTTTATTAAGTTTAATAAAACTCATAATTCAAAATAAAGATATAGTTTTGATAATTATGTGTTTCTATATATTCATTGTTTATTAGAAAAGATAAATATGTAAAAATATACCATTTTTTATTAGAAAAGATAAATATGTAAAAATATGTTATCAAGCATTTATGTTAAAATTGAGAATAAATAAAAATATTTTTATAAAAATAATAAAATAATTTAAATATATATATATATATATATATATATATATATGAAAAAATAGAAATATTTTCATAAAAATTATCAATTTTTTTTTTAATATATATATATATATATATATATATATATATATATATATAAGTTTTTAAGGTATAACATATAATAATGTATGTGTTATCCAAAACATATTAGAAAAGATAAATATGTAAAAATATGTGAGTGCAAGAACTTATCTTAAAATTGGAAATAAATAGAAATATTTTTATAAAAATGAAGAAATAATTCAAATTTATATATATACATATATATGAAAAAATAGAAATATTTTCATAAAAGTTATCAAAATAATTTAATTTTTTTAATATATATATATATATATATATATATATATATATATATATAATTTAATTTAATTTATCTATATATAATTTTTCAAAGTATAACATATAATAATGTATGTGTTATCCAAAACATTTTTATTAGATGAAATTGTATATACACTGTCTTTCAATACAATTAATGCTTGGAAAAGTATTATATTAGAGAAAAGGTAAAACATTCTTCCATATAATCAAAATATGACTTTATGGAAATGTTCTTGGAGTACATCTCCCTTGCAAACAACGAACCCATTCAATTGCCATCTCCTCATCTACCATTTCATTGGAATCATCTTACAAACTTGATCTTACTAAGGAAGTTGGAAGTTGCTAGCACACAAGTTCTCGTGCTTGATTATTATGTAATGGCTTTGCATGGTATACTATGGTTTTTCAGAAGATATTCATAGTCATAAGATGTGATTCATACAAGACTCTGAGATGTTCTTTAGAGATATTGTGGATAATGAGGGAAAGTATGTTTTCCTGCATGGATTGATAGATGTTATTATTATAAATTATCTTAATTATATATTAATGAGATTGAAAAAAACTGCATTGATAGATGTTATTATTATAAGTTATCTTAATTATATATTAATGAGATTGAAAAAAACAGATAGGTTGTTATGTTTTTTTTTGGTAAGTAAGAGAGATTTTATATTATATGTGAAAAAGAGTGAATACAATCAAGCATAAGTAGGTCGAAGCTCTGCAACTGTTCATCATAACCCAGCTCGTAAGCCTTACAAAAGAGAAATACTCAGAAACTATCCTTCTGCTCATAACCGGGCATGCAGGTCTTACCAAAATTGGAAACTAAACACCTAATCTACCAAGCGGGACCAAACTTCCATTGAAAATCATGAAAAAAACAGAATAGCACCAGACTCTCTTACTCCCTATCAAGCTAAAAACAATGTAACATAACCCTAAACAACACTTAGCTGAGAACAACAAAAAGGGAAAGAGACTCGAAATTACAGAAGGATGTAAAGCAGATTCTAGCAATGGCTCGAGGGAGGGGCAATAGGAGCCGGAGTAGGAGCTTCAGGGAGCCGAAGTTCCATAGCCTGCAGGAGGAAGTCCATCTTCCTATTCATAGCTTTAGAATCCTCGAGGAGTTGCTGACCATGAACGTTTTGCACATCATCTTCATGTTGCTCCATCTGATCTCGGAGCGCATAACCAACAAGGTTCTTCATCACCTAGTACAGAGCCATAGTATGCTCATACATGCTGAATCACCCCGCGGTATTCAGGCTGGGTCCATGACCCAATTCTCGATCTTCCGGCTCTCTCCATGCAAGGTCTCCCTATCTATATTCTGCCAAAGTTGCTGCTCAATGCCCTAAATCTCCTCCTGGATTGTCGAGGGAAAATCTAGATCGAAGATCCTAGCCTCCCAAGGGGCACGCTGATGGGAACGAGATAATTTCCCTCCCTCACTCATCTGGTTATCTTCTCTTTTACGACTGTAATGTCCCCAGCTTGACCCTATTGCATTAATATTGTAAATGATGTAAATATTGTTATTTAGTCATGGTGAGGAGCTCAAGGCCAAGGCCCCGCCATTGATTTAATGTTCTATGTATCGGCAATTAGAATAGATGCATAGAGTTCTTGCGCTAGGGATGCACAATGTAAAATCGGACATCATGTAAATATGCAATTTTAATGAAAAACCCACAATCAACTACGCAGTGCAACAAAGAGACGGGGGCATGATCTTTACAAGGAATAGGGAGGGAAAAATAGCCAAACCCTTGAGCCATGGTGTTAAGCCATTTCATTGAGGAAACCCATGAACTCTCAAATACCCATTTGGTCTCATGCACCCAATCATTTAATCCTTCCAAGAATTGGTTGAGACAATAAATGCCTTGGGATGGGAGAGGTATGGCTGTCAATTTTCGTGCATGGGCAAGCCATCAACTTGGAAAATCGTGTTTTTGCTTGTTGGGCAAGAAAACCCCCACGAAATTGACCCAAAAGCCATTCTTCAACCATGGCATTCATCCTCTCACGCAGTCTGAGCCTATTGGGGTTCTATCCTTCACGTTTTTCACCATTTCCTGTGTTTTTCCATGCCCATAAACTCGTTTTTGGTTAGCTCATTGGCTGGGAGAAGAGAGCCACGATTTTTGGGGTTATGGAGGCCGTTTTTGCCCACGAAATGCCCATGAGTATTCTTCTGAAAACGAATCTGCTCTCTTGGGGTTGATTTCCCATTTTCTCCTTTCGTTTTGGTTGCCCACGTTTTTCTAGAACCGTTAGAAACCCATTCTTGGGAACTTCACTATAGAACCGTTTTTCTCATACCCAGCACTTACTCTTTTTGCTGTTATATGCGTCCATCTCCTAGCCACCTCAGAAACCCAACTGCTAGTTGGTATGGTTGATTCTGGTGTATCTATGGCTATGTGAGACCCTGTTGTTCCCTAGTTCCTTGTGGGGATTATGCCCAGCTTGGGGGTGGCAGTGGTGCTGAGAGATTGAAGAGCACACTGGCCTATGGTTGGGTGGAACGTTGCAGAAGCGTAGCTGGTTGTTTGGGACTACTTCATTAAGATAAGTATTCTCTTGTGCTATCTTTCAATTGCTTAATTGATGAATATCTTGAATGTATGATGGATGTGTTAATGAATTTACTTCCGCTGTGTATTCAAATGATTATTCAATTGCATATGTTCATCTTCTTCTTAAATTGAATGTTTAATGACTGATTTATGGGGTAGATGCCCGGTTTAACCTCACGATCCTCTCCATCTAGCTGGTGGAAGGGGAGGGGACGTGACAGAATGGTATCAGAGCTGCTGGTTGCAGCATTGGGCCTCTATGGGCCAAATCCAATTACAGTCATCTCTGACAGAAAGAAATTTTTCAATTTGTTCAAGTCTGTTTGAAGAAATTTTTTTGTTCAAGTTTGTTTGAAAATTTTGTTTAAAACTGTTTCAAAGGGAGTCCCCGAATGTCTTCCGAAACTGCGGAAGCATTCGGCGAATTGCTCCGAAACTGTGGAAGCATTCCGCGAGTTTTTCCGCAACGCGGAGGAGTTTGGGAAGTTGCCCCGAAATTTGCGGAAGGAATTCTCTTCCGAAATTGCGGAATGAATTCTCTTCCGAAATTTGCGGAAGGATTCCGCGAGTTGTCCCGCAACGCGGAAAAATTCGGCGAATTGCTCCGAAAAAGTAGAAATTTTTCTAAGTGAAGTTTTCGGAAGGATTTCTCTTCCGAAATTTGCGGAAGAGTTCCGCGAATCTTCCCGCAACTGTGGAAGAGTTCGGCGAACCTTCCCGCAATTGCGGAAGAGTTCGGCGAATCTTCCCGCAACTGTGGAAGAGTTCGGCGAACCTTCCCGCAATTGCGGAAGAGTTCCGCGAATCTTCCCGCAACTGCGGAAGAGTTCGGCAAACCGTTTCGCAGAAGAGTTCCCCGAAATTTGCGGAAAAATTCACCAAACCATTCTGAAACAGCGGAAAGAATTTCCGAGTGCCTCCCGAAACTGCGGAAGCACTCCGCGAAACGCTTCGCAACTGCGAAAATATTCAGCAAATCGCCCGGCAATTTCGGAAGCGTTCGGCGAACTGCTCCGCAATTGCGGAAGCGTTCGACAAACTGCTCCGCAATTTCGGAAGCCGTCGCCGAACCGGCCCGCAACTGCGGAAGGATACAGCCAACCGGCCCGCAACTGCGGAAGGATATAGCCAACCGGGCCGCAATTTCGGGAGCATTCAGTGAACCGCAATTTCGGGACAAAAACTCATTTTTTGGATAGGGGGAGCATCGGGGCTCGGAATGGGATGATTCTTGTGGGGCTCGGAGGCCATTGACGGAGGCCATGAAAGAACCAGTGAAGACCCCGGGCCCATTACACTCCGATTTGACAGAAAATGGATAATAGTGACTTTTGAAGGACGGAGTCCCGAGGCTTGACGGAAGGTCGGTTTGAGCTGAAATTGATCAGGCGCGGTCATGAAGCAGGCACATTGTTAAGTTCAGAATCTTGGAGCCAAAATCCAAGGGATGTGGAGTCGGGGTGATCAAGAAGGCCAAAAAGCACTGTTCCGGGCCACTTTTTCGGGATTTTGAAAAGCTTGTGGGTAGTAAAAGTGACCCCAGATGTGGGAATATTTTTTTTTACTGAACTAGACATTTCATATTCTCATTAAGACGGACAGTTTCCGTTAGACGAAGATTTTCCAGAAATGCACCGTTTGGGAGATAGCCATTTTTGGCCCAAATTTTGGAATTTTGGAATTTTGGAGAAATGTGAAAAGTGAGAAGTAGTAAAACCTAGAAATTCATAAAAGATGAATGGTGCATCAGAATTGAAATCCGTGAATTGCTGAGTGTTCCTTGTTATAAGGAATAACTCCGCCCGATAGAAATGTTTTTGTGATTCTTCATAGATTTTCTTCCACAGATGGCTAAAGTTGGCATTCTGAACCAAAATGCAACGGTGTAAAATGTGTAGAATTAGAGTGAAAGTTGTCATTTTTGAAAAGATGCAGTTTCCGCACCTGATGTCGGAATGGAGCATGGAGATAGACATTGGAAAGCTTGTTTAGCAGGGAACAATGATACATGACCAGAGTTTGAATGAGGTCTACATATATCATAGATATTTAGTTCAGAAGAGTGCCAGCGGCGGTTTTGACAAACAAATTTTGTTGTCAAAATGGGCAATTTCTACAATTGCATGATATGGAAGAGGAATTCCATGTTACGATGAGGGACCGAAAAGGGAAGAATTCCTTAAACCCCTGTTTGTTATCATACTTATGATTATGAAATTTTCATACGGCATAAAAATGTTAAAAATGTAAGGGACTACCTAGATGTATATGCACTAGAGGGCATCCTAGCAAACATTGCATAGTACTTATGGAAATGCTTGTGCATAAATGGGATATTGCATATTGGTAGAATAATGGAGTCTGCATATGCAATGAACTACTAATGGAGAATATTGTGATTAATAATTACTATTGATGTGGGTATTGGTTGTAGGACCAAAGATAACAAAGAGCAAGGCTAATGTGCTGAGGATGTTGTTGCATGAAGCCAACAACCTTATGAGGAAAATGGCGCAAAAAACCTATGATCACGAGGTTGGAAAAAGGACTGTGTAGCATTGGTAAGAGGCCAACTGATCAGGTAACATCAAGTGATGTAAACGACAACCATACAGGTAATGGTTATTGGTGCATAAATTGCATAAATGAGGAAGGAGGATTTGGTAAGATTCCTTCAACTATGTTCGAATTTTGTTGGAAGCATAGTACTCATAAATTAATGCAAGGTAGCATTGAGGAAATGTGCATTAAGATATTATGCACAATCTGGTGGTTATGCATAGAGGGAATACACATTAAAAGATTATGTGAGTGATGTAAATGTGCATACATAGATATAGGTGCACGTGATGAGATGCATTATGAGAATGCATGAGTGTGATGCATGTTTCATTGCAATTAGATAATAGATGGAATGGTGAACTATTATCAATCTTAAGACCAAGAGAATAACTGCATAAAATGATGAAATCGAACCATGCAACTCTAGTATGGTAATAATTCACGGGAAGAAGATGGTTTTGGTAATATTAAAATGCTTCCGTGACTGTGGCAGCAATAAAGTTATTATATGCATAGAAACTTACAAAACATTTGGTTGATTGAAGTTTCAGATTTCAGGTAGATTGCTCTGGGCATGACAAATATGGATAAGTCCATGATGAAGATTGGAATCTACCGTGAACAAGAGCCGAACAATATGAGGATAGCCTCATTGCTAAACAAATCAATTTTTGTAGGAGGCAGAATTGTAAAATTCATGTTGAATTTAATTATTGATGTTATTGATTGGTTATGAAACAATCATATTTGAAGCTTATTGCTAAATGTTGCCGACTGTTTGGCTATTTGAGTGCCAGGATGACACATTGCAGGAAGACCATGTGTGATGGCCTGCAGAAGCCAAACTAGATGGGAAGGATCCCATGCTTTGGAAATGGGTTTCGAGTGAAACACCATTGATAATGTCTTAGCCAAACCGCATGTCGGTAAACCATGAAAGTGAGATAGTAAAGCTATGTTCAGAAGGAATGTGAGACACATCTACAAAATGAATGAATATTCTGTAACCCTAGACAAGAACATGCATGTCTAAATTATTAGGGTTAATACGCATAGCATGCTCCATCTTATTTATATCATTGTAGAATGCTTGAGTATGATTAGGGCCTACATGGCGCACGTTAGAAAGAGGGGTGCACACCTTTTCTAAGTGCTGGGTCATGATAGGGTTTTCAATATTGACTACACCCTAAGGGAATGGACGCATTCCTGGTGTTTCAATACTTGGTAGTGAATGATATGGAATGTGATTAAGAATTGAACAGCAATACTGATGAGCTTTCTTATCCTTCTTATGTTGTCAGCCTACACAGATGCAGATTGATACTGCACATTAACGGGCAGAGTGAAGAAGTGTACGTAAAGAGACTATATGGGAAGTAGCAACCTATCTATGCTCACGTGAAATATTACCAGAAGGGATGGATAGGCCCGAAGAGTTGTGTAACAAGAGAAGGTACCATCCTTGTGTGAGTAGGGGTCATGCTAACCTGCAGTCAAGAAAGTCACCTATAAAGTTCCTAAAAGGAACCACCGAATTGCACAAAAGAAGGAGTGGCGTCCTTATATAAATGAAGAACCGATGGGTGTGAAGGGTTACGATGCAAGAAGGTGTGGTGGCATTGGTAAAGGCATGAAATCTCTATTGGGTCAGCAGTGGGAGGGCGGGCGCTGATGACTGACTGAAAACCCTGAGATGCCTATTGGGTCAGCAGTGGGAGGGCGGGCGTCGATGACTGACTGAAAACCCTGAAATCTCTATTGGGACAACAGTGGGAGGGCAGGTGCCGATGACTGGCTGGAAACCCTGAGATACTTATGGCTCCATAGTAGAGCCTTGACCTATAATGGTCGGTGGCGCAGTTTCCTTCCATTGGTCGATGACCCAGACGAATGTGCTGGCTCGGCACTGGAGAGGGCCAACCAGGTATGGGACTGGTTGGGCACCACCAAATGCTTGGTAAATCCAGCCGATGGGGAGGTGTACTGGTTAAGCATTAACTATATCCAAGTCCATAGGCGATCCCAAGGCTTGCAAAGCGAAGCAGGATCCTGTGGACCAGAGGGGAAACGCACAATACAGATAAGTATTCGTTTTCATTTATGTCTTGTTTGGAATAATGAAGATTACAGGTATAAATCTTTTAACAGCTAAGCTGATACACTATTGTTTCTTTGTTGAAAACCTTGGTCGTTGCAGGAAGGAAAGACCCTGAAAGACTATAAATTGCTGGTAAATCCAGAGAGAAAATGAGTGGGCGATATAAATTGCTGGTAAATCCAGAGAGTAAATGAGTGGGCGATATAAATTATTAAGAAATCCAGGGAGTAGCTGGTTGAACGCTATAAAGTTCTTGAAAAGTCCAGAGAGTGACTAGTTGGGCATTAACCACTTGATATGGTAAAGCAGCGTGTACGTTGGCCCAACACCCCTTAAACAATTGATAAAACCAGTCAGAGCACTGGCCTAGCATATTGCTAAAGGAAGTGATTGATAAACCCAGTCAGCGTACTGGACTGGAATTGCCGATTCGAATGATTGTGGAGTAGCCTATGTGCTGGCCCAACATTCGTTATTGTGTTCACGGGAAAC
This sequence comes from Larix kaempferi, assembly GCA_027924585.1. NCBI lineage: Eukaryota > Viridiplantae > Streptophyta > Pinopsida > Pinales > Pinaceae > Larix > Larix kaempferi. The sequence continues at coordinate 6,174,910 of BSBM01000502.1, forward strand.
CCAAGGCTCGTAAAGCAAAGAAGGATCCCGTAGAAGAAAGTAAAGACATCCAATACAGATAAGTATTCAGTTACCTTGCAGCTTCTTGCTTATAAATATACGTGTGTATATGATTTGGTTATGATTTCCTAAACTCTTGTTTAGAGAAAAACCCTATGAAGATGAACTAAACATGTGATTTGATTCAATGATTGAGTGTAGGTATTGTTGGAAGCAAGGACTATGAAGGCATCTTAAAGATGCATGTGGACATGTGACCGTCCTAAAGAGCTCAGTATGAGCAGTAACGAAAGATGGTGCTAGTGGAACCGTGTGGGTCCTAGCAGCCAAAGGCTCTGTAAGCGACAATGGGGAAGGGTTCCCTGGTTGAAATCTATATGCAGACCTTAGACACTAAGTGTCATAGCCAAGAAAGGAAAGTCAAAGCATTCACATTGAAGTGAAAGAGACTAAGGAGCATGAAACCACAGCGATGGTGTAGCTCCATAATAGAACAAGACTAAGAGGGAGAAACCCCTACTCTTCTCTTTCCTTTTGATTGATGCATTTATAAAACAAAATATTGTTGAGTGCATATCATGGATGAAAATAGATTATGTGTAATTGCTTGAGATGAATTGTGAATGCTGAAGTAGTAAATTTCCTGTGAAAAGATGAACATGAATGAGTTCATGTGTATGTTGGGAAAGCATGAAAAGTATGGAAGTCCCATGAATAAAGCATGGACATTCCATGTCAATTAGGAAAATAATTGACTAATCTTAAATGTTTATGTTATGCTTGTCCTAACAAAGAATTCCCATGATGAATTTCACAGGTAAGAAAGTGAAACAATTGGTTGCGGCCGGCACAATAAAGTATTGCTAGTAAGCAAAGTGTGTTCAGTTGTGCCCATTGACTATGGCAGCATACCGAGGGCTATTAGAGTTGGCTGAAAGTCTTCTTCAAACAATTGCTAGGACCCAAGAGAATCTTGGGGAGATGCTCAAGCTACAGAGGCAACAGAATGAGAGAAACCATGAAGATTTGCAGGACTCTATTCGTCTGCAAAAAGAGGTAAAAAGCATTCTGGGAGCAATTAGCAAGGGAAAGGAAAGTGGGTCAATGAAGAAGCATTCATCCAATCGTCCGATTAAGAAACGCCCCAGGTGGGAAGAGTCAAAGGAAATGGACCGAGAAAAGGTAAAGCCGCCGATGAAATGTTGGGGATGTGGAGGGAATCATTGCCTCCGTGACTGCCCAACAAGAGAATATCAAGGGGGTAACAACCGTAAATTCCCCAGGTTCGTGGACCAGTTGGAAGGAAGAGGAAAAGAAGGAATTGTTGTGGAACGATGTCCTCATGCAGAGCTAGAAGGTCCTAGCCAGCAAGAGAAGCTTGTAAAGACCAAAGGACTTAGTCCTGAAAGACCCAAGTAAAGGGTGAATTGCAGGACAAACCTACCACATTTTTTGTGAATTTTGGACATATGTAAAGTGGGTATTTATTTTCCGAAGTGTTGGAACACCGAGGCCGGTGTTATTCCAAGGGGAGGGGAATGTAATGTCCCCAGCTTGACCCTAATGCATTAATATTGTAAATGATGTAAATATTGTTATTTAGTCATGGTGAGGAGCTCAAGGCCAAGGCCCCGCCATTGATTTAATGTTCTATGTATCGGCAATTAGAATAGATGCATAGAGTTCTTGTGCTAGGGATGCACAATGTAAAATCGGACATCATGTAAATATGCAATTTTAATGAAAAACCCACAATCAACTACGCAATGCAACAAAGAGACGGGGGCATGATCTTTACAAGGAATAGGGAGGGAAAAATATCCAAACCCTTGAGCCATGGTGTTAAGCCATTTCATTGAGGAAACCCATGAACTCTCAAATACCCATTTGGTCTCATGCACCCAATCATTTAATCCTTCCAAGAATTGGTTGAGACAATAAATGCCTTGGGATGGGAGAGGTATGGCTGTCAATTTTCGTGCATGGGCAAGCCATCAACTTGGAAAATCATGTTTTTGCTTGTTGGGCAAGAAAACCCCCACGAAATTGGCCCAAAAGCCATTCTTCAACCATGGCATTCATCCTCTCACGCAGTCTGAGCCTGTTGGGGTTCTATCCTTCACGTTTTTCACCATTTCCTGTGTTTTTCCATGCCCATAAACTCGTTTTTGGTTAGCTCATTGGCTGGGAGAAGAGAGCCACGATTTTTGGGGTTATGGAGGCCGTTTTTGCCCATGAAATGCCCATGAGTATTCTTCTGAAAACGAATCTGCTCTCTTGGGGTTGATTTCCCATTTTCTCCTTTCGTTTTGGTTGCCCACGTTTTTCTGGAACCGTTAGAAACCCATTCTTGGGAACTTCACTATAGAACCGTTTTTCTCATACCCAGCACTTACTCTTTTTGCTGTTATATGCGTCCATCTCCTAGCCACCTCAGAAACCCAACTGCTAGTTGGTATGGCTGATTCTGGTGTATCTATGGCTATGTGAGACCCTGTTGTTCCCTAGTTCCTTGTGGGGATTATGCCCAGCTTGGGGGTGGCAGTGGTGCTGAGAGATTGAAGAGCACACTGGCCTATGGTTGGGTGGAACGTTGCAGAAGCGTAGCTGGTTGTTTGGGACTACTTCATTAAGATAAGTATTCTCTTGTGCTATCTTTCAATTGCTTAATTGATGAATATCTTGAATGTATGATGGATGTGTTAATGAATTTACTTCCGCTGTGTATTCAAATGATTATTCAATTGCATATGTTCATCTTCTTCTTAAATTGAATGTTTAATGACTGATTTATGGGGCTAGATGCCCGGTTTAACCTCACGATCCTCTCCATCTAGCTGGTGGAAGGGGAGGGGACGTGACAACAACATAGAGCGCACCCATCTCGGGCACTCCTCCCATCCTCCCTACTCTTGTCCCCCATAACTCCCACACTTTGGGTTTTTCCTTTCGCCATAAGCAAAAACACACCAGGACAATGCATGCAATAACCAGTCTTTTGGATATGTCCAGGGCTACCACCTTTCCAATTATAAAGAAGATCACCACCCCAGAACATAATTAATTAGGTACTCTCCATTGAATTAGAAATGTTCCGCACAGGATCTTGGAAATGGCTCCCACACAAACAACCAAAATTCCTGCTATCCTCCTTCATGGTCATGGTACTATCCCAACGCTCAGACAAGAATTGAACCAATACGCAGAATAAATGAAAATACCCCCCTGCCAGCTTCCCCTTTGGGACAAGACTATAAGAAGGAAAGTGGCGCCGTCACGTGTCATGGTGAGGCTTAGCCTGACGTCGGCTTGCTTGTCCAGCACAATGATGGATGATGTATTGGGATAAGGTATCCTTACATCTGTCCCTATCTTCTTGATCCAGCAGGCCTTCCCACGAAAGAGCGCATATGGACATTTGTTTATCACTCCCGAGGTTTTCTAACAAGTCTGCTAACTTATTCCCATTTTGTTTTTAACATGGGAAAAGGTAAAGGCTAATCCAGGGTCGAAGACGATCGCCAAATTTTCAAGTTTCCCCTCCAACGCCAAGAGGTCGCCACCTTGGAGCTAGGTTTGTTGTGGTGGATTTTAGATTCCATGTGGAGAATGAATTTTGAGTCCCCTTCGACAATGAGGGGGGTCCAATTCTGTGAGATCGCCAACTGGATGCCTTGAAGTAACCCTTCCAACTTAGTGGCATTATTCATCTCAGTACCGAGATAGCCAATTTTGTAACCCAACAGATCTTTGTTGACACAATGACTGTCGACAGGGGTTCACTTCGCACTGTCGTCAACAAACCATCAACAGAACTCCCTTATGCACCGGACCAGAAAGGTTTTACCCTTTCCAGCAACACTTGCAGAGCGAGTGAAGTCTCACCCGAGATGAATAAAGGGGTTGCAGGAACCAAGTTTCCGCAGTGGATTTGAGGACATGCATCAAACACACATTGCATTCGCAGAAACTAGAGATTATACCTTTCGCATTATGCTAACAATTCATCATTCACAGACTCAATACATAATGGACATTCGCATTAACATGATTAAACTACTCATTCCCATGAATATAAATTACCCGATCACAGAATCTTAAACATTTCGCAAACATTTGTATTCACCATCTAGCAGAAGTAAAGAAAAAAGATAGAACCATAGTCGAACATCTTCATGGATTCATTAAAACTTGCGGAATGACCTTCGCAGAACAGTCAACACATCATAATGCGGATACAAAACAGATCAAAGATCAAAATTGGATCAAAACTCCCACAAATCGATGCCCTTAGGCTTACAATCATGCTCCTATTTATAAAATACTAAGTGGTTACAAAATGGTCCACATGACCCATTTCTAACAAACTATCTAAACTTGTGCTTCCTTATTCTCCGTGAATGACACTTTCTTCCGCGGATGGTCCTTCTTCGCATTGTCGGCTTCCACACTTTATGCAGAATAATCCCTTGCCAAAAGGCCCCCAACACAAACTTGTGGCTCTCCCTCGAGCCACTTCAGCTGGACACCTCTGGTGCTGGTTTCGTCCGTCGTTGTGGTAAACCTCTGAAGCTATTCTTGACATCTGGAGCTCGCTGTCATGTACTTCTTGAACTCATCCTCCAGTTTCTTGAAACCTTGATCATCTACCTCGAACTCATCCTCCTGTCTCTTGAAAACTTGATCATCTACCTCTTATGCGCTTGCTCGCGCGCTTCAAGCTTACTACGACCTAGGGAAAAGTTCATTGATGTCGCCAAATTGTGAAACAGGCCAACTGCTCTGGCACATCTGTTTCACACATTTGACCATCCACTGCTGGAGCCAGCGGGCCTCCACCCCTGGTGTTCTAGTGGTCAGGGAGACCACAGTTCTTCTAACTACTACAACACTCTTATACATCTCAGGTGATACCTTGTCTCCGTTCCTCCCAAATTTCTGCGCTACTTCCTTCGCTGGTTGTTCATACACGGTCCTCGTTCTTGCTCTTAGAGCGCCTGGAGTGCTCCCGCTCGAAATGAAGTGCACCATTGCAACTATCTCACTTCCCTTTTCCACAGCTTCCTTTGGCTTTCTCACTCAACCTCCTAACTCTCTGCATCTAACTCACTGACTCGCATCATACAACTCCCTGGTTCTCCTCATCGGACTTACTTTACTCTGACTTGCGTTCTTCAATCCCTACGCCAGTATTTATACTTGCTTCTTGACACTTGATCATCATTTGCAAAATCTTATCCCCAACCATCCGAATCTGTCATCATACTTCTCCGTTGTCTTCCGGTGATGCTGATCCTGCTCGGATTTGGCTCCCGTGTGCCAAACGTGCGAGGCATCGATGAGCGTCCTGCATGGCCATGCTTTCCGCATGCTCTCCATTCTTTGTCATTATTTTTTTTTTTTTTTTTTTTCCATCGCGTTATTTGCTTAGCGGCACGACCAACTCCACTGTATCGGGGTGTCACACTCGATTTTTATTTTTGCACTTCTTGTAGTTGTTGCCGATCCTTTCCAACTTCTCTGGTTTGTCGTCATGTACTTCCCAAACTCATCTGTTATTGGTTCTATAATCTTTGCGTCCTGCGGTCTTTCACTCTCAGTCTTCACCCGTTCCTTGTGCCTTGGATTCAATCGGTAGGGCCGCTGCTTGACTGGCTTCGCATCTGGTTTCAGGGAAATCTTCATTTCACCTAAGTCCCCGGAAATTCCTTTCATCTCTGAGAATTTCATTGGGAACAAATCCTGAAACCCATGCAGAAGATCAGTCATCTTCGCAATGGTTGAGTCATCCCAATAATCAACAATACTTACGAACTTCGGGTTCTCCTCTGACCCAATGTTTACTTTCTTGATCTTCAGTGGTTGTTGGAACTTGTCAGAAGGTACTTCTGGTTCCTCAACACTGCGGCTTCCTTCCGAATCCAGCACATATATAGCCCTCGAATCATCCTCATCATTCGACTCTCCCGTGATATTGTAGCATTCCATTAACATTTCTGGTGTCGTAGTCCATTGAATCCCCAACGGTTGCTCTGTGGGGACTGCTTCAAATACTTTCTCTCGAATCACCTGTAATGCACTATGGATGAAGGGGTTCTCGTCTGAGAAGCTGAACGTTTGGATAAAGCCAACTGTTAATTGTTCCCAAGATAGTGTTATGCGTCGCAGTTCTGCTGCGACATACCAATTCCACGGTACTTCATCCAACAAGTGAATAAACGCATGGACCCACTCCTATTTCGCTCGTAGTCCTCATTTGCTTTTGCACTTAGCCAAATGCACCTTCGGGTCACCATTCCATAAAAAATCTCTTATCAGCTTTGAGACCTGCTCGGTGATGGAGATAGGAGCCAAAAGAAAAGAGGCCTGGTAAATAGGTAATGAGGAGAGCACCGATTTGATGAGAATGACTTTCCCAGCTGTAGTGAGCCACTGACCCCCCCAGAAGACAATTTTTGACTTTATTTTTCTCAGCACATCCATCCACAACGATGATTTAGTAACTCCCAGAGTTAAGGGGAGGCCAAGATAATTGATCTTATCCCAATTAACATGTCCAGAGAAACCCATGAAATGAGCAATTCTCCGAATGGTTTGATGGCGTGAGTTCCACCTGTAAATAGCACATTTCCTTTTGTTGACGAGGGCTCTCGAAATAGAGCAGTAGTTCTGAAGAATGTCTTTAAAAACCTTCACAATCTTTAAGGAGGCTCCACCCAGCAAAAGCGAATCGTCAACAAATAAGGCATGGTTGATGGGCGCACTACCTTTCATTGGACTTATACCTGGGACAGACCCTGCCTGCTGCTCTGAGACCAGCTTGTGGCTCAAAGAATCAACCATCAGAATATACAGGAAGGGGGAGAGAGGGCAGCCTTTCCTTACTCCCCTCGTAGCTTGAAAATAATTTGCAGGTCTCCCATTCACAAGAGGAGCTATCCAAGGCTTGCTCGTGCAAGCTCTAATCAAATTGACAAATTCAGTATTGAAACCGAAAGAGAGAAGAACTCTATAGAGGAAGGAAAGATTTACCTTGTCGAAGGCATTAGCCATGTCAAGCTTTATGAGCATCCCTTGCTCCTTTCGGTGGTAGCTGGAGTGCATGACTTCTTGCACGTGGATGACATTATCCAGGATGTATCTCCCTTTGAAAAAACCACCTTGGGAGGAAGAAATGAGCTTCCCAAGCAACGGTTTAATTCTATTAGCCATTATCTTGGATATAATTTTGTACGAAACATTACACAAAGATATAGGTTTGAATCTATCGAAGGAGCTCGGGTTGGCATCTTTTGGAATTAAGGCCAAGAAAGTGGAATTGATGCTGCCTCCAACTTTAGCTCTGTGTTGGAAGGCTTTGACCATTCTCAGAAGATCAGATATTATATTGTCCCAGCAGGTTCTATAAAATTGGATTGAAAATCCGTCAGGCCCAGGGGCACTGTCCGGCTCCATAGACCAAATTACTTCGCTGATTTCCGCTTCAGTGATCGTCTTCATGAGAGTTGAATTATCATCCATGCTTACTAATGAAGGGATATTAGATAGGAAATCAGAAGTGGTCTCCTCACAGTCTATTCCATCTTCAGTGTATAGATTTTGAAAGTGGGCTGCTGCAACCATTTTAAGCTGATCACTGCCTTTGTGGACCTTCCCATCTGTAGAAATGATTTCAGAGAGGTGATTTCGAGAGAGCCGAGCTCTATATTGCCTATGAAAATAATATGTATTTCAATCTCCAGCTTTGAGCCATAATCTGCGAGATTTTAATCTCCAATAATCTTCTTCACAGCGAAAGGAATGATAGGTATTGATCTGGGCAGAATGTTCCTTTTCTAAATCAGTTATGCTTACAAATTTGCTTTCCATATCGACCTGCACCTCTGCTAACTGTTGGACAGCCTGGATTCGCAGGCTAGTAGGATTGTTGTTGGGAATTTTTATCCAAGATGTCAGAGCACGCTTGGTGGCCTTAATCTTCTGCTCCCACACAAAGCTAGGATAACCTAAAATTAAGATAGACCAGGCCTTCTTCACTACTTCCATGAAGCCGTCTTTTTCAGGCCAGAGAGGGCTATAGCGAAAGGGAATAGGGCCTAGATTTTCTTCATCTTCCAAAAGCAAGAGAATGGGCTTATGATCAGAGGTGAGTTTAGGAAGTATTTTGGAGGAGATGAGCCTCTTATCTAGCAAGAATGAGCTCTAAACCAGGAATCTATCAAGGCGGGCAGAGATGTGATCCACTCCTATTCTATTGTTAGTCCAAGTATACAAGCCATTCAGGGGTTTAAAGTCAAGAAGATCCCACTGCTGAATAAGATCCTCCACTATGGGGAGCATATGGTATCTTCCACGATTACCTCCTCTCTTTTCCTTCGGATCAAGGACAATATTGAAATCTCTAGCTAAGATAATGCTTGAGAGAGAGGAGGTTTCGAGAAAAACAGGCAGGGAGTGCCAACACTCTTTCTTTTCAGAAGAGAGGATAGGAACATAAAGGTTGAAGACATAAAAGATGAGCTTACTTGATGAATGTCGAAGTTCAGTGTAGATCCCGTGTTGAGTTTCAAAATAACTTTCAAGATGAAACATATCCTCCGACCAGAGGGTGGCTAGACCACCAGAGGTGCCTCGAGCACTAATGGCCTTTCCAACATTCTTTTTCCATTTGGATTTGCTGATGTTAAGAAGGGTATCCCCTCCGATTTTAGTCTCTTGGAGCATAAGGATCGCAGGAATTTCAGCTTTCAAAAGGTCTTTAACTTCTTCAGCTTTCAAGGGATTCCCTAGACCTCTGCAATTCCAAGAGACTAGACACATTATTTACCGGGATTGGAGAGGGTAGAACCTCCCTTGGGATTTCTATTTCTAGTGTTCCTCCCAATGGACATTTCAATAGTAGGTTGGATCCCTTGCATTTTTTGCGTCTCTGCTTCCTCTTCGCGAAAGACCCCGAGGACCCATGAAGTACGGGCCATTTCTGAAAATGAGACTTCAATCTTCTACATTATCAAAGACGAAGACAAAGAATCCCTTACCAACAAGATAACTTTTGATGTCTGCAATAACGAGAGGGCGCCAATTTCTCTGCACCCAAGATTCCACGGCTGTGGGAGAGGGCCAAAGGCCAGTGAATTGCCCGATGAGTCCTCGTTATGCAAGATTCAAGGCAGCCCGACAGGATTCTTCAACATGTAGAGTAATCGTGGGAATGCTAGCAAGCTTCTTGATGAATTTCTGTTGTGCTTCGGTTGCTGGTCGTTTGGAGCTGGCAGCAACAAGTTTTCTGAAGGCAATGATCTTCGGAGGAGTTGGGGGAGGGGCCTCAGGCCCCCCTCCAGAGCCCATATCAAGACCAGGGGCGATCGAGCTCTATACAGGTCTCCAAACAGGTCGCAAAACTCTCTGTCTCGGGGAGAAACGAATCAAGGTTAGCGTTTCTTGGAGTAGAACCTTAGCGCCCGCATCCAAAAATCAAAATCTTCTTTCTTTATCATATTTTAAAATATTATTATTTTTAATAATTATTAGTAAAAAATGAATTAATTTATAGAATATTAAAATATAATACTATTATACCAAATGAATAAAAAAGGTAAATAAATTTATTTTATTTTATTTTTTAAAAGACAATTTAAAATATTAAAAAATAAAGTTCATGTAAAATTTATCATTTTATATATATATATATAACTAACCACAAGAGAGGCACTTTTACCATGCATGGGATGATGTTAATTCATAATTTGAAAAATATATATATTAAATTTTAGAAATAAAATATAATTACAAATTGAATTTATATAATTATCATAATAATAAAATATTATAATGAGTTGGAAGGTTTTTTTGGAGAGAAAAAACTAAGGAAATGTGTTTATATTAAAGGATTTAATCTTTTGGTATGGAGAATGAAACCAAAAGCAACATAATTAAATGAAGGGCTAACGAGATGAAGAACCTAAACCATGAAGAGAACATGAACGTAGGATATGAGAGAGCTAAACCAAAAATAAAGTAATGTGTGGCTGGCTTAGATTAGGTAAAGAGACTACAAATTTGGGAATAGTGCCTGTAAAAATGATATTGAAAATTTGGTATAGAGTTGATTGTAAAATTCTTTTTACAAAAGATTTATAATGTTAAAATATGGCGTTGTAATATATAGAGTTGATTATGGATAAAAGATTTATAATGTTAAAATATGGCCTATTATAAAATATATATATATATTTGATTATGGATAAAAGATTTATAATGTTAAAATATAGCTTATTATAATATATAGAGTTGATTATGGATCGATCTATATATAGAGAGAGAATTATTTGATTTTGAAACAGATAAATAAAGGTTTTAGTTAATCTAATTGTATTTTATTGTATACATCTTATATATTTCGTGAGTGATCTCAATCTTCATGGCATCATGAGGCATACGAGTAAAAAAAAATAGAATAGTAATAGACAAAAATAGAAACACAACCTATTACAACATTCATATAACTTTTCAAAGATTTTTTTTAAATTATTAAAACAATCCAATATTTTCATATCACTTATTAAATGATCAATAACATTTAGAAAACTTTTAAAAAAAATATTATTCATTTAATCAATTTACAAATTTACAAGGATATATGAAAAACATAAATATAAATCACCATTTAAATCATAATACCTTTAAATAATAAGGAAAGTGTCGTGTATATAATTTCTAAACAAAAAAAGCTCCACTTTAAATATAAAACCATATAACTTAAATTATATAAGTAATCTCTTCCTATGTGAAATTAGCTTAGTATATAAAATCCAATTTTCTTGGCATTGCTTAATAAACCAAGCTTGATGCAATGTATATTTTATGAGCTCTACCGGATCATTCTCAAGCAAACGTGGCACTCATTCTATCCATGGTTTGGCACTCGATGCTTCGATGATCGTTGGTTGGTTTACAGAAATTATATGTGAAATTAGCTTAGTATATAAAATCCAATTTTCTTGGCATTGCTTAATAAACCAAGCTTGATGCAATGTATATTTTATGAGCTCTACCGGATCATTCTCAAGCAAACGTGGCACTCATTCTATCCATGGTTTGGCACTCGATGCTTCGATGATCGTTGGTTGGTTTACAGAAATTATAAAAAGATCCGCTTAAGAGGAATCCATTACTTTTGAAATAAGGTTAAATTTGTAAAATAGATTACTATGTAGTTATGGATAATAACTATTTTGTTGGCATTCGTTATTTAAAACCGAATTAGGATTTCTTAAACAAATCCTCACTATTTTAATTACCCAATCTCTAATCCAACGAGTTGGATAAATGAAATTGCATTATAGTTTGATTGGATTAGAAATTGAATGAAACGGAATCATGCCAATGTATTTATACATAAATCTTAACACAAATATACATGGAGTAAAATTTACAATGTATTTATACATAAATCATTAACACAAATATAGGGAAAAACATCGGTTATTCCTCCGGTATGATTCCGGTTGGTAATATATAAATCCCATCATAAAATACAGTTCACCCAAGTTAATCGCTGCAATATTAGGTCAACAACGATAAAAATTGGAGTGATCCCTTTTCTACCAGGATAGCTAAAATTCAAAGATTTAAAATAACTAATTTTTAGGTACGAGCAGAGGCTTAATATTTTCGTTCAAAACATTTCGAAAAAAATCCTTATATTCAGAATTCTGATAAATTTAATAACTGTTTAAGATAAAAGACAACTAAAACATCGCTACAATTGAATCGTGCCGCTAGATACCTGCAATGGACGGAACTCTTTCCTGCAATTCGAAACATTACTCTAATGAAAATATACACCGCTATTATCATCATCTGCCTGAGATTAGAACAGGCAACCACAGTCCTTCCGATCGTTTGTGCGGGAGGGGGAGGAAATATGGGTATTTATTAGTCCAACCCAACCCAAGCCGCCAGCTGAGAAGGGTTCACAACGCAAGGTAGGTGGATGTCGCCGGCTCAGATAGAATCCGTGAGCGTATGATACAGCATCTTTTTCTCTCTTCTGCTTTCATCTTCATGCTTAACAAGAGAGGCGGACTTAGGCTTCGCTTTATCGTTAATTCCGTGCCAATTGGGGTTCGAGTACTGCGGCGGCCACGGTCTAAGCAGCAGTGTCCTGAGAGTGTAATTCCTCCAGCCACTGTTGGAATCGTGCAACATAGAATGCTTCATCTTCCCATCCAAAGTCTCCCTCCAAGTCCTGTACATAGTCTGTACATAAATATGAATGCTGCATTCATAATCTAAGTGGAAATATAATATCTTTCGATCTATGATTAACAACCACTACACCTACCTGTTACAGGCCTCTAGCTCTCTTGTTTATTTTCCTTAAGAGCTACAAAAACGGTCTAGGTCAATAAGGGGGAGGCCGTGTAGCAGAAACCCATGATGTATAGGCATGATCACCAGGCACGCAGTTGTTGAAAAGATTTGGAGGCACGTTATACATAATGGGCATAGTCGATGAATCGCTCTGTTGTGCCGGAGTTGTGAGGGGCGAAGACTGAGACTCTAACTGCACAGGGTTCGGCTCCTCTTCCTCCAACGGAGGCGTTCAGAACTAGCATTCATAAAAGAAGCCGCGATGATGACAACAGGACCAGCAGCCACAAGCGCGCCCACAACGCTTCCTCCCACAACCTATCCCTGCCCGCCGGATAAGTAAATCAGAATTCATAGAGCCAGTCCCTGCGGGCCGGATAAGTAAATCAGAATTCATAGAGCCATGGAGGGAAGTCTCCCTCCACCAACAAATTTCAAATTTACGATGACATGGTTATATATACAGCACGCATGGAACCATATCATGGCATGGGGTATAGCACATTCAAATTCCCTGTAGACAACTCCAAATTCAAATTCCCATATAAAATGATGCTCTGGTCCATAGGCATATCGCATGGCAGTGGCATATAGCCATGGATGGTGGCATGGAAAATTCATGGCGATATGCCAGCTGCACTGTACTCTATTCGTAATTGATATCATCCATGGAGATCCCTGCAGAAAATACTTCGCCGGAAAGCATATATGGTATTGGGGAGGGTCCGCGACGGAGAGCTGGGGACCACGGCACAATGACGGAGACTTGGAAGCGCTGTGAAGGGGCTCACCTGCTTGGGGATCCAGTTGGCTTATCCAGTCTGAACGTATAGTTTAGATAAGCTCAATCCTTAATCCTTATCCAGCCTGCACGTACAGGCTAAATAAACTCAACCCTGTGAACATCCCTCTCTCTCAATCTGACCAAAAAAAACACAACTTGATGTTGCGTTGTCTTCATCGTGGTCTGCCAAGACTGTGTTTCCAGTGTAACGACCAACGACTGCGTGTAACTCCCAACATATTGTGTTGCTGCTATTTTGATAAGCGAACCGTTAGTGTTATTTTGTTGACGTTAGTGGAACTTTCCTTTCACTGCAATTTTTTGATACAAACCCTCGAATCTCTAAAGATTTGGTGTAAACACCTCTCCATTTCCCATTCTGCGGACCAGTGGAACTATCTCAATGATCACATGGAATCGATCCCCTTTATACACATATAATCTTAATTCCCAACGTTTTGATGATATATGTTCACATTCTCAGCATTTTCGTGACCGTTAACAAAAATTCTTGCGAATTGACTTCCCATAATTTTTTATCTTTTATTTTACAAGTTTTGGCAGAGTGATGAAATGTTGCAGATCTAACGTCTCTGCTCTTCTTTTTAGGTCAGTGGGTTGGTGGTTTGTTGGCAAGATGGTACGGTATCATGCTATCTTCTTCCACATAAAAGCACCATCTTCATCAAATCCCCTCTATTTTGTGATTTCAACAGTCTTTGCATCACTCTTTGTAGCCACTCTTAAGATCTAAAGAACCAACTTCACTACAAACCTGCACAAGAAGAATAACAATAAAAAGAAAACGTGAGGTGTTATTTGGTTGAAATAATAGCATATCAAAATCTAAGAAATATAATACTCCATAGCCATCATAAAAGAATATTCATCCAATTCCCTTTTATTTTAAAGATAAAATTATGTTGTTACATAATTATGGAAGATAGTGCACTGTGTTGGTAATTGCATGTAGATGCCTTTTCAATGTTGCTTTGCAAATAGGATTTCTGTAGTTAATCAATTGGATAATTCTCTCCTCCAATAGTTTTTTCGATAATCATACTCATTTATTTTGGATTATTGAATTTATGTAATTGTCACATGTGTGTTTCTGCAATTAGATTTTGGACTTTTCCATGTTGCAATATATCCGTGCTTTTATCTCCATGTGCTTTTGCTCATGTCATAACACATGAGTAGCCTTTGTCTTCTTGTAGGTCCATTGACTAGAGGTCACAATTGCAAATTGTTTCCTAATCCTCTTATGATTTTTCATTGAGTCTTTTCTCAAATTCAATAACTTCATTTTGCTTAACTTTGCCAATGGTATGTACTTTATGTTGCAAGCTATCATTGGTAGAACGAGGAACCAGGTTAAGGGATGGATCAAACCACAAAATTGAACGAAAATGTTTTTGAACTTGATGAAGAAAGCTTTGAACAAATTGATTATGCACTTTTAACTTCTGTCTTATTATGACTAGAGGTTTTCCACTATCGGGTAGGTGATTGCTTGTTCGATGTGCTAGCCACCTTGCTTCAGTTCTGATACACTTAGCTTGAAATAAACTAAGGAATAGTTGACCATTTCTGGAACTGCTTATGCTAAGGAGATTCATCTGCTATAATGTTAGTGTGAACATAATTGAATGTTGGATTTCTTTATGAGTTGCACTGTGTAAACGATGTTGAATCATATTTGGGTGAATATGTATCCAAGTGCTCCTTCTTCCAGAAAGAGATCCAGTATCTAGGGCACGTAATTAGTGGCAACGGTTGTGGATATGTGAGGATTCTAGATCTATGCATTGTCTTCGAGGTTTTGTGGTTGTTGATCAGGCATTTTCTCCTTCTGTCGGTGCTGCGCTTGGTTGTTGTGTTTTGTCTTCAAGGTTTGGTGAGTGATATTGGGGTTTTGGATCCTTCCATGGGTGTGGTACT
Organism: Larix kaempferi; assembly: GCA_027924585.1. Classification (NCBI taxonomy): domain Eukaryota; kingdom Viridiplantae; phylum Streptophyta; class Pinopsida; order Pinales; family Pinaceae; genus Larix; species Larix kaempferi. The sequence continues at coordinate 6,190,010 of BSBM01000502.1, forward strand.
TCAGTGTTATTCCTGGTTGTGTCAAATTTTGTTTACGTAGACACCTTGGATTTTGTTTCTTTTCATTAAACTGGCACTATGGTCGTCAACAAACAAGGGTATTTGTTATTGTTGGGCATATTCAACCTTAGGTCAATGTGAGGTACATGTTGTGTCTGTGACTTTTGGTTGCATGTTTCATGATTTGGTGCATCTTTCTGGTTCTGGACCTTTGTGCTTCTGATTGGAGTAAATAAAATATTTGGATTGCGGTCTGTGAGGAGGACGTGGGTGGCAAGTGCGAGGTAAGTGTAACGACTTGATTTTGGGATTTTGTGGGTTCTGTGGAAGTCCAAAGAATTTAGTTTTAGCTATATTGCTTTCCCTTTATTGCTTGGATCATGGTTATGCTGTGTGTATTGGATATCTCTTTTAGGGTTTAGATAAGTGGAGAGTTTTGGGTGTTGTATCAAGTATCTATTGGGGAATATTTGTCTGTCGGTGAACCCTTTGGATGAATATGGTCCTACGAACTGAGTTAAAATTCCCCAAGCAACTTTGTTTTGATCACCTTTGTTTTTAACCATTTAGATTTTTTTGAATGGGCATTATTTGTTGACTGACTGTTAAAATTGCATAGAATTTCAAAGCTCTTTTTTTTAATACTACTTCGTGAGCCCTAGTGACTCATTTTCTAATTCATTCTATTAAAGTACCGTGGGCTGGGTAAATAAGAAATATCTAAAATTGCAACTAAAATGGAATAAATGCTTGATAATTGTAATTTGTTAGGTCCTAGTGGGGCTCGAAGCCGCGAGCTTTCAACAATATTACTTGGCTTCGATTGATCTTGGTTATGTCGTTTCTCTTGGATATCTCTTTTGGGGTTTAGATAGGTGAAGAGTCTCGGATTGTGTGTCAAGTAATCTATTGGGAAATTGTGTTTGGATGATTCTTGTGGTTGAATATCCACCCTGTACTGATCACCCTTATTGTCAACTCTCTAAATTGTTCTAAATTGGAATCGTTTGTTGATCGAATATTAAAATTGTATATAGTTTCAAGGATCTTTTTTGAGTATTTGAGCCCCAACAACCCATATTCTAATTCATTTTGTTAAAGGACCATGATTCAGGTAGATAAGAAACATCCTAGATTGTAATTAAAAAGTAATAAAGGCTTAGGTTGAGGGTCTCCCATGCAAGCAATACTCGTGATATGGAAAACATATCTAGTATTTTTGGTCATGTTGTTTGTGACCATGATTGGTTGAGTAGCATTGATACACCCATCTACTTGGGTGCATTTTCATTGTTGACAATTTATAACTGTCAATGTGTGTATAGAAGCAGATATGATTATCACATGGAACAATTAGTAGCCTGTTCTTGAACTTAAGTATGGAAAAAATTCCCAATCGATTGAAAGACTATAACAATAAGCTTTTTTTTTCCCCTATAATATGCTCCAGTACAATCATCTCTACCCAACCTTTTTCTCGATAGCTATAGTGGTTAAATCTTTACAAAAATATTTTTGTCATTTGTAAAGGAGTCATTTCCATATGTCGGTTTTGTCATTATTCTTCGACTTCAACTCATGAAAATTGTTGTTTCTCTTTTGTTGTCTTGTATGTCACATTGCTTTTTCTTCGATTGTTTTTTTGGTTTCATCTCAAAAACATGTAGTAGTTAACTCTACAGTGATATGTTGCTTCCATTGGATTGATGTCGACAAGTCCTTGACTAGGATTTTAAATTTGTGTTGGGAAATTGTATTGTTGTTGTGATTTCATATGTGTGTTGATAGTCATTTATGGTGAAAAGGTTGTTGCTGTTGTTGTCTTCTGTATCGCACTAGTGTGTTTGAAAATAGTGTTACATCCAACCTATAAGAAATCGAATTCTTAATTTCTAACCAGACATTTTCTTTTTCTTTTGGTTTATGAAGTTTCTTGGGCTGTAATTATGGGGCCTTTGTAACTATTTTTTGGTTTTCCCTGTGACAACATGCACCCCTGGAATAGATTTATGCTTTCTATGCTTATTAAGGGGGTCCTCATTTTACGCTTGCTTTTTTAGCATGATGTCAATATACAAAATTAATGGTTTTGTTATTCATCCTTGTAAACGATGGCATATGGCAGGGAAACCTTGTCCATCGAATTAGCTAAGATACACCCAATTCATAGCTGAGTTGGTTATTGACTCCAAAATTCTAATTATTAGTTCATGCCATTGGTTTTTCTTCATAGTGCATAAGTATATCAAGCACCCACAAAAGGGATATCAAGGGTAGTGACACTCATCATAGTCTGTTTGCGTTACGTGGAGAATAAGGCATGTATTGGTTTAACCACTGCACAAAATATAGCCCTGATTGTTTGTGTGCTCTACAAAGTCAGTTGAATACCTAGCTTGCATGATGGTGATTGAGAAGTCAGTATGTACATTGTTTTCAACAACATCCTTTCTAAGTTGATTCTCATTTTATCTGGCTGATAACCGCTTATATTTTAACTCATGATATGAAGGATTGATTCTTTATTAGAGAATAGACATTAGATGTTATATGGTCAATATTTGCTTCTTGAATAATGTAGTAATGAAAATGCAAGAAATTTATCACAAAACCAAGTTTATTTTTATAAGAAAGCATCGATTTTTGCTACCTAGTGCATTTATAGTCTCTTAACGATGAGTATAATCAATGCACCAATAACAGATCACTACTTCTGTGGATTCTATTAAGAATTTGTAAGATGCAATCCATTGTTACATAATCTTGGGATTGGAATTTGTAAGATGCAATCTGTTGTTACATAATGGTATCAGAGTCATTTAGAAGAGGGATTGGTAGACTAACAGAGGAACTGTGTAATCAGTCAATGTAACTAATTTAAGCCTAGATAGAATTCTATTTTTATTAGTGTTACTATGGAATTATATATATATATATATATATTTTTAACTGTGCCTCAAGCTGAGAAATCCTTTCCATAAGTTGACTGTTATGCTCCTCTAGGTGAAACAATTTGCCATGAACATCCTCATGATCATTCTCTATGTTTGTTCTCATCCCAATTGGTGACCCATAATTGGTGATTTATCTGAGTGTTGGCATTTCCTTAAAATATTCTCCATCTGGATCCCTTACCAGTACTCTATTGCAATGATCATCTACTATATGTTTTTCCTCTAAATTTCCAAATCTAGTTTCTAAATGGTGGGTTGATGAATAAAGTGCTTACACTTCACACTCATCTTCTGAAAGGTGTAATCCTACTCTTGTAATGTCATGCCTGTTTATATTTCTTGTTTGGCCTAAATTTCCATCTCTACTTTTCAATTTGAACGGTACTCTAACTAGCAAAAACTAACTAGCCACAACTGTGTGTCATGCACTACTTGCGAACCATCCAAATAGTTTGACTTGTATGGATGGTTGAAGTTCTGAGATACCATATCTGTGTCCAAGTGAAATTGACCATAACCATGAACAATCAACCACAGAAATAGAGAAAAAATACCACAAGTAGATCGAATACTATAGGTGCATCTTTAGGCAATAAATCAAATGAATTCATGTTGATATTCAGTCAGTATTTTACAGATCTAGACTTAGAAGACATATGATGTACATATTTCCTGTTGATACTGAGTTAGTATTTATAGTATCTTATTGTTTATGAAGTTAGAGGACATATATTGCATATTTCATGGTGATACCCAAATTTTCATGTCTTTTCATGTCACTACTCAGTTTTCATGATGCATATTTCATGTTGATACTCAGTATCTAAATGTATAGTACATGAGGTACATGATACTCTGATTGTTGATACTCAATTGGTAATTATAGTTTATTTATGGCATCTTAAAAAGTAAGTTATGTGGGGCATGATATGGTGTTATTACATGTTGTTCTTAGAATGATGCCTTATAGACATGTGAGTCATGGTCATGCATTATTCATGTTAAATTTGATGTTGTTATTTCTAGCCATGAGATTTACACTCGTGGGTTGTGCATGCGATACTTCTTGATGTTATTTCATGACGTTATGGTGCTTTATAAAATAGATGATGTGTGGAACTTAAAATGATATTATTTTGTGAATATATTAATTTATCATTTTAATAGCTTTCTCATGGAATCTAGAGATAAATGACATCTGGCACATAAATGGTATGAAATCATGTCGTGGTTTATTATGGTATTTACAACTCTGCCATGTATTAGTGAGGAATAAGAGATTATATAAGATATTTGGTATATGGCATGTTACCATTTCATGCTAATCCTTATTGTTCCCTGTAGAATGCATATTTTGATATGATGATGGATTATGTTTATATTACCAATGTTGAATTATGGTGGCTTATCATGGCATATTAATGAGATGCTTAGTGAAATTATGAAACTATCATTAACAGTTATGTTATAATGGTACCACAAAGCACCTAAATGCATTAGATGTTAAACTTGTCATGACTTATCGTGACATTGGATTATGATGCAATGTAATGCAATATGAAATGGTGGCTAGAAATTCTTGTTAGCACATGATTCAAGGTTGATCCATGATATACTATTATATTGGGAAATGGTTACTAATGATTATTCATTATGGTAAGTGCCAATTCTTCTAGGTGATCCACTCAAATAGCCCGATGAGGCTAATTATTATATGATTTCATGGGAGCCCATAACCACGAATGAGAATGGATACTATAAATAAATTATGGGATGGGGAACAAGCCCAACAATTAGCTCTATGCCAACAGCTCTTGACTTTAGTACCAGAAGTTGGGAAGGTTGCAATGCCATAGATACTTTCGAGATAACTTTTGATGTGACCAGAGTCCACGGTTGGAGTATGACCAGAGTCCACGGTTGGAGACATACTCACTGGGAGGGAGGTTTTTGTAGAAGGACTTCTGATGCCTGGGGCTAGTGCCTTGAGGGTGCTGTGGAATATGTTTAGGCTATCCTTTAGAGATGCTTGGGGTATAATTATCTTGATATCAGAATCGGGGTACTGGAAACTAGATGCCGGTTAATATCGATGAGGCCGTACTATTACCAGAAGTTGGGAAGGTGGAAAATGCCGCGGTAAATTCCCGGAGAAATTCTGATTCCTACTATATGATGATTCCAGTTAGAATCCGATGAGTTCGTATTATTAACAAAAGTTGGGAGGGTGGAAATGTCGCAGTAACCTCCCGGGGAACTTCTGATGCCTACTGTATGATCCGCAGACAGGGTACAGTAGAGGGCCCATGCCATGGTGAGCGGGACCATCCGGAGTTGGAGGGGAGGTTTATGGAGGTGGCATATGGTATGATTCTCAGGGAGAGGGTGAGTAAGGAAAGAGGAAGTAAACAAATGCATCGTTATTAGTTATTAATTAATTTTCTAATGCTTCTGTATGTATGATTCATAATTGTTGTTATGGTTGCATACTAGACTCATAGGGAATTACTTAAGAGCATGTTGTAACTTAGGGATTTTGATTGTATTAGTGTGGTTTGGAGACTTCTATGTGGTGGCCTGTTTGACCTAAGTCTATTTGCCTTGCTTGTTAGGATAGTATTTTTCCTTGAAAATTATTTTAAGCCTTGAGATTTTGTTTTATTTTCTTTTATCCTAAAGTTTTGATTTGTTTTGATTTCATGTTTTTAATATTATAGGTATTTACAACATTTAGTTCTTAACCTATGCTCCTATAGGATGTTTCGAGTTCATTCATTATTTATGATTTCAAAATATTCTATATGATTATTAATATAAGCTGGCAGCACATGAACATTATTGAAGAAGCAGGTATGCTACCAGCTCGCCAAAGATTAGATGTTTGCAGGTACCATCATTATGCTAGTAATCTTCGAGATCTATGCTTAAGGTCATAATTCGACATCTGCTGCTGAATAGTACTTGGGTTAAAACACTTGTACAGAACCATTTTTATTCATCATTTTCCACCTTACAGTCTATACTCTGAAAAAGGTCGGGAAACCATGGTTTTACAGCAACAAGGGTTTCTTCATGTTTCTCAAGGATCTTGCTCCAGTATTGTATCTACAGTTCACGTTCCAACTATGAGTGTTGACAAGAAATTTTGACTGAGCGGTCATCTACTTAGAACATAACCTTCAAATGTTGAATGGATGCACAAACTTCCTTCAGCTCTTGAGAAAGTAAAGAAAATTGGTTGGTATGTTATGTTTGAAAAAATTGCAGAACATCATATTGGGGTTACTAAAGCTTTATGTCAGAGTTTTGATGGGTCTATGGTTCAAGTTGGAGGTTTAAAATTTATAGTCACAGAGGAATCCATTTCGCATGCTATTGGCGTGGTTCCTGAAGGGGAAAGGTGATGTAAAAGGCAAACTATCCATGAATATATTATCCAATTCTTGTTACCAGCTCATAAAAATCCAGATTGGAGATAGGGCATCCAAAGGGATTTCCTTTTTAAAGAATGGCAGGACGTGTTATATATTATCCAAAGGTATGTCACTTGCGAGGGAAGATTTGGCACAATGTATCGCTATCATATGAGATTCCTACAGCATGTAACAGGTGATAAAAAATTAAACTTTCCTTTTTACTTATTTAAAAGTCTGGAAAAAATGGTTGTTAGGGTTCGTAATCATCCTAGTTCTTCAAATAGTAACATGTTCCATCATGGATTGATTAAGATGCTAATTACTTAGGAGTTAGATAAAGTAGGAAGGTCATGGTCCCATTTTCTTTACTGGGGGGTTTTAAAGATAACTTTAAAGATGCAAAGAAAAGAAAGAGAAAGCAAAAATATTCTAGAAAGAAGGGTTTAGAAACTCTAGATAGCGCAGAAATAAAACCCTCATCTGAAAATAAATCTGAAGATCATCATGAGAAAGAATGTCCTGAAGAGATAACATCGACGCAGCTACCAGAAGAAGAGCCTGGATGGATAAAGAATGACAGTTCATTTTTAGGTTCTGTTGATCAAATAAAAATGGTTGAGGAGGGACCAATTCATATTGTTTCTGCTTCTAAAAAGATTTCAGAGATGGCAGAATTTTCATTCAAACCTCTCAAAGTATATTCTAGACCTAAAACTAGACCAATAAACAAACTCTAGATGAATATGAAGGCACTATTAAACCCTAGGTTTAATAAAAGGTAGGTGATAAGTGTTCAAGATACTTCCAGTGATGATGAGGAAGACAAGAAATTTAAAGATTTAGAATCAGCCACGTATCAATTCTTTGATAACATTAACCAAAGCTTAAGGAAAATTCCAGATCTAACTCCTAAAGGTTGCATCCATAATTCTAGTGATATGGAAGAAGATAATCCCTCAGTGCTTCCTGAAGCTGAAATTGGTGAAACATCAGAAAAGCAAGCAAGATATAATGAGTAGTTTTTCACAGAGCAAGAAGAGGAAATAGTTACAAAAATAAGCAAGAAAGAGGTTACAGATGAAGATGCAGGACGTAATATGATGAAATTAAAACAAGATAAAGAAAACAGAGAAATTAAGCAGCTTAGAAGACAAAATGCACATTTAAATCAAATCAATGATCAACTGGTAAAGGCGAATACAATGTTGAAGCAAGATTTGCAAGAGGCGAATCAAAACTTTGTTGAAATAATTCAGGTTTCAGAAGAAAAAGAGCAATTAGTAAAAGATAAAGAGGAGCTGTCAGCAAAGCTTCGTTGTATGCAAAAGGATATCAAGAGCTTACAAGCAAATTCATGTGCGCTAGATGGGCTAGCCACTTTGGCTGAGGCAGCATGAAGGATTTGAATGATCTCTAGTTCTTAATTTGACACTTGTCATAAATTAGATTTCCTTTTTGTTATATACTTTCCTATAATTAGAAGCCTTATCCTTAAAAAGTGGATCTGTTAAAACAAACTTTGGGGATCCCACCTTTTGGTTTAACTCTATATATTTTGTAATATATTTGAAAACTGTGAGACACACATGGGAGTCGATCTGCTAGGAGATCATGCAAACATTCAATGGTTACCTGTGTAATAACATCTTTTATAGTTTTGAATGACTTTAAATATACTATATGGAGCTAGGCCTTTGACCTATATTGTTTTAATATTCTTTTGTTTAGTCTGAACTCTTGATGCATTGATTACGATGTAGATGTTTTCTATATTCCTTTCATGTATACAAGTGAATGTTAAATACCTGTTGATGATTGAAAAGTGTTTTCAAATACCAATACTTTTATATATACTGCAAATGTGAAATGTTTGTTTATTTTTTGGAGTTATATATCTTGAAAGCTTATCTCCTGTACCTTAAATATTTTGTCATTCATTCCTGTACACTTATTGTCTTTTGCACCTATATTTCTGATGTTTTCAGATGTTGTGTCTCTGCATTTTTGTCCTTACCTATCTGATTTACATTGTTATCCAAACAAAACCTAAAAACAGTCCTTTATTTATCGAGGTTCCTGAACACTGTTACCCTGTAGTCTAGGTAACAGACTTTAGGGAAAAAAAAATTGGCGACCATACTGGGGAGGAAGCATACATGTTCTTGCTTAGATTTTGACAAGAGCTGATTTGTTGGGTGAACAATATCAGTGAATGGTTTATAGACTACATTTTTTCACCTGTTTAAATTAAGGAAAGCAGTTGTGGCTCTAAAAAAAATTGGGACTAGGGAAAACCCTTCATCTCCTATACATCTAGGAGTCGCAGATCCTGAAAAGATATTGAGGGATGCTAGACAACAATTGAGTTCTACTGCATCAGGCATATTTTTGTATCCTTCATCATTAGAAATACCAGATCCTTCACAGTTTGTTTTTCCTTCTGTATATCCACAAGCTGAAAAGAGTGAAGAGGAACAAGACTTGTCTTTTCCTGCTACTCAGATTGATAATCTCCAAGTCTTCACAAATCCTTTATTATCTGAAGAGGAAGTAAAATCCGAGTTCCTATTTTCACCTTATATTCCTCTTACAAGTAGAATCCCACTTCATCAATCCAAGTTCAAGACTTTTCCTCCTGCATCAAACCAATCTAGTTCAAGACAAATTAAACCAAGTCCCATAGCTCAAAAATGGCTGGCCAACCTCCTGACTATTTGATTCTAAGTTTTCTTTACTTCTAAGAGAAAGAAAACCAGTAACTTTACTTAATATGCAAGAAGCTGCATTAGAGGTAGAATCAAACATGCTGGCATCAAGTAAGCTTAAAGAACAATCATAATACTTTAACCAAGATAAAAAGGGAAAGAAAGAGATGCCATCAGCTTCAATTGGTAAGTCACTAGACAAAGTGGAGGAGATGAATAAGTTAATAAAAAATTTGTCTGCAAAAGTCAATAGATTAGAAATGGAGAATAAAAATCTAAGTAGACCTTTGCAAGAAGGAAATCCTAATCAGTATAGACGACCTTTTGTGCCAAGATTTGTGCCTAGGGAAAGGAGGAATAATGACATGCAAAGAGAAGAAATAATAATGAAGACCAAAAAGTTCATCCCCCTTTTCAGAATAATTTAATGAATGAAGAAGAGGAGATTGAGGAGTTGGAATATGAAGAGTTGGATCAGAATATTAACCATGTTGAAGAAGAGTCATATGATAATTTTCTCACTAAAGATCAATATCAAAGTTCTGAAATTATGGATGGTTCTTATACTTCTCTAGCTGATATCTATCAGACAGATCCAAAAAAGTCTTATAATCTGAGGTCTGGTGTTAAACAAGTTGCTGAAATCCCCAAAAAGAAAGTTACTGTTCCTAATAAGAAGAATCCAGATCCATCATCAGAAAAGAAGCAGAATCTCAGGTTTGATAAAGCTAATATTACAGAATTGGAAGAAGTTAATAAAAGTAATCAAGGTTTTAGATTTGAAAATGAATTGAGTAAAGTGAAGATTCCTGTTCCTTTGACAGAACTTATGAAAATTCCATCATTTAAAGATCCTGCCCGTAGGATGTTGAAAACACAAGTTAATGAAATCCCTTCTGATGTCATAAATTTACATGATGAGCATCCTACCATTTTTATTGGTTCTTCCTCACCTGACAAAGTTGAAAAGAAATCATCCCTTCCTCCTTTCTATGTTACCCTAACAGTTCATGAGAAATTACTACATAATTGTTTATTGGACTCTGGAGCTTCTCACAACCTAATTCCTAAAGTTGTAATGGAAGCCCTTGGTCTGAGCATCACTAGACCTTATCATGATTTATTTGCTTTTGACTCAAGAGCAGTTCAGTGTTTAGGAGTGATAAAATACCTTGTTGTTATTTTGACACAATTACCTATGAAGAGCATCATGATGGATGTGGTTGTTGCCGATATTACACCCAAGTTTGGTATGTTACTTTCTAGATCATGGGAAAAAAGAGTGGGGGGCACTTTACACATGGATTTATCCTATGCTACCATTCTAATCTTTGGAGGAGAACAAAGGAGGCTTTACAGAGAAGTACAGTTAGCCTACTTAGTAAGTGACAACAATAACCCATCAAATCATCCAGTATATGCTATAGAAGAAGACTTGGGATCATGTATTTTGCATTTAAATGAAGAAACATCTGGTGTTCTGAAAGTTGAAAAGGAAAAATCAGTGCATTATAATACTAAAAAAAAGATGAATTGTGGAAAATGTACTTTGATGGTTCTTCATCTAAGGAGGGAGCAGGAGCTGGAATTGTTCTCATTTCTCTTGAAGGGGAAAATATTTTTCTGATGTATAAGTTGGAATTCCAAACAACTAACAACACAGCAGAATATGAAGCATTAGTACCGGGATTAAGAGCTACAAAAAATTTGGGAATTCAACAGTTGGCTGTTTTTGGCGACTCCGAATTGGTTGTTCAGCAGGTCAGAAATGTATATCAGGTAAAGAAGCAACTGTTAAAAGTCTATAGAAATGAAGTATGGGATTTAATGGATAATTTATTTTTAGCATTTAATATTTCCTTCATTCCTAGAGATCAAAATCAAACAGCAAACTCATTGGCTCCAGCAGCAACATTTTTTAAAGTCCCACAGAATACTCAACTCAGGTATCCAATTGAAGTAAGGCATAGGCCTTCGATTCCTGATAACATAAAGCACTGGAGGGTGTTTCAGGATGATTTGGAAATCAAAAAATTCTTGGAATTAACAAGCGAGTTCTCAAATTCTCAGATTGATGAAGAACAAGATGATAATGCAGATGAATTTCCTTCTTTTCCTGAACAGTCAATTGTTGATCATAAAATGATTGAACTAAAAGGAAATTTCATTCCAAAAGGTTTAGTTCCACTAGAGAGGTTGTTTCTTAAAGACGATACATTAGCAAAACCTGCTGTAAAATCTTCTGAAGAAAATGTTAGTGATTACAACATTGGAACTGAAAGTCAACCTAGGTATATTAAAATGTCAAAATTGCTGATAGAAGAGTATAAAAAGAAGTATATCAGTTTGCTTAAGAGATTTGTGGATATATTTTCTTGGTCGTACGAGGATCTCAAAACATATAATACCAGCATTATTCAACATAAGATCCCTCTAAAGCCAGATACTAAACCTTTCCATCAAAAACTCAGAAGAATCAATCCTGCATTATTACCATTTATTGAAAAGGAAGTAAAGAAATTGCTGGATGCAAAAATCATAGTACCTCTTTGGTATTCAACGTGGGTTGCAAATCTAGTTCCCATCCAAAAAAAAAATGGTGAGATTAGATTATGTGTTGACTTTTGTAATCTAAACAAATCCTCTTTAAAAGACAATTATCCCGTGCCAAAGATAGATCAGATCTTATAGAAGGTAGTTGGAGCTCAGAGGATATCAATGATAGATGGGTTCTCAAGGTACAACCAAATTGTTGTTCATCCAGAAGATAGGGAGAAAAATGCTTTTACTACTCCCTAGGGAAATTTCATGTACGATAAGATGCCATTTGGTTTAATGAATGCAAAAGCAACTTTTCAGAGGGCTGTGGACATAGCATTTGTGGGTGAAAAAGAGAAGTTCGTGGTAATTTATCTTGATGACATAATAGTTTTCTCAGATTCAGATGAGAATCATCTTAAGCACCTTGAACAAACGTTTGTAAAATGCAGAAAGTTTGGTTTGTCTTTAAACCCAAATAAATCCCATTTTTCCATGCAGGAAGGGAAACTTATTGGTCATATTGTCTTTGCAGATGGTATTAAGATTGACCCAGAATGTGTAAAAGCAATTATGAAAATCACAATTCCCAGGAATAAAAAAGAAATACAATCCTTCATTGGAAAAATCAATTTTCTCAGATGGTTTGTTCCTAACTTTGCAGAGATTGTCAAGTAGATAACTAAGATGTTAAGGAAATATTAAGAAGTGAAATGGACTCCAGAAGCAAAATTATCTTTTGAAAGAATAAAACAAGCACTTACAGAAGCACCAGTTTTGATAAGCTTTGACTTTTCTAAAGACTTTATTACCTTTTCGTTTGCTTCAGAGGACAGTATAGTAGCAATGTTATTGCAAAAGAATACAGAAGGTCTTGAACATCCCATTTCATTTTTTAGCAAAGTTTTAAGGGACTAAGAACTGAAGTACAGTATTTTGGAGAAACAGGCTTATGCGCTTGTCAAAGCACTTAAGTTTTTTAGGATTTACTTACTGCATTCAAGAATTACAGCTTATGTCCCAAATGCAGCAGTAAAGGAGATATTAACTCAACCTGATTCCGAGGGAAAAAGGGGCCGTTGGATTGCAAAAATAATGGAATACGATATTGAGATCAGGCCAACTAAACTTGTTAGGCCAAGGTTTGGCTAGATTGCTTACAGAGTCTAATTGTCAAGCATTAGGATTGAATGTTGTTTTTAATGAAGTATCTGAAGAAGAAAGATCCCAGCATGAAGAGGAAAAAGAACACATTTTCCAGAAATATATTGATTCAGTTTGGTATGGTGATATAGTATATTTTCTTTTGTTTCTACAATCTCCACCAGATTTAGACAAAGGAAAATTAAGATCTTTAAAGTTAAAAGTCACGATTTATTGTATTTATGAGAATAATCTATTCTGGAAAGATCTTGCAAGTGTTCTACTTAGATGTGTTGATAAGGAAGAAGCTGAAGCTGTTACAAATGAAATGCATGAAGGAGTTTGTGGTGGACACCGTTATTGGAAGGCTACAGCCTTTAAAATTTTGAGAGCAGGTTATTATTGGCCCAAAATCTTTTCAGATGTCTTTTCCTATGTAAGAGCTTGTGTAAAATGCCAAAAGTTTGCAAGTAAGGAGAAATTGATTTCCTTACCCCTCAAACCTATCTCAACTGAATCTCCTTTTAGTCAATGGGGGTTGGATTTTGTAGGAGAAATAAATCCACATTCCAGTGGGAAACACAAGTATATTTTGACAGCAACAGATTTCTTTACAAAATGGGTAGAAGCAATTCCTACAAGAAAAGCTACTGATCAAGTTATAATTAATTTTCTAGAAGAAAACATTTTAAGCCGTTTTGGTTGCCCTAGGAAATTAATCACAGATAATGCTCCTGCCTTCAAATCTAAGAAAATGATCCAGTTCTGTGAAAAGTATGGGGTTTTGTTGAAGCATTCTACTCCTTATTACCCACAGGGTAATGGTTTGGCAGAGTCCACAAACAAGAACATTGTCAATAGTATCAAAACGTTACTCTCAGAAAATAAAAAGGCATGGGACAGTAAGTTGAAGTATGCGCTTTGGGCTAATCGTATCACTACAAAAAAGGCTATTGGAACCTCCCCTTTCCAGCTTGTTTATGGAACTGAAGCAGTTTTTCCTATACAGTTGGGTCTCCCTATCATGAAATTTTTGCAAGATAATCTTGAAGAGCCAAATCAGATACAACGCAGAATTTTCCAGATGATTTAACTCCAGCAAGAATGAGAGCTGCTTGTTGAAAAGGCTCATTTGTATAAAGACAAGGTAAAACAAAGCTTTGATAAAAGGGTCAAAGAAAACAATTTCTATCCAGATGACTTAGTGCTTAGGTGGGATACAAGAAGAGATGACAAATCAAAACATGGTAAGTTCGATCACTTATGGCTTGGTCTTTTCAAAATTGTCAGAAGTTTGGAAAATAATACATTTGTTCTTCATAATTTGGAAGGGGATGAGTTAGCAGGACCTGTCAATGGACGGTTTTTAAAGCATTTTTATACCAAATAAAATAGCAGTGGGTTTCTTCACCTTGTAAATACCATCAAGTTGCAGTTTTTTCAAATAAGACTCCATAGCCCAATGGATCAGTAGATGATAGACAGAAATAAGGAACTGGAACTACAGTTCTTGGAAAATCACAGGGAAATGCCATCCCCTAGTTGGAGCCAATGTTTGACCTAAGTCTATTTTCCTTGCTTGTTAGGATAGTATTTTTCCTTGAAAAGTATTTTAAGCCTTGAGATTTTGTTTTATTTTCTTTTATCCTAAAGTTTTGATTTGTTTTGATTTCATGTTTTTAATATTCTAGGTATTTACAACATTTAGTTCTTAACCTATGCTCCTATAGGATGTTTCGATTTCATTCATTATTTATGATTTCAAAATATTCTATATGATTATTAATATAAGATGGCAGCACATGAACATTATTGAAGAAGCAGGTATGCTACCAACTCACCGAAGATTAGATGTTTGCAGGTACCATCATTATGCTAGCAGTCTTCGAGCTCTGTGCTTAAGGCCATAATTCGACATCTGCTGCTGAACATTACTTGGGTTAAAACACTTGTACATAACCATTTTTATTCATCATTTTCCACCTTACAGTCTGTACTCTGAAAAAGGTCGGGAAACCATGGTTTTACAGCAATAAGGGTTTCTTCATGTTTCTCAAGGATCTTGCTCCAGTATTGAATCTACAGTTCATGTTCCAGCTATGAGTGTTGACAAGAAATTTCGACCGAGCGGTCATCTGCTTAGAACAGAACCTTCTAATGTTGCATGGATGCACAAATTTCCTTCAACTCTTGAGAAAGTAAAGAAAATTGGTTGGTATGTTATGTTTGAAAAAATTGTAGAACATCATATTGGGGTTACTAAAGCTTTCTGTCAGAGTTTTGATGGGTCTATGGTTCAAGTTGGAGGTTTAAAATTTACAGTCACAGAGGAATCCATTTCGCATGCTATTGGCGTGGTTCTTGAAGGGGAAAGGTGGTATAAAAGACAAACTATCCATGAAGATTTTAGCCAATTCTGGTTACCAGCTCATAAAAATCCAGATTGGAGACAAGGAATCCAAAGGGATTTCCTTTTTAAAGAATGGCAGGACGTGTTATATATTATCCAAAGGTATGTCACTTGCGAGGAAAGATTTGGCATAATGTATTGCTATCATATGAGATTCCTACAACATGTAACAGGTGCTAAAAAATTAAACTTTCCTTTTTACTTATTTAAAAGTCTGGAAAAAATGGTTGTTAGGGTTCGTAATCATCCTAGTTCTTCAAATAGTAACATGTTCCATCATGGATTGATTAAGCTGCTAATTACTCAAGAGTTAGATAAAGTAGGAAGGTCATGGTCCCATTTTCTTTACTGGGGGGGTTTTAAAGATAACTTTAAAGATGCAGAGAAAAGAAAGAGAAAGCGAAAATCTTCTAGAAAGAAGGGTTTAGAAACTCCAGATAGCGCAGAAATAAAACCCTCATTTGAAAATAAATCTGAAGATCATCATGAGCAAGAATGTCCTGAAGAGATAACCTCAGCACAGCTACCCGAAGAAGAGCCTAGATGGATAAAGAATGACAGTTCAGTTTTAGGTTCTGTTGATCAAATAGAAATGGTTAATGAGGGACCGATTCATATTGTTTATGCTTCTAAAAAGATTTCGGAGCTGGTAGAATTTTCATTCAAACCTCTCAAAGTATATTCCAGACCTAAAACTAGACCAATAAACAAACTCTGAATGAATATGAAGGCACTATTAAACCCTAGGTTTAATAAAAGGCAGGTGATAAGTGTTCAAGATACTTCTAGTGATGATGAGGAAGACAAGAAATTTAAAGAGTTAGAATCAACCACGTATCAATTATTTGATAACATTAACCAAAGCTTAAGGAAAATTCCAGATCTAACTCCTAAAGGTTGCATCCATAATTCTAGTGATATGGAAGAAGATAATCCCTTAGTGCTTCCTGAAGCTGAGATTGGTGAAACATCAGAAAAGCAAGCAAGATATAATGAGCAGTTTTTCACAAAGCAAGAAGAGGAAATAGTTACAAAAATAAGCAAGAAAGAGGTTACAGATGAAGATGCAGGAGTTAATATGATGAAATTAAAACAAGATAAAGAAAATTGAGAAATTGAGCAGCTTAGAAGACAGAATTCACATTTAAATCAAATCAATGATCAACTGGTAAAGGAAAATATGTTAAGATTTAATATGCTAAGACAGAAAATAGCAGCATTTCATTCCATTTCACAATAATAGCATATACAGGATCACTGAAGAAACAACAAGCATAGCATAAACACAAGAGACAAAGATTTATCCTGGGAAACCCTCATGGGGTAGAAAACCCAGCAAAGCTTCCTCAATATAGATGACCAACAATATACAAAGATGAAACCCTGAGACATGATCTCCTCCTCCACAATAGCAGTCCTCTCCTCCACAAGTGCGCTATCCTCAAGTGAGTGAGTATGTATAATGAGGAACACACCTCCTCTATTTATACACTACTCTAATATATATTTTACACAAGTACATGTAGGCTCGTATTTAACCATTAGGTTAAATACCCCATTATAACTGACTGGGCCGACCCCCACCTGGTGGGTCTAATAACCCTTTGACCCATATAACACATACAGGGCCGACCCCCACTAGGGAAGTCTAATAACCCAAGTTACCACATTCCGACGGAGGAATAAACATCTCCGGATATACAATAAGATCTTCACGGAGGAATGAAACATCTCCGAAATAATAAAGTACAAATATAATATTCTTTGAAGTTACAATATCTCAACACTCCCCCTTAACGAGAAGGATATTATAACAGCATTTGCATGAGCAAGGAGTCATCAACATCATACATGATACATCTATAAATCATTGGAAGCTTTCTCAACATCATCAGTAACTCAAGCAGTTACTGGAACATATTCAATACTGGAACATCAACATCTTCAGTACTGAGTCTTTATCTTCTGCAGTACTTGAACAACTACAGCAACATCAACATCTGGATCCTCACGATCATCAGCATCATCATCTCACGATCATCAGCATCGTCATCACACGATCATCAACATCGTCATCATCATCATGATCATCAGCATCGTCATCACACGATCATCAGCATCATCATCACACGATCATCAGCATCGTCATCACACGATCATCAGCATCGTCATGACATGATCATCAACATCGTCATCACATGATCAGCAGCATTGTCATCTAGATCATCACGATCAGCAGCATCGTCATCTAGATCATCACGATCAACATCAGCGTCATCTAGATCATCACGATCAACAACATCGTCATCTAGATCATCACGATCAACAACATCATCAATACAAGTATAAATTTCATTAATACAAGTATCCTCATCAATACAAGTATACACATCATCAATACAAGTATCCTCATCAATACAAGTATACACATCATCAATACAAGTATCCTCATCAATACAAGTATACATATCATCAATACAAGTATCCTCATCAATACAAGTATACACAATAGCAGCATACCCTGCAACACACAAGATCCAATTACGGGATGATCAATCCCTCTCACTTTAGGACATAGGTCCAAGGATGATACAATCCTAATCCGCTTACGGGATGATCAGTCCCTCACGGTTTAAGACAACTCTCATGTCTATGGATGATGCAATCCAGATCAACTTACAGGATGATCAATCCTTATCACTTTAAGACACCTCACCATGTCTAGGGACGAGGCAATCCCAATCTATTTACAGGATGATTAGTCCTTATCACTTTAAGACATCTGACCATGTCTAGGGACGAGGCAATCACAATCTATTTACAGGATGATTAGTCCTTATCACTTTAAGACATCTCACCATGTCTAGGGACGAGGCAATCCCAATCTATTTACAACATGATTAGTCCTTATCACTTTAAGACATCTCACCATGTCTAGGGACGAGGCAATCCCAATCTATTTACAGGATGATTAGTCCTTATCACTTTAATACATCTCACCATGTATAGGGACGAGGCAATCCCAATCTATTTACAGGATGATTAGTCCTTATCACTTTAAGACATCTCACCATGTCTAGGGACGAGGCAATCCCAATCTATTTACAGGATGATTAGTCCTCTCAATCTCATTTAGGACTATCCTTCCTTTTGGAATTACTGGATTTACTGTCCAAGGATGATTTAATCCATTCAATTCATTTAGGACTATCCTTCCTTTCGGAATTATTGGATTTACTGTCCAAGGATGATTTAATCCACTCAATTCATTTAGGACTATCCTTCCTTTCGGAATTACTGGATTTACTGTCCAAGGATGATTTAATCCACTCAATTCATTTAGGACTATCCTTCCTTTCGAAATTACTGGATTTACTGTCCAAGGATGATTTAATCCACTCAATTCATTTAGGACTATCCTTCCTTTTAGAATTACTGGATTTACTATCCAAGGATGATTTAATCCACTCAATTCATTTAGGACTATCCTTCCTTTCGAAATTACTGGATTTACTGTCCAAGGATGATTTAATCCACTCAATTCATTTAGGACTATCCTTCCTTCGGAATTACTGGATTTACTGTCCAAGGATGATTTAATCCACTCAATTCATTTAGGACTATCCTTCCTTTCGGAATTACTGGATTTACTGTCCAAGGATGATTTAATCCACTCAATTCATTTAGGACTATCCTTCCTTTCGGAATTACTGGATTTACTGTCCAAGGATGATTTAATCCACTCAATTCATTTAGGACTATCCTTCCTTTCGAAATTACTGGATTTACTGTCCAAGGATGATTTAATCCACAACTGTACATTTAGGACCACGTCCAAGGATGACTTAATCCTCAACCGTACATTTAGGACCACGTCTAAGGATGACTTAATCCTCCACCGTACATTTAGGACCACGTCCAAGGATGACTTAATCCTCAACCGTACATTTAGGACCACGTCCAAGGATGACTTAATCCTCCACCGTACATTTAGGACCACGTCCAAGGATGACTTAATCCTCCACCGTACATTTAGGACCACGTCCAAGGATGACTTAATCCTCCACCGTACATTTAGGACCACGTCCAAGGATGACTTAATCCTCCACCGTACATTTAGGACCACGTCCAAGGATGACTTAATCCTCAATAGTACATTTAGGACCACGTCCAAGGATGACTTAATCCTCAACCGTACATTTAGGACCACGTCCAAGGATGACTTAATCCTCCACCGTACATTTAGGACCACGTCCAAGGATGACTTAATCCTCAACCGTCCACCAAGGACTTCATTCTCGAAGACATATGTCTACGGCTCTTCTTTCGGACTGAAGTCCAGGGATGATCCAATCCCCTCACATGTTCACCAAGAACTTCATTCACGAAGACATACGTCTACGGCTCTTCTTTTGGACTGAAGTCCAGGGATGATCCAATCCCCTCACATGTTCACCAAGAACTTCATTCTCGAAGACATACGTCTACGGCTCTTCATTCGGACTGAAGTCCAGGGATGATCCAATCCTCTCATGTCCACCAAGGACTTCATTTTCGAAGACATACATCTACGGCTCTCTTTAGAACAAGTGTTCAAGGATGATACAATCCCTCTTCTTTCTCAGAGACACTTGTCTACGGCTCACTTTAGAACTTGTGTTCAAGGATGATGCAATCCTCACATGTATTCTCATCAATTACTATCGATCCTGGGAACCCATACAGAACCTGATTCACACTTCTTCTTTAATTACACCATTAAGCGAATGGTCTTATCTAGCCACTTGGAGCAAACATCTCATCATGATTCTCTTCTTCTTTCTAAGAGAATCTTCTAGCCACAAGCCTTCTATAGTGTGTTTGATTTGAAAATCTTTTTTTTTTTTTTTTGTTTAACATCCATCGCTTGTTCAGTGTTCATCATTCATCATGATCTTTCCTACAAATCAAAATTAAGTACATGATTAGTAATACTTCATAATCATCAAATCATATTGACATGATAACCTATTATGCATACAGATATCATTTACATAGTTATGCAACTATTTTTACCAATACTTTGGCACAAAAATTTCCCATATCTTGTATGCATACAGTGGCTATCTAGATTCCTTCCATCTCTACCAGAACATACTATCGAGAGTGTGCACAGCTCTCAGCATGTCAGCAAAGAGGTTTCATTCTAGACAAGCAACAATGGAATGTTTGTCCAACTTACCAATCATATGCATATTAGTAGTATACTGTTCAATGCTCTATGAATGTTTACACTCAGCATGATATATTCTAGGAATACAAATATGCATACAAGCAATATCATTTACTATTTCAAATAACAACTCAAATACTTATCTTTTATGTTTGTGTGGTTGCCTCCCGCTTGATCTTCTGTATGTCTTTTGAACTTCTATTCATTCTGTACCACTGTGCATGTTCAAGTGTCATCCTCATGATCTCATACACAAACATACACCCATTAGTATGTTCTAAATGTTATCAAAACATTATAGTTCTAAATCTTTGAAAATGTATAGTCATGATTATAGATAATATTCAAGGTTTCAAGGAAGTCTTCTTTTACTTCTGCATATTCTTGTTTGATCATAGTACTCTTCTGGTTAATTAGATCATCAAGATAAGAGACATAATATGCATAAACCCTTGATTGCTAACTTTATGAATAAGCATAACCAATCATACCAAGTATACTTATATAAGGGATCCTAAGGTAAGATTCTAACTTGTCATAGGAAAAATACCTGGATTAGTATACCTGCTTAGCTATGTACAACATACCTAAACAATCTCTTCAATGATTTAGATATCCTGAGCTAGAACCTGCATGTCTCATAAGTTAAGCATAATATAACAAAGTCATACATACCTCGTAAGTAGAACAAAGATTATGGATGAGTCTTTGTCTTCATGTTGTCATGTTTTAAGGAGCTTGATTTTTCTTTTGTGATGTACCTGTATCTTGTTAGCAAATGACATCAACCTCATACAACACCATAATGCATTAGTACAATCATATAGCCCTAATCAATGAATGTCTTCGATCATTCACATGCATTCATACTGTTACTAGGGTGATAAGACAATTCTAACATTAATCAAGATTGTACTAATAAATAACATGAAGAAAAACACATTATGAACTTAATCAAGAATCAAATTTCAAGACATACCTGAACCTCCTTAAGTCATACTTGTCGACACTTCTTGTAGTCTTCTTATGTAAGGCCTTAGCCTTAACTCCCCCTGAAACTTGATCTGGAGCTTGACTAGGGTTTGCTAGAGAAACCCTAAAAATTCAATCTTTGACTTTCACACTTCTGAATGAATGGAAGGATGTGTCTTGCTGAGCTGATCAAACTAGCATACTTCAATTTTGAAATCTCCAAAAATTGACCCCTCAAAATTGCCTTTGAAACTTCTGGATCTTCTGGACAGGATCTTGAACTAGGGTTTGATGAAGCCCGCCCTTTTGCTCAATCAAAAGGTTTGATCCAAGGCTCTAAACTCTTATTTTTCTGAGGATCTTTCAGCCATGGATTCTGATTCCAAAAATTCTAACTTTCTCCGAAACCCTAAATTCCGGAAGCCATGAATAAAGGTGCTCCAAAAATAATTCTGTTTTGACAGAAATATGCACCTGATTGTTTCTGCTATGACTCTGAAATTTTTGCTCCACAGGGTCTGAAACCCTTTTTTTTTGCAGTAGCCTGACCTGTCATCTTTCCATCCTGACAGGTCTGACCTCAATTGGGTTTTCTGAGAGAGAGTTATGCCAAGTGTCGCAACGTGACCTGTTTATGGGATAAAACAGGAG
The DNA here is from genome assembly GCA_027924585.1 of Larix kaempferi. Lineage (NCBI taxonomy): Eukaryota > Viridiplantae > Streptophyta > Pinopsida > Pinales > Pinaceae > Larix > Larix kaempferi. Next base: position 6,212,011 of record BSBM01000502.1, read on the forward strand.
AGCGAACTTGTACGGCATGCCACGTGTCACTGTTTGAACTTCGGCCTCTGAAAACTTTTCCTTGGATATCTCGACCTGTTTTCTTTCCATCCTGACAGGTCTGACCTCAATTGGACTCTCTGAGAGAGAGTTATGCCAAGTGTCGCAACGTGACCTGTTTATGGGATAAAACAGGAGAGCGCACTTGTACGGCGTGCCACGTGTCACTAGTTCACCTTCGGCCTCTGAAAAAGTTTCTTGAGATATTACATTCTGTGTACTACCTGTCACTTTTTACGAAATTTCATTTGGAGCTTCCTAGCCCAAGTTATGACCTTTTTTCCAAGGTCACCTGATTTTGACTGAGATCTGGAAGAGGCAGAAACCCTAACTTGTACTGATCATAACTCACAAAGTACAACGAATCTGAGGGTGCCCTTTGGACACAAGGTACCTGGGGATGTTATATTTGACCTGTAAACTTTTCTGATCCTGAACCTTTTCCAAAATGGATTTATGGCGAAAGTTCCACGATGACTGGTTTTTTCTATGAAAAACCCTAACCTTCAAATTGTCACAAGTAAAGCAAGTGTCGTAAGTGCCATACCTTGCCTTCCTTCAGGTTAGCTCTAATACCATGTTAAGATTTAATATGATAAGACAGAAAATAGCAGCATTTCATTCCATTTCACAATAATAGCATATACAGGATCACTGAAGAAACAACAAGCATAGCATAAACACAAGAGACAAAGATTTATCCTGGGAAACCCTCATGGGGTAGAAAACCCAGCAAAGCTTCCTCAATATAGATGACCAACAATATACAAATATGAAACCCTGAGACATGATCTCCTCCTCCACAATAGCAGACCTCTCCTCCACAAGTGCGCTATCCTCAAGTGAGTGAGTATGTATAATGAGGAACACACCTCCTCTATTTATACACTACTCTAATATATATTTTACACAAGTACATGTAGGCTCGTATTTAACCATTAGGTTAAATACCCCATTATAACTGACTGGGCCAACCCCCACCTGGTGGGTCTAATAACCCTTTGACCCATATAACACATACAGGGCCGACCCCCACTAGGGAAGTCTAATAACCCAAGTTACCACATTCCGACGGAGGAATAAACATCTCCGGATATACAATAAGATCTTCACGGAGGAATGAAACATCTCCCGAATAATAAAGTACAAATATAATATTCTTTGAAGTTACAATATCTCAACAAAATACAATGTTGAAGCAGGATTTGCAAGAGGCCAATCAGAACTTTGCTGAAATAATTCAAGTTTCAAAAGAAAAAGAGCAGTTAGTAAAAGATAAAGAGGAGCTGTCAGCAAAGCTTCCTTGTATGTAGAAGGATATCAAGAGGTTACAAGCAAAGTCATGTGTGCTAGATGGGCTAGCCACTTTGGCTAATGCAACAAGAAGGATTTGAATGATCTCTAGTTCTTAATTTGACACTTGTCATAAATTAGATTTCCTTTTTGTTATATACTTTCCTATAATTAGAAGCCTTATCCTTAAAAAGTGGATCTGTTAAAACAAACTTTGGGGATCCCACCTTTTGGTTTAACTCTATATATTTTGTAATATTTTTGAAAACTGTGAGACACACATGGGAGTCGATCTGCTAGGAGATCGTGCAGACATTCAATGGTTACCTGTGTAAGAACATCTTTTACATTTTTGAATGAATTTAAATATAATATATGGAGCTAGGCCTTTGATCTATATTGTTTTAATATTCTTTTGTTCAGTCTGAACTCTTGATGCATTGAGTACGATGTAGATGTTTTCTATATTCCTTTCATGTATACAAGTGAATGTTAAATACTTGTTGATGATTGAAAAGTGTTTTCAAATACCAATACTTTTATATATACTGCAAATGTGAAATGTTTGTTTATTTTTTGGAGTTATATATCTTGAAAGCTTATCTCCTGTGTACCTTAAATATTTTGTCATTCATTCATGTAGACTTATTGTCTTTTGCACCTGTATTTTTGATGTTTTCAGATGTTGTGTCTCTGCATTTTTGTCCTTACCTATCTGATTTACATTGTTATCCAAACAAAACCTAAAAACAGTCCTTTATTTATCGAGGTGCTTGAACACTGTTACCCTGTAGTCTAGGTAATATAATTTAGAGAAAACATGGCCAAACATATAAATCTCTTAACTTCACAATAGTACTAGCTACCTATATATTCTAGTATTTACTTGATTGATTGATTGAATAAGTATTGTATTTATTACTTGAAAATTATAACTTCGGGATGAAGTTTCTTGAAGGGGGGGGCATGTAACAACCCTCATATACGAATATAGGGAATATTCAATAAAATATAATATAATGTAAAATAATAAAAAGAAACATGAAAAAGAAGTATCAGAAAGCAAATTTTGCATAAAGATATAAATTAAATAAGAAATTAAGAAAATGGGAGAAGGGGGAGATAAAAGGAGGAGAAGAAGAAGAGAGAGGGGGATCTTTTTGGTCTTTGGAATTTTGGAAGGAGAGCTCTGGAGGATCCAAGAAAGAGGAAATCAAGCAAGCTCTAGCATAGGGTTAATTGTTGGGGGTTCTGGGGCCTCAGCCATTGGCTGGGGGTTGGTTGGGTGGAGATTCGTCCCCCCACTTTTAGTTGCGGGCATTGGAGATTTCAAGGTAATGGTAGCTTCTAGGTCATCTAACCACGTATGGCTCCTTAAATATCCATAGAATATTTTTTGTATTTGTTGATTAGATCCACTCTTTTGTATACAGATCTTCTATTCATGTTGGTTCTTGGTGTTCACTGGTTTATATGAGTTTAAATGGTATCAGATTCATTGTGTTGGTATAGATATCTCCTTTGCATGTTGTTTCTTTTTTATTCAGTGGTTTTATGAGTTTAAGTTTATTACATACAAGCCCCTTTATGAAGGCTCCAACACAACTCTTCTCTCTGTTATATTGTTGATAGTGAACTTGAAGGTTATGAATGTTTTTTCAAACACATCGGTCACATGGACGTTAAGGTATGTAACATATTTTATCACATATACATGATGATAAAGGTTATCTTTTTTCCTCTATTTTTATTGTTAGTTCATTAGTAAAATTAATAAGGATGAAATATGTACCATTAATATGCTTTATATTAACCAATTTTTTGTTGTTGTTGTAGCTTGATAACTAAATTTTCACTAACATCGTCAAATATTTACCTCGCACATACTGAGATTTATCTACCGTCATGAAAGATATTTGAATGGAGTATCAAGTAATTGATGCATGTACTAATGCCCATATTATATATCATAAAAAGTATGAATTTGAAACAGAATGCTCAAAATGTAATAGCAATAGATATCGAACAGATCAAGTAACAAAAAAGGTGCCTTTCAAGGTTCTTCATTATATTCCGATTATTCCACATTTGCAATGACTGTTCAGGTGCAAAAGCATAGCACAATTTATGGATTACCATGCAGATAATAGAAGTGGGGATGGAATGCTTCGAATTCCTGTAGATGGTTCTGCATTTAGAGACATGGAAGAAAAATGGACACACTTTAAATAAGAACCTTGTAATGTTAGGCTTTGATTGGCAGCGGATGGTGTCAATCCATTTGCATAGATGAAATCTATTTATTCAGTGTGGCTTGTTTTTGTTATCGACAATAACATTTCTCCATGGATGTTAATAAAGAGGGAGCAAATAATGTTGGCAATGATTGTTCCAGGTATTTTTTTACACCAATTTTTTTGGACGTAGTGGCATCTCATTTGTCGTATTTGTTGCATAATGTCTTATATTTTTTTCATTTACTCATATATATTTATATATGTAAAATGGTTGTAATAATTATGTATAGTATATGTTCAAATCAATTAGGTAAGTACCAAGTTAAATATATGAATGCCTATATGGAGCCTCTTATTGACGAGCTACTAAAGCCATGGAATGGAATTACTATGTATGATGTCTCTAGACCAATACGGAAAAGGCATTTCAATTCCATGCAATGCTTGTATGGACAATTCACAATGCCCCAGGGCTAACACATTTTTGTGGTATGTAATTATAATGTGCACTTTAATAGTATTTAATTTTATGAAATTGATATCATGCATCTTTTTAAATAATCCATTTATTATATAAAATTAAAATTGACAAAGTTAATCCATCACTTGTAGGTATTCAAACAAGGGGAAAATTTAAAAAAGTTTGTGGTCATAAGATGAAATCTCCTCGTTCAAAAAGTTTAGGAAAGGAGGTGTTTGATGAGTATAGGAACTTCCTCTCTAAGAATCATAGGTATCGAACTACCAAAAAACATATTTTCAATGGGAAAGAAGACACTACATTAAAACCACGAAGAATGACACCTCACCTATGGAAGTTGCAATATAATAGAAATCGTCAAGGAACATATCAAATTGTCTATCTATCATCATATATGAAATGTTTGGAATTTATTTTTTTATATTGTGTTTTGTTTAGTGTAATTGACAATGATTGTTGTAATTTCTTTAACTATGCTTCATGAAGGTAATGATCAAGGAATTAATGGGCTTCTGCGGGGATTGAAAAGTTATCCCAGACAATTCAGTAGGTTTCCCTACTATGAGCACCTACAAATTGTTCATTTGTTTGATACAATACATATCGGAAAGAATGTAACTGAAATATTATGGCGAATATTGGATGGAAGGAGTGACAAAGAAAAAATTGTCAAATTTTGTAGTGACATTTAGGAATCCAATCATGCAATGAAAGATGTCATTCAATTAAGTATCTATGGAGAGAAAATTAATATAATCTCCCTTCCATGGTAATTAACAGAGCAACAAAGCAATGTTGCAAAAGAAGTTCTGCATAAAATTAAATTTCCCATGGGATTTTGATCAAACATAAATAATATATTAACAAATAAAGGTGAATTTTGGGGGGTAAAAACGCATGATTGACATACGTTCATTAAGATAATTATTCTGGTATATATATTGTTATATTTGTATACTGCATGTTGTTGGTTTTTTTATCTACTTATGGAAAAAATAATGAAACGATTTTATTGTTACAGTATGTTCTACCTCTATCTCTCCTGGACAACTTCAACAACAATGTCAAACAAGCTATATATGATCTTGGAAAATACACGAGGTCAATAGCGATATTTTGCATGCATAAAGTGTTTGTTTAATTCGTTGTAAAAATTATATTTGACATTTGTTGTACTTGTTATGTACTATATTGTTTATTTTACTTAAATCTTGTGATTTGCTTGCATCACTTGTAGATGGTTGCCATCTAAATAAATCCATAAAGAAGATATAGTATTAGAGGAGAGAAATTCCTTGTCTAATGTGTGATTTATGCAAAAGTATCTACCTTCAACATTTTTCAATGCATAAGAACACTACCTCATACACCAAGTTGAGGAGATTGAAATGTGTGGACCTATACACACAAGGTCAATGTGGATGGTTGAGAGGCACTTTAAAATTTTTAAGGCTTTTCTTAGATAAAGAGCACTTCCTGAGGGTTCTATGTGGAGGGATATATGGTATACCAGACCATGGCTCATGTATATTAGTGAATATCTTCCTAAATTAGCATGAAAGATCAATTTAGATCGCATTTGGGATCCCAAGTCCACTAACAAATTCGAAGGGGAGTACCTGATGGGGAAATGTAGATTTAAGAAAGTGAAAGGTAATTATTAGATGGTGGAGATGAATTATAATACATTTGACTTTTGGTTTTGATGTATATATCATACTTATTTAATTTTTAATCTTCAATATGCATCAATTATAAAGGTATACCGTGGTAACTAATTATACATTTGTGAATTGTAATTTTATTTTCATACAATTGGTCAAGAGTGGGATGCACTACATTTATACGTCGCAAACAATCTTGATTGGATGAAGGTGTGGATTGAACGGTGTATACAATTTGGTGACGCATTATCATGGGAAGGTGTGGCTTCATTGGTTAAATTAGCTCATCGCAATGGAGATACCAATCTTACACAAAGGGAAATTGATTTATCATATGGTTTAAAAGATAAACATGAAAGCATATTAATCACCCATACTGTTTAATTATTTTCAATTATATTGATGTACAAATTGAAGTTTTTTTCTTTGCATACTTTTCAAGCATATTTAAGTTAATTATCAATTGACAATGCAATTTTTACGTGTGTGGAATATTGCACGTGAAACATCGTAAGGCTTTGTGGTGCAACGGTTGTAAATTTTGCATAGAAAAGTTGGATGAAACGAAGAAAAAATTTGATTGTGGGATAAGTGTAGTCTTTGAAGTGACTAATGCTTCTTCTAGAAGTGACAGACATCTAGAATTCTCAAAAAATTGATACTATGGTTATTTGGATGATATTATTGAGTGTGACTTTAAATCCTTCAACCTAGTTACGTTCATTGTCAAATGGTACAAGTTACGATTGAATTGATGTGATCCTGATAGAACTGTTATTGAACATGCTAATGGATTTACCATGGTTAATACATGGTCACTTGAGCCAAGAATAGATCCCTGTGTTCTTCTAAGCCAATGTGAACATGTATTTTACTTAGAGGTTCTAGGTAGAGGGGGTTGGTCATTTGTTGTTAGACATGATCCAAGAGGAAGGCCGATAAAGTATAATGTAGAGGAAGAAGAGGGTATTGAAGAAGAAGATGATGTAGATGATCAACAATTAGATGATCATGTGCGAGAGGAAGATGTCAAAGAAGTTGAACCAGATGATGTAGGAGACAATGTTCATGAAGATGATATTGACGATGACATTATCGAAACTGACATCGATGATGATGATGATATGACCAATCCTTACAATGTTTATTCTGGATTGGATGATATGTTAGATGCGGACTTCGATGAAGAAGATGATCAATTCCATTGAAGTGTATGAGGTATGCGGTTATATGTATTCTATATTGATTTTATTGATAGAATCATTGACTTGTATTGGTACGTAATTAATTATTTTTTAAGTTTTATGCCATTTTCTATGTCGGCATATGTTGTAGGAGACATTGTTTCTTAATTATGACAAAAAACACGTTCATTTATTTTCTAGTACATAGATTTTGTCGAGTTATGGGGAATTGAGAGGGACTTGGGGGGGCATATGATCAGCTTCCACCTTCACGTGGTTGGCCCTGTTCAATAGAGAATATTAAATTATTCTTGAAACAAAGAGAAGAACAGTAAGGTATGGGAGGGTTTCGAGACTTAAACATGACTCACACGAACAATTCGATAATCAAACAACAAACTTATAGAGTAAATGTGAAGGAGATGAAATACATAAATAGGACAACAAATTTCCATATGAATCTTGATTCCTCTACGAATATATGATCAAATCTTTGGTTATTTCATAACCCAAAAATAAGGCACGTTAGATCGTGCACTTGACCCCGCATATAAGTGACATGTGAATGGGGCCAACTTTGAAATTTTTTCAATTTGTGCTTGTATGGACTGAAATCTAACATGGTTAGACTAAACGCATGCATTGACGATATGGGAGGGTTTTAAGACTCAAACATGGCCCACACAAACAATTTGAAAATCAAACAAAAAACTTATATAGTAAATGTGAAGGAGATGAAATTCATAAATCTGACAACAAATTTCCATGTGAATCTTGATTCCTCTACGCATATATATGATCAAATATTTGGTTATTTCATAACCCAAAAATAAGATGCGCCAGCTCATGTACTTGACCCCACATATAAGTGACATGTGAATGGGGCTAATGTTGAAATTTTTTCAATTTTTACTTGTATGGATTGAAATTTGACATGGTTAGACTAGAGGCATGCATTGACGGTATGGGAGGGTTTTGAGACTCAAACATGACTCACACAAACAATTTGACAATCAAACAACAAAATTATAGAGTAAATGTGAAGGATACGAAATACATAAATTTGACAACAAATTTCTATATGAATCTTGATTCCTCTACGAATATATATGATCAAATCTTTGGTTATTTCATAACCCAAAAATAAGGTGTTCCAGCTCATGTACTTGACCCTACATATAAGTGACATGTGAATGGGGACATCATTGAAATTTTTTAAATTTGTTCTTGTATGGACTGAAATTTGACAGGTTAGACTAGACACATGCATTTCCAGTATGGGAGGGTTTTGAGACTCAAACAAGACTCACACAAACAATTCGACAATCAAACAACAAACTTAAAGAGTAAATGCGAAGGAGATGAAATACGTAAATATGACAACAAATTTCCATATGAATTCTGATTCCTCTATGAATATATATGATAAAAAATTATTTGATCAAATATTTAGTTATTTCATAACCCAAAAATAAGCCACAACATCTCATGTACTTTACCCCACATATAAGCAACATGTGAATGGGGCCAACGTTGATTTTTTTTCAATTTGTGCTTGTATGGAATGAAATTTGACATGGTTAGAATAGATACATGCGTTAATGGTATGGAGGGTTTCTCTTATAATTTTCCCTTGAATCTATGGGTTTCTCAATTTATTGCCAAAATTGAGTGGTAAATCCACTCCATTCTTTCTCCTTGTGGTAGCATGGTGCCTGTTGTATTCAAGCAGAGAGTATAAACATACATAGAGATATAATCAAGAGACGGGATATGAGTCGAATGCATCCAACTGTTTGTATTCATCTTGAACAATGTTATTTATACATCAAATGTGTGGTTGGAGCGGTTGTACCCGCTCCAACGGCTCCTTTAACTACACTATTACATAATAAATAATGACATTTAAGGAACCCGAAGGGTTCCCTCCAACATCTCCCCCACCTAAAAATATTTCTTCGTCCCGAAGAAAACATTAACAGCCATGAACTGCGATTCCTTTAGCCTCTGTCAGCAGTCTGGTAGTGGCCAACCGAACCTTCTCACCCCTTCCTGCGGGATTCTCTTCCACGGTCCAGGAGCTTCTGGGCTTTGTTGCTCTGCCATTGCACCAACTCACCATCTGCCTGAAAAAACTTCTAAAATGACACTGAATAGATGTTGATGTGTGTCAGCACCGGGGGGCTTTGATCAATTTAACTGTTATTTTGTCATTATTAAACGTGAAGCACTTTCTCTGTGTGGTATAGATGTATTCTGCTTGAGTACATGCTTCTCATAGACTCAGCTGTCGTGAGGCTTCCTGCAAATTTCGAATGTGTCACTGCTGCTTGTGGTCGATACCGACTGATGACTGACTCAACTCGACATAACTTACTTGACTCGACATGATTTACACTGGTCGGCAAGAAACCGACTCAATTTACAACTCTTATGAAAATACATGGTTCAATAAGCTTTGAACATCCCTTTTTTCGACTTATTTTCAATGAGCCGACACTTTTTACAATATCATGGACACTTTTAATACCGACCAATTACAATTACAAGTCCAACTATGTTACATATGTTTGAATAAAATGACTCGACCATTATGAAATAGGTTAGCACTGACTAACTCTATGTGACCCTCAACCACTTCTTCTTTTCGACCATTACCCATTACATACCGACCAAACTTACATATCGACCTTATTTTTGGAAAAGTACTCATTCGACCAATTTAGAACATCAACCAAGAAAGATTTACCTGACTAAAGCAATGACACGACAGCTCGACATAATACGTTAATCCCAAAATTTACCATCGACTAAAAAATAAAAAATTTGCTCATCGACCAAAGTTATCGACTTCATCATGTTTTCAGTATTATATTACCATTCCATTAAGGTGATAGGAATGTGATAGACGGTATCCATTTGATTGTCTTCAATCTCGGACTGGTCGATGGATCGCCTTCATTCTCTTAGCAGGTTATTGCAAGTCTTTTTCCATTGCCCGAGTGTCAGGATGAAACAACACACTCCTTAAACTGTCGATTTTGTACAACACATTTCCTCTTTCAAAATTATAACGGCCTTCAACTGATGTGTTTCTCTGTCAATGGTTCTCCATCAAATCAATAATTTGGACAATAATAGAATATGGGCACGACAGACTTTCTCTTGCATTTATCAAACGTGTGAAGGTCGACAACCTGACAATGCATGCAACTAGACAGCATATTCCGTGAAAATTTTGAAATAGCAGAAGATTTTTGATCACATAAGCGATATTTTAAATTGATTTCACCAACATGATTACTTCCTCGACAGGTTCCTCCACAGGTTCGAACGCCATCTATTCGCTGCAAGGGTTGACTGATCTTTTCTTGTCTACGTAATTTCTTATTAACAGCGGTGCCAAGATTCTTTGAGCATCAGCATCCATAGTCACCCTTCGGTCAACGGATAGATCGACTGTATTTTTCTTTTCATCGACGGAATAGGGTGAAGTCTACTGAGGCATATCGCCGTGCCCAGTCGAAAAATTTATTGAATCGGTACTCCCTTGTTATCTGCAACCTGTTGGTCGATACTCTCGACAAGATAATGGAGTCGATGTTCGGCATTCTCAACAATTAAACTGCTGGCATGGATCTTCACTCTCTGATAATTATCTTTCTTCTTGCAAATTGACACACGCGCATGCGGTATTGCAGGTTCTTCTCATCCTCTCCCAGTCTTTATGAAGCAGCCTTCTATATTTCTTGCAGGTTTCTTCAACGAACATTTCAGATTGATCACGCAGCATCATCATTTCTGAGCATTTCTTGTAGGGTTCTTTTTCCTCACGATCTCCTTTAGGTTTGAACTGCTCCTCTTTTGCTGCTGCTGTCACCCAGCCAAAAGAGAATGGAAACAGTGCCAGATGTTGTATTCAAGCAGATAGTATACGCACACACAGAGATATAATCAAGAGACGGGATATGAGTCGAATGCATCCAATTGTTTGTATTCATCTTGAACAATGTTATTTATACATCATATGTGTGGTTGGAGCGGTTGCACCCGCTCCAACGGCTTCCTTAACTACACTATTACATAATAACTAATGAAATTTAAGGAACCCGAAGGGTCCCCTCCAACAGTGCCTCTTTTTGACCATCATGCTACACAAGGATCAAAAGGTATTTTTAGAACCCGTGCATGGTAGACATAATGCACCTTTAGGCCAAATATTCCTTTTGTTGGGAATGGGTAGTGATTTATATTTCTCTACACTGCATTCCACCATCAGTTTTGTAATGCGGGGTTTTAACCAAAGCCTATAAAAGGCATATTTTGTAACTAGCTAGGTGATGTTCAGTTGTGCTTTTGGAGATCTGTTATGGCTCTACTGTATTTTCTAGGAAGTTCTAGGTTTTGTATGTTTAGCATTGTTAATCTGTTGAGTAATATTCAGATATGTCAAGTTCTGTATTGAGTATGGTTTCTTTGTTTTTTATGCTATGTTATGAGGATGGTTTCTCTCTTTTTTCTTTCACAACCTTCTTGACAACTAGTCCTTATGATTCCTTAGTTTACCCTAAAATAGAGAGATTCCTATCTCATTCCTATCCATGCCCTTGATTGTTAATGGATTAGTTTAGGTGATGGAGTAACCAGAGATAAGGAGTGGAAACCAATATGTCAGTCTCTCTTTATGAAGCACACTGCTAGACTTCCCTTCCTTCAACAAAATCATTTCCAAAATGTTGGGGTTTCTCTTTCCAAACATCAATATTTCATAAGTTACAAAGGTATGGATTGATATGCCACCTTACTCACCTTTCCTCATTTCCCACCTTTAATTTTTTTATGATGATGAATGAGAGATACATCCTATAGTATGGCATTACTTAGAAGAGAAATAAGGAACATGGCTTGGAAGCTTTGTACATATTCTATGTTATTATATAGCATTCAAGGCTTGAGAGCATCATATCTGTGGGACCACGAGAAGACTGGAGATTTTTACTCTTTCATATAAATTCTTGACAAAGTGATACCTTTAGATTTCATTTGAAAGTGTGATTTGTTTTGGGGTTGTTACCCTTTTTATTGTTTAATTTTGTCTCAATAGTCAATGCTAAAGTTGGAGTGGACTTGCACCAATTTTAGCATCGATCCATGAAAATTGCCTAAAATTGCATTGACTAAGGGAGCCAAAAAGTAATTAATTTTAGGCACCCCATATAGTGCTAACTACATTGGAATCACAACACTTAGTGTTCCTCTCCTACAAGGTTTTGTGAATAGGGAATCTTTGACAACATTCATGGATTTACTATACGTGCCTCAAGAGTGTCAACTGATAAAATTGATAGAACATATTATAATGTCATTGAGTGCATGTTCAAACAATGTCATTGTATAAGACACATTGGTTCCTTTCACACTTTATTTTTGTAGTCCATTTAATCTCCAATGGAATTCCTTCAGGCACTAGCACCAATATTGACACATATACCCTAGATTAGTTTAAGTTCATTATCAAAGAAACTATTGTCAAACACTTGAAACACATGATAACTTACTTTGAAGCATGCCTTGGAAGCACTCATTGAGAGAACACCTTGAGAGCACAATTTGGAAGCCCGACATGAGTGCTTCCACCTAGAATGAGTGCTTCCACAAAAATAGTGGCGGATAATATGGGAAATCAGTTGATACTTAATTTTTTTAGCATGATGTCATGGAATCCTTGCTGGAGTGTTTCCCCCCAATAGAGAAAAGTGTGCACAATAAAGGATGCAAAACATGGAAGCACGCCATGGAAGCACACCTTGTAAACCTGGCTTGGAAGCACACCTTTAGAGCACAACCTGGAAGCATGGCTCAACTTGGAAGCATGCCATGGAAGCGCACCTTGTAAACCTGGCTTGGAAGCACACCTTTAGAGCACAACTTGGAAGCATGCCTCAACTTGCAAGCATGACTTGGAATCCCAACTTGGAAGCACAACTTAGAAGACAACTTGGAAGCATGGCTTGGAAGCATGGCTTGGAAACATGGTTTGAAAGCATGCCTTGGAATCCAAGTGCCCTTGGAAGGAGTGCTACAACTTGGAATCCTATATTGGAAGCACGCTTCGACTTGGAAGCACACCTTTAGAAGATAGCTTGGAAGCATGCCTCGGCGATCCTCTAGAAAACAAGAGGAGGATGGGTAAATGTGTCTAGATTCTCTCGAAGGGGAGAAAACAAAGGTGATCCTCTTCCAGCGGTGGAGGAGGTAGAAGGATGAACACTTTCTCTGAGAGGAGAAAATGGACCGAGCAAGGAGTGGCCTATTGAGGGGTGTTTATGACCCGCTCGCCAACAAGAGGGAAACAACCCGGTCTTGGAGTATTTAACCAACTCCAAGCCATTTGGGATGGCTTCCCCTAACAAATTTAACGACGTCGTTGGTCGCTGAGTAAGTTTGCTCCTCGAAAGGAGAATTTCAATGAATTTCTAAGATTTAAATGCAAATTATTTTAACTAAATGCGACCTAAGATAGTTTATGATTCCGCAGTTAACAAAAACAACTATGTAGCTCCTACAACTATGTTATGAGAACTGCAAAAATTCAAACTAAAAATAAAAGTTATCTAATGAAACCTATCTAATCTTGCCTAGGACAAAAATAATAAATTCTAATAATTGATTAATTTCAATACGCAAGATGAAAATCTATTTTATTCTATGCATGGAAAAATATGATGCATCAAAATAATAATAAGGTTTTATGTAGACAAATATTGAAGAATTACTAAACACACCGAAGTATATATAGTCCATATTTTATTTAATATTAAAATCAACCAATTATAAAGCTGACCCAACTAGATGTTATATATAAATATATGATTATATTGTGTATTTACTAGATTGGTTTGGAATGAGATTCTAGTCAATCTAAATATTGAAATACAATGGGGGAATGAAAATTTTGATATATGTTGTCTGGAATGGTACCAAAAATGTAAAATATATCCTTATCTTCCTGTGATGATTGCATGGGTCATATGGCACTCACGAAACAAAGCTGTTTTTGAAAATATTTCTCCAAACCAGCAATATACAGGCATTCAGATTTTAAAATTGTTAAAGGATTATAGCAAGGTGGATGCTATTCAAAAGAATAAAAAAACGAGTTCTTTCAGTTTTCAGATAAATGAGGCGACTTCTTTTTTTGATGGGGCTGCGAAAGATGGTGTGTGTGCCACTGGAGGTATTATTATGCTTAATGATGATCATTACTTTACATTGAAGCTTAACTGTGGTAGGGGCTCAAACATGAAAGTTGAACTTGTGGCTCTATGGTGTATTTTGAAAGTAACCAATTATTTTGGTATTGGCGTACTCAAAGTATTTGGAGATTCACATGTTACTATCAAATGGGCGAAGGGTGAGTACAAGCTAAAGGTTACTTCTCTACTCCATTGGTGCAGCAAATCAAGACGGAAATAATCTTGTTCAAAAAGCTTACATTTGAACATATTTATAGACATTATAACTCAAAGGAAGATATATTGTCTAAAGAATATATGGAAGGAGAGGAAGGTATAATTTTCTGGGAAGAATTCCAAGAAAATCATAGAACCGATGAAGGATATGTGAACATATATGATTTTTGAGTTGTTTTTGCTGATCGTTTTACATTGTACAATTCCTTAGGGGGTTAAGATATTTTGGAAGATACTATTTATTCAGGATAAATATTTTGAATTTTGTGACAAGTCTTTTAAGACTTGAACAGCCATGTACTGTTTGATTCCATTTCAAATATCAATAGTATGTTTTTTTAGTTGAAAAAAAATGATTATACTTTCTTAAGTAAAATGTAATCACATTCCAATTAATAAAATAAAATCAAATATTTTATAAACATTAAAGATATAATAATCAAAACATAATTGAATCAACAAATTAATTAAATTGCAGACACACACTCAAATCAACGGTTATGGAATGGTGAATAACAATAAATAATAACCACCAATGATTTATTAAAATCAAGTCAACAAGCAGTAATATAATTCAAAGAAAAATCTGTGCAAAGACAAGACTTAGATCCCTAAATCCACACAACACAATGCCTATAACTGTGAAAATAACCATAAACATATATAGAAAATCTTCCTATACACATTTACAACAATCTTCATGAAAATATATAGTTATTAACTGCATATATGTTTCACCAACCGGAAAATTACATCAACTGTTAAATGGTAGTGCCCTACAACTCCACCTTTCCGAAGCAAAGTTACATAGAAAAAAGGAATTACAAAAAGATGGAAAGAAAATCACCCTTTCCGGTCTGTAGAGACAGCCCCCTCCTGGCATTCGAATGCTACCTGCTTATATAGGAAGTGAACCAACAACTAACGCCCGAAAATGCTGAATGAATCACACGAAATCTTGATGCTATGAAAGATAAACATGATATGACAGATATCGTGGTGGTTTGAGCAACTTTGATGTCACTTCTCTATGTTCTTTCTGATACTGCTCTTTCCTTTTGCAAGATTTAAAAAACTGACATAATGATTATGGAAAGTCCACCGTTGGCACAGGAAGGTGGCACAATCTTCATGGAATATACTTCATTTGAACCTCGTCGAATCTGAACCTTACTTTGCTTTGAACCTCGTCGAACTTGAACCTTACTTTGCTAGCAATTAACTGCTATGTCTGTTCATGGATAATACCATAGTAGCATAATTCGGCCGTATTGACCTTCTATACTGTTTCCTTTCTTACTCCATCTACAATAATGTTTTAATGTTTTAAGTAATCCTGATATATAAGTTGTTTTCCAAACAACTGCAGCATTGGCTACTGCGTCCATTACAATATCATAAGTCTAGTATTCCGAGCATAATGCAATGCCATTAGGGTAAGATCAATGTTCAAACAAAGCATATTTATTATTAAGAAGATATCGATTATGTTGTTCTGTTTTTTTGGCTATGGCTGACTCTTCCAATAACTTCCCTTCTAATAAATCTGCAACATGTGCAATAGGAGTTTGCAGACAAATACAGAGGACTTAGGCCGATGGCCCACCAAAGAGAAGCCTGTGTTATAAAATAGCGTGAAGAAAAACTTCAAACCAGATCCATGTTTCTGATTCTTCGCGTGACTATTGATGTATAAATTGTGCTGGATCCTTTTTTCTGATTTTATTCTTCACGTGAATATTGATGTATAAATTATTCGAGATCCATTTTTTCTGATTTTATCCTGTTTGAATACTGATGTCTAAATTGTTTCTGATCATCCTTTCTGATTTTATCCTTTGGGTGAGAATTTCAATAAGTGAAAAAAAATATAAAATTAGTAGATCTATATATGAAAAAAGCAGAATCACTTGTAAATGAAAATTTCCCCTGAAGTTATCCTCATCAGCGTTTTTCATCTGCAAGTAATGCATATGTGCTAGTATTAAAACCAACAACTCAATCGAGTTGATGGAGCGGCTCCTTCTTTCATGTTATTGGGTGGAAGAAGCACATTCTACAACTAGCCCAGTAGGGGATGTGTAGAGTCTTTCCGTGCTAATCCTGGAGCTTACAGGTATCTTTCTAAAAAAGAAAAAAAAATTATAAAAAAGTACATATATGCTCAAATTAGATTTAAAACATTTGCACTCTAAAAATATGTTTGTACCTAGAGAAATTTGATCCCTCTTAAGACTTGGTAGATCCCTTATACTGATATCTAGTTCAACAATATCTTGATAATCATACATTGTTAATTATATATTTTACAATTATTAACCTCAACGTATGCCCAACGATCTCATTAATTATTCCTTTACATCTTCACCTTGATTTCCTTTGCAAACTGATGGAATGTGGAGCAATTATTCTCTCCTCAATATTGGTGATTGTGTGGTTTGTTGACCTGAGATGCATTATTTATTGGTCAACAATTTTGAATTCCAGTCTCTTTTACATGTAGATAATATTTAGCACGTGGCATTCTGCGCAGTCAATACAATCAAGGAAAGCCACTCATTTTAAATTCACTTTTAAGATTGAATGACATTACGAGAACCTAAATACAATGTGAATATACATGACAAGCTTCCGAGAATGACTCGATGTTAAAAAACAAAATGTCCAATGCCATACGAATGCCATAAGACAACCATAATTATCAAGTGAGAAATTTTATGTTCAATAACGAAAAAGATTAGAACTTGTAATGTTTTAAAAAGACTTTTAAATAAAGATATGTTCATTTAGAATAAAAAACACTTTATAATCTCCCTAATGGCATTCTCTTCAAAATTGGCAATTTAATATCAAACTGATGTAGTTCCATGATTTAGTTTTTTTTTTTTTACAATAAAAAACTATACTTTATTAAAAGTATAAGAAGTACAGATATCACATAAGAGTTCATCATTACATCCATCAAGAGTTAATAAAAATCAAGACCATTCCAGATCTCCCAAGAGAGTACCCATGCCAATAACAAGATGTATTGGGATATAACAATCCCCCTAAGAGTTTAATAACATAAGTAAGATCCAAAATGCATAAAGAAACCAATAGAAAGGAGAAGAAGTATACTAATCTACCTATGTCTAGAGCCACACAAAAAAGACACAACAGATAATCTAAACAACAAAAATGCGCCAAAAACCCCTAGAGGGAGGAAGGGTACCCTCCAGGATTTCATAATATATACTGCCAGCAGTCACCTCAAGTCCACTTCGGGAAAGTGAATCTACCATGGTGTTATGTTCCCGATAAATATGGACAATAGAAGTCCACGGGCAAAGACGAAGAAGTGATCGTTCCATGATTTAGTTAACATGTGACTTCAGCGATATGATGAACATATATGGTCATTATTGTGATATTCAAATTAAGGTATTTTGGTGTATGGGCAACGATTTGATAGTTTCATGACATCATGTTTAAATGCTCTAAGAATGATATCTATGAGAATAAAAACATAATTTAAAGATCAAATCCTAAAAAGTATATTGATGCAGGGGCATCAGGACCTAGGCAGATCAGTCGAAGTTGATCGACCAAAGGAAACCGACCAGCGGGAGTGCCGATGACCACTGGTGCAGGGAGCAGGTTGACTTGTCGAAGTTAGCAAGTTGAGCAGAAGCATTCGGAGTGCGATCGACTGAAGGACCAGCGGATGTTGTGAGAGGTCGAGGATCGACAAGAAATGGTTGACAGATTATGAGCGATGTAAGAGGTCGTGTAGTCGACAAGTGGTCGAGCTACGACATGACAGGGTTTGGCGAAGCCAAATATATTGGGAAAGGAGCAAACTGACGGGGCAGTCGAGATGGGACTATATTGTTGTTGTAGGGTCGAAAGGACAGAAAGTCAATGAACTGTACTTAGTAGCGGTTCGGGGTTGCTGAGGAAGTTATGAAAGTTATGGCGAGTTGGTGAAGGACGTGACAGAGGACGTTATGGACAGAGGTTGTACAGCACATCTAGAAGTTGGCAGTGCAGATTTGCAGGATTTGGACAGGATCGGCGAATGGAGGGAACGTGTGTCTCGGGATTGTAATAATCTTGGAAACAACACCCGTAGAGTAGAAGAGGAGAAAAGACCTTCATTCTGAAGAAAAAAAACGGCAAGGAGAGAGAGCTGAGAGCAAAGCAGAGCAAGTGCAGAGCCGAGCGAGTTGTGAAGAGTCACACAGGCCGAGTGCAGAGTGTTGAGATCGAACCATAGCTCAGAGTGCCATGGTGAACCATGAGAGGGTGAGGTCAACACATAGGGAGAATACACCACAGTTACTTCTAAGTTGTAACGGCTGAGGCTGATTGTAGTTAGTTATTTGCTTACAATTATTTTACATTGTAACCGATTTCAGAGAAGTAATATAAGCCAATCCAGGCATCTTGTTCTACACCTTGCTTGTGTGAGCATTGTGGTTTGTGTTGTGTGTATTGTTAAGCATGAACCTTATTTCAGTAGGGCGACTTGTGTCAGTTGGTATCAGAGCCCGGAGGCGAGTCCGATTGGAGAAGAGAAGATCATACCAACCTGACTTGCGTCAGTGTTGAAGGTGTGAGGATTTTTAGTGAAAGTTGAAGATGGCTTATAGAGGCGTTAATGTCTGAGGATGAAGAGCGCGTGGCGCAACAGCCATCACAGTGGATCGTGATATGTTCGACGAATGCATCCGAACGATGTGAACTTTGACAAATGAAGTCACAGCGTTCAAAGAAAATGAAAGGCGTGGTTGCATTCCTGAAGCGCTAGACCATAGTGACAAGGAAGTCGAGGAAGTGGAAGCTCGGGAAGCCGCAGCAGAAGAACCAGAGGAAAAACTCATCAAGCTTCTGACAGAGATGAGAGGTCGGGCGAAGATAGATGTGCGTACATATTCAGGAAGCCTAGACCCAGAAGACTTGATCGACTGGTTTAGAGAGATGGAGAAATACTTCGATGTAGAGCAGATCGAGGATCCTAAACGGGTTAAGATTGCATGTCTAAGGTTGAAGGGTCATGCCTCGTTGTGGTGGGACAATGTACAAGCTGACAGACTCAAGAAAGGCAAGGAGAAAATCAAATCTTGGGACAGGATGGTTTCCAAGTTGAAGGGAGGTTCTTGCCAAGTGACTATGCAATTTCCTTGTTCTGGAAGTTACAAAACTTTCGACAAAAAGAGATGACCGTGAAAGAGTACACAGAGGATTTCTACCGACTGTTGATTCAGTCAGGACAGATTGATGAAGGAGAAGAAGCTGTCACCAGGTATGTAAACGGCCTGAAGTATGCTGTTCAGGATGAACTCAGCATGTCGAGATTCAGAGCAGTCGACAAAGCCTATCAGCTAGCTTTGAAGGCGGAAGAGAAACTGTCAAGGAAGTCTGTAGAGACCAGAGGCAGGATGACTAGTCGGGTGGAAAGACTGTCTCCATGAAAGGTCAAGGTAGCGACTACAAGAAAGAAGGTGTCAAAGATAGTCGACGCAAGGAAGGGACATCGACGAAGGAAAGAGCGCAAGAGAACCGACGCAATGGTTGTGAGAACCACGGTCGAGGCACGTATGGTTGAAGTGGTCCATCTGACAAGAAAGGAGCTAATAGACCAGCTATAATCTATTACAAATGTCGAGAAACGGGCCACAAGGCATATGAATGCCCAGAAAACCTACATGCTACTGAAGAGTCGAAACCTAGACGTCGAAAGGATGAGCAAGTCGATGAGAGGGAAGAATCGACATCAGATAGCAGTGGAGGTGAGAAAAGGAAGAACTAGAATATGACGGTCCAAAGAGCTTTGATCCAAGAATATCAACGCAATCCAGTGGAGCCATCACAACGGAAGGTGATCTTTTGAACAAAGGTGCGGATTGAAGAATGGTGTTGCAAGACCATAGTTGATGGCGGGAGTACAGAGAATCTTGTGTTGACAGAAGTCATCGACAAGATCGGGTTGAAGTGTCGAGAACACCCACACCCTTACAAGATCTCATGGTTGCAGAAAGGACACCATGTTAGGGTGACCAAACAGTGCCTGATCAACTTCAGATTTGAAGGATTGGAGGACAGCGTACTATGTGATGTAGTTCACATGGATGCATGCCATCTATTGTTGGGGATACCATGGCAATATGATCGAAAGATGATCTATGATGGTCGAGCTAACACAGTTACAGTGTGGAAGAATGGCGTGAAAAGGACTCTTAAGCCGAGGCGAGGAGAGCCAGTCGACAGTAAGGACGACGAGAGCAACCTTTGGGAAAAGCATGTGTTGATGAGCACCGCCAAGGAATTCCTCGCAGAGGAGGAAAAGCAGTCGGGATGCTATGCAATCATTCCAAAAGGACCATATGTCGAAGGAACAACCGACATGGAGAGCATTCCGGTCAAAGTCGAGGAGTTGCTTGAAGAGTTTCAGGACATAATGGATGAAGAGAAATCGACAGGATTGCCACCGACAAGGAGCATATCCCATCAGATCAACTTGATTCCAGGGTTGAGTCTGCCAAACAAAGCGCAATATAGGGTGAGTCCAGCAGAGGGACAGGAGCTCAACCGGTAGGTCCAAGAGTTGTTGGATAGGGGATTGATCCGAGAAAGCTTGATCCCATGTGCAGTACCAGCAGTATTGACACCAAAGAAAGGCAGAGAATGGAGGATGTGTACTGACTCCAGAGCCATAAATAGGATCACGATCAAGTATAGATTTCCATTGCCAAGGATGGATGACTTAATGGACTTCCTGAGTGGAGCGACATACTTCATGAAATTAGACCTAAAGAGTGGATATCACCAGATCAGAGTCAGAGAAGGAGATAAATGGAAGACAACATTCAAAACAAGGGAAGGGTTATATGAGTGGTTAGTCATGCCATTCGGATTGATTAATGCACCCAGTACATTCATGAGATTGATGAATGAGGTACTGAAACCATTCTTGGGAAAGTTTATCGTAGTCTATCTAGATGACATTCTGATTTTCAGTCAGACCAAGTCAGAACACTTGGAGCACGTTTGACAAGTATTGCAGAAATTGCAGGAAGAGAAGCTGATGATTAACCTGCAAAAGTGTTTCTTCATGAAGAAAGAATTAGTGTACTTGGGATTTGTAATTTCAAGTAAGGGGTTGGAGATGGACCCAGAGAAGGTGAAGGAAATAGTAGATTGGCCGGAACCGACAATTACGACTGCAGTGAGAAGTTTCCATGGACTTGCTAGTTTCTACCGGAAGTTCATTTGGGGATTCAATCGGATTTGTGCACCATTGACAGAATGCATGAGAAAGGGCGAGTTCAAGTGGACGGATAAGGCCTAGGAAGCTTTCGACAAATTGAAGGAAAAGGTCACTGAGAGCCCAATGTTGGCGCTCCCAGACTTTGACAAAGTTTTCCAGGTCGATTGTGATGCGAGTGGAACAACAATTGGGGCAGTGTTGATCCAGGAAGGCCGACCAATTGCATACTTCAGTGAAAACCTGAGTGGAGCAAAGTGGAAGAAAACGGTCTATGACCAATAATTCTATGCCATCATACAAGCATTGAAGAAATGGAGGCATTATTTGTTGCCACAAGAATTTGTGTTATACACTGATCATCAAGCACTGAGGTACCTGAATACTCAGTCGAAGTTGGATCAGAGACACATGAAGTGGGTGGAGTTACTCTAGAGATATACGTTCATGTTGCGACATAGGTTGGGCAAGTCGAACAAAGTTGCCGATGCGTTGAGCAGGAGAGTTGCGTTATTGAGCACGATAACTGTTTAGGCATTAGGAATAGAGTTTATAAAGACGGAGTATGAAGCCGACAAAGATTTTGCGAAGGCATGGAAGGCATGTCATGAGCCTTGGAGCACAGACAGAACTCCATATTTGAGTTATCTCATTCAAGAAGGTTACCTGTTCAGAGGAAGTCAGTTGTGTATTCCCATAGGATCAGTGAGAGAGAACCTAATCCGAGAATTTCATAATGGAGGGTTAGCAGGGCACTTTGGGATCGATAAGACCAAAGCACTTATCGACGAAAAGTATTTCTGACCAAGGATGTCGACAGATGTCAGAAAATGGGTTCGACAATGTCAAGTTTGCCAGTTGGCAAAGGGAAAGAGTCAGAACATAGGGTTGTATACACCATTTCCAGTACCAAAGAACCCATGGGAGCATCTTAGCATGGATTTTGTGTTAGGATTGCCAAGGACTCAGCAGGGGAATGAATCAATATTTTTTGTAGTCGACAGATTTTCGAAGATGGCACATTTCATACCATGTAAGAAAACAAGTGATGCCACAAGAATCGTTTTACTATTCTTTAAGGAAATAGTCAAGTTGCATTGGTTGCCAAAGAGTATCACGTCAGATAGGGATACGAAATTCATGGGGCATTTCTGGAGGACCCTATGGATGGAAGAAAATCGGCACGAATTTAGAGTTTAGTTCGGCATATCATCCGTAGACAAACGGATAGACCGAGGTTGTAAACAGAAGTTTGGGAAACCTTCTGAGATGTTTAGTAGCCGACAGACCCAAGTAGTGGGAGAATGTGTTGGCAGAGGTGGAGTTTGCATATAACAATTCTGTGAATCGATCAACAGGACTGAGTCCATTCCATATTGTTCAAGGGAGGAGTCTACATGTAGTGGAAGATTTGGTCGAATTGCCGATAGAAACCAAGAAGAGCGCGGATGCAGAATCATTCACAGAGCATATGCATGAATTTCATGAAAATGTGCGAAGGCGCATTGAGAAGAGTAACGCGCCCTATAAGTTGAGAGCCGACCGAAGGAAGATACTATTGTCATTCCAAGAAGGGGACTTAGTATATGCATATTTGCGGAAGGAACAATTTCCGACAGGAACATACAACAAGTTGAAGCTGAAGAAGATAGGACCATGCAGAATTCTGAAGAAGATATCAGACAATGCCTATGTGTAAGAGTTGCCGGAAGACTTGAACATTTCAGCAACGTTCAATGTCTCATACCTGTATAAATTTGAAGAAGGGCGGAGCAACAGTAAGGATGAAGAAACAAGTATCGACTGGACAGAACAGATTCCAGACCGACATAAAGAAGGGATTGCAGAAGTAATCGATGAGCGCGAAGTGGGGCATACTCGTAGATCGCGCATGAAGGAATACTTGGTGCGATGGACAAATGATGAGTTGTAGGAGGCGACGTGGATTTCCAAAGAAAAGTTCAGGAGACTGATGGAGCAGTCGAATTCTTTTTTCACCTAGGGAGACTGATGCAAGGGCATCGGGACCTAGGTAGATTAGTCGAAGTTGATTGACCGAAGGAAACCGACCAGCGGGAGTGCCAATGACCACTGGTGCGGGGAGCAGGTTAACTTGTCAAAGTTAGCAAGTCGAGCAGAAGCAGTTAGAGTGCGATCGACTGAAGGACCAGCGGATGTCGTGAGAGGTCAAGGATCGACAGGAAATGGTCGACAGATGATGAGTGATGTAAGAGGTCGGGTAGTCGACAAGTGGTCGAGCTACGACACGACAGGGTTTGGAGAAGCCAAATATATTGGGAAAGGAGCAAACCGACGGGGCAGTCGAGATGGGACTGTATTGCTGTTGCAGGGTCGAAAGGACAGAAAGTCAATGAACTGTACTTAGTAGCTATTTGGGGTTGCTGAGGAAGTTATGACAATTATGGCGAGTTGGTGAAGGACGTGATAAAGGATGTCATGGACTGAGGCTATACAACACATCTAGAAGCTGACAGTGCAGATTCACAGGATTTGGACAGGATCAGTGAATGGAGGGAATGCGTGTCTCGGGATTGTAATAATCTTGGAAACAACACTCGCAGAGTAGAAGAGGAGAAAAGACCTTCATTCTGAAAAAAAAACGGCAAGGAAAGAGAGCCGAGAGCAGAGCAGAGCAAGTGCAGAGCCGAGAGAGTTGTGTAGAGTCACACAGGCCAAGTGCAGAGTGTTGAGATCGAACCATAGCTCAGAGTTCCGTGTTGAACTAGGAGAGGGTGAGGTCGACACCTAGGGAGAACACACCACAGTTACTTCTAAGTTGTAACGGCTGAGGTCGATTTTAGTTAGTTATTTGCTTACAATTATTTTACATTGTAACCGATTTCAGAGAAGTAATATAAGCCAATCTAGGCATGTTGTTCTACACCTTGTTTGTGTGAGCATTGTGGTTTGTGTCGTGTGTATTGTTAAGCAAGAACCTTATTTCAGTAGGGCAACTTGCGTCATATATACAATTAACTTTCCTCTTAAGTATTTACATATATTTGAAAAGAGCTAAAGGTTCCCAAAAATATGTAATATTTATATTTTATTATTAGTCACATATATATGGCATTCTAAAAACTAACTTTTCACAATTTATTATGTCCCCGACATTATGCTTTCAGTCGGGGACAATAACCGGAGGGCACACACTGCAATAATTTTCAGTGGCAAAGGTTCAACCATGGCGACGGGGAAATGGAGCTATTTTTCATTTTTTTGAATCTCTGGAAATATGTTGTGGAGGTTTGTGATTGGAGCCATGTGCGGTGACGTCCTCTTGGGTTCATGTGCCCCAGGACCCGATGACATCATGGGTTTTAAATGCGGCGTCATTCGGTGGTGTGGTTCATTTACCATTTGCGCAAGGTGGCGATTAAATGACACTCCAGGTGGATTGCATGGGGATTGAACCTTGCCACGATTAATGTGGATTGAAGATTCTCACGATTGCGTGGGTCAGTTGCATTAATTGAATCTTTTGGCATGGTTGATGGTTATGTTGTAGGGGTTGATGGAGGCTTGTGTTGTGATAGGGGTGGTGTAAATAAGCATGGAGTTTGATGCTTGGCCGAGACTTTGACCAGGGTTTTGCTCTTTTCGTTCGGTGTTGTTCTATCCTTGTTCTGTGTCTAGTGGAAGACAACATGTTTTGGTGCTGGTTCTTGTAGTGCTAGGGTGCTTATCTGGTCATTTTTGCTGGGTGTTCTTCAACGGTTGTTGTTTGGTATTTTGTGGCTGGTATTTTTCTTGAAGAGTGCTGATGGTGTGTGCGTTGGAGTGGTTCATTGTTCTAGTGTTGGCATGGGTATTTTTATGCATTAGTTCTCTGGTGTTTTGTGGCTTCTATTTTTGTTATGGGGTGCTGATGGTGTGAGCAAGTATTGTGGTGATGGTTTCTGGTTCTGGATGGGTAGTTTCAGATTTATGATTTGTGGTTTTCTAGTTGGTGTAGCAACAAATGAGGTCCCATTCTTCTTGGTCGGTGCTAGTGTGTCGGGCTGGTTCAGTTTGTCATTAGGAGAGGCGAGTTTCTGTCAATTCTGTGGTGCATTCACGACATTGGTTTCCTAGGTATGTGCAATGCAATTTATTATTTCTTCCTATCCATATCCATGGTTTAAAAAACAAGAAAAATGAGAAAGCTTTTTTTAAAAAATTTGTTTTGGGGATTTTTAGACACATGGGTTTCCAGAGGGTGCTTTGTGGCGGTTTCGTTGAACTTCTCCATCACCTGCGGCAGATGGGAATCATTCTTGGGACCTGTGAATAGAGATAACCTCACAAGCCTTTTTGTCATACCCTCGGCCTCGCAGACAAATTACTGAAAATGTCCTTCCTTCCTTTTCGGGCTTTTTGCAATCAAAGAAGAATGCCCCACTTGCAGCGAGAACAAAACCAGTACAACAACCACCGTTCACTATTTCTTGTGGAAAGCAACATGGGGGTCCTTTAACAGTATCTAATTTCATTGAGACTAAGCATCTCCTATCCTTAAAGAAATTCGGTGGCCTGAACTTATCCTCGAGTCGTCCTCAAATTACCTCTTCAATATACCGGGGGGCTAAACTTTGGACTAGAATGATAGGCCACTCTCCACAACCAAGTTCTCTTTTTTTCATAGAATGATAGGCTTCCTTGTTTTGACCTTGGCCTTGATACAATGTGCAGGAACAACTACCTACCAAAAAACTTGCAGTAGCAGAAAGCTTGATATCAATTGTTCTTTTTGCTATAGACATTATCCATCTTGCTCCAAGAATGAGCAATTTTCCTTTGGGTTTGCACAGGCAAAAAAAAAAAAAAGACATGCTCCGACAATGCCAAAGAACATCAACAAGGTCAATGTTTATAGCATAAATACATTTTTAACACTCTTTTACTGTTTCAGCCATACCTTTTTTTGTTTTGTGTTGGCACAATGGCAAAGCAAAAAGATACAAATACATTTGCACATTGTATAATGTTAACATACATGTCACTTGCATGTACTAAATATCCTCCTCAATAGCTTTGAGATGAATACCATCATTTAATTTTGTAATATAAACTCCAACACTTCTGATTCGATTTTAAATCAACTCTCTTTGAGCATGTATCTATGCAAACTTTTTAACAGTATTAACTGATAGAAGACAATGACAATGCATAGCTATTGCTGAATTTCTTCAATTTTTTGAAAAAAAAAAATTATTACCTGGCTTTAGCTATTAATATGGACAATTTTGTTTATACAACGCATTGAATTTATCCTTGAAGAAATATTTTCCATCCTTCAAAGTCATATTTGGGAGAGTTTTATATTTGTGAGGATGCATATAGTGAAACTTTATCAATTCTTCAAAGTCATATTTGGCAATGGAAATGACATTAATAGGCTTTTTTGAACATGTATGTAAGGCAAGTATGCAATTTCTGATATGGACGATGTAATAGAATTAAGCTCTTAGCTATGTGTTCATTGTCCAATTTTGATTCTGCCCAGAAAATATCTAGATTACAGCTATATGGAAATTAGTCTTTCGTCATGAAGTCGATCAACGATCAGTATACTCTTCAATGAATTTTATATGGATTTGAATGCTCATGTATATTGTTCATCGCAATAGAATTTTGTTTCGAACTACTTCTATATGTAAACAACAACTACATTTGTATTGCTCATCAACAATTGTAATTATCATTAAGACATTTCCACTTAGAAGGAAACAACAACTACATTTGTATTGCTCATCAACAATTGTAATTATCATTAAGACCTTTCCACTTTTCATTGTTTTCAATCATCGAATAGTCTACACATAGCCCACTTTAACAATTGTTGTATCCGCAATCTCTCTGCTATATCAAAAGCACGATGCTTTGAATATTCTACACATAGCCCACTATAACAATGTAGGACCCCAGTCCAAGTTTATCTCATGTTTATAATAAAATTCTAACTTTCCTATGTTTACATTCTAGTTCAAGTCTCTGTTATGTTTTCCAGTTTATGTTAAAATTTCATGCCCGTAAAATAAGTATATTGTTTACATTTACAGGTTGAAATATCCATAAGTGATATTTAATTGTTCTAACATTTACTATTTATGCATGTGTAACAACATATATAAATATGTGTCAATTTACTCTAAATTTAATTTTCATTATAACATGCAATAATAAATATTGTCGGAGTTAAAATGGATTATATACCTGTAGGAAAAATACCTTTAGATAGCTAGTAGACCCCTTGTTGCTCCTTTTGGCTCCTTCTTGCCTACAACCAAAAGCTTTCCCAACCATGGAAACTCAACCGACTAGACAATCTTGTATGCCACCCTGCCAACTGGCGAGGTCTCACCGACCACCCAAATCCAAAAGTTCCCCTTTGGACCCTCGAGCACAAACCGAGTACAAGCCAACCAGTTTTATCCCTTCAAAAATCCTCCAACAAGAACCCCTTCTCCTCCTCTCTCTAATTTTCTATCTCTGCTAAAATCCCCAAAACATTCCAAGGTCCCCTTCTTCCCTTTCTCTTCTCGACCTTATTCCCATCCTTTTCCGACTCTTCCCCCTGCTATTAATACCCCTATCTCCATCATAAATGTTCCCCAAATCCCAAGTCCTCCTCAAGCCCTTAACATTTGACTCAAAACATTAACTTCCATTATTTTATTGTGAAAATAAACGCTTGGGTGGGTTCACCTACCCACCACAAGTGTTTCACTTTTACATGTTCAACCACATTAAATTCTAATCAACCCTCGACTTTACAATTCAAGGTTTCATAATTAACTTATAATTAATCAATCTTTTAATTAATTAACTCAAAATACAATTAAAAACTTTGTTAAATAATGGCATAAGGTAACTACTACTACATTCAATAATTTGAACCTTAAATGTAATTACCCTAATTAATACTTATTTATTACCGTATCCTATTTAATTAAATAAATCCTAATTATTTATAATTAACCTAATCATCATTCATGGCACTATTACCACATTCAACATTACACTGTTAGTTACATTTAACGTAATTAGCAATTATTACTAAAGATAAGAATAGTCTCATTAACATTAATTAATCATTATTAACACATAATTAACATTAATCGACAATAATTAACATTAATCAACATTATTACTTAATTATCATTCATTACCACCTAAGTTACTCATTCATCATGTTCCGTTATTTTGATCATAAATTACTAACTCGACGTATTAATTTAATCTCCCGGTTAGATAAGTAGTAATATTGTAATTAATGCCTAAACATTATAGTTCAATATTATTTCACGCAATGTATTCATATGTAGGTGAGTTATGTAAGCATAGCTACGGCTTACGTACCTCGTGTAAGTACACTAACAATACTAAATCACACACATCAATCACAATCACAAAATTTATTGTTTACTAACACAAGTTTAAACATAGTTTGCAAGGTACAATATTTTACCTAACTGCATCTTATTAAGTTATGAACAATTCATACATTACTGAGTTACAACACATAATCAATCAAATGTTTTCAACATACACAGTTAGATCAAGTTTTCTTCCCGACTTCAAGCTACACCTATCTACCTACATCATCTACCTAAATCACAACTAACTTCTGCATCCTATCCTTTCCTCTGTTGGACTACCCTGAAGTGTCAAGCCATGACTGACTCCATTTAGAACCCGTAAGCGGAAGTGTTGACTACATCGACCAAGCTTCCTCAGCAGGAAACCACCAGTCATCATCACACACCTTGGGGAGCGCACCGTAGCACACCCCACCCATGACTATGGGTTTCGGGGATAAATAGTGGATAAAGCCTCCACCCCCCCTAATGGAACAAGGGACTATGTCTACACCGACATAATAACTGCGTTGCACTTGTACTCAGTTTGTCATCGTATAACCAATCTCGGCAGTTGAGTTTCCTGAAACCCTACCCCGCCCATACATCATGATAAACAACATAATAATCATGCGAAAATAAATAATGCATCACTTGCATACCATTTATCTTTTGGATTCCATGTCCTCGAGGCACTCTCAACTCGTAGGATCCAGCTATCACTTAGCCATTTTAACTTGTAAGTTAGTCTCTGACATAAAATCTAGAATATCATGCACAAATCCTTGACATGTACACATACATTTCATCATTAAGAACAATAATCAATTCATTTATATTCACCATGCACCTGGTATAACATCCATTCATTCAACATATAGCTTTAACGGTATCCATGTACCCATCTTTTAGTAATTGCATATATGAAACATAATTAACACATGATAGATATATCTAAACATGACTACATACCATAATACTAACGTCACACACACATATATATCTCAGCAAAATAATAGAACCACATGTTCATAGTGTCATCAAACCGACGAAGTCTTGAAATCAAGCAATACAACATATAATAATAGTTCAGGTAGAAATTTCAAAACGGGGTGTTACATACACCCACCCTTCAAGAAACTTCATATCGACGTTATGGTCAAAATAGTGTGGGATAATCACGATGCATAGTCTCTGCGTCATCCCAGGAATCAGAACCTGAGCTATACCAGTCCCACTGGACCTTAACCTGGTCCACCAAATGGTGCATGAGTTGTCTAACTCTGTGGTCCAATATACGTAACGGTTCGACCCTGATGGTCCCCTTGTCTGAAACCTGCAGTTCCTTCCAATTTATTTTATGAGACTCATCAGCTACATAATGTTGCATAATAGATACATGAAAAACATTATGAGTTTTGTGCAAATGGGGTGGCGGCGCAAGACGATACGCGATAGGTCCAACCTTCTCTAAAATTTCAAAGGATCCTATGAATCATGGCGACAAATTTGTCCCTTTCCCAAACCAGATGGTACTTTTTCTAGGTTTGATGCGAACGAACATTGCATCCCCAACCTTATAGTTTTGGTTAACCCTATGTGCATCAACATATCCTATAACAAGACAACAAATGACAACATGCAATAAAAGATCTGATAAATAAAATGGATCTGATATCCTGTAATATTTATAAAAACCAGTATAAAACAAGAAGTAGCATGCAATGAAATATCTGTAACAAAAGAGTACATACCTGGTTAGAAGACCTGTTGATTACCTTGATGGCTCCAAAATGTGCAACTAAAGGTGGGGGGACGACTCTCCACCCAACCAACGCTCAACCAAAAAGGATGACGCCCCCAAGCCCCCAACAATCAACCCTATGCCAGTGCTATCTTGCTTTCCTCTCCTCAAGAGCTCCCCTTCCAAATGCCAAAAGACAAAAAAGATCCCTTCTCTTCACTTCTCCTCCTTTTATCTCCTCCTTCTCCCAATTTCTTAATTTCTTATTTAATTTCTATCTTTATGCAAAATTTGCTTTCCATTACTTCTTTTTCATGTTTCTTTTTATTATCTTACATTATTTTATATTACATTATATTAAATATTCTCTATATTCGTATATGAGGGTTGTTACATTCTGTCTATCCTGAGATTCCTTTAACCGTTGTCTAATATGAACAACCTGTTATTCCATCTCCTAAATCAACTTGGGTCCTATAATTACTCGATCCTCAAACCTTTCCCAACTCAATGGTGTTCTGCATGGCCTTCCATATAATGCTTCATATGGAGGCATCCCAATTGAGCTACGGTAGCTGTTGTTGTAAGCAAACTCTACCAAAGGTAAGTGCTTTTCCCAATGAGTTTGTTGATCCATGACATACATCCTAAGCATGTTCTCCATCACCTGATTCACTCTTTCTATTTTCCCATCTATCTCTGGATGGTAAGCGGTGCTTAGGTTCAAATGAGTACCTAATGCCAACTGCAAACTTGTCCAAACTTGGATTTAAACCTGGAATCTATGTCCAAGATAATCTTCTTGGGAAACCCATGGAGACAAAATACTTCATTTATGAACACACGAGTTACATCTGTGACATCATATGTCTCCTTAACTAGAATGAAGTGAGCAGTTTTGGTTAGTTTGTCAATGATGACCATAATGGCGTCATGCCTACGAGAGGCAATAAGTAATCCCACCATGAATTCCATGGAGATAACCTCCCACTTAGACATAGGAATGCCATGCAATTGCAATAGTCTTATCAGGTGGTGATGATCCGCTTTTACCTGCTGACACTCAAGGAACTTAGCGACGAAATTGACCATGCTGCGCTTCATTCCTGCCCAAAAGAAGAGTTGCTTCATGCCTGCATACATCTTCTTTACACCCGGCTGCCCGCCATATACTTCTCAATGGGGTTCCTTAAGGATAGTCTCTCTAATATCTCCCTCCTCAGGAATATACATCCTCCCTTGATATCGTAACAACCCATCGGCTTCCAACTCATAGCCTTCAAACTTAGATCCCACCGGTTTCCCATTCTAGAGTGTTGACGTGACCTTTAGGTACCAACTATCTCCAACCAGCTGTCCTAATACTATTTCCCTCAAATCAACCCTCAAAGGTATGAGAGAGAAAAGTCTTGGTTTTCTGCTTAAGGCATCGACTACCATATTCTCCTTCCCTTTGATGTCTGAAATCCCAAAATCATACTCGCTCATGAATTCAATACATCACCTTTGTCTAGCATTTAGGTCTCTCTGAGTTAAGATATACCTCAAGCTTTGGTGATCAGACTTGAGCTCAAAGCTTCATCCAACAAGGTAATGTCTCCAAAGCTTCAAAGCTAATGTCACGACAACCAACTCTAGTTCATGGGTAGGGTAATTCTCTTCATGTGTTTTTAACTTTATCAACGCATAAGCTATTATGCCACCTTCCTACATCAACACTGCACCCAAACCTTGCCTTGATGCATCTGTGCAAACTGTGAATTCCTTCTCCATATCTGGCACTCGTAGAATTGGTGCACTCGTCAATAGTATTTTAAGCTCGGCGAATGCGACATCGCATTCATCCGTCCATTCATACCTAATGCCTTTACGCTGTAGGGTAGTTATGGGTTTTGCAATTTTTGAGAAGCCCTCAACAAACCTTCTATAATACCCAGTTAACCCCATGG
The DNA here is from genome assembly GCA_027924585.1 of Larix kaempferi. Lineage (NCBI taxonomy): Eukaryota > Viridiplantae > Streptophyta > Pinopsida > Pinales > Pinaceae > Larix > Larix kaempferi. Next base: position 6,244,684 of record BSBM01000502.1, read on the forward strand.
CTTCTCACTTCATGCACATTTCTTAGCACAGGCCAATCCATTATGTCCTTCACCTTCTCAGGGTCAACTGAAATTCCCTCACCGGAAATTATATGCCCTAAATAATGGATCTTCTTTTGATAAAATGAGCATTTGGACAACTTACCATACAACTTGTGCTCTCTAAAGCATGACAACACTATTCACAAGTGTTCCTCATGCTCCCTTTCATTCTTGGAGTAGATGAGGATGTCATCCAAGAAGACTTGCACAAACCAATCTAAGTACTTTCCAAACATGCCATTCATGAGGCTCATGGATACAGCTGGGGCATTGGTTAAAACAAAAGGTACCACTACAAACTCATAGTGCCAAAACCTTGTTCGAAAAGCAGTCTTAGGTATATCACCTTCCTTAATTCGTAGTTGGTGGTAACTTGATTGCAAGTCGATCTTTGAGAAGACTGACACCCCTTTAATTTGATCAAAGAGGTCATCAATTTGAGGTATCGGGTACCTATTCTTCACTGTGGCTCTGTTCAAATCTCAGTAATCGATGCAAAGATGCAAGGAACCATCCTTCTTCTTCACAAAAATTACTGGTGCACCCCACGGTGAAATACTTGATCTGATGAACCCTAGGTCTAACAATTCCTTCAACTGCATTTGAAACTCACAAAGTTCTGGGGTTGTCATCCTATATGGTTTCTTCGATGTTGGATCTGAACTGGGTTTTACCTCAATGGTAAAATCAAGTTCCCTCTTAGGAGGTAACCTAGGAAATTCCTTTGGAAAGATGTCATTGAATTCGGCTAATACTGGGTACTCATCAAAGGAGGGTCCCTTTTCATTGTTTACCACTTCAGCAATATACAACTGACATCCTTGTCGCATACATCACTTTACATTAATCATGGATATGAAACGTAGGGACACCTTCCATTTGATACCCTGGATCTCGATGGCCTCTCCTTTGTCATCATAGAAAATAACCTTCTTCCCATAACAGTCCAAGAAACCTCGATGTTCCTCTAGCCATTTCATACCTATGATAAGATCATAAGTTCCGAGGGTGGTGATGTACACCTTGACTTGTGTAACACACACCCTGATATCCACTATGCACTTGTGTTGGCACGGGCTAGATCCGCAAGAAGTGCGGAAGCCAAAAGGTGCGAAAGGGTCATTCCACGAAAGAAGGATCATTTGCGGTATTCACGGAAGCGCAAGAATTGATAGACTAGTTAAGTTGGTAATGTGGAACATTTTGTAATAAGATAAAAGCATATAAATAGAGTAGGATTGTAAGCGTAAGGGCATTAGAGTTTTGGATATTAATCCTATCTTTTGGGTCTTGCTTTGTATCCGCAACATGATGTATTGACAGTTTCTGCGAGGTTAATTCCACAGGTTTGGTGAATGAGTGGAGATGTTCGGTTATGATGTAATTTATGTCTTTATGCAATGATGTGATGATGAATAATGGTTTATGTGAATGTTTTATGTTGATTAATGCGAATGTGTTGTAGGAAGTAATGCTAATCTGAATAAGTATGCCAAGTATGGTGTTCTGAATGTTTGTTAGAAAAAACGAATGACTTAAGATGCGAATAATAAGTTAATGGTATGTTATGAATGTTATAATCTCTGGTTAGTGCGAACGTAATGTGTGCATATCCTCTACATCACTGCGGAAACTTGGTTCCAACAGCCCTCTTATCCACCTCGGGTGAGACTACACTTGCTCTGCAAGTGTTGCTGGGAAGGGTTACACCTTTTGGGGCCTGTGTATACGGGAGTTTGGGTTGATAGTTTGTTGGGGATAGTGCGGAGTGAACCCCTATCGATAGATGTTGTGTCAACAAATGGTTCTATTGCCAGGACCCTAAGGAAGAAGAAAAGAGGATATGGTGTGGCACCCAACAAAACCAGAGATCCAAGAGTGGTTCGACAAGAAGGCAGAGGAATTCGTAGAAAGTGAGAAGCAAGATCCTAAATAGACAGCAACCAGCTGGTTAGAAAGATGCGTGTATTCAGATATTCACGAAATCTTTTTTTGTGAATTTTCAGTGTTATTGCATGAGTGGCTAGCATAGTTGACGTTCCACAAGAACCACTGCTAGAAGATTGAAGCTAATTGTTGGACCCCAGAGTTGGTGTGACAACTGAAGCAAGTCAATAACAAGGTATCGTGAGCTGTTGATTTTTGGGTAGACAGTATCCTCGAAGGATATGTAACTGAGTTCACAGTAGATACTATCAAGTCATACAACGACGCCGAAAGAAATTTCTTCAGGGGGCTAAGAGGAAGATTCTTGTCATAATTAAAACTATGGATTAAAATGCTTGTCTGCAAAAAAGGAATATTGAGGATGTCTTCTGATGAGTAGAAGAATCGGTGTGCGAGGGTGAAGGTGTCACCTAAATGCGAGTTTGACGGAAATATGTGGTAGATGGACATGAGCGACGACAGGTTTCAAAGGGAAGCTAACGAAGAGTGTGGTCTCTTGAGGAGTGGAGCAATATTTCGGCATCCTGAGAAGAAGAGGAGGACTGAGAGAGAGTCTCCTGAGAGGACTGAAACAGAGAAATGCGAAACGAGACCACAAGAGAGGAAGCGACCTTATTGCGAAGGAGCCATCGACCAAGCTACCTCAGAGGCAGAGGGAGGTCAAATCATAAGTTATCACATACCTTCAACCTCGCACACTACTCTGAATTTTATAGGAAGAAATCCAAACTACTAGCGGAGTTTCCTTACGTGCAGCGGCAAGAGTAGCGCTTCAGTAAACAACAATACTAGCAACGTTAGGATGGACGACGAGGCAAAGATGCCTACCTTCCAGGGGAACGGGACCAAGGATCCCGAACAGTATTGGTTTATATGCGAAGCATTCTGGACCGTGAAGCAGGTTTAGGACGACGCTATAAATATGGGACAGATAGTGACTACCCTTAGGGGCCGGGCGTTAGACTGGTACATGAAATTTGTAAAGGTTCCAGTGGGAACAACAGCTAAAACATTGGAGCAGGTTAGAACGACGATGATTAATGAATTTAAAAAACAAAAATCTAAGTTGCAGTATGTCACTGAGCTTAAAGAGATTAAGCAATTCTCGAATGAGTCGGTGTGGGAATTCGATCAACGGTACAAGACGTTGATAGCAAAAGTGAGTTTCTCGTTAAATGAGATGCAACATAAAGAATGGTTCATCGCAGGACTAGTACCGCATATCCATGGACCATTGATGCAACAAAAGGTTGCGACACAGGCAGAAGCGTTAGAAATTGCGATGAAGCTGGAGGCTTCACCAATCAGCGAAGCAGAGATAGGAATGGACAGATTCCAGGTGCAGTTGGCCAACTTAACACTTCAATTGGATAATTTTAAGAGGGGAAAGGAAATACGCGGAGACATATGGTGCACTAGATGCAGAAGTGAGGAGCACCATAAGGACAATTTCCCAGAATTCTGTGAGTATTTGCAGTTGGGGGCACCAAACCCCCTTTGTCAAGGAGGCATGCCATGGTGTACTGTCTGTCAGACCAGAGGGAATTGACCAGAGGAATGTGTATATCTATAAAAGATGGTATCAAATCCAGTGAACTTATACTGCAAGTTTTGCAGATCAGTTGGCCATGATTTGAAGGTTTGCAGGGCCTATGACCTGCTACAAGATCGAACAGCTGACACGTATTTTATCAAGGGAGAAGAGCTATTGGTGGTGCAGCAACAATCACTGTATAGTCAGTTGTAGCTTAACCAACTGCAACAATACGACCAGGGGAAATACGGGAAGCCACAGTATGGGCACCCGCAATATCCACCACTGCCGTATGGGTAGCAACAGTACAGGAAACCACAGTATTAACAATATGGACCACCACGCGGAGGTTTCAGGGGAGGATTCCATGAAGGTCGAGGTGTCGGTATGGGACGTGGAAGAGTTGCTAGACGGGGAAGAGGACCAATCATCTATTGCAATTGCGGACTGTAGGGGCACTACCAGCGGGATTGTCCGAACCCTGCGCTGTAGTGTACATACTGTAGTGCTATAGACCATAGTATAGAAGACTGCCCTCAGCTTATTGTGAAATGGAAAACAAAGCATCCACCCCAGAACTAGAACCCAAATAATCTAAATGCGCCACCTGTTGTATAGATTATTTCGACAGAAGCCAGAGGTAGCCACGCAATGGTCGGGATAGTGACTCAAGGAGAGGGGGTGACAGGTGACAATAAGCCACACACCAATGTCATACCAACACAAACACAATGGAAGGAGGTCACCGTTGGTGCAGAAGTGGAAAAGGACATCTTTTTGAAGGCAAAGGATGCAATGAGGAATTGGAGACGGGTACCTCTTGAAGAAGAAATCTATGACATGCCACCAACGTTCGACTCGACGAAGTCGTGAAGGAAGGAAAACACTCTAACATCCTTCTTGGGGAGTTGCCTGGATTTGGAAAAGGATCCAGATGTATTGGAAGAGATAGCTAGTTTACTACAACGACGAGGAGGTGCATGACTGGAACAGAGAGTTAATCGCATACATAAAAAAAAGACAGGCAGGGAGATGCGGATGTCAGCACAGATTGGGGAATTTGATGTTGACTCCATCATTCTGGATTTGGGTTCAGACGTGAATATCCTGACTAAAAAAACATGGGAGACAATGGGAAAGCCACGGATGACCTAGTCACCAGTATAGCTGCGACTGGAGAACCAGAGCAAGGTCACCCTGCTCGGTCGGGTATGTCAACTTCCGGTTGAAATCGAAGGGTTCAGAATGTACGCGGATTTTGATGTCATCAAGATTATGGATAACACTAGTCCCTATCCAGTACTGCTGGGGATAGATTGGGCTATGGAGAATCAAGCAATTATCAACTTTAATAAAAAGGATAATTCCATTCGAGAATCAAGAAATGAGGGTCATCGCACCACTGGACCCTGCGGAAGGGCTGCACTATACAGAGCCAGCCAAAGATGAGTTTGCAGAAGGGTGGGACAATTTGTATAAAATCTCTGAGGATTATGTTAATCCCACCACAAACAGAGAATTAGGATGGCATAGTGACAGCTCAACATCCTCCGATTCAGATGAGGCCCTGGAGAATTGGAAGAATTGGTTGCATGAAGTGTCCTTTCGAAGATGCGCATGGATAACACAGTCCCTGCGAAGGGTATCCATGGAGGAGTATGTTTTACCTACCTATGAAGGATTTCCCAAATTGGGCACATTTCTCACAGAATTTGAGGAAAAAGTGGCAGAACCACAACGTCTCCTAGCCCTAAAGGCTACTCCTGCGCGATGGTGGGCAGCGCACAAATCAAACATCACATCTTGGCCACTATGTCGACGCCTCATGGAGGTTCGGTTTGGAAAAGCTACGGAAGACAACCATATGTGATATGATGGACGTGGAGACTTGACAGTACATCTGAATTCCTGTCAACATCAATGGGGATTGAGAGCTCGACAAGAGTGGGTACATGCATTCGTACACACGTTGGATGAGGTACTGTGGAGCTAGTACGTCACAACAGAACTGCGATGTGGGATGACTTCTTGGGAATAGATTAACATTGGCTTCATCCAATCGTTCTCGTTTGCAGACGAGAGTACCTTGATCCACACCACGCTACAGGTGATCCTAAGCAAGATATTTGAGACGGTACCGACCAGATAACTGTTGGCACTCAAATGGACTGCGACACCAGAAATGCTGATGGAGTGTTATAATGTCACCGGAGAGCCCAAAGATGATGATGACCCCAGGGCTACATACGTACCCGAATCGGAAGGTAATCACAATGTTTTGGCACCAGATATACCATCGAACAAATTTCAGCAACCATTAAAGATCAAGAAGGTGAACATTGGGTCGGAGGAAAACCCCAAGTTTGCAAGCATTGGCGACTACTAGGACGAGTCAACCATTATGAAGATGACTGACTTACTACATGAGTTTCAGGATTTGTTTCCAATGAAATTCTCAGAGATGAAGGGAATTTTTGTGGACTTAGGGGAAATGAGGATCCCCCTGAAACCTGATGCGAAGCTGGTTAAGCAGCGTCCATATCGATTGAACCCAAGATACAAGGAACGAGTGCAAGCCGAAATTGAAAGAATGCTGGAGGTAGGAATTATAGAACCAGTGGAGGAATCAGAATGGATCAGTCCAATGGTTGTCCAGGACAAGAAAACTGATGAAGTACGAATATGCATCGACCTAAGAAAACTGAATGATGCATGCCTACATGATCCATTCCCGAACCCATTTACGGATGAAGTGCTCAAAGGAGTAGGAGGTCAGGAGATATACTCCTTTATGGATGGATTTTCGGGCTACCACCAAATCAAGATTGTGAAAGAAGACCGACACAAGACTACATTCGTCATAGAGTGGCAATGCTTTCAGTACATGGCGATGCCATTTGGATTGAAGAATGCTCCCACAATATTCTCTAGAATAGTGGTAGCATCCTTCAAAGATTATATTCATAAGTTCCTTGCAGTCTACATGGATGATTGGACGATATATGGGTTAGTCAAGGATCATGTCGTGAACTTAAGACTCATGCTAGAACGCTGTCACAACACCAAATTTCCCTGAACCTCAAGAAGTGTATCTTTTGCGCTCCATTCGGCATTATGTTAGGACACATTGTCTGCAGAGAAGGAATGTTGGTAGATCCGGCGAAGATTGCCATCATTGTCAACCTCCCACCACCAACGACGACCAAACAACTATGAGCGACATTGGGACACATAGAAAACTGTAGAAAATTCATTCGAGGATATGCAGCTATCAGAGCACCCATGGAGAAGTTACTAAAGAAAGATGTTAAGTTCGAATGGACCAAGGAATGTCAGAAAAGCTTGGACATATTGAAAGAGAAGATGGTCGCAGCACCAATCCTTTCCTTTCCGGATTGGATGAAGGAATTTCACGTACATTTTGATGCGTCATCAGTCGCACTTGGCGTCATCTTGGCCCAACTAGGAACCAGGGACATCAACCACCCGATAGCATTCGCAAGTAGAAAACTTTCTACTACGGAGAGAAACTATACGACCACCGAGCAGGAGGGGCTGGCGATGGTCTATGCCTTGCATAAATTCCAGCATTACCTCTTAGGGGGCCACTTCAAGATGTTCACAGATCATTTCATGCTGAAATACTTGGTGAACAAGACGGTGTTGGGGGGGAAGATATGCCACTGGATATTGTTGTTTCAGGAGTTTGATTTTGAGATTATCATGAAACCAGGACGATTGAACACGGGACCTGATCATCTCTCGTGGATAGAGTTAGGAGAAGAACCAAGGATTATCGATGAAGAATTACTGGATGCTCAATTTTATAGGATTGACATGGTCGATAACCACTATGAACAAATTATTCAATTTTCGGTGATAGGGGAGGCACTAGCCGAGTTCACTACCATCCAAAAGAAGCAGCTAGTTGTCCGAGCCGCAAATTTTCAGCTAATTGCAAGAGAATTATATCAAATGGGCCCACATGAGATCCTGCGATGATATGTCCTTCTGCATGAATAGGAGCCGATTCTGTCGGAAGCTCATGACGGAGTTGTTGGGGAACACTATGGTGGATGTGCAACCGCTAGGAAGATCCTTCGAGTAGGACTATGGTGGCCAACCTTGCATGGAGATGCTGCGGACTATGCCAAGAGCTGCGATCTATGCCAACGAATAGGGAAGCCATCACGACGAGACAAAATGCCACTAGTACCACAAGTAATGCTACAGGCCTTCGACAAAGGGGCCGTTGATTTTGTGGGACCCATCAACCCATCTGGGAATAGAACAAGGTCGCATTACATCATCACTGCAACAGACTACCTGATGCGTTGGGCGGAAGCTGCACTGGTAAAAGATTGTTTCACTGCGACTGTAGCACGATTCCTATTTGACAATGTGGTCACCAGGTTTGGGTGCCCAAAAATGTTGTTAAGTGACCAAGGGACTCACTTTGTCAACCAAACAATCGCCGTGATGAGAGAAGAATTTCAGATCCAACATAAATAGAGTACGCCCTTATACCACCCTCAGGCGAATGGGACAATTGAGGCATTCAATAAGATATTGGAGCATGCTCTCACCAAGGTGTGCAATGTGAACTGCGACAACTGGGACCTAAAAATTCCAGCGGTCCTTTGGGCATATCGCAGCACATGTAAACGATTGACTGGCCAAACCCCATTTAAGCTTGTTTACGGCCAGGAAGCAGTTATGCCGATGGAATACATAGTACCGAGCTTGTGCATCACCGCAACAATAGGGATGAGAGACGATGGCGCACTGGAGGAACGATTAACACAACTAATACAGCTTGACGAAGATCGATTCATCACAGGGTTCCATTAGAAAGTAGAAAAAGACCACCAAAAGGCGTGGCACGAACGCCATGTCAAGAAGAAACATTTTCAGATAGGGGATATAGTTCTGTTTTATGCCAGTAAATTTGTGAAACACCACGGTAAGTTGCAAATGCACTGGTTGGGACCATATGTTATCACTTTTGTCACCAACGGAGGTGCGGTATAGCTACAGAGTTTGGATGGAGTACTGTTACCTAAATTAGTCAATGGGAATAGGTTGAAGCCCTATCACCATGATCTGACGCAGAGCGGATGAGGACCAATGAAAAATAATAATAATAATAATAATATAGAAGGGTGTAGCAGGGCGCACCAGCTAGAAGAGAATGTGCAAACAGGAGGGGTCGTGTCGTAGTTTTGGGTTTGGACTGTGACAGCTACAGGATTGCGACCCTATCAAATCAGTAGATGGCACTTTTTCAAATTACAGGTCTTTTTGACAAGTATGATCATTAGTTGGCCTGGATCAGCACTCGCGCCATGCAGGTTTGGCACATGGAAACACACCGTGGTAGCATGACCGGTGGCACCATGGGTGCTGGTTCACATGGTTGTGACACGACGGGAAGCTGGGATAAGTATGGTCACCAATCACACATGTAGTAAGTGCGGTCACCACATGCAGGAAACAAATGATGACAACATCATTGCCTTAGGTGAATGGATTTGTGGATGATTTTCGAGGCAGGCGTCCCAGAAGATGGAAATACATAAATATAGGCACCATAGGCTAGCAGAGCAAAGAGGTATTCACCAGAAGTGAGAAATACATGCTGCGAGTAGGTTAGGTAATTGGATAAGATAGGAATTCCGAGGAGGCTGTGGAAATGATCCATTTCATTTCATGTGGTAGCACACCAGGTGCGCTACGGGCCCGAACGACGAGTGTGCATGAGCACCTTGAGTAGGAAGAGATGTGGGCACTTAGGTGTCACAGAGACGAAGTTTCATCCGAGATGTCTAAGTATGTGGTAGTAGTTCGAAGCTTCGTGGTCACGGTGACCACGAGAATGACAGGGGTGGCAGCCCCCTAGCCCCGGTAGGAATCAATCCAAGGTGTGAAACAGATGTGCCGGAGCAGTCGGCCTGTTTCCCAACTTGGCGACATCGATGACTTTCTCCCCAGCTTGGAACGAACATGAAGCGAACTAGCAAACTCTGAAGAGGTAGATGATGAAGGTTTCCAGAGACTGGAGGATGAGTTCAAATGTTCGGTTATGATGTAATTTATGTCTTTATGCAATGATGTGATGATGAATAATGGTTTATGTTAATGTTTTTTGTTGATTAATGCTAATATGTTGTAGGAAGTAATGCTAATCTGAATAAGTATGCCGAGTATGGTGTTCTAAATGTTTGTTAGAAACTGTGAATGACTTAAGATGCAAATAATAAGTTAATGGTATGTTATGAATGTTATAATATCTTGTTAGTTCAAAGGTAATGTTTGCATATCCTCTACATCACTGCGGAAACTTGGTTCCAACAGCCATCTTATCCACCTCGGGTGAGACTTCACTTGCTCCGCAAGTGTTGCTGGGAAGGGTTACACCTTTCCGGGCCAGTGTATAAGGGAGTTTGGATTGATAGTTTGTTGGAGACAGTGCAGAGTGAACCCCTATCAATAGAAGTTGTGTCAACAACTTGTAGACACTAGGTCCTACTGCTTGCTTTACCCCTGAATCCATTTCGACTAAGTTGAAATCGTCATGCTCGTAGGATGCCAACCCACATTTGTCTAATGCATATGGAGAAATAAAACTATCTGTACCACCAGGATCAAACAATATTCTAAGTTTAATAGTATTGACCGTACTTGATGATTCCACCATAGTGGATTGGTGCTCTACCTGATGGTTGTTTACTGTTGTCAAGATCTGATGCTTACTACCCCCACTCCCCATTGGAGCCTTTCCTTCTCGATGCACTGTACCAGATCGTAATTCAAAATAATCATGCTGGTAATGTGGACCTCCACATCCCCAACAAGCAACCTATAACGAAGTAGGCGATATGTCCTGCTCATACCTCTGATAGGGGTTCCTCCCCCTGGGACCCCTTCCCCTGTCGATTGATCCTCTAAAATTTCCCACACTCTGGTGAGTTCTTGTGGTTGATTGGGATACTGCCCTAGTTGCCACTTACTTGTCTACTGCTACAACTCTCGGTGTAAACCTATTTCCATAGGGAGGTGGCCTTGCATACCCTCCCCGAGGGTAGCTTCGAGGTGCCTTCCCTACAAACCCTAACTGCTGAGAGTTGAATGACTTGATGGGATTTGCACCCAGAATCTCCTATGTGTAATGAGTGCAATCAACCGCTTCGGCAACCGAAGTAAGTTTCCACATCCATACTTGGGCCCTGATCTTGGTATTGAGCCCATACACGAAGCACTCAACCTGGGGTTCGTATTTGTCCAATTAGGGGACATACTTGACTAATTCCATGAACCTTTCCTCATAATCCTCCATGGATAGATGCCTTTGTACCAAGGCATGAAGGGCCCCTGCTTGTTCTTCCTGGTAGGATGCAGGTAAGTACTTACCCTTGAACTTTTCCACAAATAGTTCCCATGGAACCGTGTCTGGTGTAAGGTGCAACTGTATTTCTTGGTTCCCCCACCAATTCAAAGCGACCCCCTTTAGTTGAAATATGGCAATCTTGGACGTGGAAGTGTATTCTTGTAAAGTTAAGCATCTGGTCATCTCTTCCAACCATTACTCTGCTCGTATCCCTACTCGACCCCCTGAAAAATATGGAAGCCTTATCTTCTAAAGCTCCCTTTGATATCTTGATGCAGAGGTCTCAGTACAATGTTCACTTCTACTTCAGGAATTTATTCCCTTACTGGAGGGGCCTCCACTTCTACTTCTGAGGTAACACTTCCTCTCTGTAGTCCCCAGAGTGTTTCGTTTATTGCCTCCAGCGAGCGCAATATAAGGATGGTCTCTGGTGATGGTGCTAGTACATTTGGCTCAGGTAATGTCATCGCCTGACCTCGCCCCCGACCTGCTCACATCCTTACCATGTTTATCCCTATAACATGGCATATATGACAATTACCATATGACGACATCTGGACTAGGTTACTATTAACTCATATTGTTCGTTCTAAAGGGTGCATTGGATGAATTTTTTTTTACGAGCATTTACATAAAGAGCTATAGTTCTGGGCGTTTCAATCAGGCCATCTTGAGGCCACCCAGTAGTAAATCTACTAAAATAATTCTACGTAAATTTATGTATTGGATTCCATGCAATCAACATAGGGTTCAAATCTAAAATCCATGACCATTTAAGAATAGTCAAATTTAATTAAATATCTAATATTATCCTCGATTAATATTAAATATTAACCCTAACTTATTAATCATTATACTAACTTTATAATAATTAATATAACCTTAATAATTAACCTCTAACCTTAATTTGTATACTAATCACATTAATAATTAACTTAATTTGATTAATGTAAAATAATTAGTAATTAGTAATTAACATTGATAAACATTTAACCTAATCAATTAACATTATAATTTTTTATTTTTTTTATTTTACAATAATCAATTAAATTCATTTTACATATATATAATAAACCCATATATATATTAGCAACTATATACTTACATCATAACTTATTTATTTCATAAATTGGCAACAAACGATATATAAAATAAATAAAATTTAATCATTTATTTATATTACAATTCTTCGACATGTTCTAGATGGTCAGCATGTTCTAGAGATTTCGCATGAGTGTGTGCATGGAGGACACGCGATTGTTCCCCCATGATGAGGAGAGTAAAGCCCCAGCCTCCGCAAACCTTGGTCACTTTTTCCCAACATATTTTGGGCAACGAGCTCTGCAACTGTGCCATGGCTGCACCTCATCCGGGGGTTTTAGTTACCCAGCAAATTCATTCCAGGGCCACTCCAGTTAGTTGGGCTTACACGCTGTTGTGGCTCCTCCACAAGGTAATGCTCTGTCTTTGAACCCCATGGAACAACCTGTCTTTAGCTCTAAGATTTACAAATTTGAACAATGGTATGGAGCTGAGCCTGGCCACCTACCTTGTGTAGGGGCATCATTCCTTGCACACTCATGGTTGTCACTCCCCCACACGGAGGCTCTCCTCCTCAGCGTGAACCTACTTCCATGTGCAACTCCTCCTCCAAGATAAGGGTGCAGCTGACAATGATAACCTAGGTTATGGACAAGCTTCCCCAGCAAGCAGGCCATCTCTCCTTGAGAGCTCTGCATGTCATATACATATATATATATATATATATATATATATATATATATATATATATATATATATTGTTTTTAATTACAGGTTTTAGCTGTAAGAGGGTCGTGGCTCCAAGCTCACTCATGGGAACATATCTCCCAAGCCTGTGGCTCTCTCTCACACCCACCCAGTGGCTCTTCTCCTAACGCATGAGCAATTCTACAGGCTACCCCAAGTTCAAAGCCACTCCTCACTTCCACGCACAGAACCAGGCTCCTCCCTCTTCGCCTCTGCACAGGTCGGCCACACCCTCAGGGTTGGCTGGCTCATGGCCTTATAGCCGGCTGCGCCCAAGCTGCAGCCCTTTGGCTGCTAGCCAACCGCCCATGGCCGAAGCTTAGCTGTTGGCTGGGCCATAAAAATTTTAACGCATAATTTTTTTTTTTAAATTTCAAATATGTATTTTTTTTTTTAGTTTTAAAAAAAAACTATTTCATAGATATGTATGTTTTATATATATATTCTTTTAAATCATAGGTATTTTTTTTTTTGTTTATCATGTTTCTATATATAACAGTATTTACATTATCCTGTAAATAATAATGTAATTGCTTTATTTAGAAATATAGAGTTCTAACTCTCCTCCATGTTTCATGTAGGTCTTAAGCTTCCACAACAAGTAAACACTTGCAAAGAAGTCTTTTTTTTTTCTACAGTAAATTTCCCTTTTCTTTTCTATTGTTCTCTTCAGTGTAGTGAGCCCTCTGGTTCTAGAATTGGAACCATGGTTCTGATACCATGTGTAGGACCCTAGTCCAAGTTTATCTCATGTTTATAATAAAATTCTAACTTTCCTGTGTTTACATTATGGTTCAAGTTAAAATTTCATGCCCGTAAAATAAATATACCGTTTACATTTACATGTTGAAATATCCATAAGTGCTTTTTAATTGTTCTAATATTTACTATTTGTGCAGGTGTAACAACATATATAAATATGTGTCAATTTACTCTAAATTTAATTTCCATTATAACATGAAATAGTAAATATTGACAGAGTTAGAAAGGATTATATACTTGTAGTAAAAATACCTTTAGATAGCTAGTAGACCCCTTGCTGCTCCTTTTGGCTCCTTCTTGCCTACAACAAAAAAAATTTCCCAACCCTGGAAACTTAACCGATGAGACAATCTGGTATGCTACCCTGCCAAATACGAGGTCTCACCGACCACCCAACTCCAAAAGTTCCCCTTGGACCCCCAAGCCCAAACCAAGTACAAGACAACCAGTTTTATCCCTTCAAAAATCCTCCAACAAGAACCTCTTCTCCTCCTCTCTGTAATTTTCTATCTCTACTAAAATCCCCAAAACATGCCAAGGTCCCCTTCTTCCCTTTCTCTTCTCGACCTTATTCCCCTCATTTTCCATATCTTCCCCCTGCCATTAATACCCCTATCTCCATCATAAATGTTCCCCAAATCCCAAGTCCTCCTCGAACCCTTAACATTTGACTCAAAACATTAACTTCCATTATTTTATTGTGTAAATAAACACTTGGGTGGGTTCACCTACCCATCACAAGTGTTTCACTTTTACACATTCAACCACATTAAATTCTAATCAACCCTCGACTTTACAATTCAAGGTTTCATAATTAACTTAGAATTAATCAATCTTTTAATTAATTAACTCAAACTACAATTAAAAACTTTGTTAAATAATGGCATAAGGAAACTACTACCACATTCAATAATTTGAACCTTAAATGTAATTACCCTAATTAATACTTATCTATTACCGTATCGTAATTAATTAAATAAATCCTAATTATTTATAATTAACCTAATCATCATTCATGGCACTATTACCACATTCAACATTACACTCTTAGTTACATTTAACTTAATTAACAATTATTACTAAAGATAAGAATAGTCTCATTAACATTAATTAATCATTATTAACACATAATTAACATTAGTCAACATTATTAACATTAATAGACAATAATTAAGATTAATCAACATTATTAACATTAATCAACATTATTACTTAATCATCATTCATTACCACCTAAGTTACTCATTCATCATGTTCCATTATTTTGATCATAAATTACTAACTCGACGTATTAATTTAATCTCATGGTTAGATAAGTAGTAATAATGTAATTAATGCCTAAGCATTATAGTTCAGTTTTATTTCATGCAATTTATTCATATGTAGTTGAGTTATGTACGCATAGCTACAGCTTACATACCTTGTGTAAGTACACTAATAGTACTAAATCACACACATCAATCACAATCACAAAATTTATTGTTTACTGACACAAGTTTAAACATAGTTTGCAAGGTACAATATTTTACCTAACTGCATCTTAGTAAGTTATCAACAATTCATACATTACTAAGTTACAACACATAATCAAGCAAAGGTTTTCAACATACACAGCTAGATGAATTTTTCTTCCCAACTTCAAGCTACACCTATCTACCTACATCATCTACCTAAATAACAACTAACTTCCACATCCTATCCTTTCCTCTGCTGGACTACCCTAAAGTGTCAAGCCATGACCGGCTCTAGTTAGAACCTGTAAACGAAAGTGTCGACCACATCGACCAAGATTCCCCAGTAGGAAACCACCAGTCATCATCACACACCTTGGGGCGCATGCTGTAGCACATTCGTCCCATGACTCTAGGTTTCGGGGCTAAACAGTGGGTAAAGCCTCCACCCCCCCTAATGGAACAAGGAACTATGTCTACACCGACATAATAAGTACGTTGCACTTGTACTCAATTTGTCATCGTATAACCAATCTGGGCGGTTGAGTTTCCTGAAACCCTACCCAACCCATACATCATGATAAACAACATAAAAATCATGCAAAAATAAATAATGCATCACTTGCATAGCATTTATCTTTTGGATTCCATGTCCCCGAGGCACTCTCACCTCGTAGGATCCAGCTATCACTGAGCCATTTTAACCTATAAGTTAGTCTCTGACATACAATCTAGAATATCGTGCATGAATCCTCGACATGTACACATACATTTCATCATTAAGAACAATAATCAATTCATTTATATTCACCATGCACCTGGTATAACATCCATTCATTCAGCATATAACTTTAACAGTATCCACGTACCCATCTTTTAGTAATTTGCATATATGAAACATAATTAACACATGATATATATATATATATATATATATATATATATATATATATATCTAAACATGACTACATACCATAATACTAACATCACACACACACACACACACACATATATCTCGGCAAAATAATAGAACCATATGTCCACAGTTTGTCAAACCGACGAAGTCTCGCAATCAAGCAATACAACATATAATAATAGTTCAGGTAGAAATGTCAAAATAGGGCGTTACAAACAATTGTTGTATCTGCAATCTCTCAAATATATCAAAAGCACATTACTATTTGCAAAAGCAATCCTGCAAGAGTGGCAAAGCAATGCTATTTGTAAAAGCAATCCCACAAGAATGGCAAGGTTGGCAACGTCGGGGACATTGCCACCACTGCTCTTGTTATTATTATTAAAAATAGAATATTTATATTGTATTATTGGTCACATATATATGGCATTCTAAAAAATAACTTTTCACAATTTATTATTATTAAAAACAGTTTATGAGGAATTTTAGTGCATAAGCAACGTGACTTTATCAAAAAGCTTAAAAATGAAAATGACTTCAGAAGTGTACCAAATTTTCCCTACTATGCAAATTAACAACTCAAATTGAGTTTATAAAAAGCATTGAAGTTTAAAACTTCCAATATATTGAGTTTATAAAAAGCATTGAAGTTTAAAACTTGCAATATATTGAGTTTATAAAAAGCATTGAAGTTTAAAACTTGCAATATATTGAGTTTATAAAAAGCATTGAAGTTTAAAACTTGCAATATAAGACGGTAAATATTATAAATATCTTTAAAACTTTATGACCATGAATTTGTATAGGGATGAGTGTATATCCGATTGGAAATTAGTTAAATTATAATCATAGTTATAATATTTTGGTCATTTAAACTCTTCCTTAAGAGAATGATTATATTTACTAATATTGCAAGAATTATTAGCTTTAAAAATTTAATCAATTTTATTTTGCCAGAAAAAAAAAAAAAAAAATAATGAAAATTGCATGATTCTAAAAGTTTGAATTTTATAAAATTCAACAAATCATCCAAATTCAACATTAAGGGTATGCTTCATCAACATATAATTTTTGAAGGCAAAGATTGAAATAGGTATATTTAAGAATTTAATCAGCTTATTTCAATTCACTAAAAGACTCAAAATTAATGAATGTCATGAAACCAAAATTTGGCAAAATTGTCCAAAAATCATATTAATTCAAATTGAAGGATAAAATCAACTTATATAAGCTCAAATATGAGTTGTGCATGCATTAATGAACTCCTATGAAACCAAAATATCCAATCAATACACATCTTCCAAATCACCAAAGCATCATCTAATGAAAGCGCGCAACTACAGAATTGATAAAATCAAGGATAAAAAGTATGCAATCAAAGGACGCCATCAAACCAAGCAGCAAAATTTAAAAAAAACAATGAAAGAGGCACGTTTTGCAAAATCTTGAATGGGGACCCCCTTATTTATTGGAAATTTGAGGTGGGGTTGATGGGTGGCCAACACGACCTTGTCTCGATGATCCTATCAATGTGTCCTGGGAGCGGCCCTGGCTAGAGTGTCTTCCATGTGAACCACGTGGAGATGGTGTAAAAACACCCCTCGAGAGAGGGGATAGGCCTTGTAGTCTTTGATACTGCCTTAGGGGGTTGTTTTGTTCCTCTATGGTGAAGGATTTTGTGTCAAGTGAGAGTGATGATGGAATTTAAACACAATTGAACAATTGCAAAAATATCCCAACCAGAATAGACGCAATATGTTGCAACTAGTGAGTGATATGTGCAAAAGTTGGTTTAGTACAAGAGTTCCCACATGTAGGTTATTTTTAATTATGAGTTAGTGAACTTGTATTTAAAAAGAAAATAAATGTAAATTCTCTAAAAACACCTAACATTATTCCTCTCAAATGTATATGGGCCTCCCAAAAGTACAACTAATGGTGATAATGGGATCCACACACCAATTGACTAGTGAAGGTAACAAAGAGCTAGTTCTACCAGCAATGGGGCCAATGTTCCAATCAACAAGACTTGGAAACACCTACCAATGGAAATAGTTAAATTCAGGAGTTAATTGCACCCACAATTGCTCGTTGGCGATGCCCTAAGTTTGGCCACTAAGATGCCTTGCGTCAAGTGTGGATCAATGGTTCGTTCTACATAGTATAGTGTTGTCTCCCTACAACGAGTTGAGAGACTCGTAGGGGAGAGCAGGGAAACTATACCTCGAATTTCACCTCCTTGGTCACGGTTCACTTTTGATCTAGGTTTTCTTTGAACACTTGCTTATAACAAGATTTTGAAAGTACCCTATAAGTCAACAATGCTATGTTTCAGAATATCACTAATCAAACTAGATTGATGGGCATTAATGGATGCCTAGCCCAATCAATCCCACCTAACTAAAATGTTTTTTTGTGACCCCCTGTGGAGGATTTTAGTTGGTTGGAATTTACAAAGTTGATATTAAGGGTCTTGAATTCACTTAGGGAGCGTAAGGGAGGTATTTCACAATTCCCTTCCTTTCTGATTCACCAAGCTCACAAAAAGTGCAAGGTGAAGAGCATACTTGGAGTGAAAAAGTATTTAGGTCCCTTAGTGTGTGCTAGTGATGCAAACACTTGTGAGGTAAGAAATTTGATTGTTGCAAAATAACTAGAAGAGTATAATGTTGAAATATTGTAACTTCAAAGAATATTATATTTGTATATTATTTATTCCGGAGATGTTCCATACCTCCGATGTGATTATACTATAAATCCGGAGATGTTTATTCCTCCGAGTTGGGTGTGGTAACTAGGGTTATTAGACCCACCATGTGGGGGTCGGCCCAGTCAGTTATAATGGGGTATTTAACCTAATGGTTAAATACGAGCCTACATGTACTTGTGTAAAATACATATCAGAGTAGTGTATAAATAGAGGAGGTGTGTTCCTCATTTGATACACTCACACACTTGAGGATAGCGCACTTGTGGAGGAGAGGTCTGCTATTTTGGAGGAGGAGATCATGTCTCAGGGTTTCATCTTTGTATATTGCTGGTCATCTATATTGAGGAAGCTTTGCTGGGTTTTCTACCCCATGAGGGTTTCCCAGGATAAATCTCTGTCTCTTGTGTTTATGTTGTGCTTGTTGTTTCTTCAGTGATCCTGTATATGATATTATTGTGAAATGGAATGTAATGCTGCTATTTTCTGTCTTAGCATATTGAATTTTAACATGGTATCAGATCTAACCTGAAGGAAGACAAGGTATGGCACTAAAGACACTTGCTTTACTTACGACAATTTGAAGGTTAGGGTTTTACATAGCTAAAACCAGTCATCGTAGAACTTTCGCTATAAATCCATTTTGGCGAAGTTTTCGGATCTGAAATTGTTACAGGACGAAGCTAAAATCTCCAGGTACCTTGTGTCCAAAGGAAAACCTCTAATTCGTTGTACTTTGTGATTTATGATCTGTACAATATAGGGTTTCTGCCTCTTCCAGATCTGAGTCAAAATCAGGTGACCTTGGGAAAAAGGTCATAACTTGGGCTAGGAAGCTCCAAATGAAATTTCGTGAAAAGTGACAGATAGTAAACAGACTGTACTATCTCAGAAAACTTTTTCAGAGGCCGAAGGTCAAACAGTGACACGTGGCACGCCGTACAAGTTCACTCTCCTGTATTTTCCCAAAACAGGTCACGTTGCGACATTTGGCATAACTCTCTCTCAGAACATCCAATTGAGGTCAGACCTGTCAGGATGGAAAGATAACAGGTCAGGATATCTCAGAAAACTTTTTCAGACCCTGTGGATCAAAAATTTTGGAGTTACACTAGAAACAATCAGGTACATATTTCTGTCAAAACAGAATTATTTTTTGGTACCTTCATTCATGGCTTCCGGAATTTAGGGCTTTGAAGAAAGTTGGAATTTTTGTAATCGGAGACCACGGCTGGATGCTACTCATCAAAATAGAAATTTAGAGACCAAGATCATAATTTTTGGTTGGGCAGAAGGCCGGGCTTGATCAAACCCTAGTTCGGGACTTTGATCAGAAAAGTGGAAAATTAGGGCTTCTGTAAAAATGGGAATTTTTGAAATCTGTGACCATGGCTGGAAGCTCCTCAGAAAAATAGAAGCTTAGAGCTTTGGATCAAACATTTTGATTGGGCAGAAGAGTGGGATTCACCAAACCCCAGTTCAGGGTCACGTCCAGTGAATCCAGAAGTTTCAAAGGCAAAATTGAGGAGTGAAACTTTGCAGTTTTCAAATTCTGAATATATCAGTTTGATCAGCTCATCAAGGCGCATATTTCTATCCTTTCGGAAGTTTGAAATTCAAAGTTTGAATTTTTGGGTTTTTTCTGACAAACCCATATCCAGCTCCAGGTCCAGTTCTTGCAAATCAAGTGGATAGGATTAATCCTAGAAGAAGATGGATTGGTCACCTGCATAAGTGAAGGAGTTACTGTTTCAGAGGGAGATGAGGCTAAGGCTTTACATAAGGAGATTACAAGCGATCTCGACAGGTATGACTCATCGAGGTTCTAGCTCAGGATCTCTAAATCATTGAAGAGATTGTTTAGGTATGTTGTACATAACCAAGTAGGTATACTAAACCAGGTATGTTTCCCATGAATCTTACCTTGTGTTAGGATCCCTTATATAAGTATACTTGGAATGATTGGTTATGCTTATTCATAAAGTTAGTAATCAAGGGATTATGCATATTATATCTTTTATCTTGATTGATGATATGCATGAGTAAAAGAAGACTTCCCTGAAATCTTGAATACTAATGTTTATTAACTATAATCATGACTATACATTTTCAAGATTATTTAGTACTATAATGTTTTGATAGCATTTAGAATATACTAATGAGTGTATGTTTGTGTATGAGATCATGAGGATGACTCTTGAGCATGCACAGTGGTACAGAATGAATAGAAGTTCAAAAGACATACAGAAGATCAAGCGGGAGGCAGCCACACAAACATAAAAGATAAGTATTTGAGTTGTTATTTGAAATAGTAATGATATTGCCTATAATAGGTTGTATGCATATTTGTATTCCTATAATATATCATGCTGAGTGTAAATATTCATAGAACATTGAACAGTATACTACTAATATGCATATGATTGGTAAGTTGGACAAACATTCCATTGTTGCTTGTCTAGAATGAAACCTCTTTGCTGACATGCTGAGAGTTGTGCACACTCTCGATAGTATGTTCTGGTAGAGATGGAAGGCATCTAGATAGCCACTGTATGCATACAGGATATGGGAAAGTGTTGTGCCAAAGTATTGGTCAAAATAGTTGCATCACTATGTAAATGATATCTGTATGCATAATAGGTTATCATGTCAATATGATTTGATGATTATGAAGTATTACTAATCATGTACTTAATTTTGATTTGTAGGAAAGGTCATGAAGAATGATGGACACCGTACAAGTGGTGGATGTTCAAACAAGAAGATTTACAAATCAAACAAAATATAGAAGGCTCATGGCTAGAAGATTCTCTTAGAAAGGGGAAGAGAATCACGACAAGATGTTTGCTCCAAGTATGGTGTAATTAAAGAAGAAGTGTGAATCAGGTTCTGTATAGGTACCTAGGATCGATAATAAATTGATAAGCTTAATGATCACCATGGGTGATGTGGATCTCAACCTTTGCTACAAGGTTGAATATGATTTCTATACACAAATGACATGGATGCAAGAAGGAACTCACCATAGAGTTCGAATGATATTAAGGCTCATATTAGTAGACCCATCTAACGAGAGATGGCACAGATAGATATGCAGAAGATCATTCAATGCAGAAATGAAAATGAAAGATCTCAAATTGACGCTTTACTTCCTAGGTCTGGAAGTATGGCAAGGCTCAGAAGGAATATTTCTCAACCAGGTAAAGTATGATGAGAAATATGACTTGAGGTGTTGGAATGGCCACTCTTATGGATTCCAACTTGAAGCTATTAGGGGATAACTCATCAGAGTTAGTGGATATAACTCTGTACAGTCAAATTATTGGGTCATTGATGTATCTAACATATACTATATTAGATATATGCTTTGTTGTGAATACCTTGAGTCAGTATCTAGTGGAAACTAGATGTTTTCACCTGATAGTTGCAAAGCATGTGATGAGGCACCTAAAGGATACGATAGAATTTGATCTGTGCTATCTTGGAGATCATGACTTCAGATGGCTACTCAGATGCTGATTGGGCAGAAAGTGTATCAGACAAGAAGAACACATCAAGAGGATGTTATTGTCTAGGATTAGCCATGATCTCGTGGTTTAGCTGGAAGCAGTCTAGTGTGGCTCTCAGCACAAGCAGAATATATGGTTGTTTGCTCTGCTAGTTGTGAAGAAGTTTGGCTTCAGGATTGTTTGACTTAGAGATAGAACCAACTGTGATCCTTTGTGACAAATAGAGTTGTATCAAGATGACATAGAATCCAGTGTTCCATGATAAGTCAAAAATCATAGGGATCTAACAAGATATGACACAGAAAGGAACTATAAAGTTTGAATTCGTAACAGGTTACCGATGTACTAACCAAACCTCTACCTCGAGTGAAGAAGTTACCAACATACTAACCAAGCCTCTGTCTCGAGTGAAATTTGAATACTTTCGAGACAAGCTTGGTGTAGCTCAAAAGGACCCTCCTCGAAAGGGGGAGTAGTATAGTCACTGATGATGAGATTGTCTCATCGAACAACAAGGTCGATGAAGAGGTAACCTGTTCTCTACACCTAGATACTTAGAAATATTTAGATTTAGGACTCGTATACTTAGAATACTTAGTTTTACTTATACATGCTTTTGATTTTATATGTATTAGTAAGAATACATGCTTTTGATGATAGATGTATTGATGAGAATACATGTGGGGATTGTATCATCCTTGAACGCATGTTCTAAAGTGAGCCATAGATGTATGGTCTCCAAAAATGAAGTCCTTAGTGGACAGGTAGGGATTGTATCATCCCTGGACTTCGGTCCCTGAATAGATCCGTAGACGTATGGTCTCCGAAAATGAAGTCCTTAGTGGACAGGTAGGGATTGTATCATCCCTGGACTTCGGTCCCTGAAGAGAGCCGTAGACGTGAGGTCTCCGAGAATGAAGTCCTTAGTGGACAGTTGAGGGGATTGGATCATCCCTGGACTTTCAGTCCTAAAGAGAGCCGTAGACGTGAGGTCTCCGAGAATGAAGTCCTTAGTGGACAGTTGAGGGGATTGGATCATCCCTGGACTTTCAGTCCTAAAGAGAGTCGTAGACGTGAGGTCTCCGAGAATGAAGTCCTTAGTGGACAGTTGAGGGGATTGGATCATCCCTGGACTTTCAGTCCTAAAGAGAGCCGTAGACGTGAGGTCTCCGAGAATGAAGTCCTTAGTGGACAGTTGAGGGGATTGGATCATCCCTGGACTTTCAGTCCTAAAGAGAGCCATAGACGTGAGGTCTCCGAGAAGTGGGGATTGTATCATCCCCGGACTTAGGTCCCTGAATTGATCCGTAGACGTATGGTCTCCGAGAAGTGGGGATTGTATCATCCCCGGACTTAGGTCCCTGAATTGATCCGTAGACGTGAGGTCTCCGAGAAGTGGGGATTGTATCATCCCTGGACTGCGGTCCCTGAATTGATCCGTAGACGTGAGGTCTCCGAGAAGTGGGGATTGTATCATCCCCGGACTGCGGTCCCTGAATTGATCCGTAGACGTGAGGTCTCCGAGAAGTGGGGATTGTATCATCCCCGGACTTAGGTCCCTGAATTGATCCGTAGACGTGAGGTCTCCGAGAAGTGGGGATTGTATCATCCCCGGACTGCGGTCCCTGAATTGATCCGTAGACGTATGGTCTCCGAGAAGTGGGGATTGTATCATCCCCGGACTTCGGTCCCTGAATTGATCCGTAGACGTATGGTCTCCGAGAAAGTGATTTTTTTATGTGGTTACTTGTATCGGTAGGATACTTGTATTGATGATGTGGTTACTTGTATCGGTAGGATACTTGTATTGATGATGTGGTTACTTGTATCGGTAGGATACTTGTATTGATGATGTGGTTACTTGTATCGGTAGGATACTTGTATTGATGATATGTACACTTGTATTGGAATGAATACGTGTACTAATGATGTGGATACTTGTATTGTTATGGATACCTGTATCGATGACGATGCTGATGATCGTGTGATGACGATGCTGATGATCGTGAGATGACGATGCTGATGATCGTGTGATGACGATGCTGATGATCGTGTGATGACGATGCTGATGATCGTGTGATGATGATGCTGATGATCGTGAGATGACGATGCTGATGATCGTGTGATGACGATGCTGATGATCGTGAGATGACGATGCTGATGATCGTGTGATGACGATGCTGATGATCGTGTGATGATGATACTGATGATCATGAGGATCCAGATGTTGATGTTGTTGTAGCTGTTCGAGTGCTGCAGAAGATAAAGACTCAGTACTGAAGATGTTGATGTTCCAGTATTGAAGATGTTCCAGTAACTGCTTGAGTTACTGATGATGTTGAGAAAGCTTCCAATGATTTATAGATGTATCATGTATGATGTTGATGACTCCTTGCTCGTGCAGATACTGTTATAATATCCTTCTCGTTAAGGGGGGGTGTTGAAATATTGTAACTTCAAAGAATATTATATTTGTATATTATTTATTCCGGAGATGTTCCATACCTCCGATGTGATTATACTATAAATCCGGAGATGTTTATTCCTCCGAGTTGGGTGTGGTAACTAGGGTTATTAGACCCACCATGTGGGGGTCGGCCCAGTCAGTTATAATGGGGTATTTAACCTAATGGTTAAATACGAGCCTACATGTACTTGTGTAAAATACATATCAGAGTAGTGTATAAATAGAGGAGGTGTGTTCCTCATTTGATACACTCACACACTTGAGGATAGCGCACTTGTGGAGGAGAGGTCTGCTATTGTGGAGGAGGAGATCATGTCTCAGGGTTTCATCTTTGTATATTGCTGGTCATCTATATTGAGGAAGCTTTGCTGGGTTTTCTACCCCATGAGGGTTTCCCAGGATAAATCTCTGTCTCTTGTGTTTATGTTGTGCTTGTTGTTTCTTCAGTGATCCTGTATATGCTATTATTGTGAAATGGAATGTAATGCTGCTATTTTCTGTCTTAGCATATTGAATTTTAACATATAAAGTAAATACAAATGGAGATTAACTTTTAACTCTAAAAGATGCTAAGGGTGCTTTGCAAATCAAAGTGATAATAATAAAAAGTGTGCAATGGAGGTATTTCACATTTCTCACCCCTTTTTTATTCACCAAGCTCACAAGAAGTGCGAGGTGAAGAGCATACTTAGGGAGACAATAGTCTTTAGGTCCTTGCTTGTGTGCCAAAAGTGGATTCTACACTAGCTTTGATCCTAAAAACATGTCAAGTAAGCATAAACAAGAGAGGTTTTGAATACTAGTGGCAAAAATGAGGCTTGTTGAAATCCTCAAGCTTGGTTACCTCCAATCAAAGTCCACCCCAAAATAGCAAGATCATTCCTCCAAAAGTGATAGATAATCAAGCCAAGATGTCAGCCATACATGTAGGAGCAATAACACTCCAAAGAAAATGAGTGCTAATCCGTGTAACATATGCCTAAAAGGAGAGTGCTCCATGAAAAACCACCAACCAAGCATCTCTGAGAGTGAAATTCATAATATGTGCTAGAGTGTTCCATGGAAATCAACCACAAGTCATCCATAAGTGCAAAAGGCACCCCAAAAGCTAGAGAACTCCCATGAAATACCTCCACGTGTCATCAAATCTTCCACATAAACAAAGCGTTATGTTTGACGGACAATCCACTCAAGCGGACACGAGCCGGATCTCCCTAGCTCAATGTGAGTCTAGAACAAATAGTACAGACTACAAACTACTTTCCTAGATCTGATTAAGGATCAAGTGACTAGATGTCTTACCTTAACTTCGCAATCCTTTCTCCTGGATGTTGCTCCATGTCTCGCGGTCGTCAAATCTCAGCTGCAAGACCTGTCAAGACACATAGAACAACACAACGAGTAAAGAGCATCTATACAATAAGAGATCTAAGTAAACAGTTAAGCAGGTAAACTACACAATATCGTCACACATAAACAATATTGGTGGAAAGTGTTTATATTAATGTAAATCAGGAAAGTACATAGATAAGAATAGACTACAACCAAGGCTTAACGTAGTAGCCCTTCTCCATCCAATCCAATTGCCATATCCTCCCAAGGAAGTAGAGTCTCTCAATGGACGAGTTAGAGATCTCTCCAATATGATTTCACCAACATGTAGACACTATAGACTTCCTCCCTTTAGAGAGGGGTAGAGCTTTACTTATATAGGACTAAGTGGATAGGATATGGATAAGGTAGGTTGAGATATGGTAGGAGAGAGATAGGGGATTTTTCCAAGAGGTTAGGAACCGAGTGCCAACTCCCCCAAGAGGTCAGGGATAAGGATACAAGTCAGCAGGCTTCGAGAATGAGCTTGAAGAAGCTATTTTTTCCCATTAACTGACTTCGTCACACCCTGCAATGGAGCAAGATGTGACGTTGTAGGTTGCATGAGTGCAGCATGCGACGACCTCTCAAAACCTAGCACAAATGAAATGGCATCCCTTCCAGGTAAATGACTTAGCCAATGAAACTTCAGGGATGTATACACTAAATCTTAGGATGGTAGGATTTTAGGTGTAACACGTTCAATGGAATATCACTCACAAAGAATATTCGAGTGTGAATCATGACCAAAGAGAAAGAGCACTCTACAAGATATGATTATCTATGTCATGAAGAAGACAAAATAGCCCAAAAGTGATAAGGCACTCCATCAATAGGTGAACAATTTTCTATGAACCAACAATCTATCAATGAAATGTACCATCTTGTTAAATATTGGAAGCCTCATACCCTTTTAAACACATCTGTAATCATCCATAGGAAATGCTTCATTAAATAGCACTTACTAACACTTCTTAAAACTTAGGGAGACCCTAATTTGATGGGTTCTCATTCCATGAATGTACAAAGTGTTAGTCAAATGTTAATCAAAACAAACTACATGCATTTCAATATCATCCATGTGAGAGCATATCAAAACATCATAAGAGACCATCCCACAACAACTAGCACACATATATCATGACGATCCATCAAACAATCATCACCTAGCATGATCACACCATTCTATCATTTAGAACCCAAGACATCTAACAACTTCTCAACCTATAATCAAGCAACACTTGAGGTGAAAATCACAAATGTAGGACCACTTGCAATGTATGGGGTAACAGGTCCAAAATAAAAAATTTCTTACAAAATTGTTTGTTAAGATTTCTCACATAAATTTCAGTTTGAACAATGATTCTCGGTCTATGTACACAGTTTTGACATTGTAGGCAATTGTTTCCCAGCCTCTTGGCTCAAAATGTTACGTGAGTTAACACTATCCCTCCCTTTCTTACAAACACATTAGCTTAGTAGATCACTAATAACCCAAAAGGGGGTGGATCTTGTGCTTGATTACAAAAACATTTGTGTATATGCATTCAAGTTGTCTTGGAATCATGATGTTGATAAAGGATTCAAAACTATGAAAAGGCTGGTACCTTGTTATGATATAACAAAAAAGGTTCAGTCCATCTTGAGAGAACTATAAATGTCAATTTGGGAACCAAGGATCCAGATCAGATGCTAGATGAATATTTTTAATGTCCACATTAAAATGATATAAGGGCCATTAGAAAAGGCTTTAAAGAATCTAATTGTATTGACAGCGATGATAATAATGAAAGAAAATAAAAAGGAAGCCTCCAAAAAAGAAGACGTTGTAATTTGTAAGGCTACCATTCTTGGAGTTTGGCATGTTCTTTAGGTATTATGTATGTCATTTGTGACAACAGAGTACAACAACTATGCAAGATGTTTGAGAAATGTTGTTCATTCCTACCTATTTTATGGAAGATCATATCCCAACATACTATCAATGTACTTGCAATTTCCCAATTGTTAACATGGAGGTGGAAAATTTCTCGTGTACTAACGATACCGCTAAATTCAAAGCTCTTTGCCTAGGCCTAAAAAAATATTTATAGTTGGCGTCCTGTAAGATTTTGCATATTTTTAGTGAATTTGACTTGATTTTCAATATGGTTAAAAGAGGCTATAAGCCATCCCAGAGCATATTCAAAAGGTATATCCAAGATGTTGATAATCTTATTGAAAATATATGTTCATTTAAAATGTCTTGAATTTAGAGAGAATTGATAGTAGTTGTTGATAAATTACTTGTTTTTACTTCATTCCCAAGTAGACATGATGGTATAATGATAGGCTTGTTGTCACATGATTTCAATATATCACCCCTACATTTTAGACAATGATGAATCTGGGAATATCTTTGAAAATAATGAGGATCTTTCTTGTTTTATTGCATATCAAGACAATGAGATCATTGATGCCTTAGGTGTTATGAACTTGAAGAACAATGTCGATATTAGGGGTTTATTGCCTCTCAAAAATATGTCGTTAGCTAATGGCAGTACTAAAAATATTGGTTATAATATTGAACCCTCCAAACATAATATTTCCCAACCATCCTGAAAAATATGCATTCTAAAGAGGATCCCTAAATCCTATATATAGAATCCCAATACACTACTGAAGGGAAATCCAAGTTCCTTTCCATCCATGAATTCAAATACATTATTGCATGGGTTTATAAATGCTTAAAGACCATTGAACATAGTATCCTTCAATGATGTATTCCTTTTGGGTGAAGGGGTGAAGGATGACAAACCCGCAAAGAGAAACCTTGGTCAAAATGGCAATGGGAATTAGAATTTATCATACTAGAATGCTAGCTGTATTGAAAAACATGCTATAAAGGTTTTGCAAAGTTGGCCCCAAGGTAAAGGTGATGTTTGGGAGTAGATAATACAAGGTCAAATGTTTTAGCATTAAATTCCTACATTTCTCAATAAATTTTTTTAAATTTCATGTAGACATACAATAAATGAGACTACATAAGATGGCATACTTCTTAGCTTTATCAATGTCTCTTGAAATCATGTTTTCCGATGTTGTAGCCTTCTACGAATTTTCACTAAATATTTCTCTCATTCAATGGAGTCTACGTACAACCAAACAGGTATTTGTTAGATCTATATTCCTCGATCGAGGGAAGTTCAGGAAGACTAGAGGAAAGTGAAACATCTAGTAGGTCTAAAGGAGGGAGATCAACTAGCTGAGGTCAAAAGATCAGAAGAAAATTCCATAAACACATGGAATTTTTTCTCGTTGAAAGGGGGTCATGTTCTTATGATGATGAGACCATAGGAAACATTGAGGTGCCCTTGAAGTACAAACATCTAGTGAAACACTAGGTACACAAGGATCTTCCTCGACTAAACACGATTTTTTGTGTGAATGAGAGGATATATCATATTGCACATATATCGTCATTACATAGTTTGGGGTTATTTTGCATGGATGGCATAAAGGTCTTTTATGGAAGATGTACTGAATTGATGGAATATGTTGGACCCTATTACAATTATAAAGATTGGATGCGATTGGTCCAATATACATGAAGTATGCACAGATACAGAGTGTTTACAAATTATTTATAGTTAAAAGACAAGGATCAAAATAAAGGAGCAGCTATGTACATTGATGGAAGGCCAAAATCAACAAGGAATATTGTAGGGTTTATAAACAAAACACAAATTTGGTCAACAAATAAGCAACCGAATTGCATATTTGAGGGGCATGAAGGAAATTGTATATTTGTATGTGCCATAAAATCAATAGTTGTAGGGAAAGAGTTTTGATGTTCTTTTTATTAATGAAATACTTGTAATAATAATAAGAAAACATATCAAATTAACATTTCTTCATTATTGAAGCAGATCCCCCCTTGCAACGGCGTCGTGAGTACACGACCAGGAAGGCAATAAGACAAGTAGAGGCCATAAGAACTAAAGTGGAAGTTGCAAATGCAGAAGATGAGTTGATTGCTAATTATGTCAAAAGAAAAGAACAGGAAAATAAGTGACTGTAATATCTTTATGACAACTTATTTTTGATAATATAAAGTAATGACAAGAAGTATTTTTTGCCTACGAATGAATGAATAAGTGTTATAAGTTAATGAATGAATGTTATATGTTATTAATGAATGAATGAATGTTATATCTTATGAATTAGTGAATGTTATATGTTAATGTTATAAATTCATTTATTTTCAAGTACATACATTGGGTATGGATAATTGAGAGTGATATTTGGGGGGGGGGGGGGCATATGTGCTTCCACCTTCACTTGGTTGGTCCTGTTTAGTAGAGAATATTAAACTATTCTCGATACAAAGAGAAGCTCAATAAGGTAATGCACTTTATTCTTATGTATTATAGAGTCTTGTAAATTTTGAAATGGGGGGGGGATATGTGCTTCCACCTTCACGTGGTTGGTCCTGTTTAGTAGAGAATATTAAACTATTCTCGATACAAAGAGAAGCTCAATAAGGTAATGCACTTTATTCTTATGTATTATAGAGTCTTGTAAATTTTGAAATGCATGTCTATTTCTTAAATTCTTTTTCATAAATTTAACATTTCATGGTTCGTTGATTTCTGCAGGACTTCGCACTAGGAATTGCAACTGATCAGTAGCCTATGTGGAGAGGCTGCATCAATTGTACTCAAAGGTACATAATACTCGCCAATTTGTCTTTTTTTTTATGTTATTTTAGTTATTTACTTTTTTCATGTGCATTGTAGTGATTTAATTCATTTATTATATTTATTTTATTTCATTCATTCAACTGATGGTATGCATCTTTATAATACAATATTGACTTAGCTTTCATTGCATAGTGTTTGAATTAGCTTTGATATAATCATAGTGTTTGAATTATTTTTTATTTCATTCATTTGTTCTTGTATTCCATTCTCAGTGATTGTGATGTATTATAAAATGTTGGTCCAATGGCTCTTCCAGTTTGGTTTTATTATTTTTCTCAATACACGTCATTAAACAAGCATGGCAAAACAATAGGCAACACCATCAAGGCTTCCACAAGATTATGTGTAAATTTGGCATGATCCTCCTACCTTTGATGGTCAATGCCATATCAATTCTTGGTCCCAAGCATGTTCCACCCAACTTGAAAAATCATTATGTTGAATTGAAAGGTGCGCAAGATCCCACTATCCAATCCTATTTTATTTCCTACTTCCTCTTAGATGTTATTTTGTTCTTTCTTTCTTACTGATGTTACTAATACAACTATGAATCATCCTTACATTGATGGGATAGAGATGTCGAATGGTTGAATTCAATAATTTAATATAAGACACCATGTCTAAGAGAACCAAGCAAGCTTGGGGTGTTTTATAGTTAAGAAACCAAATATATCTCATAGAGGAATTGTAGTTTCATGATACTTTACAATAATTTTAGAAGTGAAAAACTAAAGGAAAAATTCCCCAAACATATACATAATAGATTGGAAAAGGAAATAAAGATATCATAAAAAGGGAAAACAATATACTAAGTTGAGGATTAGATAATCTTTTCTTTGACCATTGAGCTATGTAATGTGTCAATGGATAACCTCTACATTGTAATTTAGCTAACACAACATAGACAACTCCACTCATGAAGTCCATCTATTTACAACAAAGCACATAAGCACATTAGAAGGGTAGAAATGCCCTAATAATCCCAAAATACAAATCAGAATTAAATGTAAAAACTCTAGAGTGTTCCAATGATACAAAGATAATTGAATCCATTAATAACTAAATATGTAAAAGAATATTTAATCATTTATTAAATTGCATCATCATAATCATCATTGGAAGAGGTTGGGTTGTTTCTATTGACCAAATTCCTTATGTCCTTTGTTTCATATATAGTTGATTGTATTTGTTATTATATCTTAAACCCAACATTTAGTATCAGAGCTGAGCTAAGATGATTTGATGTCTTATTTTCTCTAACTTCTTAACAATTTGCTAGTGTTGAGATAATATATTTTGAAAGATAGGGTAATTTTTGTCCTAGTGATCCTAGCTGAGAATGAATTCTTCCAAAATCATGTTGGAAGCCAAGTATTCATAGAACCCACGTGTAGATAAAAATTGAACGAGTTTTTTTGCATGGAAAATGATAAAATAATTTAAGATTGATTATGCAGAGGACACATGCATGTGGTCTTGTGGTAAGAGCCAGAAGGACACATGCAAGCCACCTGGTGATAAATGGGCTATAATCACTTATATTTTGCAACTAAAAGGAGAGAAGCTATTAGAAAATGAAAGTGTATTTTCTTTCAGTTTGAACCTAATGGAGAAATCATATAGCCTTTGAATAACACAATCAATGAAGATCTTGTGTAAACTTTTAAAATCAGTTTATGATATATAGTTTAGAGGATGTGATCTCCAAAATCTATTGGATGATCTTTTTATCACATGTTAGTAGATGGTGATTCAAGAATGAACATGGATAACATAAGAGAGGAGGAGGACACCAGAGCTCAGGTTGCATCCATTATTAATCTTGAGGAGTTTGCAGTCATGACTAGAGAAAAGTAGGCCAATGTCCTCCTTGACATGAATGCCAAGCTTTATAGCTTTGATAAGGATGGGAATCAACGGAAGGAAAGTGGTGTAGGAACAATAAATATACTTAATCACAAGGATACTACAAAGGTTCACTTGGTGATGAGACAATTTCCCATGCTCATACAGTTGTCGGTAGTTAAGGTTGTAATATTTGGTTGATTTTCAAGGGATCTATTGATCAGAGAAAAATTGGAATGCTAATATGAAAACCAATAAAATTGATCAGGTTGCTGCAATGACCATTCACTTATTGAATTGTGTACAATTAGACCAATGGGAGAATCATAGAGTTCCAAGAAGAGCACATGTTTATTGGTATAGATGAGTACACCTACCACATTCACCCACAATACCAAGTCCAGGTTTTGAAAATAAATTCTAAACTTATCCCAAGTGAGAAAAGACATTGTTGACGTGATGTAAGAGAGTAATGTGAACTCATCATGAGTCAAAATTCAAATGCATGAAAAGTTGAGATTTTTTCAAGTCTAATTGAAGAGTATTGTTATTGATTTTAAAGTAGTGAGAGAGTAATGTAAAGTTTATGTAATGATGTGTTCAAAAAAAAATGTAATGAAACATTTGTAAAGACATAATGGAATTCAAAGTAGATTGTTCATATTTTGTCACTACATTTTGAAAATAACACCAAGTAATGATAGTATTTGATTGCCCAAGTCAAATAATAAAAATATTGACAAAATCAAAGGGAAAATTGTGGCAACGTGGTTATAATTTGAGATCCTTCTGAAACTAGGGTCTGAGATCTTAGTTCTCAATAGAGAATTTTAGGTTGCATGTGGCACTTTGAGGCAAGGGATCAAATTTTTAGAGTCAAGGCCTCTCATGCCACATGGAAAATAATGCACCATTTGCTTAAGAGCAGTGTTTTTCTTGAAAGTTGATATTTTCACACTCTACATCTTAACCCTTCTATTGGATCTTCAAAATTCTATGGTTTATTTTCCTTTGAAAGTTAAATTTTTAAAACCCCTCAATGATGAATTCCAATATTTGACTGATTTGGAAATTCTACATCTTGTCGATAAATCCTTAAATGGCATAATTTCTCCAGATATCGGAATTTACAGTGGAATAACAATAAATTTTATGTCTTCCAATGTGTACAGTAGTATATACTTGTTCTCAATGAATGAAACAGAGTATGGGAAGAAAAGAAGAGACTTCTAATATTTATTAAACACTTAAAAATGCACTGGGACTATCCTCTTTAGAGAAGTTAGAGAACAGGTTCCTCAAATATGAGATCCAAAAAAACACTTAAACCATTTTTTAGACCACCAAAACGTCCTAAAATGTGACTGATTGCTAGAGTTGCTCACTCCAATGTTATCGAAATAGAGTATTAGACACCATAACCTAAAATCATGTTCACTATGAACAAATCATATTTTGGTGAAGACACCGGCTCCTGAAGATTTTAATATTGTTCTTGTAGCATATGTCAAGCTAAATTCATATTAGACCTATGGTATTCAAAATATGGAAATATGAAGATGTGCTCAACTTGAGGAATCTTCTCATGCCATTTACGGTTTTGTGTACCATGTTTGGAGGAGGGATCTATGTTTTGAAGACCAACATTTGTTTCGCGGACAATCTACCGAGAGCGGACTCAAGGCCTGATCTCCCTAGCTTAACGTAAGTCTAGAACAAATACGACAGAACATAAAATACTTTCCTAGATCATATAGAAATACAAATGAAAGAGTAGATCGTTTACCTTAGATTTGTAGATCCCTTTCTCCTTCATTGATCCAATGCTCCAGCGTTGCCAGATCGCAAGTAGCTAATCCCTGTTGAACATGTAACAGACCACGAGAAGTGAAAGCATATATCTCATATGATATATCTAAGTTGATAGTTAAGGAGGAAAACTCTAAACATCATCAAAGAGACAACATTTATGGAAAGCAATTATATTAACTGTATTGAAGAGTGAGGAGTACAATAGAAAAGAGGATTACAACCATAGCCTTAATGCTGCAAGCTCCTTCCAACAAGCCATGCCAAAGCTCCTAGAGAGAAGTGAAGGTTCTCCAAGCTAGAGTGTTAGATCTATTGGGCTTGATTTCACCAGCATAAGAATACCATAGACTTCCTCCCCTTGGGATGGGAGTGAGCTTCATTTAAATAGGACTACGTGGATAGGGTGAGGATAGGATAGGTTGAGATATAATAGGAGAGGATTAAGGGATCCTTCCAAGGTGTTAGGAACCGAATGCCAGCTCTCCCAAGAGGTTAGGGATAGGGTCCCAAGTCAACAAGCTCGAGAAAGGGTTCGAAGGGATATTTTTGCCTATTAACCGACATCGTCGCACCCTGTAATAGAGCAAGCTGTGACGTCGCATTTTGCATGAGTGCAACCTGCGACGACCTCTCAAAACCTAGTACAAATGGGTACAAAATCCTTCTAGGTCAATCAATCAGTCAAGGTAACTCCAAGGGTGTATACATTGAATCTCATGATGGGAGGATTTTAGGTGTAACAGAATGCCCCCCAAAGCATGAAGTTGTTGAAGATAGACAGGTGAAGTGCTTTGATAGAAGGAATGGCAATAGACTTGTCAGACGAAGGACACTGCTACAGTACAACTGACTCTGAGTACACAGTCTCAAAATTACTCACAACATGGCTGTCGACCAATACAATGCAGATCCATGGTAGTAATGACCAACTGAACACAATCATGGCTACTAGACACAAGCGTAGATCCATGATGAGATGATAACACAACCACGACCAATACAAATGTGGATCCATGTGATATAACTCAACACAAACTCCATCGCAACCTGGGTAAAACATGGATCCCCGGGGTCTTCAAGCTGAACCCGCAATGATACAAATATATCCATGTGATTACAAAGGTCTTGACGTCAAACATGGTAGAAACCACTTGATTACCATTCATTGATGTAAACTATTAACAAGCACGAGGGAGATCACCATTAATGTCAATGATTCCCAAGGTATCACAGTACATGTCACTAAGCGTGAATGAGTGAGTTGAAGTCGAACGCAAGATGAAATCTTTCAATCAAGAGTCAATAATGTAAACTCATGTTGAAAGCAAGGTAACCTGCCATTGAGGCATGCAGGGCCAAGATACTTGGTTGGTTTCTAGATTCAATCCTCGGATGATGAGTTGATGTCGACAAGGATGAATCCGTTGAAAGAGGGCCGTTATGAATCCCCCATTAAGCGACACAAAACACAACAAAATATGTGTAGAGTAGATTGGACGGTACATTAACATGCAAGACTGACTCAGAGTAAACCGTCATGGTGGCAGGTGTACTGACTGCAGATGATAAATGGTGGATGTATTCTTGAACATGGGCATGGCATGACTTGGCAATATTGACATAACGAGTACCATACTAACTCCTAATGCAACTGGTGAGGGAAGATTTCTTCGAATGAATCAAAGGAGTAACAAGACTCAGGAAGTAGGTAAAACTCGATGACAAACGGATGATCCAAGTACAGTATGCAAATGCATATGAGTGCCATGTTCAAGAATGACTACGTATTGCCACTAACAAAGTGTGTAACATAAAAACCTTCCTTTTTCCCCATCATGAATGATGAGTGCCTCATGTGTTTTTTACAAGCTTGATGCGGGTAACCAAATGCTCAGTATAGCTCATCTCATAGATGATTCCAATCCCAAATATTTTTCGAACCTGGGATAGGAGGGGTTCGTCCCATGGCGAGCCCTTCAATGTCAGAGTTTAACGAGCCCATAGAAGGTAAACTTGGTCATCATTTCATGTTTAGAGAGTCTGAAAAGAACTAAAGAAGACCCCAACGGTCCTTTTTCGTAAAGTAATCCTCATCGCCCGAAAAAGGGTAAAACAACGCGGGAGAGGACTCTTCTAGTCATGATTGGCTGGAGTATACATTTTTCGTAACTAGTGCCCCCTGTCCTGAAAAAGGGGTAAACTATCACCAGGAAGACGACCGTTCAAATACTTTAACAAGCGTGAACGCGACAAGTTCGCTTGGCAATATTTTCGTTTTACGAGAGCCTGAAAAGAGCTTAAAGGTAGATTCTGGGGGGTCTCCTTTTCCGTGGGAGTTTAACGAACCTGGAAAAGAGATAAATCGTAACTCGGTACTTATTCTCATAGTTTCAATAGCACGAGAACAAATGAAGAGAAAGCTCATCATCATAAAATAATTACAATCTAACCGTTGCAAAATAATAACAAAACATTCAAGGGACTTGTACATACCTGAGATGACCGTTGTAATGTGAGAAACAGCACAAAAGATCACTTAACAACTCCTGCACACTTGGAAACTAGCTCAAATAGTCAATCGATATTCCAAATATGATAAAAAATGATTAAAACTATAGAAAATGACCTAAAAGCATCAAATATTCGAAAAGGAATATTCTATTTCATTTATAAATAGAAAAATGGGTCAAATATAATCACCATTGTTTCATTTGCCAATTTGGGAGAAGAACTGCCAATTTGGAGCTAAAACTTCACTCGTCGATTCCGGGAGCTACGAGCTGCCATTTCACCCACCATCTGGAGCAGGTAAGCCTAAACTTCATCCAGCAAACTTGTAGTGGATTACATTTTTATTTTAGGTCCATTTTTTAGGTTTTTTGATGGATTTGTGGAGGGCTATTACACCCTCGGCTCGTCGCAGTATGCCCTTTCGGGAACTGCAACGAGACTGACTCGGCGCAAGTCCCGAAAACATGGAGTGCGACGGCGGAAACACATACCCCAACCATCAAATCAAACCCAAAAGGTGGACTTCCGATGGTTGGAGTGAGGCCTAACATTGTTTAAATTTCCACTTTGACAGGTTGATAGCAAGCAAACATGGTATTAGAGTGGCGGGAAAGAGAACACGAGGTTGAAGATGTACAAGCCGCCAATGATCCACAATGCGTGAATGCTTTGAGAAATTGTGGTTTGCTCAAGTTCTTTGAGATCCAGGGGATGAGGTCCCAAATCCTTTTGTTGTCACATATGCTCCAGTGATGGGATGCGTCCCAGCAACACTTTGTGATCGGTGAGCACATCCTCACTATAGATGTTGAGGATATATACTTTCTTACCGGTTTGTCTCGGAGAGGGGACCTTGTAGTTCTCACCGGATCATGAGCTAGTGATCGCACAGTTGATGACATGGTGACGCAGCATTGTACTGCTCATGCTCGATCCTCTAGTGGGAAGATTCCCATTAGGGATCTTGTAAACCGCCCACTGCATGCCATATTGTTCACTATCACTAGAGTGGTAGGAATCCAAGCTCCACACATGGCCACTCAGACTCATATTCTCTATGCGGAGGAGTGTATGTCACCCAATATCATCAATTGGTGCGAAGGTATCCTTGCAAACATCCGAGCTCAGCTGACCAAGTGTCGATGGGGAGAGCTCAAATAGTTTGGATATCGATCGATAGTGGTATCATTCCTCTTGGAACGGATCCCCCTCTTGTGCCCACGGGTACGACTAGATGATAGTGATCCTACGGATCCTCACATGCTCCGATGGGAAGAGGTGATGGCCCGTCATGGTAGGGGCCCTATCATCAACTTTGGTGTCGAGTTCTTCAACTGGCTGGAAGGCCAGTTACTCATGGTTGAGGACTACCCGTATGATGGTACGGATTTCAAAGAGGATCCCGACTTAGTGCTGCCTAAGGTTACAGCATGGGGAGATATCGGTAAGATCAAAACCCTTGTATTTTTTAGTTTTGTATATTTATGATTTTTTTTGTTGTTGTTGTAGTACTGACAAGTATATAACATGTGTGTGCAAATGTGGGTCCCATACAGCTCGTAGGAGTCTCTCTTCTGGCGAGGAGAGATAGAGGTGGGAAGCAGTTGTGCCCCTAGGTGCTCATGCTGTCATCGTAGAGATGGATGACGTATATAGGAACTTGTCTCAGCTGACAATGGATGTTCCTGAGCCAGCAGTAGATGACTTACCAAGACCTATGCAGAGGTTTGGAGTTGGAGCGTCTGTGTGCTTCAATGCCTTACTCCGCAAGGTAGTGAGGACTGTGGAGTGCTTCCATTCTCAGCGATAGAGAGTTGTCCGTCCTAGGGGTGTATGAGCCAGGCGTCAGGCCTGATGACGTTATTATACTTGTAATGAGAGCTTAGAGGCCTCAGATTTTGTACTACTGAAAGCTACGAGGATTCAGATTTTGTAGAGACTTACTGAAAGCCATCGTGCTTCAGACTTTTGTACCAGCACTACTTTTGATGATATATATATACAAACATTCCCGACGATTTATACATTATGTGTTTAAAAAATGATGAATGATGTGATCTTGTTCATATGCTTTGCTTTTTATACAGTGCATTACTTACATGTCGTGAATGCTTTTACATATTATGAGTATTATGTGTGTGCGATGTACCAATCTAGAATGAAGTTGGCCATCAAGTCAGCAACTGTGTTTAACTCTCGTGGAATGTGCAGGTATTGAATGGATTCAAATGACCTTTCCAGGAGACGTACTCGTCTAAAGAGACAGAGTAGGGTAGGATCATGGATAGCGTAAATCCAGTTAAGATGGGAAACCACTAATTGAGAATCCATGTGGATGACAATGTGGTTCATACCCAAGGAAATAGCCTCGGTTAGGGTTCCAATTACCGCTTGATATTCTACGGCATTGTTGGTTGCAAATCCAAGGCAACTTCCTCCTGAGTTAACGAGCTCTCCTGTTGGCAAATATAGTACCCAGGCTGCCAAGGCAAGGTTACGGGTATGTCAGCTGGCGACATCCACAAATTCGTAGCACATTTCCATCTGCACACGCAGACAGAACATGGTATAAGAAGCGGAAACAAGATCTAAATACACTCAAAAAATAACGCGTCACACCACACACAAACACACCATGTACAGTATATACAAGAAAGTCTATGCATGACAGGTTCAGGCATAGTACCTCTTCAGGTAAATCCAATAACGAGGTTCACCCAAAGATATTCCGTCATAATCTTCAAGCTCGTAAGCTCCCTTTTCCAAAACACATTTGACAATGTAAGGTTCGTGCCACATGGACTCAAACTTTCCTGCTCCTAGTTTGTCATGTCTTTGGTTGTATGTGAGGACCAGGTCACCCTCATTGAAGATACAAGGTTCAACTGACTTGTCGTATTAAGATTTGACGTGTTTCTTGTGTGCTTCGTTAGCAAGAGTAGCATCTTGGCGGGACTCGTCAAGTTTTGCTAAGTACAGGAAACGTTCTTCCTCGGCAGTAGTGTTGGGAAGAAGTTCGATAGTGAGTTGTAGAGATGGGATTTCGCACTCTATAGGAAAGACAACCTCCAATCCATATACCAAATGGAAAGGAGTGAAACCTGTGGCAGTTTTAACGGAAGTTTTGTAGGCCCATAACGCTGAAAAGAGCATATTATGCCAGTTGGACTTATGCATACCTACCATCCTTTGGACCATAGTTTTCAAGACCTTGTTAATGGCCTCGACCTGTCCATTGGACTGCGGGTAGTAGGGTGTTGATTTTTCATGGCGACAACCCAATCTATCGCTCAGTTCATTAACCATATGGTTCTGAAAGTAAGAACCATGATCGGTGACTATTGCCTGAGGAACTCCAAACCGCGCTATTACATGATTGAACATGAAGAGTGTGGCGGTTCTGCCGTTGTTTTGGTATGTAGACATTTCCTCGGCCCACTTTGTGAAATAATCCATAACCACAATGATGTAACTATGCCCCCCGGCCGAAGTAGGCTTACAATGCATAAAATTGATACCCCATTTTGTGAAGGGGCCCCCGGCAATAACCGGGTGTAACGAGGTGGGATGGGTGCGCTTCTTCATATGGAAGTGTTGACATGGAGGACATCGTTTTATGGCCTCAATACAATCTTTGAATATAGTAGGCCAATAATATCCTCCGTGCAAAATATTCTGGGCTATAGCCATCCTAGAGAGGTGACCGCCACACGCCCCAACGTGACAGTCATTTAGAACGCGTTTAGCCTCATCGTGAGTTAGACAACATCGAAGAATTGAATCGATGCCATGGCGGTACAAAACTGTATCACTGATTATCAGATAATACTTCGCATGGTGACGTATACTAGGATGGTCTTCACGAGACAGTTGGGGCCTGAAGAGTTGGGTTTGAATATATAATGTAATATCTCCATACCATGGATCAGTAGTACTGATGAGAAACAATGATTCATCTGGAAAAGAGTCATTGTGCTCGACTTCTACATTAGGACGGGGAAGGTCACAAATAAGCTCAGCAAACACCAAGGACTTCTTAGACTTAGCTTTCTTGAAAAGAAGGTTGAATTCTTGCAATGTCACGATCCAGCATGAATACTTTCCCCCAAGCACCTGAAGTGTGAGTACGTGGTACATGGGGTTCGAGTCTGCGATGATGGTGGTGGTGCGGAGCAAGATGTAGTGCCAGAACTTTTGGACGGCAATGACTTCCGTGAAAGCAAGTTTTTCGACATGTGAATATCTAGTTTCAATGTCGGTGAGACCCTTACTCACATAGTATATTACATGTTCCTGGTCATTTTGATCCTCCTGTACCAAGACCATGGCGATAGTGGTAGCAGAAGTAGCGAGATATAGGATGTAATCTCGGTAATAGTTGGGAGGTTGGAGCACGGGAGCATGCATGATGGCATGTTTAATGCTGTCGAAGGATTTTTGAGCTTGATCATCCCAAATGAATGGGACGTCCTTCTTAAGAAATTTCATATACCCCTGAGTCTTCTCCGCGAAGTTACAAACAAAATGCCTTAAATAAGTCGCCTTCCCTTGGAGACTTTGAAGTTCTGTCACATCGGTTGGAGGTGGTAGGTTGACAATGGCCTCCACCTTTAAGGAATCGATGCGGATCCCATCCTTCCAGACTATGAATCCTAAGAGGCATCCGGACTCAACACGAAAGATACACTTATGAGGATTCAAATGGATATTGTACCGTCTGCATCTGACGAAAATAGCCATCAGATGGTCCATGTGGAACTCGCGTGCTTTGAATGAGCAGGGAGATCATCTAGGTAAGGTTCCACAAAGTCCTTAATGTCATGGAAGGCATACGACATGACCCGCTGGAACGTGGCGCCAGCATTTTTAAGGCCAAACGGGAGTTTGCGGTATGCAAACGTCCCCCAAGGACAGATGAAAGCCATCTTATGTTGGTCGGCTGGGTTGATCTCAATCTGGTTGTAACCAGAAAAGCCATCCATGAATGAAAAGATGACGCTTCTTGTTAAGGTCCTGATAATCGACACAGATGCGAATGGTACCCTGTTTTTTATTCTTAGGGATGACGTTTGAGACCCAATCCGTCAACAGGATAGGATAGATGAATCCAGCCTTTAAGAGATTTTCAATCTCTGCCTTGATCGCTACAGTCTTTCGAGGGTGTACCGGTCGCAACTTTTGATGTACAGGTTTGATGTCAGGATAGGTTTTTATTTCATGAGAAACAATCATGAGGTCTATCCCAGGAATCTCCTCATAGGACCAAGCAAATACGTCTTGAAATCTCTTGAATGAGGCCGTACCAATAACTATTTCTTCAGGGGAACACTTCTGGCCTATGCGAATGTGTTCCACTACACCAGGTTTTACCGAAATGTCTACCGGGGTGGTAGGCTCAATGTTGGCCAAGTTTCCCTCCGTGTTTGAAAGACATGTAAGTATGGGGGAATGAGGGAACGGGTAGATATCCGGTGAAAAGATGGTGCTAATGTTGTCCTCTATGTACTCCAAAGGAGGAATAAAAGATGACCTATGGTGGAGGTCATCCCACGGACCATCATCAACATTCATAACTTCCATGATGGACTCGTTTGAATGAAAAGTATGAAGTAAGAGATCAGGTAGAGATGATGTCCATCGTAGAGAACAAGATGGGGAGGCCATAGTTAAGCAGTCCTCTGGTGCTAATTGGATAGCCTCATAAATGTATTCAGTGGGTGAAAGAGGCATTGCATTTCCAATCAGGTTTGTCGTGGCTTCGTCCAGCACAATCCAAGTATTAGTGGAGTAAGATGAAATCTCGGTGGAGATCATGTTCACCGAGGCAACATGATTAGGGGGGTCCGAAGTCAGAAAAATTTCCATGAGAGATGAATATTTCAAAAGGCCATCCCCTATACTCTCATATTGTTTTGACATTTGTCCAATGGAAGGAACATGGTCACCAGGATGAGTAGTAGTGTCCAGTGTGCAAAAATCTAATTGGTCAACTGTAACAATTCGTCCTTGGTGGGGGAATTGTACTACGCGGAAGACTAAAGAGGCTACTGCCTGTATGGCGTAAAACCAATTGCAACCAAGCAAGAGATTATAATCTATCGGGGCCAAGACCACTTCCACATTAATGGTTATGGTCTTTCCGCCCAAATCAACTGCGAGAGATTGTAGGATCCCATGAGGTTGAAATCCATGCCCGTCGAATGCTTTCAACATGGTAGTAGAACAATTCAATTCAGGAGAGCTGATGGCTCTCCAACAGGCGATTGACATGACAGAAGTAGAGGT
Source organism: Larix kaempferi (assembly GCA_027924585.1). Taxonomy (NCBI): domain Eukaryota; kingdom Viridiplantae; phylum Streptophyta; class Pinopsida; order Pinales; family Pinaceae; genus Larix; species Larix kaempferi. The sequence goes on from BSBM01000502.1 coordinate 6,287,760, forward strand.
GCCTTCATCCAAAAGGGTACAATGGAAAATTTTCCCAGCAATGTTTGCAGCTAATTGGAATGCGAGCTGGTGGGAAAGCCTCGTCTTGAAGTAGTCAAGTCGGAACATGATGGTATTCGAAGAATCAGGGTCAACTGCATCGATTGCTGCAAGGAGATTTTTGCATTGATTAGGACAATTCTGAAAAACTTCCAACATGGACATGGAGCAATGGGCTTGTGCCAAGTCCTCTACGATATTGTAATTCTATGTTGCTTGAGCATTAGGATTGAAAACAATTTTTCGAATCGTGCTCTTGGGAGGTCACAATATCGAATCTAAGGACGGCTTCTCAATGGTGAGAGAGGCTGATGGTATAGTGACATCAGGTAAAGAGTTGGAAGATTTTTCAGTATTACTTCTAGTAGGTTCTTTTGAAGGGACCGAGTTGTATGATCATGAGCGAGTGTTCAAATTGATCATTTTGTTACACATCATGAGAACATGCGCGGTACTGGATGTTTCCCTCTGGGATGGGGGGGGTTGAGTAATCATCTGCTGGTTTTGAGTGGGAAACGGATCATTAAGGACTTCGGGAGATGGTTTACCCTGAAGAAACTTTTGAACTTCATCTCTATGGGGACATTCTTTGGAGAAGTGATCATCTCCCCACAGTAAACAAGGATACTTTAACTTCTGTTTCTGTTTGGTATCGTCAGGAGTGCTCTTTTGTTCCTGCTGGTTGGAAGAATTATTGGGTTTCCCCTTGTTCTTCTTCTTGCCACCGAACTTCTGAGATGAAGCTGATTGGACAGAATTCACCTCTTCAGTTACAGCAGGGGCGGTTGATTTGGTGGTGTTGTGGCGAGCCTGTGTTGGTAATGGGGAGGCGCCATGAAGGTTCGACGATCCAATAGTGTTAGAAGCAGGCTGGGTGTTAAGGGATCCAATGATGCCATCAGTTTGGGGTCCCTTAGGAGGTTTCGTGGGGTCATAAGAGTCGCGGGGCACATTGGGAAGAATCTCAAACAACGTGCTCGATTGAGCATAGACCAAGTCTAGGTAACGGGCATGAGCGATAGCTTGTTCTTCAATGACAGCACCGCCCATGGAAACATCTCGAGCTATGTGAGGGATGAGAGACTTTGTAAACCAATTTGCTAGAAGTTGGTCTGGAATGGGAGCCTTAATCAAATGTCTTCTCCTCTGCCACTCATGTATATGAGTAGAGATATGCGTAGCGGTATTCTGGCGGAGAGAGGTGAGAAGGTCCATACCAGTCTCGTACCGTATAGGCAGTTGGAAGTGGGTCAAAAAGTTCATAGCAAGAGACCCAAAATCATGAAAAGAATGAGGTGGTAATTCAATGTACCACTTGGTAGCCGAACTAGTGAGAGTCCGTTGGAATAATATCAGATGGATAAAGTCATCCATCAGAGAGTTGGATGAACACCATAAATTATATGTCATCACATGGTGCTTAGGATCCTCGTTCGGCTTGCCATCAAACTTAGGGATATCCGACAGAAGTTTCATCGAAATTGGGGGCCAGTTAGTTCCGTGGTAAATGGGGTTGTTCGTCAGTCAAGATAGATCAGGAAGGTCCAATATCCAAAAAGGGAAAATGTTGATTAGGCTACGGGTAGTGGTAGTACTGATAAGGCATGTAAGGACCAGTAGGACCTCGTATCGACTAATTAAAGGGTGACCACGGAGGAAACTAACCGTAGGGGGGTGTGCCGCCAGGACCGTAAGGGGATCTACCACCATAAGGTGGTCCATTCCAATAAGGTGGGGTTCAACCTCCACCACCGGGAGGAGGTGGAGGTCCACCGCCACTGCCGGGGTGAGGTGGGGATCCATAACCATAATAAGGTGGCCCGCCACTGCCTCTGCCTGGAAGGGTTGGTGGACCACCTCCACCACCAGAAGGATGGGGTCCCCCACCACCTCCGTTTCTAGAAGGGTGAAGGTCTCCACCACCACCACTACCACCATAACAATTAGATCCACCATTGCCTTCGCCTGGAGGGAGAGGTGGACCACCTCCAACACCCAACGGCAAATGTCCTCCCCCACCATAATAGGGTGGTCCTCCACTAGGTTTTTTGGACCCAAAATCCGACAGCCAAAAAGTCAAATTTTCTACATCTTGTGGTCGACTATCCGACAACCTTAGTATTTTTTTAATGTCAGCCCGATTTCGGATTAAAACCGACGGCTCAAACTTTGTCGGTTCTTTGATGCCTCCAGCAGTTGGATAACCGATGCCCCTCACAATTGAAAAGGGCTTGGATCCGACGTCTTTTTCCGTCGGATCTATGGCATAGTCGTCAATATTTTTCACTGTGGCAGTCGGATAACCGATGCCCCTCACAACAGAAAATGGCTGAGCACCAATGTATTTTGTCGTCGGATCTATGGCAAATTCATCGGTTTTGTGCACTGTGGAGGTCAGAAAACTGATGCCCATCCCACTTGAAAATGGCTAAGCACCGACGTCGTTTGCCATCGGATCTATGGCAATGTCGTCGGTTTTGTGCACTACGGAGGTCGAAAAAACAATGCCCATCCCACTTGAATATTGTTGAGCACTGACGTCATTTGTTGTCAGATCTATGGCAAAGTCATCGGTTGGCTTTGCTATGGCCGTCAGTTATCCAACACCTATGGGAAATTTAAAAAAAAAAACAATATTGTTTGGAAGTGTATGTTGCTATAATTCCAAGTAAAGGTGTAGAAGAATTGATTGTAGCAAAATACAATAAGGAAAAGATTGAGGGTAAAGGTCGAGCTTGTACAAGAAACTCAATAAACAATGGAAAAGTTATAATGGATATATGTTGTAGTAGTGACTAGTGTTGTTGTAGAAGATGACACTATAGAAGAGAGTGGTGTTACAATGGTGGAGTTGCAAGGAGATGATATTTAATTAGATGTAGTAGTGGAAGATGCAAATGTGAATGTCTTATTCCCATAATGTGTAGTGTGTTGATATCATTGCAGATGAATTTGAAAGTGCAACAAAAGAAAACTGAGTGGATAAAACCAAAGTAAAAAAAAAAAATCAAAATGAATAGATGATTGAGAAGTCCAAGCATTTGTGGAGTTTGTTGCTTGAAAATGGTAATGTTGTAGAAGAGGGAGGATGGAGAGGTAGTAAGCACGATTCAAAAAAAAATGAGAGAGAGAGAGAGATATTTGAGGGAGTATGGAATGATGATGCATGCTTACCTTTTATGAATTTACTTGACAGAACCTTGTTGAAGTTTGAAGTAGCATAAGGGGGAGCATTTTAGCATGAAAAAACCAATAGCAAAATGTTGATGAAGATGGCAAGGTACAAGGATAATTTACAAGACACAATATCAAGATCAGTCAATAGGCGTAGTAGTCGAAGCAAATGAACTTTTACTTCATTTGCTCAAACTACCCCCCTATCATATGAACTTGTCCCGCCATATCTAACTAGTCTTACCTTGGTTTCAAGGGGCGACTGTGAAGTCGGACTGTCATAATGCATCATTTCATATATCTCTGGTTTTATCAAAACTCTAGAATGAACATAAAGAGGATTTCAACGGTAATATATTCCATATTCCAAACCTATCAAGTGCACTTTTAGGTTAGCAATTTTGACGTCTCTGAACTATGGCAGCTCTATGGCCATGATTTTCACCCTGTAAATTGAAGGATTCACGCAAACAAAAACCACTATGTTACGCAAACTTCTTTCAGGGCTTTGTTACATTTGCTTCTAAGATCTTTCATCGCTTTGTTACAAGAATATTTTTGACCTAAAAGTACACTTGATAGGTTTGGATGGAACATATTTCCATGGAAATCCTCTTTACGTTCATTCTCGAGTGACTTGATATTAACAATTCTGATTATCACAAGGGGATACATAATGTTAAAAAGGGAAAATAAAGAAAACACATAAAAGGATACGTAAAGTTGACAAAGGAAAATAAATAAAATCTATAATTTGCATCGAAAGAATAACCGGCTACGAACTAAACTGAGGAGATTCGAACCTGCGACCTATGTCTAGTCCCAAGGCTACCACCTTCAAGCCTGACCTTGTCAATCAATTCCCATTGCCATTTACTCTCACACAAAGTCCCACAACCATTTCTCTTGACACCCAGTACTCTTCATTCATTCTGAATGCATTTCACTATGCAACAGTATCAAATTCACTACATTTTTCCTGAATTAGTGTCTCAATTCAATATGACCCACACCCGATGTCCGAGGAGTGTTGCCAAGGTCTTGAGTTTCAGCCTGGAAATGGTGACGATTCATGGTATTATGTTTCCCTTCAGCTGCAATATGGAAAACTCATAGTCCACTGCAAAGGTTTGTCTGAAAAATGTGACTGTTTGGGTCATGCTGAATCGAGAAACCGAAACCATCACATTTGTCAGACAAAACTTCATATGAGAGCTTTGATTTTTTGATATCGCAGCTGAAGGGAAACATAATACCATGAATCGTCACCATTTCTAGGATGAAACTCTAGACCGCTGGCAACACTCCTCGGATGGCAGGCATGGGTCATGCTGAATCGAGAAACTAATTTAGGGAAAGCGCAGAGGGGATTTGAGACTGTTGCGTAGTGAAATGCATGCATAATGAATCAAGCAAGGTGGTAGCCCGTTGTCTCCCACTATGAAATGCATGTAGAATGAATCAAACTGCTTGAAGGTGGTCTCCCATTGTCAGTTGCACTTCAAGCTTGAAGGTGTTAGCCTTGGGATTAGACATAGGTCGCAGGTTCGAATATCCTCAGTTAAGTTGTTGTTAACACCCAAAAAGTGTTCACTACCTCATCTACCCATCACATGACTCATTTGTCCATTTTTCCCACCATATTTACCTTCAGAACCCTAAAATCCCATTACAAAAGCCACCAAAAGGCTTAAAAAGCCTCCAAAAGGCCACAAAACCATAAAAAAAGCCTCAAAAAGGCTTAAAAAAAACCCCTTTTCCCCCAAAAATTATCCAAAATTCCTCCAAAATAGCAAAAACCCTCTAAAAAGGGAATATAAAAATATAAAAAAATGAGGAAAAAGAGGAAAAAACCCTATACATCTGACCTAAACCATATGGTTCCCAAAACCATGGGCCAACACTCCACCACCAAAAAACTATAAATAGGTGATGGAGACCCCTCATTTCATATCCACAATCAAGTATACCCTTACTCTCCCAAAATCACTCTTGAGACCCTAGCTCACCCTTGAGCTACTTTCACCATTGAGTGCCCCTTTTGGCCCATTTCCACCATTGGAGAAAGAGAAGGAGTAAAGTTGGAGTTTGGAACAACCCTCTTGGATCATTGCAAGAACTTCACCAACCTCTACACTTGAGGTAACATTTTAATATAAAAAAAAACCATTTATATTCCATGTTTTGTTATGTTTCTTAATGCTCATGCTAGTTTAGAATTGATATTGTTTTAGCACTTTAATTTTTTGTTTATTGAACTTCTACTAAGGAGTCCCTTCTCCTTAGTAGGTGCTCACTTGCACAAGCTAGGGTAAAAACCCTAGCTACAGTTTTGGCGACTCCCCTTGGTTTGAATTTCTGGTTATAGTTTTTGAAATCTTTTCTTGTCTTTTCCTTTCGGCTGTCCCTTTTGGCTGTCGTAAACCGCATCTTTTACCGTCTGCAGTTGCGTTCCGACCGCGTCTTTTAGGCATTTACCTGTGACCCGACCGTGACTCTCAGACTGTTTCCGGCGATCTGCCGACGGATTCAAGCCTGTTACCTGCGATCCGACCGTGGCTAATCAGCCTATTTGTTGCGATCCGACTGCGGCTGTTACAAATTTTTTGGAGTCCCACCTGCGTCTTTAACCCCTTTTTCTGCAACTCGCCTGCGTCTGCTGGCCCTTTTTTCGTGTCCCGACCGTGTCTTTAAGCCCTTTTCCTGCAACCAGACTGCGCCTGTCGGCCCTTTTCCCGCGTCCCGACTGCGGCTTTCATCCCTTTTGCTGCAACCCGACTGCGTCTGTTGGCCTTTTTCCTGCATCCCGCCTGCGACTTTCAGCCACTTTCCTGCGACCCGCCTGCGGCTTTCGACCTTTTTCCCGCGGTCCGACTGCACCTTTCGGCCAAAAACCCACAACCTATCCGCGACTGTTGAGCCCTTTCCCGCGGTCCGACCGCCCAGAATTGCCACAGACCCGTGGTTTGTTCTCCTCACTTTTTTACCTATTTTGAACCCAGCACTTTGCTGCACTATTTTCTGCACCTGCATAGCCATCTGTCCTACTTGCAGCCATACTTCCCTACAGCCTTTTTTGCAGTTTTATTTCTGTTCCATCTACAGAATCGTTTTTAAAAAAAAAAAAAAATTGAAAAAGAGGAAATTTTGCATGCTAAAGTTTACATTCTGTCTTGTTATTGCTAGTTAGAAAGTTGCCCCCCTTGTGGCACTTTTATTTGGGTTCATCACCTCACACGCACACACTCTGTCACCTAATTCAAGTGATCCTTAAAAACTACTTAACTCAACCAACATTCTAACTCCACTTGGGGAACACATAAGAATTTTTGTAGTTGGGTAGGATCGGGGGGATAGGCATCCAAATAACACCCCTCGGTTGCTTACACTTGAGACATAGCTGTTGTCCATTAGGGAACCAAAATCCCCTAGTATTTTTTGGAACGATCACGACCAGTTTATTAGAGGGCCTCTCCCCTAGGAGGATTGAATTTGCCAGACTGGTTCTGGAGGCCTGAGTGGAATACCGCACTCCATTCAGTAAGTGAAGGGCTACCTTTCACAGTTCTCAGGGTATCCCTGTATATGGGTACTGCGGTAAAAGGACCAAACGGCAGATTCACCTTTCTGGACGTGTCATGAACGGGGTATCTTAGTTACCTTTCTTCTAGGATTGACTACCCGGTGTCCCTCCCGGTAGGGGGATATCTTTAGCCACTTGGCTCTCCTATCGATATTGTCTGACTTGGATTTCATCACCTTGCAGAGGATATGTCTAGTTGAGTCAGAATACTATTTAGTTAGGTGTTTGCATGCTCCCTTACCTCCTTTTGGTCTAGCGAGTCCACCATTTTTATTTTTTAGGAAACCTACTGCTTGTTGGTATTCTGACCATTTCTGTTGATACTCCACTTATTGTAGCACAGCTGTTACAGTGGGTGTTTTGAGTTGGTTGTTGGCCTGAGTGACATATTTTTTGAGCTCTCCTTCTACAAGCTTAGTTGCATTAGGATTTTTGAGCTGCTTTTCACTCAACACAACCCCCAGATATTTGACACCATTTGTCACCATTGAGTCCCCGAGACATTCTTGACGCCTCCGGGGTGAGCCCCCGCAGCATGGTTCACTTGACACCACTCGTCATAAACATAGATATTCATCACTTGATACCACTCATCATAGATCTCGAGCTTTGTCACTTGACTCCACTCATCAACGGCATAGGACTCCGTCGCCCGATCTAGATGCCCCCTATTTTACCTCTGATTCGGAGGCCGAGTCCGAGAACCCCATTTACACTGCACCCACCAGCCCCATGGCTGGTGTGACTTCCACCCCTTTCTTGGTAGGGACCATTGGTGGAGCATCCACCACCACACCAGCTACCACACCTGCTTTGGGTATGCCCTCGATGGGGCCCATGTCTACCGTTCCACTCACTGCACCCATTCCAGTAGCTGGAGTACCTATTCCACCTCCATCAGTGACTCACACTACCCTTGGCGGTGCAGGATCGTCCCATACCACGTTCGTCCCTCCACTTGGGGGCAACGTCCCAAACCCAGCCCCTCCACTTGGGGGCATTGGCCCCAATTTGGTCACACCCACTAGTATGTCACATCCTCCTACTAGTTTGCCATTCATGGCTAGCCTCAACCTTCCTGACCTAGCCAGACTGACTAACGATCCCATTAGACATGACCCTGCATGGCCTCACATACCCACCAAGCTCCCCTCTGACATCCCTAAGTTTGAGGGAAAGGCAGGTGAGGACCCCCAGAACCATATTATGTCCTTCCATCTATGGTGTTCCTCCAACTCCATAGTGGATGACTCTGTCCGCCTCCGTCTGTTACAGCGCACCTTCACTGGCTCTGTAGCTAAGTGGTACATCGAGTAGCCCCATGGGACCCATGCCACCTTTACTTCCCTTTCCTCGACCTTCCTGCAGTTCTTTCATTTACCTGTCCGCTATGACGCGGGAGTTGAGATCCTACTGTCTTGCAGACAGAACACGGCTACCCACATCACTGACCACATTCATGAGTGGCGTCGACGCCATAGTCTCTGCAAAATTAAGTTAGACAACCGTATCTTCTTAGATTGGTTTCTCAAATCCCTCCTTCCTGTCATTGCCAAGGATGTGGCATCCGAACGACCCTAGTTTGAAGAAGAGGCCATCCTCAAAGCCCAACAATTTGACCTCATCTACGCCTAGTCGGGTTATCTCTATACCATCATACCTGATGCCCCTCATGGTGATTCCTCCCAGCATGATGCACCGAGGGAATCCCACGCCACAGACGGCATCATTGGTCGTGTTGCCTCGCATCCCCAACCCTTTTCCATAGCACGTCCGAGCCCCAGCCCCAACCTTTCGCGGGCTACATCTCAATCCAGAGCAACCAATTTGTATGCTCCTGTGACTCATCACCACCATTCTCACGGACCCTCATGTCCACCTTAGTGCTTTGGGCATGCGTCCCCCGCTTATACTCCCCCGGTCGCACCTCAGCCATATTATCATCCACAGGCTGCCCCAGCTCCTGTTTCCTCCCAAGCCCAACCTGCTTATTACCCGCCACAGGCAGCCCCTGCGGCAAACCCACAGCCCGCTTCGCAGACGTATCACCAACCCCCACAAGGTTCAGCACCTGCGCAGCTTCCACCTACTTATTATCCACCACAGCCTGCTCTCGCACCTGCACAACCCCAGAACCCACCTGCTGCCCAAGGGCAAGTTTACGCCCAACAGAATCTGCAACAAAACCAAAACAACCAGCGCCACCAGGGCCAACAAAATCGTGGCAAGGGCCGTAACCATGGGAAAACCCTCCTCCAGACCAAGGTGGTCAACCTCCCAATCCCCCAGACAACAATAATGCGACCCCTGCCAACCAAAACCTCGATCGGCCACCCAAGCAGGCTAAAAAACCTAATTTGTGAACAAACCATCCTTGTTCTATTTGCGGGGTCTATGGCCACTACACACATTCTTGCCCACATTTGGAGTGAGCTCGGCAACTCTGGGTGGATGATGCCCATCGTTAAGGGCGTGCCACTCCTCAAGCGCCGCCCAACCCCCCACCCCCCCAGCAGCCACCTTTGGTACTGCAAAACCCCTTACCAGCTCAAGGAGTAGGGAACACTCAGTCGTTGGCTCCCCCTTAGGGCAACACGCCACCACAACAACAGATCACTAATTCCGGTCCTGATCAACCCATGTTTGACTTAGGTACTCACCACTTGTTGATGATGTCGTCCGCTGATGTCAACCTCCAAACCCATCGGAACCAATATGGCTCCACCCCTGAAGCCCATCCCACCGACAAAAACACTAATGCTCATCCCACTGATCAGACGTTACGTATACCTCCGGCTCCACTCGATGGCGCCCCCAAAGCACCTCGTTTCCCACTTCGTCGTATACACAATAATCCCAATGCTCGCGCTGCGTCAAATTACAATATTATAGATGACTTAGCCCAGTCCCCCGCAGCCATGTCTGCGTTGGAAGTCTTGAAAAACTGTCCTCATAGTGCAAGACTTTGCTATCCACCATTGGTGCTATTGACCCAAATGATTCACAATTAATGGCCTTTGATTTGGACCAATCCGAACCACGCCTGCCTTCCACTTTAGCGTTCCGAGTTTTTGTTTCCGTTCGGAATCTTGTCATCCATTGTTGCATTATCAATGAAGGTGCCTCTATATGCGTTATGTCCACATTCGTTTGGAAGAAGTTGGGATCTCCTACTCTTCAGCAGTCCACTATTGCGTTGCGAGCCTACGACGGTCGTTCGGCTCAGCCCCAAGGCCTATTAGCTAACGTCCCCGTCCAGCTGGCTGGTAAAACCATTCTCATTGACATAGAGGTCATCAATGCCCAACTTGATTATAACCTCTTACTTGGCCGCAGCTATATGTATGCCATGTGGGCGGTTGCCTCATCCGTTTTTTGTACCATGATGTTCCCCCATGATGAACGCGTGGTCAAGGTCGACCAACTCACCTACTATGATCCAAATTCCCTGGCTGCACCCGAAAATGTTCTCCCCGTGGTTGAACAACCTGTTAGTGGTGCCGCTACCTCGTTTTTCTCCTCTGTGGGACCTAGAATTTACTCAGATCCGTCGATGACTTCCACATTCCAATCCATTCCTCCCCCGTCACCCGCGACCGAAGTATTTGACCTATGTACCTTGTCCCACAATATGCAAACACCCACCAATCAGCCGCCCTTGTTACCTAAACCACCATTGGTACCTAGTCACATTGGTGTTACATCCATCCACGCCATTCCCTTCTTAATCCCACCCTTGGGAGTAGTAAGCGCCCCAGTTATGGCTACCCTCAGCCTTCCTGGGTTAACCTTAGTATTACCCGTGTGGTACCTTTCGCCTCCCGTTCCCCCGCCGACACCAAATGTTGTCCTGCAACCGGTGCAACCCATTGTCACTACTACTCAGCCACCCCCCGGTGTCTCTACCCCTTCGTCCTCCACAAATCCCCCTCCTCTTATCAAGCCCACTGGGGGTAGAGGCCCACAACCATACACTGCTGTACCTCCTCCCAAAACAGTAAAAAACCCCCCTGTGTTTCGTGCTCCTCCCAAATGCTCATTGTGTGATGAGTTAGGCCATCCGACTCATCAATGCCCACAGTTACCGACATTACAGGAACACATGCAAATGCTTGACGACAACCCCAACATCCCCATTGTCGAAATCGACCCAACCCCCAAGCCTCGTGATAAATCACTACGTACCAATCACCCCTGTGCGATATGCGATATTTAAGGCCACTACTCACATCACTGTCCTGGTCTCCCAGATTACAGAGCAGCTCTCTACAAGATGAATAATTTGGACCTTGAGACGACACCCCCCACAATTGAGGAGATCCACCCCCCGGTATCCTCCCCTTCCGGAGAGGTTAATACCATTTATATGATCTCTTCAATCACCACTCCATCGTCACCCGATTTGACAACTCCAACTTTCCGTTCTGATGAGGAGATTCTAGAGGCTCTCACTACCCTGAATTATCCCTAGGACGACATGCACCATCGTTCCTATTTCCTCCCAGACGAATCCTCCTCTATAACCGCGACCCAATTCGCAGTTGAGTCCAAAGATTTCCTTCCCACCAAGGTCGAATGGTTTAAGGATCCTATTCCAGCTCCTGATGCCTTCGAGGAGGGTAACATGGCCAACATCTCACCTGTCATCCACATTGATATCGCTGCCCGAGGAGGTGCCCCTGAAATCCTAACTTTAGGAGCCTCCTGCAGTGAGCATGAGATTGAGGAGTACAAAAAACACTTCCAAGAGTTTCGTGATGTCTTTGCCTGGTCCTATACCGAAATGCCTGGTCTCGACCCCGCTATTATAGAGCACCACATTAACACATGGCCCGATGTACCGCCTGTTCGCCAGAAACAGCGCCCCATTCATCCCTCAAAGCTCCCAGCTGTTAAAGCAGAGATTGAGAAACTTCACAAGGCAGGCTTCATTTATCCTATGGCTTACACCACCTGGGTTTCAAACCCCATTCCCGTTAACAAAAAACAAGGCACCATTAGAGTCTGTACTGACTTCTGAGATTTAAACCGCGCCTGTCCCAAAGACAACTTCCCCACGCCATTTATTGACCAGCTCATCGATGCCTATGCGGGGCATGAAGTCCTATCTTTCATGGACGGTTTTTTCGGATACAATCAAATTTAGATCCGAAAGGAGGATCAGTACAAAACTGCCTTTACTACCCCATGGGGCACCTTTGCCTATCGCGTCATGCCTTTCGGCCTCAAAAATGATAGTGCCACCTTCCAGCGGGCCATGACCTATTGCTTTCACGACTTGGTCCATATCCTGCTAGTCTACCTTGATGACCTTACAGCTCGTTCCCGGAAACGATCAGACCACCTTAACGACCTTCGGCAAGTTTTTCTGCGTTGTCGCAAATATCAAATCTGCTTGAACCCACACAAGTGTGTCTTTTGCGTTCCGACAGGCCGATTGTTGGGTTTCATTGTTTCCCAGAAAGGAATTACTGTTGACCCCCTAAAAGTCCAAGCCATCTTAGACCTTCCCTCTCCTTGCACGCTCCAACAGCTCCAAAGTCTGTAGGGGCGATCTAATTTCCTCCATCGTTTCGTTCCTGATTACGCTACTACTGTTCATGGTTTCTTGCGCCTGCTCCGTACCCACATACCCTTTGTCTGGGATGAGCAAGTCGAAGCTGCTTTCGAAGCCCTCAAGAAAGCTCTCACACAAGCCCCCTTCATCCCCCCTCCGGATTTCTCTCAGGACTTCATTCTCTACGTCTCGGCATCCGAGCATGCCGTGTCCGGAGTCTTGGTTCAAGAAGACGCTTCTCACCAAGAGCATGTCATTTATTACGTCAGCCAGACCTTGTCTGGACCACCCCTACGTTACCCATATGAGGAGAGACTCGCCCTAGTTGTGGTCTTTTCCGTCCAAAAATTGCGACACTACATTTTACTTAGTCATACCACAGTCGTCGCCGACTCCAACCCCATGGTATATCTCTTAAACCGGCGGCTACTGCAAGGTCGTGTTGCTAAATGGGTCATTATCCTCCAGGAATATGACCTTACTTTCAAAACCCCTAAGAGCACCAAAGCCCTCGCACTTTCCCAGCTCATCACCGATCTCCCCTCCCTTCTATCGTCCCCTCAAATCTCCGATGAGTTACTCGACAACCATTTGTTCACCATCTCGTCTGATGACCCATGGTACGGTGATATTTTGTTATACCTTCGCACATAGAAGTTTTGACCCAAAGTCACTGTTAATGGACGTCGTCGTATCTGTCACCAGGCCTCTCGCTATCTCCTCTTAGGCGATGTCCTTTACCGGCGAGGGGTCAACACGATTCTTCGTCATTGCCTTACACACGAGGAATTTGAACACGTCCTCAATGACTATCATAGTGGTGCCTGCGGTGACCATTTCTATGGGATGGCCACCACCCAAAAGGTCATCCGCGCCGGATATTTCTGGCCAACACTCTTTACCGATTGCATCACAGTGATCAAACATTGCCATAATTGCCAACTTTTTGCCCCCATGGACCGGACACCACCTGCTCCGTTACACACAGTCGTCACCGTTGGTCCCTTTTGTAAGTGGGCCATCGACTTCATGGAGTGTAAACCCCCATTTGCTAATGGACATAAATACATCATTGTCGCCGTCGATTACTTTACCAAATGGGCCGAAGCCATGCCCACTTTCAATTGTACCGCTGACACCGCTACCTGTTTCTTTTTTAACCACGTTATCACTCGATTCGGGGTTCCCAAACAGTTGGTCTCAGACCATGGTTCACACTTCGAAGATTCCGTTTGGCGCAAGTTATCCACCCTCCTCAAGTTCGAACATCAATATTCCTCTGCTTACTATCCCCAAGGGAACGGTCAAGTAGAGGACATTAACAAAATTCTCAAAACCATCCTTCAACGCACTGTTGATCAGCATAAGTCCAATTGGCACCACATGTTGTTCCCTGCCTTATGGGCTTACCGTACCTCTACCAAGACCGCCACTGGTTTTACCCCGTTTCACTTAGTTCACGGTGTAGAGTCTGTCCTCCCCATCAAGTGTCAGATACCTGCCTTACAAATCGCCATCGAGCTTCTCCCCAACACCTCCCCACTTGAGCAACGTCTGCTATCCCTTGAACAAGCAGATGAAGACCGTCATGCCACTCTCCAGACTATTGAAGCCACCAAGAACCGCTCCAAAGCCGGTTACGACAAACATGTACACCCTCGAACTTTCCATGAAGGGGACCTAGTCGTCGCATATGACCAAGCCCACGACAAAACTGGTAAAGGAAAGTTTGAATCTATGTGGCAAGGCCCTTACATCGTGCAGACTTGCCTCGGCAAGGGGGCCTACATTTTAACTGACTCAGAAGGTCGCCCTTTGCGCAACCCTCGTAATGGGTTGTATCTTAAATGCTTTTATCCCTAAATAACTTGCGACCCCATCAGTCCGTATTGTACAGTTTGTTCTCTTTTTTGTTTTTCACCTTTTTTACCTCAGTCTCATATTCATCATTTTTGCATGACCACAGATGGACCATCTTCCACCTCATTACATTGGCTTCGCAGATGGAGCAAGTCGCTGGTCTCCTAACCTGGCTTCTGCAGCATGGGTCTTATATTCCCCTTCACATGAAATGATTCACCTTGACGGAATCTGTATAGGAACTGCTACCAATAACCAGGCGGAGTATGATGCTGTGACCGGTCTCCTGACTGTTGCCCTCTAGATGGGCATACGTCACCTTCATGTGTTCCTTGACTCCCAGCTGCTTGTCTCCCAACTCAACAACTGCTACCAGGTGCGTGATCCCTGCCTCTTTAGAAAATTCCTGCGCACAAAACAAATCAGCCGATAGTTTGAATCCATAACATTCACCCATGTCCCAAGAGCCCAAAATAGTGTCGCAGATCAAATGGCTAACAACATCTTAGATTGGCACATCTATCGCACCATGTAAAAACCTCCATCATGTATCATCATCCCATAACATCTCATAAAAATATATAAAAACCCAAAAAAGATTGCAAGGGGCATCCACGTGCCTATCATTACATAAATATTTGCATCCATGTGCAATTAAAAATAAAAACACATTCATATACAGGGGCATCCACGTGCCTAATCCTACCTACATAGTGTTGCATCCATCTGCAATACATCGCATAGCATACACAAGAGGCATCCATGTGCCCAACATCCTATCCTACTTGCATCCACGTGCAATACAAACCTATAACAAATCATAAGCGCATCCACGTGCGTACACCAAAATCATCATCGCCAAAAGATGCATCCATGTGCATATATATATATATCAAAAAATGAATGTCATACATGTCCTGAGTATCCCTATACTCAGCTATACAAAAAATATCTATACATCCCTAAAGCCTCATAGAATACATGTCGTAGCTACAAAATCGGGGGGAGTCCCCTACACTCCCTAATGAGAGTCATACCCTGCATGACTGCCTGCGTCCGCTGCCTCTGAGTCCTCCCCTCGCTTCTCCTCCGGCAAATCCTCATCCCCTACGGGCCCATGTGCCCGCCCCCTGTCCGCTAAGATGGCCACCCGGATCACGATCGACCAGAACTCTCGTGGTGCCCTCAGACAGTCCTAGATCACCTCTGGATCCACATTCCACCACCCGTCATCGGTCACTCCCACTAGCAACCGATCCAGCAACATCCGTACGGACTCCAAAGTCCCCTCTGCGTCCCACCGACCCACCTCCCCTCGACCCGGTAAGGCTTGTACCGCCACATGCCCTCAACGCACTACATGCCCTGGCAGCGGTCTCGGGCCAACATCTGCAGATCACCCATCAGTCAGCAACAGTATATCCAAAAAACTATCATACATAGAACTTGACATCCATAATATGCAAGGCAAATTAATACGTACCATCTGGTCCCCATGCCTATCCTGGCACCCTAGGTGCCTCTGGATCCCCGGTATAATCCATATCCCTGTATGGAAAGTCATCTAGTGTCAATGGTATCTGCAGCCACTGCAGGTACAACTCCTGCGTGAAGTATCTACCAACCTCGCCGCCACCCTGGCGGCGCATCATCTCCCCCCACCGCACCATGTGTGGCTCCCTCAATCCTCCTGCCCTCACCGGCACCCGTGACCGCAGTGTTAGTACCCGCTCCATGAAAAATGCACATAGAAAGGATCCGTAATAGAATCCTTTGCCAGATTCCTTCACCGATGTCAGCTACCGCTGCACACAGGTGAGGAACATTTGGCCCCACGCATAGTAAACACCATCCAGTACGCGCTCCACTAGCTACATCTGGCCCCCGGAGACCTTCTCCGATGACTGGGACCCCAACACATGAACCACATAGGCCACAATGGCCTGTACGGATGGATCCTGTAGGTCCACCACCCGGAGTGCATTCCTATGCACCCTAGCCTCTGGAACACAGTACCACTCCAGCATATCCTCCATATCTACATCCGTGGATACTCGCGGCTATGTATCTGCCAGCCTACCCAGACAAGGTAGCCCCGTCAGGAAGTATACATCTGTCAGGGTGAGGTCCACCCTCTCACCCTACACCCTGAATGCCTGTATTTCTGGCTCCCAGAAACTCACTAGCCTGTTCAGCAGCAACCCTGCTGATCGCATCATAGGTACCTACGCGAACTTCAGTAGTCCGCACAATCCCAACACCGACTGCACATGACCATCCTCCCGGACGACAGTCACTATCTCATCCAGGACCTTCCGCTCTCTCCACAATACCAGCGGCATCCTGTCAAACACACAAGGAAAACTCATCAGACTCGTGACAAAAGCAATCAACCTACCCCCCTCCTGGGAGGCCCTAATAGCTCGCTCCCATCGTGGCTTTCGGGCCCCTTGCTGCAGTTTTCGATCGCAGCTGTCAGGCCTACAATTGCGGTCTGAAACTGCGCCTGTAGGGGTCGAACTCGCGGTCTTGAACCACGTGCTTAGCCTCGAAAGGTGCGGTACCAGACCGCGCATTCCGACCCACACATCGCGGTCCCAAGCCGTGTGATCTGCCCTGGAACCCGCGGTCTCCGACCACGGTTCCATCCCCCAAACCCGCGGTCCACCCCACGTGGACCATACAAATATCCCCCTGGGACCCACCCCCTACCCCGAACCCGAAAGAAAATGCAGGTATCAGTTTGACGAAATACCTGTAACTCCCGGATATGAAAACGACCGGTCGAATCATCTAGAAATGCCACCTCAGCTCTGGTCCACTCCGATCACTAGTCAAAGTCAAATAGTACAAATGACACTTGTCATGTTGGACCCACTCACTATTTATAGTCCGTTGACTTTTTCTTGTTTTGGCCATTCTGAACTCATACGGAGTCCATTTTTCAAACCGTTTCCACCATCGAAATCAGCATGACGAGACCGTCATGATGGTCCTCTTGTTTTCTTATTTTTTCTACATTAGTTTTTGAGCATTTTTTAGACACCACTCGTCGCCTCGATTTGCATGCCACATCGGCCGTTCTCCGTTTTTGACACTTTTTATATCACCGAATTCATTTTTTCGAGCTCGTGATGATGCTTGAGATCATTTCTCGCTCTCACTTGGTACAATTTCAACATTGTGTCCTGACACCTTGCTGCCTCAGTTTGCGCGCCACATCAGCCGCCATCGGATTGTTCCACATTTTTCCATGAGCCATTCACTCCTGTCATACTGCAACTATTTCGTTATTTTGCCACCATTCATTATCCCGCAAGGAGGCCCATCAGTGTTCCCCCCCACCCTCGTTCTTGGTCATCATCAATGTTCCTTGATTGAGCACTTCCTCCTTGCTTGGCCATTCCTTTTGTTCGGTATAATTTTATCCCTTTTTCGGGCCAGACAAGTCCTTTACGAAAAAGGCACTTAGGGAGTTTCTATTAAGCTCTTTTCTGACTCCTAAAACAATGAAAATATCGTCGAGCAATCTTGCTTCCTTTCATGCTCGTTAAAGTACCTGAAAGGGCGTCTATCTGGTATAAGTTTAACCCTTTTCCGGACCTGGTAGACTAATTACGAAAAAGGAATACTCTAGTCACATCGGCTAGAAGAGTTCTTCATTGCATCCTTTTATGCTTCTTTGGGCCTTGGAGACTAACACACGAAAAAGAAACCCCCTGGAGTCTTCTTATCGCTTTCAGACTCTCTAAAATTGAAAGCCACCACAAGCATGAACTGTCCTGGGCTCGTACAAATCCACACGACAGTACCATTCCATTATTCCAGAGTCTTCTTATTGCTTCCAGACTCCTTAAAATTGAAAGCAATCACGAGCATGAAATGTCCTAGGCTCGTATAAATCCACACGACAGTATCATTTTACACACACTTCTTCTAGTTCCTTAACCCATGAAGAAGTCCCCCCGTGCCTCCTGGCACTATGCTCGATCATCTCGGCAGCCACCCCAATCAGGTCGCCTTTGTTCAGAGTAGTCTGTAGTCTCCTGCCATTTTACACCAGCCTGAGTATCCATCATCCCAGTCACTATCCTTGATCCATTACAGCTATGATCCCTTTCCCATCAGTCCATTTCATATGCTGCCCGATCATCCCTGCCATCATACTCTGAACAAAGGAAGTTTGAGTCCACCCACTCTACTTGCCCAGTTATCCCCCACAGTTTTTCAGTCCTACCATCAGTACTATCACACTTCGGTTCTCCACCTCGCGCTCCTGTCAAGGAAACATCATTGCCTTAATAGTTGCAGGTCTCCCTCTGTCGACGACAGCCCCTCTATTCTAGAGGATCGACCCAGAGGTCCCTGCGCCTTGGAACCATCACCATCTGTGGTGAGTGCCTATGGACCATTTTGAGAGGAGTCATCATGGCCTCTCTGAGTGGTTGTTTCTCACATGCTCGACTTCAACACCTTGATCACATCGTTGAGAATCGCGCAGGGTTTATATCCCTTCCATTATTTGTCGAAGACCCCGGATTTCCCCCGACTCTAGCACATTGGTGAGTCACTTTGGAATGCCCAGTTATGTGTTCCCGTGGATGTCCGGGTTGCGTTGGTGATTGTATTTGGAAGTCATCCAGTTATATGCTTCCTTGAGTACCCAGTTCAGTTCCAGTTCAGTGTACCATTGAGAGTATGACCCCTTGTCACTATGCTCCAACAGCTCATCAGTTCCTCTGGTACCCCACTCAGTAGCACTATTGTTATTCCAGTGTATCAGTTCTTTAGCTCAGACATGGTCAGCCCAACAGTATGTCCCAGATTGGTGTCCCCTCTGGACCCTTATGATGTACACAGTGGTTCTCTATGTATCCTACGGGTCCCCCTTTTCGGGCCTCACAGTTATTTTTTATGTATCTTGATACGAGCATGGGTATGCCCGCCTCGTCCATATATTGAGATTCTTCCTCATTCATTATTTGAGGTCATGTATATGTCAGGTCCCCATATTTTGGACCCCATTGTTATTATTGATACGAGCATGGGAATGCCCGCCTCGTCCATATGATCAGATTATTCCTCATCCATTATTGAGGTTATGTACTTTTATTTTTTGCAGTTTGTTCGAGACCGTTGTTCCGGGCTCCAGTTTGTTTCTTCTCTTCTCCACACCCCAGGAAAACCATCCAGGACTTATGATGTCTTTCGGCCATACGATGAGCTCCTGCCCTCACACATCAGGGGGCAATCTGTTAACACCCAAAAAGTGTTCACTACCTTATCTACCCATCACATGACTCATTTGTCCATTTTTCCCACCATATTTACCTTCAGAACCCTAAAATCCCATTAAAAAAGCCACCAAAAGGCCTAAAAAGCCTCCAAAAGGCCACAAAACCATCAAAAAGGCCTCAAAAAGGCTAAAAAAAACCCCTTTCCCCCAAAAAATTATCCAAAATTCCTCCAAAATAGCAAAAACCCTCTAAAAAGGGAATAAAAAAATATTAAAAAATGAGGAAAAAGAGGAAAAAACCCTATACAGCTGACCTAAACCATATGGTTCCCAAAACCATGGACCAACACTCCACCACCAAAAAACTATAAATAGGTGATGGAGACCCCTCATTTCATATCCACAATCAAGTATACCCTTACTTTGCCAAAATCACTCTTAAGACCCTAGCTCACCCTTGAGCTACTTTCACCATTGAGTGCCCCTTTTGGCCCATTTCCACCATTGGAGAAAGAGAAGGAGCAAAGTTGGAGTTTGGAGCAACCCTCTTGGATCATTGCAAGAACTTCACCAACCTCTACACTTGAGGTAACATTTTAATATAAAAGAAAACCATTTATATTCCATGTTTTGTTATGTTTCTTAATGCTCATGCTAGTTTAGAATTGATATTGTTTTAGCACTTTAATTTTTTGTTTATTGAACTGCTACCAAGGAGTCCCTTCTCCTTAGTAGGTGCTCATTTGCACAAGCTAGGGTGAAAACCCTAGCTACAGTTGCAGCCATAAAAAATGATGAACATTGACAACAGGCAACATGTTCTAATTGTTTTTGGTGTATGCTAGATTAGTTGCAAATATCATGCTTCAGAAGCCAGGCTTCAATGGTAAATAAACCATTTTGGAAGGGTTTAATGTGAGGTTAAGGATATTGATTCCAATGAAATTAAAGAGAAGGTTAAGGATATTGATTCTAATGCATCATTTACTCATCCTTTGAAGTTGTGGAAACTCGAAATTGGTTATGACGAGCAACCAAACATCACAACAAGCTCCAAGAAATTGTCAAAATTTAGATGACACGCTAGTGGGTTGTAGAAATCCAGCATCGTAGCCATTCATTGAACTCCTCTCTGTTTCGAGAATAATTTAATATTCTCTACTGAACATGGCCAACCACGTGAAGGTGGAAGCTCTTATGCCCCCTCCCCCCCCTCACATCACTCTCAATTCCCCATACCCAATGCATGTACTTGAAAAAAACAAATACTTGCAAATTCATCCATATTTCATCTACCATTCATTCAATAAAGGCTAACATTCATTAAACCATTGTTTCATTCAATCAACACATTCATACAATAAAAGATAACATTCAATAAACCATTCATTCATTCAGTCAACACATTCATTCAATAAAAACTGACATTCAATAAAGGTAACAGTTTACTACACTGAATCATTAAACCATTAAACCATTCATTCATTCATCAAGCCAAAAATCATGGACGATATATTGTTATCAAAAATAATTAGACGAGTACATTTTTCGAGTCACTTCTTTTTACCATCATTTTTTCTTCTCTTTATAAATGGTAAATAATCTCTAAGAGGAGCATCTACCCCTAGAATTTCTCTTCCAGTTCTTGGTTCTTCATTAGGCGCTTGTGGTGATGTCTGCGGAAAGCGATTCGGATTTGCTGCAACAATGTGAAAATGTTACATCGTTGTATTTTGATATTGTAATGACAAGTATTTAATTTAAAAAAAACATTACAAAGGTGTTTTTTTACCTGGTGTGGCCACATCATGTAGTTCATGTTCTTGTCCGGGATCAACTTGTATAATTTTACCCTCTGCATGCTCTACAGTTGAAATATGGTGAACTACAATTAATGTTCACCATTTGCAATGCTATACATAAAATTTTAACATATGAATAAATTCATTACCAGGATTAGAAGCATGATCTTCGATTTGTTTTTATCCCTCCTTGACATTAGGGGGATCATTGCTTTCTTGCTCAAAACAGAGTCAATATTTTTTTTCAAGTATTTATAATGAATAGATTGCACAAGCGATTAATCTTCAATAAAGTATATAGATTCTATTTACCTGTGCACCAGATGGATTGGTACCAGAAGACTGTGTTTGGCTAGACAAGCTTTTTCGTCATTCAACAACAGCTCCAAATCCTTCCTTGAAGCCAAGCTTCATGTCTTCCTCAGTGTCCTGTTTATTGAATCGTTTGGCCTACATATTTGCATAACGTCGTTAATTAACATTTTCCGGTGTAATAAAACGAAAAATAATTTACAATTTATTATTTGCATGCATTATTGGTTTTTCGAAACTTACAAATCATGCCGCGAAATTGGAATAACCACCAGGCCCAAGCTTGTGCTGACCTATTCTTTCAACTCTTGCCTTTGTGGCCTTTGATGTGTCTGGCAGCCTATGCAAGTGTTGAAATACGTTAGATGTTCCAAGTTCGATATAGAAATATTCAATAATAATAAGGTTTTGAATTACATTGCGGAAAGTATTGCATACCTCCCTGTGCCTGGTGTTATCTTTCCTTCTCTTCTCTGAGCCCTCTCCCTTCCATCCTCCACTAGAGCTCTCCACTCCATTGGTGAAATCATTTTAGGGCGCTCATACTTAGGGTTTTTTTCAAGGTGTGTCCTATATTGGTCTCGGACAACCTTCACATGTTGACAAGCTTTTTTCATGACCTCAACTTTATTAAAGGTTTTGTTGCCGAACAAGCCAACCAACCGATGCATGAGTTCATCTTTTAAACATTTCTATTGTTGATCCCACCTTTCTCAGATGGTGGGCCCGAAGATCTCCAAGCACGCATCATTCATTTGTTTTAGAAAACATCATTTCCTACGAAACGATCATGCCATGATCATAATTAGTTGAAAGAAAACGTTTTATCGGTATATTACAATGAAGTTATAAACAATAACTTGAGCAACGTATATTAATTAGTACCTGGGACCTTATCGATCTTTATTGGGACGAGATCAGCGTCGACCAAAAATGTTACCTCCATTGTTCCCATGCTAGTGACACGGGAAGATCCTGGAAATGCAACTAGGTCGATATCAATATTACCAGGATTCTCATTTTCGACCTCTTCCGGTGGACGATCCGATGTGCGTCAGTCACCAATGGCCGGTGCACTCACGGTTGGGGTCTATGATGTGTCAGAACGTGTTGCCGACTGTTCAGTCGACAACAATGGTGAAGAAGTCGATGTAGTACGTGGAGTCGTTTACCCATGATGCCACGTCTCTCCACGATCCTCGCTGTGGCCAACATCTCCTCCACCACTATTGTGTGTTTTCCGATAATTCTGTAAATACAAACCACGTCTTACACATTCATTACTATCATATAAAAGAGAAAATTATAAAGTTATAAATGAATTATTTTATGAATCAAGATTCCTCAACTTACTTCCAAGGATTCAGATTTCCATTCCAACAATTCAATCCTTGTCAGGTTCTCAATTGTCCGCGAAAACTTGATAAGCAAAGAAACGAGTTCCACACTATATTTTTCCAACAATTTGTCTATCATCGTAAACCGGTTTGTGGCTTCACCAATTTGTCTATCATCTTTAAGGATCTCAGCCACTTCAGGATCTATTGGACATTCGTTTGATGCTGTTTCATACAACGATTCATCAGGCTGCAACAAAAAAATATAAAAGGCTATTAAGTTATATCATGATAGATTCCTAAAATTATATTAACAATTCCAATGGATTATACCTGCAATGTAGAGGATCGTGATCCACTCCTTGGATCGATGCTCATAGGTGACTTGCCTCGATCTGCTAATAACTGGGAGTTGCCCCTTACAGATACCTAAATAAAAAACATAGTGAAAGTCACCTAAACATAGTGAAAGTCAACTATTTTTTCTTATTATATTTGCACTATTACAAAGATGTATACTTGATCCCTCAAGGAAGATGTAATCCTCCAACCATCTACTGGCGGTGTTTTATCCCGATGACTAGCCTGCGAAGTAAATGGGGAAAATTTAAACGAAATAAACTAACGAAAAAATCCTTAATATGTTAAATTCATTAATAAAAGGTTGGGTAAATTGTTATATGTACCACTCCCATGGTAACCTTTTTTGTATCTACTTGGTTCAAATTTTAATTAATAAGAAACTCTTCCCCTGCAGATATTGATTTAATGGCAACTACAAAAACACGGTTTCCTTCACACCCCTCAAATTCGCAGTTTGGTTGCTTAATTGTAGACCCTGGTTGTGTACTGTTTATAAACCCTGCAATATTCCCTATGGCCTTTGGCCTTTCGTCCATGTACAACGTTGCTCCTTTATTTTGATTTTTGTCTTTCAACTGTAAATAGTTTGTTGACAATCCATAGCTATGCATACTTTTTGTAAATTGAACTAGGCGCATCCAATATTTGTAGTTGTAACAGGGTCCAACATACTCCATCAATTCTATACATGTGTTGTAAGGGACCCTTATGCCATCCATGCTGAACAACCTGAAACCATGTATTGACGACAGTGCTATTCGATATATCCTATCGTTCACACAAAAATCTGTGTTCGGTTGAGGAAGATTTTTGGGTACCCATTGTTTCACTAAATGTCTGTACCTCAAGGGCGCCTCGAGTTCGTCTTTTGTCTCATCACCATAGGAACATAACCCCCCTTGACCGTGAAAAAATTCATTGCATTTATCGAATTTTCTTCTAGTCTTTTGACATCTAGTTGAATTTACAACTCTTCTCGACCTACTGGATGTCTCACTTTCCTCTAGGATTCCCAAACTCCCCTCGCTCGAGGAAGACAGATCTGACAAATACATGTTTGGTTCTACCTGCAACATGGGAAAAACGTTTAGATACAACCACAAGGCATAGCGCCTCTTAAAAGGTGACGTGTCGCACCTTTTATAATGTTACTTGATCCTCATTCCCTTTCTCAACATGTAGCCATTCAAGCGATGAGGAAGACGATCACTTTATCTTTCTTATGAGTACAAATTCACGCAATTATGAGCTTTCTGTTATTGCTCCTTTGTGTCTTGACTCCCATATCAAACCATCCAATTATCAGCTGTGTCGTCATTGCCCTAAAGTCTCTCTCATCCCATCAGTTTGGGTTCATCAACTCGGTAATTGAAGTCCAGTCACATTTAGTAAGATATTTATACTCAGCAATAATAATATAAAATAAAAATCACCAACCATTATGGAAAACGTCTAAAAGTTTTTAAGACTTTCAAAAGTAAGATCTTTTAGGTTGTCAATAAGTGTTCACAAATCTTCAAAAAAAATATTTTATATAATGTTTTGGAACTTGTATAATCTTATTCAAGCATGGTCTTCTTAGATGATTGAAAGTAATTGAATCAAGCAAAAATAGAACTGTAAACATGTAAGCTGTTTTGAAAAATGGTAGCTTTCAATCATACTCCCAACTAATGTTGCCTTTGGACAATTACTTGTAATATTGACATAGGGTATTTAATACATAACATAAATTTCCAATCATATTGACAGAGAGAAAAGTAGGGCTTTCTTTATATTATCATGACATAGTTAAAAAGACTTTCTTTTCAATCTTTATGACAATTTGAATGGACAGGCCCCACTCATATCCAAATACTTTTGAGATATTTACAACTCATCGGAGTATGGGGGACCATACAATTCTCGAAATACGTTGGATTCAATAACCCATGCCTTTGAATAAACAGACCTCGGGACCACGCGTCTATTCTAATGCATGTGGACGTCTATGTGGGTTTTCACATGCCACTGTCATTCATTTTTAACGTAGTACCGAAGGATTTGAGCCTCAGTAAGCTTTGTATGCAAAATATCTTTGACCTGTTCAAGAGATTCTCTAACTTCCCATTTTAGATTATAAATAGCACCTGGATCTAATGCTGCCAGGTTGATGCCGAATGACCGCCACCAGTCTCTAGTCCAATCAGGGATGAACCATGCAGGATCCTCATGGATATGTATCATTTGAGGTCCAAACTTTAGCATGGTATAATATGTTCTATCTTTATTTTCTTTTCTCAAGAATTTCCACCATAATTTTTTATATTTTTCATAAGTGTGTGTAGTACTTTGAAACCGGAGACTAGCATCTTGATGTGGCCATGCTTCCAAAGAATGTATCCAGTTAATACAGTAGTATTGTTGTTCTAGTCGTAGCCCGGGGTGAGGTGTAGATCCCTCCGTCGAGATTAAGTTAAGATCATGGTATAGGTGAGTTAACCAATTTCTTGCATCAGCTTCTTTTCTCAAGGAGTTGTTGTAAATCATCTCCGGTACGTCAATACTAGATCCCATAGGCATTCTTCTGAGTTCTAGCACTAGTCTAATAAAAGCATCAGATCCTTGTAAGTTAGCATCTAATACTTCATCATGTCTCAACTCCCACCTAGGTTTCCAGTCTTGCATATAATCAAACCAACTCATATTATCATTAATAGCATAGATATGATTTTTTCCTCCGGTCCAAGCAGATATTTTCATGTTTACTTGTGGGTTATGGGCCCACTAGATTCCGCTTTGAACTTCTATGCTCGCTTGCCTCGTGCTCACTTGCACCAAGCTCACTTGTTTCAGGCTCGCTTGCTTCAGGCCTGCTTCTTAAAAATTAACAGCACACTTCTATGTCAAATATTCTCTTGTTATAAAGTCAGGAATGCTTTTTGATTTCCCATAAATGTGCTCATGAACAGTAAAGTTATAACATCAGAACAATGCTTCCCATCTTACAAACTTTCCTTTTGTTGTTTCAAATTTTATTGTGTTGTTTAGCTCACAAATGGAAGTCTGGAGCAATCTGTTATAGTTATGATAAGGTCATGGTTCCAGAAATAAAGTCATAATTCTACTCAATTTTATGTCAGGACACTTATTATCCAAGATAATTTTCCTCACAAGTTTAGTCGAGGTCGAGTTCCACCACTCTTAAAATTCTTTACCAACAAATATAATTTGATTACGAACAATTTTGTATGACAGGACAAGCTTTAACTACTTAATTCAAATTATTTACCACGTATTTGATTACCAACACTTTGATTACTAATTAAGTCTTATAACCAACACATATCTGATTACCTGGGTGTAGACGTTTCCTGTAATATTCTAAAAAGAGTTACTTTCAGAAATGACTGTGCCTCTTAGAGGCCAGTCAAATCTAGGAACCAAGTGACCCTATTATAGGGTTAGTACAAACCAGAGAGAGAGAGATGACTGGCTATGGTACGGTCAATCAAAGAAAGTCAATGACAGTCAAAAGGCTCAGTACAATCACAATAAAGATGAGCTGACAACCAGCAAATTGAGGCCAAAGAGACTCACGACCCCCAGTTGTTGATGTATTTGTAACTTCAGAATGAATTTCATATATGTATATTGTATTCCTATAGAGATATTATTATTCTTCTATACGGAAGTGTTTGTATTCCTATAGAGATGTTATTATTCCTCTATACGGAAGTGTCGTCATTTATATTGTAAGTGTCGTAACTTATACTTGATGGGTTATTAGACCACCTTGTTGGGGTCGGCCCTGTATGAGTCATGTGGGTCAAAGGGTTATTAGACCACCCTATTGGGGGTCGGCCTAGTCAGCATTATGTTATGTGGTTAAGTTAAGGCCGACCTAGTAAAGGTTATTAGGCAAGTCAAGTCAAGTATAAATAGAGTGCGGGAGGCACTCTATTTGATCATTCACTTCTCTCTCACACACTCATTGGAGAGTGGTGCACTAATGGAGGAGGAGAAGCTGCTGCTAGGAGGACTATCTCTTGTACTTGGGTTGTATCATTGCTCTATATATCTCTGAGGAAGTTGCGGGGTTTTTTCACCTTCTTGGTTTTCCCCGGTGAAACTCTATGTCTCTTGTGTGCTTACATTATTGTGTCCATGATTGATATGTTGTAGATATGATGTACATGTTATTCTCTCAGTTAAGATCCTAGATCGGATTCAAATTTCTGAAAAACTAACATGGTATAAAAGCTATCCTGAAAGACGGCATGGTATGGCATTTATGACACTTGTTGCACTTGCGAAGCTAGGGCTTGATATAGCAAAAACTAGTCATCGTAGCACTTTCGATATAAATCCATTTTTGAGAGCTTTCAGGATCTGAAACTTTTACAAGTCAAAGAAAAGATCCCAATGTAGCTTGTGTCTGAAGAAAAACTTTCGATTCGTTGTAATTTGTGTTTTATCATCTGTACAATATAGGGTTTCTGCCTCTTCCATATCTCATTCATAAACAGGTGACCTAGGAAAAAAGGTCACAACTTGGGATAGGAAGATCCAAATGAAATTTAGTAAAAAGTGACAAGTAGGAAACGGACTTTAGTTTCTCGGGTAAGGTTTTTAGAGGCCGAAGTTGAACCCGTGACACGTGGAACACTGTACAAGTTCGCTCTCCTGTTTTATTCCATAAACAGGTCACGTTGCGACACTTGGCATAACTCTCTCTCAGAGAATCCAATTGAGGTCAGACCTATGGGGTTGGAAAGATGACAGGTCGAGCTACCACAGGTCAGAGTT
This sequence comes from Larix kaempferi, assembly GCA_027924585.1. Classification (NCBI taxonomy): domain Eukaryota; kingdom Viridiplantae; phylum Streptophyta; class Pinopsida; order Pinales; family Pinaceae; genus Larix; species Larix kaempferi. The sequence goes on from BSBM01000502.1 coordinate 6,315,811, forward strand.
TCAGACCCTTTGGATTCATAATTTTGGATTTACACCAAAAACAATTAGGTGCATATATCTATCAAAACATAATTGGATTTTGAGCACCTTCATTCATGGCTCCGGGAATTAGGGTTTTGGAGAAAGTTGAAATTTTTGTAATCGAATACCATGGCTGAATTCTACTCATAAAAATCGAAATTTAGAGACCAATATCAAATTTTTTGGTTGGGCATAAGGCCGGCTTGATCAAACCCTAGTTCAAGACTTTGATCGAAAAGGTGAAAAATTAGGGCCTCTGCAAAAATGGGAATTTTTCAAATCTGTGACCACAGCTGGAAGCTCCTTGGAAAAATTGAAGTTTAGAGCTTTGGATCAAACTATTTGGTTGGGTGAAGATCCGGGAAACTCAAACCCTAATTTAGGGTCCTCCCTAGTGAATCCAGAAGATTGAAAAGCAATTTTGAGGAGTGAAACTATACAGTTTTCAAATTCTGAGTATACCAGCTTGACCAACTTAGAAAGGCACATATTTCTATCCTTTCAGAAGTTTGAAATTCAAAGTTTGAATTTTTAAGGTTTCTCTGACAAACCCTAATCCAGCTCCAAATCCAGATTTAGCAAATCAAAGTGGATTGGGTTAATCCTAGAAGAGAATGGATTGGTCACCTGCATAAGTGAAGAAGTTCCTGTTTCAGAGGGAGATGGGGCTAAGGCCTTACATAAGAAGATTACTTAGAATCATAATGTTTTTTATAGTATTAAGATTATACTAATGAATGTATGTCTGAGACCTCGAGGATAACACAATGATGATACTAGTAAGTATGCATAGTGATCGAAGATGGATATAAGTTCAACGACAGGTAATCTAGGAAGAAAATATCAAGAGGGAGCACACGCCAGTAGTTCCTGCAAGGAAGCAAATATTGAGAGGGAGTCCACCCTACAACCAAACAAAGATAAGTATTTGAATTGCCATTTCTTGTATATTTGATTGTTTAAATAATATTGTTCAATGATACATATACTTATGTTCCTAGACTTAGGTTGTGTATTATGCATATTAGAATAACTGCATTAATGAACAATATACTACTAATATGCATGTGATGGGTAAGTGGCCTATGGAACTGTACAACATTCCATTGCTACTTATCTAGAATGAAACCTCTTTGCTGACATGTTGGGAGTTGTGCACACTCGTAACAATGTTCTGGTAGAGATTGGGAGGCATCTAGAAAGTTACGGGATATGGATAAATGTTGTACTGAAGCATTAGATAAGAGAATTACATGACTGTATGACATATTTCTTTATGTGTAAGAATTTGTTATGAAAACTATGAGATGTTTCTAATCATGCAATTTAAATTGATTTGTAGGAAAGATCATATACCATCACCTACAAAAGGACTACAACATTTGTTTCAGCAATAAAGCTATCTATTGAAGATATTGAAGAATATGAAGCTCCCAGGATCTGGGATGAAGTAATGGAAGAATGCCATGATCAGTCGATCATGAAGAATGATGTTTGGGATGCGGTCCCAAGACCTTAAGGGAAGTTTGTTGTGACTTCCAAAAGGATCTATAAGATCAAGCATGTTGCAGATGGTAGCATAGAAAAATACAAAGCGAGGTTTGTAGCTCATGGTTGATTATGAAGAGACTTTTGCTCCTGTAGCCAGATACACTTCCATCAAATCAGTACTTGCTCTGGCTGTAGTGGTGAAATGGAAGATACACCAGATGGATGTCAAGACAGCTTTCTTGAATGGTGTAGTCGAAGAGGAAGTGTATGTGGAGCAACCACTCGGTTTTGAGACATATGACAGGGGTTCATATGTGTGCAGGTTGAAGAAAGCCTTGTATGGCTTGAAGAAAGCTCCTAGGACTTGGTATGGTAGGATAGACAGCTTTCTATCCAGTTTGGGCTTTACTAAGAGTAAAGCAGACTCCAACCTTTACTACAAGGTTGAGGAAGGCAATCCTGTGATACTACTCTTGTATGTGAATGACCTGTTTATTATAGGTGAGGATAGATTGATTACCGATACCAAGAGGAAGCTTGCTATCGAGTTCGAGATGAAGGACTTGGGGATGATGCACTATTTCCTAGGAATGGAGGTGTGGCAGAGTGTAGATGGAATCTTCCTTGGACAAGGGAAGTATGCAGTGGAGATCCTGAAGCGGTTCGGGATGATGGACTGCAAGGCCATGGCCACACTTATGGCATCGAACTTGAAGCTTCTGTGTGATGCTTCATCTGATCCGGTTGATGTTACGGTGTATTGTCATATGTTTGGGTCCTTGATGTACATGACAAACACGAGACCATATATTTGCTTTGCGGTGAACACATTGAGCCAGTTCTTGATGGATCCCAGAGGTGTTCACCTGGTTACTGTAAAGCATATTCTGAGGTACCTGAAGGGTACAATTGATTATAGGCTCAAGTATGATGCGAATCAAAAGTTTAACCTACAGGGTTATGTTGATTCGGACTAGGCAGGCAGTGCTGCAGATAGGAAGAGCACATCTGGGTGTTGCTTCAGTATGGGATCAGGTGTGATCTCGTGTTTAGCAAGAAGCAGTCCCACGTAGCACTGAGTACAGCCGAGGCAAAGTATGTTGCAACTTGTTCGGCTAGTTGTGAGGCAGTATGGCTGAGGAAGCTCTTGTCTGAGTTATTTGATCTCCCATTGGATGCTACTGGTAGATTTTGTGACAACCAGAGTTGTGTGAAGCTGTCTGAGAACCCGGTGTTCCAAGACAGGTTGAAGCACATTGAGATCAAATATCACTATATCAGTGATATGGTGCAGAGAGGAGTGAAGCTCCTGTATGTTGCGACAGATAAGCATATTGCAGATGTGTTGACGAAACCACTAGCCAGAGTGAAGTTTGAGTACTTCAGAGAGAGGCTTGGTGTTCTTCAGATTGACGACACTTTGAGGAAGAAGTGATGGACACATTTGCAGGAGCCATTCCAAGCATGGTGAGAGGAGGATCCTTGCATTGGCTATGGATGTAAGCGTTGTGTGATGAGTATCAGGATGATGCTCCAGTTACTGCTCTGTATGCATCATGTTGGATACTTGTTATGATCAGTTGGATCATGTATATGTATATGCATCATGTTGGATGTGGGACATGATCAGTTGGATCATGTATATGTATATGCATCATGTTGGATGCTGGATATGATCAGTTGGATCATGTATTTGTATATGTATCAAGTAGATACATTGTATGATCAGGTAGATCATGCTTGATGATATATATCAAGTAGATACATTGTATGATCAGGAGGATCACGTATGATGATATGTATCAGGTGGATACATTGTATGATCAGGTTGATCGTGGATGATGAGTATCAGGACGATGCTCTGTATGACATGCATCAGGACGATGCAGTGACAATGATCAGGATGGTCATGCAATGATGACATGCATCAGGACGATGCAGTGATGATGATTAGGATGATCATGTACATCAGGATGATGTATGATGATTATCAGGTTGATACTCTGTGACCATGGACAAGTTGTGCAAATGAGCATATAAGTATACCTGGGAGATCCGATAGGTTGGGTTGTGTGCCCGTAATAAGTCCCAGGATTCTCTTTCAAGGCATTTCTCTGGGAGGACATATAAGTAGACCTGGGAGATCCGACAGGTAGAGCTGTGTGCTTGTAATAGCCTAGGATGCTCTTTCGAGGCATTGTCCTATGGCATATAAGTAGACCTGGGAGATCCAATAGGTTGGGCTGTGTGCCCGTAATAAGTCTTGGGATTCTCTTTCAAGGCATTGCCATGACCACATGTAATAAGTCCTAGAGATATGGACAGGTTGTGCTAGTCATGTAAAAGGCCTCAGATGCTCTTTAGAGTTCTTGATTGACACTCTTTTAATGTTTTGTGGTGGGGGTCACATGTAATACGTCCTAGAGATCCGGACAGGTTGTGCTAGTCACATAAAAGGCCTTGGATGCTCTTTAGAGTTATTGCTAGTCAAGACACTCTTTTAAGGTTTTGTGACAGTCACATGTAAGTAGACCTAGGAGATCTTGTTGGTCATGCTTTGGCACATAAAGGATCCTGGGATACTCTTTCGAGGCATTGTGACACACATAATAAGTCCTGAGGATTCCACAGTATGGCCAGTGATGATGAAGACCTGCAGGTGGTGGACCTACATCTAGTATGAAAAAGGACTGGCTCTATAGAACTTCCTATGACGAGTAGTTCAGAGATTGATTGAGATAGCAGCAACAGTGACGATGACAATGATTCGATATCGAAGATCCAGTGACAATGATCCAGAGAAGAAGACTTGTGCTAGAAGACCTGTGTCGAGAAATACCTTCCTATTTAAGAGGGAGTGTTGATGTATTTGTAACTTCGGAATGTATTTCATATATGTATATTGTATTCCTATAGAGATGTTATTATTCTTCTATACGGAAGTGTTTGTATTCCTATAGAGATGTTATTATTCCTCTATACGGAAGTGTAGTCATTTATATTGTAAGTGTCGTAACTTATACTTGATGGGTTATTGGACCACCTTGTTGGGGTCGGCCCTATATGAGTCATGTGGGTCAAAGGGTTATTAGACCACCCTATTGGGGGTCGGCCCAATCATCATTATGTTATGTGGTTAAGTTAAGGCCGACCTAGTAAAGGTTATTAGGCAAGTCAAGTCAAGTATAAATAGAGTGTGGGAGGCACTCTATTTGATCATTCACTTCTCTCTCACACACTCATTGGAGAGTGGCGCACTAGTGGAGGAGGAGAAGCTGCTGCTAGGAGGACTATCTCTTGTACTTGGGTTGTATCATTTCTCTATCTATCTATGAGGAAGTTGCGGGGTTTTTTCACCTTCTTGGTTTTCCCTGGTGAAACTCTGTGTCTCTTGTGTGCTTTCATTATTGTGTCCATGATTGATATGCTGTAGATATGTTGTACATGTTATTCTCTCAATTAAGATCCTAGATCAGATTGAAATTTCTGAAAAACTAACACCAGTAAGGTACAAGGACCAACCAAAGGGTAAAAAAACCAACCAGTAAGGTACAAGTAAAAAAGAAAAGAGTGGATATAAATTAGACTCATAACCCTTGGGACTAAGGGGGTGTAGTACCTCAAATGTGGAAAATCTACCATATTTATATCCACAAGACCAAAAACAAAAAAGGTGATACAAATCAAAAGATAACTCAAGATCAGTAAAATACCCAAAAGGTGAGAGGCAAGGTACCACAAAAAAATGAAAGGACCAAAATTAAAGGACAAGCTACCACAAGACCAATAAACAATAGGGTGTAAGGTCCAAAAGTAAATCAACCATTATGGGGAAGGTACAAATAAGGTCAAATATATATTGCAATAGCTCCTTGTAACTACCTGTTATTTGACATGCCAAAGAGATGGAAGGTCAAATAATGTCAAATATATGCAATAGCTCCTTGTAACTACCTCTTATATGCTATAGCTCCTTGTAACTACCTGTTATTTGACATGCCAAAGAGATGGAAGGTCAAATAATGTCAAATATATGCAATAGCTCCTTGTAACTACCTCTTGTAACTCAAATAGGACCACCAAAAGGTATAAAGACTCATAACAACATGTACAAATTAGGGTGTGTACCTCAAATGTGTACAAACTACCGTAGTACCCACAAGACCAAAAACATAAAAGGTGGTACAAATCAAAAGATATACCAAGATGAGTAAAATACCCAAAAGGTAAAAGGCAAGGTACCACACAAATATTATCGACAAAATGGAAGGACCATAAGACAATCAACCAAGGTGGGGTACAATGTACCAATCATCTCTCTCTCAAATGTACCATTGTTCCATATAACCTGTGTTGGAGAAAACTCACTATGGCTTGGGAATACCACAACAGACAGATGACTACTAGAAATCAACTCAATTCTCAAAACGATACTATTATAAATGACAATGTTAAGATACTGGAGACATGTAACCAACCTCGATCCAAACATTTGATGTAGATCCCCGTTGGAGCTTTCAATCCATGCACTTGAAATCTACAAATTAGTCTTGACAGCCAATATCCAACAAGTATATATAATATATAAATGACATTAACATTATCAATAACAATGGTCCATAATATCACAAGCAAATGTAACCCAATGTATTATAAACAACATTCACAACATAATGGACGAGAATATGAGTATTTCTATTAATAAACAAGAAGAAGTACAAGGTGATACGACCTCTTGCCGGCAACCAATCTGAACCAAAATCTAGATAAATCCACTTGTGCCTCCACCACTTCAATCCTCCATGAATGGAAAACTTAAACTAGATAGGTGTTTGGAAGGTGAACATAAAGGGTTCACAACTACAAGGATCAATGAGTGTAGACTCAAGATAGGGCAAAAATCCACTAGAGTTCTCTTGCTATTCTCTTCTTCCTCCCGTCCACAAGCCATATGTGCTCAATATATAGTCCTCTCAAAGGTAGGTGACAAGACACATCGAGGCGTTACTCGGGAAAATGGAGAGCCAAAGGTCACCCAATGACCACTTTCTAGGAGTAAAAAGTAATAAAATAGTGATTTTTACCATTTTACTTGATACCCGCGGGCTATAGTGATGCAACTTGCAAGTACGCATGCTATAGTGATGCAACATGCGGGTAGGAACAAAAATAGGGCAAAATAGTATCTCTGAAGGATATAAGTGGATCTGAGTCACTGAAATCGATCCTACAGGCCAAATAATGCTGATGCTCACAAGGTGGAAGATTACGATGTAACAGATGCCCCCTAATGTGTGAGGTCAGAGACTGATGCTATGATGGCTGAAATACATTATAAAACTCAGAAGTGGAGTGATGGAGACACAAGTGGAAAGAGCAGCTCACTCGTCATAATACAATAGTATCCCTGAATTCATGTCAGTATAGTACAACAATCTAATACAATGGCCATGAATAGGCAGTATATAATGGATACATGTCATAAGTGATCATAACCATGATCCCTCTATAGTAAGATATGGTCTTCTGCTGAAAAGAAGACAACTGTTGCAAAACTGGAGGTACAAACTACTGAAATCTGAGAGGTGATATCCCATATGTAAAGTCAAAGTCATATGTAGCATATTGAATGCCACAATTGCCTGGGGTCTTCTACACAAGTCTTTGATGGTGTAAGTCCCATCAAGTGAGTAAAGGAGTTGGGGTCAAACCTGATGAGACATCGTCTGATTACCGGTCAATGATGTATACCGTTAACAGACGCAAGATGACCCACCAATAATGAAAATGGGCATCAAGGCATAGAGCACAATCATCAGAGTGGTGAATAAATGGGTTGAAGTCGAACACTAGGAAGAATCCATCGATCAGGGGACATTGATGTATTCCCAAAACTGTTGATGGTGAGAGAACCTACCACTAATGACTGCAAGCCTCAAGGTACTCACTGAAATGAAAGCCTCAAGTCCCAGAATAAATGGGTTGAAGTCGACGGAACGAGACTCGCTAGAAGGAGGGCATTAAGGCATCCCCCATCGACCAGCACGAGGTACCGGCAATGCTGAAAGATTTGGAAGAACTCAGGTAAAATGGACTGACTCAATAAGGATGGCCGACATGCAATAGTCAGGAGATTTGAGGAGTGGCCGACACTGGTTTCAGGACTTCCTTTGAACGAGAGCATGAGCAGATGGATAGACTCAGGCAGCATATACTTGACATAAACTATGCAATGCAGGAGGCATTACAGAGGGCTCCATAATGACTAGAAGCTTAACCAATCGGTGGAGTAAACTGAGAAACAAGTACAGCTCCTAAGGCCCAACTATAGTCCCGACTCATAATATACGGAGTGGAATGAATGCTCTGTTCAAAGGCGACACACAGCTACCAACAAGAAATAGTGACCATAATCCCGTCCGGCTTTTTGGAATATTTGATTTTTTTGGTCTTTTTCATATTTGGGAAAATCTTTAAAAAGAATAAAATTGCTTATAGTACAACAAGTGAGGGAACGAGTGTCAAATAGCTAGCAGACTAGTCCCAAGCAGTGGAACATACCTATGCTCAATGCAAGGAAGTGCGTGCAGGATGTGGGCACTCGGGTGTATGTTCCCTCAGGGTCAAAAGGGTCATCAAATTGTGAAGGGAAAATATATAAGCTCTGCAGGGCTCGACAGGAAAAAGTGCTCAGGCACCCGGCTAACAACTGAGTAAGCGGGAGCCGGCAAAAGGCTCAAGCAACAAGCAGGATGATGCAATGCAATCACAACATGATATAACTGAGGGGAGTCCTTAAGGGAGATGGCCAGCATAAGACAAAGTAGAGTATGAGTCTTTATCGCAATGTCATGGTGTAACTACAAAGGACTCCCAATCCTAAGGACAAACAACAGCATGGGCACCAGAATGCATAAAGGGGTTCTAACTAGGCTACCCATGTTCGGAAAATCCCTACCGCCACATAACGACACTTCTATAGCAGTGTGAAGGTTTTGTGTCAGTTACGAAGCGGGGTCGCACCTATGGTTTATGAAAATGGTCAATAGGTCAAATGCAGAATGCATGCGAAAATGACATCTAACCTATATGCCAGGTGTGAAATGTACCTTCCGTAGGTGTGAAATGGTTCAGAACAACTTTCGTCGAGGAAATCTGTTTAAAAAACACTACTCCATGACACGATATTAGTTCATAACGGCTTGAAATGGCAAAAACTATAGAGAAGTGGGTCCATAAAATTATAAATAGTAATAGAATTTTCCAAATTACAATTCATTTGGACTATTCACCAATTTGGAGTTTAGTGGTTAGTTTTCACCTGAAAGTTCAGTTGTCGATTCTGGGAGCTACAAGCGACCGTTCATCGAACCGTCCGAAGTAGGTTGGTGGTTACTTCCATACCTTTCATTTCAATGCTTTTATTTCAGTTTTTATTGGTGGATTTTTTAGTTTGGCCAATCCCTAGATGGCTTCGGCGCTACCCGCGGGCTATAACTATGCAGGTCACGGGTAGGGCACCAAACGCGCAGTCAAAAAGTAGACTGGCTGCGGGTCCCCACCACTTTATATAAATTAAACCTCGGGTACGGCCGTGAAGAAATTTTTAATCATGAAACTGACCAAAACTTGTTTGTTTTCCACTCCAGGATGGTTCTAGAGTGGAGGGAGAGAGCATGACCAAGTTGATGAGACCGTGTGCAATGATGTGCAAGCACAACAGGCATTGCAAGCATGTGGGTTGTACAAGTTCTGGAGTATAGGGGGTTTAAGGGCCCAAAACCTATTACTCCGTCGCCTGATAGACTATTGGGATGTGGATGCACAAAACTTTATCCTCAATGGGCAAACCCTAACACTGGAAGTGGAGGATATCTACTTCATTACCGGTTTGTCCCGTAGAGGGGAGGTGGCTAGTCTTCGGTCTTGGACCGTGGGTGGTAGGATCACTGTTTAGGACTACATAGCGTGGTATTGTCCCACAAACACACGAGTGGTGGGAAGCCAAGTGCCCATCAATGCCATAGTAGATCTGAGCACAAAGATCATTGTGGCTACCCTGGTGTGGATCACTGGATCCAAAGCATTGCACTAGGCATCCAGGCCGGTGATGTTATATGCATCACAATGCATGCAACCTACGATATTTAACTGGTGTACTACTTTGCTGGTGTCTATGAAGACACAATTGATGGAATGCAAAGAGGGGAAGAGCAAAAACTTTGGGTATGGTAGAATCCTATGTAGTTTCTTCTTTGAGAGGGTTCCAGGGCTTAGCCCAAGGGTGGATGTTCCTCCTCACAGTCTCCGTGATCCAGCCTTGACCCGATGGGCTGAGATCCTAACACGACAGGGTGGTGGCCGTTTGGCATCACCATATACTGAGGAGTTCTTCCGCTGGTGGAACCGGCAGGTGATCGCTATAGAGGACTATCCCTATGTGGGGATAGAATTCAAATAGGATCATGACATGCCATTGCCACCAGGTGCAACGTTCGGAGACATCGGTGAGTACTCTTTTGGTTTTGTGTTTATTAAATTTTTATGGATTTTTTTATTATAGTTGAAATGAAAAAAATATTTTTGATGGTAGTATCATGTTCTAATGGTTGACTGTTTGCTCGCAGACAAAGACCCAGTGAGACCCAAGGGCTTCCCGAGACATGGTCGTCGGGGTATAGGTGATGAGGCAGGAGATACTGCAGCAGGGCGCACACTTTAGACATTGTAGCACAACATATCATAGATGGTTTCCCGAGTACCACAGATAGAGGTAGCCCGACCACCTAAGGCCATGCAGCTCCAAGTAGTGGGTGTTCCTGGGGAGTGGGTACGGCTACTGCAGCGGGTGGCCAATGCAGTACTGTACTTCTTTGAGACACATCCCGTCGAGGCGGAAGCTAGGCCTCCTCGGAGGGAATAGATATCCCAAGGTCTCATTTTTTGTATCGATATGTATATTTTGAGGGCTACGGGCTCCAGTTTTGTATGACACTACCATTTTTGGACATATTTATATATATATAAAACTTTGGTTCTCAGTTCTACTACATGTGTATGTACAAATCTATGAATGTCTTTGTATTTATGTGCTTCATGATGAATGTGACAAATGCCAATCTAATACATAGTTAGCGTATGCATCAGATATGTAATTAAGACTTCTCGAAATATGAATATATGTAATTGAAACAAAATGTCTCTCCAAGAGTCGTACCTTCAGGAATATCCATAGTAATGTAGGGTCTTGTACACGGTACTTCCCATTCAGCTGAGACAAAACTAGTTGTGAATCCAGGTGTACTTCTAAAGACTAGATTTCATGTGAAATAGCATCCCGAAGTAGCTCAATAATAGCACTATACTCAGCCACATTATTAGATGTAGGACCGAGACAAGCACCTCCTAAGGACACAACTAGGTGGTCAAGTGAGAAGATAACCCAGCAGCAGAAGCAAGCTGCTGCGTATGTCGGCTAGCACCATCTGCGAAACCTAAGAATGTAGGAGATCCCGTTGACATCTGTCAATCAAATAGAAGCTAATCGGCAGACCCGACAACCAAAAAGGGGCAAGCTAAACTATGTACAGAAAAACTATACAATAGTGTACAAAAGTATCAGCCCGAACCAAAGGTTCAAGCGTAATACCGCTTGAGGTCGAGCCCATTTCTAGGCTCCTTCAAGGCAACTCCCTCATAGTCTTCTAACTCATAAGCTCCTTTTTCGAGAAAACGCCTCACAATGTAAGGACCGTGCCACGTGGGATTGAACTTTCCTCCCCCCAGGGATTCTTTAGCCTGGTCATATAAGAGGACCAAGTCACCTTCAGCATACTGCCGGGGACAGATAGACCTATCATATTGAACCTTGACACGATGCTTGTTAACATCAACGGCCACAGCGGCATCTCGACGTTGCTTGTCAAGTTGCTCAAGGTGTACTAAACGTTGCTCAATATCTGTCGTATCAGGGAGGAGCTCTATGGCTAGCTTGAGCGAAGGGATTTCGCATTCAATCGGTAAAAGTGACTCTACACCATGAACTAACTGGAATGGTGAGAACCCGGTGGCAGTCTTAACTGCGATTCGATATGCCCACAAAGCAGGATATAACATGATATGCCAATTTGTCCTTCTTTGTTGGATGGTACGTTGGAGAATGGTCTTCAAAGACTTATTTACTGCTTCAACCTGACCATTCGCTTGAGGATAGTAGGAAGACGAGTGTTCCTAACGAAACCCAAGCTTGAGAGACAATCCTCCATCATATTGTTTTGAAAGTGACTGCCATGGTCAATGACAATCTCTTTCGAGATAACGAACCAAGTGATAATCTGGTTGAACACGAAATGGGCTACAGTAGCACCGTTGGCTTTTACAGTAGGCATGGCCTCAGCCCATTTGGAAAAATAATCCACAGCCACGATGATATGGTGATGGCCCCCATCCAAAGCTGGTTTGCGATCCATGAAATCTACCCCCCACTTAGTGAAGGGACCGACAGTGACGACCAGATGGAGGGGAGCTGGGTGTGAATGTATGTTCCGAGAAAACACCTGGCAAGGGTGACATCTCTTCACAGCGTTAATACAATCTTTAAAGATGGTAGGCCAAAAATAACCAGTTCGCATGATACGTTGGGTTGTAGCAAGCCCAGATAAGTGACCGCCACACGCCCCAGCATGGAAATCATTAAGTAACCGTTCCACTTCTTCATGAGTCAAGCAACGATGGAGAATGGAATCCTTTCCCCGACGATACAGAGTATCACCGACGATAGTATAATGTTTAGCATGATGTCTCACATGTCGTCGCTCATCTCATGAATAATGTGGAGGAAACTTCAAAGTTTGGAGATATACAATGGCATCCCCATACCAAGGGTCTTCGAACGAGATAAGAAATAAGTGTTCATCCACAAAGGAATCTTTATGAATGACATCCTCATCAAGTCATGGAAGGTCCGACATAAGCTCAGCAAACACCAGTGATTTCATCGATTTTGCCGAAGCAAATCAAGATCAAATTCCTGAAGGATTACAATCCATTTATTATACTTACCCCCAACAAGGCGTCTTGATATCACAAACTGAAATGGATTGATGTGAGCTACAACTGTGGTTGTTCGAAGCAAAATGTAATGTCATAACCGCTGGACTACGTGGACAGTCGCAAGTGATAGCTTTTCTACGTGTGCATACCTTAGTTCAACATCTACTAAATTTCGATTGAGATAATAGATAACATGCTCGATGAGCGCATCATCTACCTGAACCAAGACCATGCCAATAGTCTCTTGAGACACAGCCACATAAAGAATGAAATCTTATGTAAAGTTCGTCAGACTAAGCACAGGGGCCGATACCAAAGCTTTCTTAAGGGCGTCGAAAGACCGTTGGGCTCGCTCATCCCAGATAAAAGGTGTTTCTTTCTTCAATAAGCGTGCGAAACCTTTGGTAATATTAGCATAATTAGCTATAAACCGAAGCACAAAAGTAGCTCTCCCTTGGAGGCTCTGAAGTTGTAACAAATTATGCGGAGGAGGCAACTAAAGTATTGCCTCAACTTTGAGAGGATCAACTCTAATACCCTCTCTCGAAACTATGAATCCTAGAAGGAGACCAGTCCTAACAACGAAGATGCATTTGTTTGGATTCAATCGAATTTTGTAGTGGATACATCGTTCGAGAATCATACGGAGGTGCTTGGGGTGGTCCACTCTCTTGCGAGAATGGCCAACAAGATCATCCAAGAAAACTTCCATAATCATCTTAAGATCATGAAAGGCATAGGTCATGGCTCACTGAAAAGTAGCTCCAGCGTTTTTAAGGCCGAAGGGCATTTTCCGACATGCAAACGTTCCCCATGGAAAAATAAATTCCATCTTATGTTGGTCCACAGGTTTGATTTGAATCTAATTATAACCCGAGAAGACATCAATGAATGAAAAAATCTCACTCCCCGCACAAGCATCCAATATTTGATCAATGAATGGTGTGGGGAATTTGTCTTTTGGACATGCACGGTTCAAATCTCTAAAATCAGTGCATACACGGATCGTTCCCTGTTTCTTATCCACAGGAACGGGGTTTGACACCCATTTGGTAAGAGGAACGGGGTAGATGAAACTAGCTTTGAGCAGTTTCTCCACCTCTGCCTTAATAGCAGCTGCCTTCCTAGGGTTCATAGCACATAAGCGTTGTCGAACTGGTTTAGCATCAGGATACATTCTAATCTCGTGTTCAACAATGCGGGGGTCTATTCCTGGCATCTCCTCGTATGACCAAGCGAAAGCTTCCCGGAGTTCTGTAAACAAGTCAGTGTAAATAGTGATATGCTCGGGAGCGCAATCGGCACCGATGTAAACATTCTCCACCTTTCCGGGAGTGCGAGAGACGTTGATCGAAATGGTTGGAGAAATATTGGCCATATTCCCCTCCGCAAAAACATCATGCAACTCCAAAAGAGCCACAGGGTGACCAACCATGTCTGCTAGAGTCATCCTAAACTCCTCTTGCTCAACGAGCTCGAGGTTGGGAAGGAAATAAGAGCGATGGTGCATATCTTCCCAAGGCCTCTCACTACCACACATGACCTCGAGGATAGCTTCATCAGATGGTAAAGTATCATCAAGGCAATCGTGGGAGCAAGATGAGTTGGCTACCCAAACTAGCAGCGTAACGGGATCTTCTTCAACTGTTTGGGAAGAAGAGAGATCTGGATCTGCAGTGGTTTGTTGGATATGATCGTAAGTGAGCTCCGCTATAGATAAAGGCATAGACATCCCGACATGCGCAATGTCTCCAGACGTGGAACTCGTGGATGGTAAAGTCCACGGATCATCTAAATAAGAGTCCGGAATAACATATTATTCGAAGGAGGAGACGCATTGTCGGTAATGGTTCCGATAAAATTCACAGGTGCAGAAAGATTATAAGTTCCCATCAATGAGGGGTACATTCCAACACCTATGTTCCCAGTTTCCGGCTGAGAATTAGAAACTTGCGGGACTACTGATCCCGTGGATGCTGTGGAAGGAGTGCCAAAAAAATCTAGTTGATCGAACGTCACAATCTTGCCTTCATGGGGAAAACAGATAACTCTAAATATAGTAGATGCAACAGCCTTCATAGCGTACATCCAGTTTTGACCCAGTGAAAGGTTGTAGTCGATGGGCGCATGAACCACTTCGACTTTAATAGGCACAGACTTACCTCCCAAGGAGACAACAAGGGAAGGGATAATCCCATGCGGCATAAAATATCCATCGTCGAATGCAGTGAGTGTAGTTCTAAACGCGAGTAGAGGAGGAGAGCCAAGAGCTTTCCAACAAGTTAATGACATTATTAACGCGGAAGCACCTTCATCAACCATAGTACGTTTGATGAAGCTCTGAAGGAAAACCACCTGGATTTGAAAAGCCACATGGTAAGGTAAGCGAGGTTGGATATCAGTAGTATCGAACTTGATAACACTAGGATTTCCCCCATTCTAAACTCCTAACGCACTCAAAAGGGCATGCTTCTGAGAAGGACAGGCTTGCAAAACTTCAAGAGCCGACATGGCACACGGAGTTTGGCCCTAATCTTCTACGATGGAGTAGTTCTGGGTGGCTCAAGCATTGGGATTAT
This sequence comes from Larix kaempferi, assembly GCA_027924585.1. NCBI lineage: Eukaryota > Viridiplantae > Streptophyta > Pinopsida > Pinales > Pinaceae > Larix > Larix kaempferi. Next base: position 6,330,954 of record BSBM01000502.1, read on the forward strand.
GCGTAGAATGATGGGTCCATTTTCAAGGTATTTTGATAACCCTTTTTCCACAGTCCAGCTCAATCAATGGTAACGAAACGCACTCAATTGTGGGAAAAGTGTTTTACTTTAATGATTTAATGAAATTGTTTTTATGATTAATCTTTTATGTTAGAATGCGTATCAATTAAACTGAGTATATCGAAACCAAGCATGATTGAGCAGGTTTAGGTTTATTAAAGGAAGGACGTGTAGAAGACTAAAGGATCACCACAAGCTCGGTGCCCTGTTTCCTGATTTATAGGGGATACACTCCCACTTTCAAGATGAATCGGCACTTTGAAAATCAGTTAGGAATAGAGTTAAATCGTATAAATATGGACCTCTCGGGTAGCGAGAGGCCCCTGCTGTTATTTTTGTGAAAAGACATTATTGTTAACGTTTTCTGCACTATTGAGATACTGAAGTACAGACTTATATTTTGACATGTATTTTACATATTAATGAAAGATTGATGATTAATTCCAGCAAGCGTTTCTGAGTTTTTATTCTCTCCTGAGTATGGGTTGGGGAGGGCCCCTCCAACACGTAGGTCAGGAGCTTCCTATTTGCAGGTATTTTTCCAAGTATGTGTTTTACATTGATGAACAGTTCTATGATATATGGTAGAATTGAATGAGTCATTGTTTTCTGTAGTAGTTTAGAATGCATTACGTAGTACAGTAAAACGATTTCAGTAGGCCTGTAGGTTCTTTCTTGCAACGCATATTTTTATCCATGGTTACATGTGTAATAGCTTAGCTTTCAATGTCATGGTTAGATCTGGAGTTCACTGCAATTTCTCATCGTGATTAGTTTATTTTAACTTCTTAGTAGAAGATGGGTAAGCATTAGAATGATCGTATTTCAATTCTAGATTGGTAGAATAAGATGGATCAAGACTCAAATTGTGTGCGCAGACAGTAGTTACAGACTTCGTTTCCCCAATAGTAAAATAGCTCTGTTATGGTATTTTCATTCTCAACATTTAGTTATTTCAGCCGTTTAATTATTTCAAATAGATTTACTGTCTTTATATCTTTATTTCTTAGAACAGATTAGCATCTAATTACTTCAGCATTTTAATTACTTAGAATAGATTCCCTGCTTTACTTCTCAGAACATATTTACTGCTTTCAGCACTTTAATTCTTCTAATCAGATTCATTGCTTTCCAGTATTCAATTTCGTAGCATAATCAGTTTTCACATTAAGTAGACAACCTTCACATTTAGTAGATAATCTTTAAAACATCGATACCACCCTTTAATTGTGACAAGATATTATCCTATAAAGAGCAAAGACAGTGCATGCATCTCTCAAGTTTGTACGTTCCCTGGGTTGACATTTAAAGTAGGCTCTTGGTATAAGCTGCCCTCATTAGGCATCCATATTAGGAGCTCACCACTTTTTGGCGCCGTTGTTGGGGAGGTGCTAAATCTTTTAGGAGACATCACCTAAAAACCACAAAAAGGAAACAAAAATTACATAAAACAAAAACATAAATATCTTATACCAATGAATGCCTCATTGGCAAAGGGATAGGTTTGGCCGCTTTCTGCCCAAGCATTCCATGAGCAACAACGGTAATAACAGTTATGACCATTCTCAGTTTGAATTTCTACACTCTGAAAATGAGACTAACTCCACATACGATCCAAACAGAAGCAACTTCACTACCAGTTCCAGCTCAAACAACTCAATGGCAAATGAAGAGGAAGAACCTAGGGAGCTTTTCACTTTTCCCATTAGCATACCTCTCGGAAATGCCAGAATGAAGAACATCAATCCTAATAATTTTCCAAACTTTCATGGGTTGACTTCAGATGATCCTGACACATTCCTGTTTGAATTTGAGGTAGTTTGCAGATCATTTGATTACACTACTGATGCACAAAAGCTTAGGCTTTTTCCATCCACACTAAAAGACCTATCACTTCGGTGGTTCATGAGCCTTGAAGGAAATAGTATCTTTAGCTAGGATCAAATGAAACAGTCATTTTTAGAAAAATATAGGGACTACTGCAAGGCCAAAGATACTAGGGATGAAATCTTTAGGATGCAACAAGGAGATAGAGAGTCATTAGAAGATTATGCCCAAAGATTTCAACTCAGCTACAAACGATCCAGCCATTGCACATTGGATCCTGAATCACTAAAGCTTGTCCTTCTCATGGGTGTAAAATAGGAGAATTTTGAAGTCTTAAATCTCCTTGGAGATGGAGACATATTCCAAAAATCTTTTGACCAGATCCTGCAAATCTTCAAAAACTACTCAAGATCTAGGAAAACTAAGAATGGGACAAGGGATACACATACAACCACCAGTGGATCATCATCCTCACTTACAAAATCTGATTTAGGAAACCTGTTGGATGACATGAAAACTGACATACTGCAATCCCTAGCCATGCAACTTGATGCTCTTCAAATAAAAAAGAAACAGGATGAAATTAACCAAGCCTTGGCAGTATTTTGTCCTCGTTGTAGGAAGAAGCATGACAAGGGGCAGTGCACCTTAAACAAAATAGAAGTATGTGGTTGTTGCACCGATGACCATTCCACTGATAAATGTCTCCTCTTACCCTCATGTAAGGAAGCCATTCAAGACCCAGCAGCTGAAGGAACTGTAGAAAAGCTCTATTTTATAAATTAGAGGAGGAATCATTTTGCTAGGCCATATCAGCAGAGCAATCAAACTTACTATAATCAAGGACATCCAAATTGGAACTCTACATCGACTCCATGGCAAGCACAGCCAAATCAAAACCAATGGCAACGAAAACAGCAAGCATATCAACCATCCTATCAACAGCCATATTATCCACCGTCTTATCCTCAATACCCCCCACCGTTTCCATCCACCACAAACTATGCAACCAGTACCCACATCCATCAAATTGGAGGGTGCCATTACAACAGCCACTCATTATGCCACCCCCACAACCTCAACCACCCCCCAGACCTCCACCTATTCCATCCCAACCAATTCCAAATCCTAATAATAACAGGCCCCCACAACAGCAGCAGGCTTACAACACTGATATCACACAATTCCCAACTTATGTTGTAGACACCATAGAAATAAATGAAATAAACCTACGATCTGGAAAAACGTTGCAGAATAAACCCCCACACAACATCCAACAACCTGTACCTAAAGCTCAGGACCACACATCAGAACCCTATGTTCAGCATCCTGATGAACCAGAACCTCCTGAGGAAGAAATTATACCACTAATGCGAAATAGAAACCCTCCATTTCGAGAAAAACTTGTCCGGAATACAAAACAAGAGGAAGAGAATATAATCTTAAAAGAATTCAAACACTTAAACATTCAAATCCCAATCTTACAAGCCATAAGGGATGTGCCCATCTACAACAAATTCATTAGAGAGAATTGCCTAAAGAAGCCAGGAAGAAGGAAGCGTGATGCACCAACTATTAATGTAGTGGGACAATTGGCCGATTTGATGCTAGGTATCATAATAAATCCTAAATATCTTGATCCTGGTAGTCCTGTAGTAAGTGTCACCATAAATAACAAGCAAATAAATAAAAGCTTAATCGATCTAGGAGCTGCAATCAATGTCATGACTAAAGAAACCATGTTATACCTAGGACTCCAATCAATGGTAAGACCAACTACAACAGTACTCCAACTAGAAGACACGTCCACTATGAAGCCCGAAGGAATGCTAGAAGACATCATGATAAATATCGAGTCCTGGGAATACCCAGCTGATTTTATAATAATCGAAATAAAAAGCAAACTTAGTGGCTATCCAATTATCCTGGGTAGACCTTGGTTAGAAACTGCGGACGCTTACATAGGTTGTCGATCAGGAAATATGACAATCACCAATGGACATACCAAGAAGAATATAACAATCTACCCACCAGCAATGAAATCCTCAGAGTTAGAATATCAAAATTGGACTGATGATTACCAGAACGCACCAAATCAAAACCTCCGACCTATCCTAACAATTGATGCTGCAATATCTTTAAAGGAAATAAATGAAGATGGCCATATAGATAGATTTATACAAAATATATCTCCTAACAATCATGTTATTCAAGAATTTTTTTCTAAAGAAACAGGTGAAAGTTCAAAACAAAACATGGATGACTTATGGACAGAAGTGCTGCCAGAACAGATTCAGAAGGTAAAAGTCGCGGAAATTAACCCTGGCAAGACAGTCAACATAAATTCCAATTTAAAACCAGAACAAGAAGAGAAATTGATGAAGATACTAACACAACAAAGTAAAGCATTTGCCTGGACATATACAGATATGAAAGGAATACATCCTGATATCTGCAAACACTACATTTACATCAAAGAAGGTTCTACTCCCATCAGGCAACAACAAAGAAGGTTGAACCCTGCACTAAATGACATAGTCAAAATGGAATTACAAAATTTATTAGATGCAGGGTGCATCTATCCAATATTTGATAGTGAGTGGGTCTCACCACTAGTCATAGTGCCCAAAAAAGGAGGCAAATGGAGAATTTGTGTGGACTACAGGGAGCTGAATAAAGCAACAAAGAAGGATCATTTTCCACTTCCATTTATAGACTAGGTACTGGATACATTATCTGGAAACAAGTACTTTTCATTCCTAGACAGTTTCAGTGGTTACAACCAAATTTTAATACACCCAGCTGATCAAGATAAGATGACCTTCACATGCCCATGGGGAACTTACGCCTATAGGGTCTTACCCTTTGGTATATGTAACGCCCCAGCAACATTTCAAAGGGCCATACTGAGTATTTTCTCTGATTTTCTGAATAACAAAATGGAAGTATTCATGGATGATTTCACACCTTATGGACGGAGCTTTGACCAGGCATTGGAAAACCTTGAATTAATATTGAAAAAATGTATTGAGATGAGCTTGTGCCTAAGCAATGACAAATGCAGGATGTTAATGGAAGAAGGAATTGTTCTAGGACATCATATATCATAGAGAGGTATAGAGGTGGATCAAGCCAAAGTATCAGTAATCAAGACACTACCCCCACCTGTCAAACAAAGAGATGTGAGAAGCTTCCTTGGACAGACAGGGTACTACAAGAGGTTTATTGAGAATTATAGCAGAATTGTTGCCCCCATGTTTGCACTTCTCACAAAAGACAATGAGTTCATATGGACAAGCAACTGCATGTCAGCCTTTGAAAGTCTTAAACAGAAAACCATCACAGCACCAATACTTCAAGGACCAAACTGGGAAATTCCATTTCACATTCACACCGATGCATCACATAAAGAAATCGGATCTGTGCTTGGGAAAGAATAATACAAGAAACCCTATGCCATATACTATATAAGCAAAAATTTGGCTTGGGTAGAACTCAACTACACAGTCACAGAGAAGGAATTTCTGGCAGTCATACATGCAATAACAAATTCAGGCATTACATTACAGGATACCAAAGTTTTATCCATACTGACCACTCAACAATCAGATATCTTATGAACAAGCCTAATACAAGTGCAAGAATTATTCGATGGATGCTACTTCTACAGGAATTCGACATCACTATAATAGATAAACCAGGCAAGCATAATGTCGTAGCAGACTTTTTGTCAAGAGTAACACATGGGACAGATAATGAATTGGTCCAAGATAACTTCCCTGATGAGCACCTTTTTGCCATATCAATAAAAAGTCCATGGTTTGTTGACATAGCAAACTATTTGGTTTCCAGGAAGTTTCCAGAACATTACAGTTATAAAGAAAGGACAAAAGTAATAAGACAAAGTGCCACATATACATGGATAGAGGGCATGCTTTTTAAACAGGGACCAAATCAAGTACTTAGAAGGTGCATTAGGGAAGATGAGGTACATGACATAATGCAGGCCACCCACAATGAACCCTGCGGAGGACACTACGCTGTAAAAAGGACAGCCTACAAGATCTTGCAAACAGGGTATTATTGGCCAAGACTCCACAGAGATGCTTATGAGTATGTGTCCCATTGTGACGATTGCCAGAGAATGGGAAAGCCAACACAAAAACAAGAAATGCCACTACACCCACAAATATCTCTAGAAGCATTCGATAAGTGGGGATTCGATTTTGTTGGCCCATTCAACCCACAGTCCAATCAAAAGAGCTACATCCTTGTATGCACTGATTACCTTACAAAATGGACCAAGGTAGCAGCACTGGCTACTGCAAATGAAACCAGTGTGGCCAAATTCTTTACTGAGCAGATCTTTCACAGATTTGGGGTGCCAAGAGAAGTAGTTTCAAATCAAGGACCACAATTCACATCTAATTTAATTGAAGACTTGATGAAAAGAAACAATGTAAAGCACAGACAGTCATCCTCCTACCACCCTCAAGGAAATGGTCAAGCTGAGGTAACCAACAGGGAATTAGAAAAAATCTTGACAAAAACTGTCCAAATTCACAAAAGAGATTGGGCTGACAGACTTAGTGAAGCAGTCTGGGCTTACAATACTACATGGAAAACAACAACAGGATTCACACCTTATGAGCTGGTCTATGGGAAAAAGGTCATGCTACCAATCGAATTTGAAGTAAAAACATTAAGAATTGCAGCCGATCTAAATATGAACCTATCAGACATTCAAAAAGAACGCATGCTACAGCTAAATCAACTGGATGAACACCGCTAACAAGCACTTACACATACTGAAATCATCCAACAGCAAAGAAAGAAATGGCATGACCAACACTTGAAGGATAAGAAATTCAAAGATGGTGATTGGGCACTACTCTACGACTCCAGATTTCACACATTCAAAGGGAAGCTAACCACTAGATGGCTTGGACCTTACAATATACAGAAAATTTATGACAATGGGGCCGTGAGAATTATTACAATTGATGATGATGAGTTCCCCATGATCGTGAATGGGCACCGCCTAAAACTCTACAAACAACCAAAGTCCAAAGAGGAATTTACACAAGTACTCTACCAGCAACAATTGATGTTGATAGAGCATGCTCCAAAATAGTAAGCTTCAGCACATTTCATGAAAAAAAAAACACAGAAAAAGAGAAAACAAAACAAAATAAAAAAGAGAACAAAGGAATAATAGAAAGTATAGGGAATCAACCTATTCAAGTGAGCCTGCATAATAATTCAAGCGAGGCTTCCAGCAATTCAAGAGAGCCTGCAAAATATATCAAGTGAGGCTGAAATCAATTCACGCGATGCAGCCACGTCTACATGCAAAATAAGTCTTCATCTACTACGGAATTCATCAAAGACACACCACGCCAACCTTTTGCAAACATATTCAAGAGAGCCTGCAAAGTTATTCAAGGGAGCCAATCAGATCCAACCATGCAATCATCCAAATATAAAGCACAATCACCTGAGTCAAATCAACAACTAGCACAATTTTCAAAAGCACATACTCAACAAATTCAAAACGCGCATATCAGAAAAAGCACCCTACGCACGTAACTACTGACATGCAGAAATCAACTATAGACACCGCCAAGATTACTACAGAATCCACCGCGCATGAAAAATAGACCAGCTCATCAATGCAGGTACGCATACATACCAAGGTAATCTCTAAACGATTTTATTTGATTTTTACGGTAAAACACTTTCCCACAATAGAATCGTTTCTAGTCAGCTGAGGACGGCTTCAATTTCAAATCGGCGGCATGGTGGAATGACCTTCATAACTCATGATTACTACCAAAGTCTCGTCACCCTCAGCAAATCATGATCGCAACCTTCACCACATGAAGTACAGAGGTCGATCATAAGAAGGCAGAGATCAATCATGAAAGATAGGGGATTAGAAGTGGCAAGTACAGGTATGATGAAAAGAATAGGTGTAGAAAGGTAGTGAATTCGGGTGCAGCATATTCCACGATTTTTCATATAAGTAACCACCCGGAATTCCCGAGAAGCAACCACCATTGCATTCCTTGAGCCCGTAGGAAGAGCCTGACCAAGTTAAAAGTATAAAAATGCATCCCAAAGCCCTGGTCTGTTTGGTGTTAAATTTTCAGAATTTACTTCAATCTGATCTAGGATCTTAACTGAGAGAACAACATGTATAGCATATCTACAGCATGGAAATAATAATGCAAGCACACAAGAGACACAAATACTTACTTGGGGAAAACCATAAAGGTGAAAAACCCCAATAACTTCCTCAGAGATAGATAGAGCAATGATACAACCCAAGAGATAGACATATCCTAGCAGCAGATCCTCCTTCTCCATAAGTGCACCACTCCTCCTTGAGTGCATGAGTGAGAAGTGAGTGATCAAATAGAGTGCCTCCCGCACTCTATTTATACTTGACTTGACTTGCCTTTTACATAACTCATGTAGGCTCGAACTTAACCACATAACATAATGCTGACTGGGCCGACCCCCAATAGGGTGGTCTAATAACCCTTCGACCCACATGGCTGACCCCCAATAGGGTGGTCTAATAACCCTTTGACCCACATGACTTATACAGGGCCAACCCCAACAAGATGGTCTAATAACCCATCAAGTATAAGTTACGACATTTACAATATAAATGACGACACTTCCGTATAGAGGAATAATACCATCTCTATAGGAATACAATATACATATATGTGAAATACATTCCAAAGTTACATATACATCAACATCTGGTTATAGAGAAGATTTAAAAAATGACGAAGGATTTTAAAAAGAGTGAACCGGAAGATCACAGTGCCATTTATCAAAGCCCGAGAGTCCTGCAAATCATTCGCAACTCAGGCTGGATGCCATTTATCCTTGGACTGAGAGGATACCACACAGGGGTAGCCTAGGAGTTCGCAAGAAACTTCAAGCATATAAAAGATGAATAGTACGTCACCCGGGTGAAGGGGTTACACATAAAAGTGGATGAGGACGTGATAGCCAAACACACTGGTCTTCCAATGGGCCTGCATTGGAGCAGCAACGACTGGGAGGAAAACCACACAGCAAAAGCAGCATTCTTTGAGCGTGGAGATGTTTATGATGAGGACAAAAATGGAGTTAAGAGACCCTCCATGCCAGCACCATGGGATGAAATGGCCGCAATTGTCCTAAGGTATATTACATGCACTGCAAGATTAAGCTATGTTCCCATTTTCCATTTTCGTATTTTAGAGTTTCTCAGGCACAGAAGTCACATTTCATCAAACAACAATATTAGCATTCCATTTTTCCTGCTCCAATCCCTAGCAGAGATGAGCAGGAAGGTGGCTAAGGGAAAAGACGATGCTTTGGCCCATCATGGGCTGATCAAACTAATAGTTGGTGAGGAGCTAAAAGCTCAGATTCCAGAGCTCTCCTGGGAGGAGTTCATTGTGGTATCTGCTGAGGACGTTTAGAGAATGAGGACTACGCCCTTGCCACCTGAATAAAAAAGTAAGACCACCTCTGTATTAGGGGCAAAAAGAAAAATAGACTTGGACAGTGTGGCTGACACCTTGGTCAAAATAAAACACTCCAAAGAGGACTCCCCAAAATCAGACCCAGATATTCCTACCAGTAGTCAGGGGTCGAAGAGGCGTAGCAAGAGATTCACACAGGTATCTAAAATCCAAGTCTCCAAGGAGAAAGAAAGGGAACCCAGCCCCCTAATTACCAATGTGTCTGATGATGACATTGATCCTTTTATAGATCAAAAGGATCCCACTACAGATGAAGAAGAGGATGAAGAAGAAAAAGAAGAAGAGGATGAAGAAGAGAAAGGGAATGAAGAGGAAAAACAGGATACGGAAGAAGAGATGGATAAAGGAGAAGGGCAGAGCTTACAGGAGCAAGGTAACTTTCAGGAAAACCCTCCAGAACGTAATGAAGACCCTGAGGTTGTTTCCCGGCTCGCTGAAGCACGAGAAGAATTGGAAAGGCTCATAAATGAGTTGGAAACATTAAGAATTCGGCCACGAAGCCAGGCCACACCTCCCCCATTCTCAGTCAAGAAGACACAAATCCTAAAGATGCACCATGTAGAAGAGCTCCGGCTGGCTGAACAGAAGAATTTAGAGCTGCAAGAAAATTTGGCCAAAGCACAGAGCAAATTGGCAAGGAAGGACCAGGAAATTATCAAAATTAAGGATGTTCTTGCCACTACTATCAGCATATATCAGAGAATGCGTGACCTCAGACCACCATCGGCGGTCTATGCAGTTTATTTACAAGAAAAATGGGGTGAATTCCAGCTTCAGAGATTGAAGAAAGATCTCCCTATAGAGGTAAGCACTCCTAAGGAATTTATTGATGCATCATTGAACTCCACAGAGCTGGAGAAAGACCGATTGAGTGAGTTCTTCTTGCACAATTTCGGAGTTTTTGGCTCGCCCAACTGGTCACCAAACCCATATGTGGGTGATTTCCATTTAAGGGCATTGTGTTCGTGGATGAACCATGAAATTGAGCGAGCTTAGGACTATCATCTCTATGTGGCATCCAAATGGCAAACCCCATTAATGATCAGACCTGAGCCCACTCACCCTGAGGGAATAATTTATAATCAAAGGATCCTCACTCAGGACGAGGAGCTGATACCCATTCTCCTCGCAAAACAACAGGAGGTGGTGAGTCACTTCGACATTACACTCCGCAGCATGCAAAAGGAAGTTGATGAGTCCATCAGGGAAAAGTGGAGCAGGGTGGAAAATGATCTAAAACAAAGAGAACTCCACTCTCCCCTCAGGCTTAAGGATGCTCTCTTCAAAACCATACTCTATAAAGAATCCCTGGCAAGAAACCAACTAAGGTGGATTGGGATGAGATTGAATCCTCCATTCTTTATTTCCCCAGTCCTCAAAGAACATATTAATGAAGAGGAGGAGAGGAAGGCATGGGCCTGGGAGGATCAGAATTTTGGGTATTTCAGAAAGGCAGGGGCACCTAAGGTGGCAGCATGGGATATCATGGAGGTCATCGACGAAAGGAACAGGTCACCCAAGGATGGATGAATCCTTCAAGTAGGGGAGAGAATGATGGGTCCATTTTTCAGGTATTTTGATAACCCTTTTTCCACAGTCCAGCTCAAGCAATGGTAACAAAACGCACTCACTTGTGGGAAAAGTGTTTACTTTAATGATTTAATGAAATTGTTTTTATGATTAATCTTGTATGTTAGAATGCGTATCAATTAAAATGATTATATGGAAACCAAGCATGATTGAGCACGTTCAGGTTTATTAAAGTAAGGGCGTGTAGAAGACTAAAGGATCACCACAAGCTCGACGCCCTGTTTCCTGATTTATAGGGGACACACTCCCACTTTCAAGATGAATCGACACTTTGACAATCAATTAGGATTAGAGTTAAATTGTATAAATATGGACCTCTCGGGTAGTGAGAGGCCCCTGTTGTTATTTTTGTGAAAATACATTATTGTTAACGTTTTCTGCACTATTGAGATACTGAAGTACAGGCTTCTATTTTGGCATGGATTTTACATATTAATGAAAGATTGATGATTAATTCCAGCGAGCGTTTCTGATTTTTTATTCTCTTTTGAGTACGGGTTGGGGAGGGCCCCTCCAACATGTAGGTCAGGAGATTCCTATTTGTAGGTATTTTTCCAAGTATGTGTTTTACATTGATGAACAGTTCTATGATATATGGTAGCGTTGAATGAGTCATTGTTTTTTGTAGTAGTTTAGAATGCATTCTGTAGTACAGTAAAACGATTTCAGTAGGCCTGTAGGTTCTTTCTTGCAATGCATATTTTTATCCATGGTTACATGTGTAATAGCTTAGCTTTCAATGTCATGGTTAGATCTGGAGTTCACTGCAGTTTCTCATCGTGATTAGTTTCTTTTAACATCTTAGTAGAAGATGGGTAAGCATTAGAATGATCGTATTTCAATTCTAGATTGGTAGAATAAGATGGATCAAGACTCAAATTGTGTGCGCAGACAGTAGTTACAGAATTCGTTTCCCCAATAGTAAAATAGCTCTGTTATGGTATTTTCATTCTCAGCATTTAGTTATTTCAGCCGTTTAATTATTTCAAATAGATTTACTGTCTTTATATCTTTATTTCTTAGAACAGATCAGCATCTAATTACTTCAGCATTTTAATTACTTAGAATAGATTTCCTGCTTTACTTCTCATAACATATTTACTGCTTTCAGCACTTTAATTCTTTTAATTAGATTCATTGCTTTCCAGTATTCAATTTCGTAGCATAATCAGTTTTCACATTAAGTAGACAACCTTCACATTTAGTAGACAATCTTTAGAACATCGATACCACCCTTTAACTGTGACAAGAGATTATCCTATAAAGAGCACAGACAGTGCATGCATCTCTCAAGTTTGTACATTCCCCGAGTTGACATTTAAAGTAGGCTCTTGGTATAAGATGCCCTCATTAGGCATCCATATTAGGAGCTCACCATAGAGCGCTTGAGAACACCTTTCGGTATCTGCGGCATAATGGAGGGCTTCTCGATATGCAAGGAATTGTCAGGAGGAGGGGGAGGCTCACTCCTCAAATTAGGTTGTGGTGCACCATAATCGCGCTGACGAGTAGAAACACAAACCTCCAACTAAACCATATTCACACATCCATAACCACTAGTATTGGAGGAAGATGTTGTCGTTTCATTAGTACCATAACCAGTGGTGGGAGCATGCGAAGCCATGTTTTGATGATGAGGAAGGGGATCCTTCAACACAGCTGGGCTCTGTGCCAAATGCTTCAATGCTTCTTCAATTTGAGGAGATAAGTGAGTAAGATGATCCTCCCCACAAAGCTTGCAAGGGAATTTCACCTTACACCTAGGTTTACGATCCTCGCCAGCATTACCGCCTTTTCGAGGAGGGTTGGAATTCTCTTTACGAGGAGTATTGTGATTACTATTGTTATTACTTCCATTGTTTCCACCCCTATGATTGTTTCTCCCCTTTTTCTTACCACCAAGTTGCTGGTTACCCGACGGTTTCGTTGATTGCACATTGTGTACATCAGACGACGGAGTGGAAGTGGACACGGTGTGAACCTGTCGAGGAGTAGACTAGTCTAGCGACAAATTTTGCATTTGATTAGCTACCAAGTCTATAGGGAGAGTGCAAGCAGTCCCCACGATGCCATCGACATGTGGTCCAGGAACTGATGTGGGCTCATGTCTTGTTCTCAGTACATCAGGAATAATGTCATATAAAATGCCAGATTGAGAATAAAGTAGATCTAACTGCTGGACTTTCAAGATAGCTTGTTCCTCAGTCACAATGCCGAACATTGAAACATCCTTAGAAATGTATGGGAGTAGAGACTTGAGGAACCATTCCGACAGGAACTATGGAGGAATGTTGGCTTTCACTAATCTCTTCCGTCGATGCCACTCTTGAACGTGGTTAGAAATATGTGTGGCCTTATTCTGATGGAAGATGGACAACAACTCAGTACCAGTATCATAACGAACTGGTAACTGGAAATGGTCTAAGAAAACCAAAGCAATCTCGTTGAATCCCCTATAGGTGTTCCCAGGCAACTCTACATACCACTTCGTGGCTGCCCTCGTGAGGGTGCGTAGAAATAGTCGTAATCTAATGGAATCATGATTCAAAGAATTGGAGGAGCACCAAAGGTGAAACGTCGTGACATGATCGCTCGGATCCTCACCACCTTTCCCCTCAAACTTCGAAATGTCCGAAGGGAGCTTGGTAGGGACCGACGGCCAAGTAGGGTTGTGACACACCAGATCATTCGTGAGCTTCGAAAGATCCGGGATATTCAAGCCTGCAAGGAACGGGAGTTGCGGCTGGAAAACTGGATTATAAGCTCCCATAAAAGGTTGGTTAAATGGAACTATGTTATAAGACGAACCAAACGCTTGACCATGAGGATTAAACTGCTGATGATAAGGACCTAATGGACCATAAGCTTTCCCATGGCCATAAGATTGATAACCTCCTCCTGCCTGAACCATTTGAGAGTAAGCAGGTATATGTGTGTTTTGGGCACCATATTAGGGTGGTGGGTTATACTGGTGGCTAGCACCGACTGTGTTGTAGTAAGGGTTTCCACCATGAGTATGGGGGCATATATGTACTATTCATAGCAGGAACCGTATTGTAATGACCATAATGGTATGGTATGATCCCACCCCAGCATTAGGATTAGCTTGATCAATCATGTGATGACCATAAGTATGAGAAGTATTCCCGACCCCAACATTGGTGTGACTAGTAGCAGGGATGGTGGCATGATGTCCATGTGGATAGGAGATATTCCCACCCCCTACATTAGCATTACTAGTGGCAGCAATGGACACAAAAGTGTGCGGTATATGTCCACCCCCATGGTTGGGAGGAGCATTAACATCCGTAAAAGTGATCCTAGGTTGACGAGTAGCGACATGCGTGTTAGGTGGTGGATGGCGAGTCAAGTTCCGAACAACATTCCTATTAAGTTGGGCAATCCGAGGAGGTGGTCTTCTTCCAACATTAGCATGGTTATGAGGAACATGACCTGTCCCCATACTATGTGTGTGAGTGGACAACGTAGTGCCCCCAGTGGGTATAGTATGGCTAACACCATGACTGGTGCCAGCGTGACTACCAAACATAGCGGAAGGTTCAACAGTACTATGACTAGGCATACCAAAAGAGAGTGCGGTTGGGTTGATCGTAGGACCAGTGTTGTCATGTAAATCAGGCATTTCGTGTCTATAACTGCGTGGAAACGAATGAACGAAAGGATCGTCCTGTTCTTCATCCTCGGGTAAGTTGGGCATTCCGTAAAGATAATTATCCGGATTCGAGGGATCAAACGGATCTCATTCAAGTGGATTAGGCCAAATAGAACTAGGTTGAGTCTGAGGTGGATTACCTCCCCACACCTCACGAGGGGTATGGGGATTGAAAGTGTGTTCAACTTTGCCCGATGGAGCGGAAGGGTTTTCCTCAGTATCGGAATGTGTAGCAGTCATGACATCCTGGACGTAAGTCGTGTAAGAATCTGAAGACTCAGAGGGAGCCCTCCGGCGTCCTCTAGCAACACGGCGTGAAATTTCGGTTGGCTTTAAACCATCCAACCGATGGGATTGGCGGAGAGTAGGGCTCCGCGCCACGATATCTCCAGAGAGAATATATAATCAAAACATCCCCTAAAAGCCAACTATCGATCAAAAATAGTAAATCAAAAGCACACACATAGATAAACTACAGCCAAGATCAGACAAACAGAGTGGCTAAATGAGCTCCCGACACTAGAGCCGGTATGTCTTTCCTAGAAGAGGCTTGAGACTCCCAAACTATAGCCAGAGGTAACAGAATCAGTTATAGAGACACCCAGGCTTCACTGCATGTACAAGGTCAAGTCCACTACGCAAACACAACTGTGCTATCCAATCCCTATCTGACTCGGGACACAAACAGCATAACCACTGCAAGTACCCTGTGCGATAGCTAGGTAAGGCAACTATGGTCACCGCAATATAACTAATGCTCAGGGGGACAGTTGCAGGTGGGACCTGTCATATGGGGAGGGTATCTAAGCCTGAAGCACAAGAGGATGAACCTCCGGTACCCCCAGATACGAACAAATCCTGGATATATCTCCCACGTTCAGCCAGTATCAGAGGGATATCTCCTCAACCAACCTCACGTGACCTCGTGCTTAACTCTGGCTTCAGTAGAGCTTCCTGAGAACACCGATCTATACCATGGATTCCTCCCCTCCCTGGTCAGACACCTAATGTTTCATCTAGTAGTCTTGGATTGTTTACTCACAATGATCTATTCCAAGACTCTAAACCTATGCTAGTTGGTGTACCCTATAAATAAAATCAGTCTAATCAATTTTAAGATTAAGCGTTAATTTTAGTGGCTGTGATTACTCAAGGGATATGATGGTGAAAATAGTGATGTGTAGACTCAATAGTATGCAAAATCGTCCAATCCTAAACTCATCTATCCAATAAAACAATGTCACTAATATGCAAAATCAATAATTCTGAAATAAAGATGCAATCTTTTATCTTTTCGATGCACAAGAAGAACCTAAATGAAGGCAACAAGCACTCAATGCAAGATGCAATACATGAAAGAAAAATATTTTTGTATTTTCGCTTATAAACAAGAAGGAAAATGAAAAAACTAGATGTATATTTTTGTATTTTTTCAATATAGACGGAATGAAAAAATGCAAGCAAAATTCTACTATTCAGTCACTGAAGTGCCGAGAAGATCACTAAGACAACCCAACAGATCCTAAACAGCAAGACTCAGCCAAAGGAATGAGCTCAAAAGGAAAAAACCAAGAGGCTAAATCCAAAGATTGGTAAAAAACCAAGAAGCCTCAACCAAGAGAATTAAAGAGTTCTGGTCACAACCAAGGCATGAAACAGTCAAGAAAGAGACCAACAAAGACTCAGGAACAACCAAAGCCAACCCAGCAACAACCAATAGCCATAAACCAACAAAAGCCAGAGTTATACGCTACTATCGAAGGAATACCTGCGGGTACCCACGAGCAGTAGAGTAAACAGAGGCGGATATACGTGAGCTGAGCTGAGCTAGCCCGCGGGTGAGGAAAGGCAAATGGAAAAATAAAGAGTCCAAGGGCTCAGAAAAAGCAAGTTTTCTATGGTGCATCTTAACGGCCAATCAGTGACACAGAGCTTCGATAAACAACAACTCTAATTAAGGACTAATGCTCAAAAAATTTCCCAAACATGGATGTTCTCCCCAGCAGAGTCGCCATTTCTGTGTTGGAGAAAACTCACTATGGCTTGGGAATACCAACAGACAGATGACTACCAGAAATCAACTCAATTCTCAAAACGATGCTATTATAAATGACAATGTTAAGATAATGGAGAAATGTAACCATCCTTGATCCAAACGTTTGATGTAGATCCCCGTTGGAGCTTTCAATCCATGCACTTGAAATCTGCAAATTAGTCTTGACAGCCAATATCCAACAAGTATATATAATATATAAATGACATTAACATTATCAATAACAATGGTCCATAATATCACAAGCAAATGTAACCCAATGTATAATAAACAACATTCACAACATGATGGATGCGAATATGAGTATTTCTATTAATAAACAAAAAGAAGTACAAGGTGATACGACCTCTTGACGGCAACCAATCTGAACCAAAATCTAGATCAATCCACTTGTGCCTCCACCACTTCAATCCTCCATGAATGGCAAACTTAAACTAGATAGGAGTTTGGAAGGTGAACATAAAGGGTTCACAACTACAAGGATCAATGAGTGTAGACTCAAGATAGGGAAAAAATCCACTATAGTTCTCTTGCTATTCTCTTCTTCCTCCCGTCCATAAGCCATATGTGCTCAATATATAGTCCTCTCAAAGGTAGGTGAAAGGACACATCGAGGCATTACTCGGGCAGATGGAGAGCCAAAGGTCACCCAATGACCACTTTCTGGGAGTAAAAAGTAATAAAATAGTGATTTTTACCATTTTACTTGATATCCGTGGGCTATAGTGATGCAACTCGCGGGTACGCATGCTATAGTGATGCAACATGCAGGTAGGAACAAAAATAGGGCAAAATAGTATCTTTGAAGGATATAAGTAGATCTAAGTCATTGAAATGGATCCTACAGGCCAAATAATGTTGATGCTCATAGGGTGGAAGATTACGATGTAACATAACCTGAAAGACCATCATCACAGTAAATGAAAAAGTCCACACAGATGATGTGATCACGTGGTCCTCTAGACTACTCCTAAGTTCAAGCATGAGTGGCTCCATCAAGAGGTGTTCAGTCCCTTTGTGAAGACCATCTAACTCAACCATCTTAAAGACCTAGGAGAAGAGGACATCACACATCATCAGATAAGCTCAAAAAATTGTACCGGTGTCACAGTAAGCGAGCTGAAACAAAAGTGGCGAAAATGCCAACAAGCACCACTAAAAATAAAAAGACCCTCTAAAAAGGTGAAATAACAAGAAAAACCTCCTAACTAAGAGCTGGAGACCTCAACAAGTTGTATCCTTCGCAAGGTGATGAAATCCAAGTCGAACAATACAAAATGAGAGACCAATAATGCAAGGATATCCCTCTACTGAAAGGGATCCTGGGTAAAAGAGCCCTATTAGAAAAGTCACTAAGCTACCTCGTTCATGACACGTCAGAAAAGGTTTTCGGTGCTTCTGCCTTATCACCCTTATATCACCAGTATGGTGGCCAGAGAATACAAGGAAGAAAATGATCGATGTTTCCTTAGGGCTAAGTGGAGTGCAGCATTCCACAGAGTTTGTCCGGTTCTCGATCTCGCGGTGGTTTAACGCCTGAAACAACAGGAGGCCCCTCCACAAACTGGTCGATGACCGTGTCAACAAGTACAAGAGGATTTTAGCACCCTAGAGGACAACAACTATGTCTCAGATGATAATGATAAGGGGGGATTATTTGGATGCCTATCCGCGGTGTCCTACCTAACTAATAAATTCTTTTTATCCTCAAGCGAGGTTAAAGTGTTTTGAGTTAACGAGTTAAATTTTAATGGTTGTATTACTCAGTCGGGTGATGGAAGTGCTACTCGTGGTGTGATGACTGACTCAAACCATGAAAATGCATATGAATAAAATGATCCTTTCCTTTCAATGAATGCTAGCTAAGGTAAGGAGAGAGTTCTTTCAAACTATAACTACTCTTTCAAATTAAATGAATACAACAAGTGTTCAAGTTCATTCATGGGACTTCAAGGAGAGCTTCAGATATACTCAAGTCATGCAAATGAATTCATCACATAAAACAGAGTGATAATAAATATAAGGAATTGTATATATCCATGTTCATAATTCTTTAGCCACACTTATAACATTCTTCAATCATTCATCACAAAAACACAGTGATAGTAGAAACAATAAACTGCATATAAATGTTCATGAGCTTAATAAAATAATAATAACCACAATAGGGGAAGCTATACCACAACTTGTTTTTTTATGACTATAAATACAAGAGTATGCTAATCACGAGCAATACATCCTTTACTTTTACATCATGAGCAATACTAATCATTTCCCCTTTAGCTTGCATTGAGTACCTTGACATCATTTCCCCCAAGCTCTTGCCTATGGGAATTGAAACTTCCCTCATAGAACCATACAGATGATAATGATTGGTTGTTGTTATTTCTTTCTTAGTACCCAAGTTTGTCATTCCTAGTGTTTGGTCAAATATCTAATTCCTTGAGATGTTCAAACTTTCATCTATGGCACATCTATCCCACACCTTATGTGAATTGGAATTTCAAATATCAAATAATTAAATTGGAAAAAAATTACCTTCTACTAGAACTCCGATCAATCAGCTTATGTTCATGTTCATTTTCCTCAGTTCCTCTAAATTTTATTGCACACAAAGTACTATCAACTAAGCTCAAAGTTTGATTGCAGACATACTACCATCAACTAAGCTCAGTTACTCTTGTGTGATATCCCACGCTTGGAAGAAACTCTAGACTCTGTGTACCCACGCCCGCTGTCCGAGGCTTGTTGCCAAGATGAAACTCAAGACCACTGGAAACAATCCTCAGACAGAAGGCGTGGGTACACATAGTTAAATCACTTCTGGTTTTGGGATAAAAACAATAGAGGTCCAAGTTGAACAAAGGAAATATAATTATAAATACAAATATTTTTATTTTTATCATGATACAATAAGGGAATATCATGATGCTAATGGTGTTATAGGATACATTCTCATGATGCTAATATCATGATGATTGATACATTCTCATTCCTCACATTCTACATTGCCCAAACTTTTCTAATTGTATGAAAATTGAAGCTTTCAATTTTATCCAAACCATGTAAGGAGAACTTGAACTCACCCATATTGTTTTTCCTATCCCCCAAGTAGGATTTATCTATGAAGAAATGGCTATCGAAGATATATAGAGAAAACCTGATCTTGCACTACTCTATGGGGCCTTGACATGCCCCATGAAAAAAACTCCAAGTCATATCTGGATTCACTGCTACTTCACTAATAACACACCGAACCTTCAAAACTACAATCAGGGAATATAATTTAAATGGAGCTACCACTGGAGTTGAAAAAATGAATGTGGGGATTCAATTTTCTTCTAGAATGCAAGCATTTTGAAGCAACCAAACTCCCCAACAAATCAAATAGGGGGTCAATATGTGGCCTCTAAGATCACGACAAGAAAATAACTCATGTAAGCATTCAACCATAGTGCCTTTGACCCGTAAATTCCTCATGTTAAAATGAAGTTTCATATCTCTCCATACATGTTTTCAATAAGAGTAACTATGGAATAAGTGATAATTGGGTACATATCCTAGACATGAAGTTGAAGATTGAGTATCTGAAGCAAATGAAGAAAAAAAAAGCAAAGTTTTCAAGAATATCCGATGGTAAGAAGAAAGAGTAAAAATGTTGGATGATGGCATGAAAACTGTGTGAGTTTTATGGTGTATTCTTTAAGGAAGCCACGGGACCTTTGATGACATTTGTGGCTACAACAGATTTGTTGAAGAACATTGGCATAGTGAATATGTAATCAAAATGACACCACAGAAAGCTTTAGTACATATGGTTGTGACAATTTATGATGTTGGTCATATAAGCAATAAAAGCTACAACATCAATAAGACCCACAAGTGAAAGGATCTTAATAGCATTAAAATTTAGAGATCGATCCTTTGGTGCATTCAATAAACTACTCAGGTTCAATAGAGCCAATAAATAGAGCGTTGCACCTGCTTCTGTTTTAAAATGTTGCAGTAACTCGTTAAAATTTAGAGCTTTTATGACTCTGAATGAGCCAGTAAATAGAGCGTTGCAATTGTCCACTCTGCTCTGCTTTGAAAGACACTTTTACTTAAAAGCTAACCTTAGGGTTTATTGTTTGTTAGTATTTTTATTTGAATATTTTGACATCTTGTATACTTGTTAATTGTAATACTTGTAAGTTAAAGTTATGTAATGCTTTTCAGCATTTTTAATTTTTTAGCTTTTAAGTTAAAATCATGCTCTACTTTTTAGCATTTTTACATCACATTTTTTTCAATGTGGGTGGCCTTAAGTCTTGCTTTTTTCATTCACGATTTGGTTGGTTAACTTAACATCCCTCCAATTCACAAGAAATTTTTGTGGCATTCATTTAATTTGGTGGAGGCTGAGGCATTCATTTCAAAATCGGAGATGGAGGATGCTTCCATGCCGATACTTGAGGAAAGTTCAAAGTATGATGGTTTTAGTTTACAAAAAGTACTACTTTGGGACTATTTTGGGACTAAGGTCTTCCCAGGAGAGGCTACAGCTTGTTGTATGAGTTGAAAATTGGGTTAGGTTAGGGTTTGGAGCAGAAATTAAAATATTTATACTTTAATGCATAAATAAATTCCTAAATCAATGCTAGAAACAAAATAGTACAGTTGTGACAAGTTAAGATAAATTTAAACTTAATTTTCATCTCTTTCAACTTTAACACTCCCAAAGGTCCCAGTGTTAAAGTTGAAGTAGACAAGGACAATAAATAACAACAACATTAATAAAGTAATGAATAAGTTAAACAGAACTAACAACTAGCACAGTAATGTTGGTTTAGACCTTCCTTATAATCAGATATATTTTTCAAATCGGACTTTGTCTCTTAGGAGATCCTTATAATCAGATATATTTTTTAGATCAGACTTTGTCTCTTAGGAGACAAGTCAATAAAGTAACAATGGACATTCCTGAGAGAGATAGATAGGTTGATGTAGGGTAGAGTTAGACAAGTACAGAACTCAAAGTGTTAACTAAAACAGTCCATAAATGAGGATGAAAACTTGAAACCCTTTCTGCAATAACTAGTAGTCTTTAGGACAGTCATACAACAATCAAATAACAACGAGGAAGCATTAAACCATACACCCTCAGACAATGGCACCTTGATACATAGCAGTAGCAACCTCAAAGAGTTGAGAATGTGCAAGGGCACTCTTTGAATGGTCACAACATACTCAACAAGGGTCACTGTAAGCACCAGCAAGGACACAACCCGCTGAACAGACCTTGAAACAGTCATGATAGGTACCGGTAAGGACAGAAAAACACAGAACAATCACTACAGCCCATACAGGGTCAACATGGTCACGGCCCAACAAAATAAGCTTATGGAATCCCAAGAAGAATCATCAATAGTCATGGACTAGCGCTAATAGGCTCAACACTAGTCTCGACAACCTTCTACAAGCTGAAGCAAGTCACGACAGCCTTCTATAGTCTCAAACAAGTCATGACTTCCCTCTACAAGCTAGGCAAAGGTGATAGCTTCCTACAACACAGCTTTTACGGAACTCCTATCAGGCTTACACAAGTCACAACGCAGCCCTAAAAGTCACGGTCCAGTGCTAGCAGGTGCATAATAGCCTAATACAGCTCACAGCTCAGTGCGGTATTGTCCTAAAGGCAGAAAAAAGAATATTAAAAGGGCATAATCCCATTGCTGTATGAAATTCCCAAGGTTGGGACAATAGTGCAAGCGCAATATTTCGTAGGTAAACAATCTGGCTAGGCAAAACCGAGAGTAGACTGCGTAGGGAGCCATAAAAGGAAGTAGACCTCGTAAAAATCTTAAAAGGATTTAATATAATGTGTGGCAAGGTCCTGGTTGGATATAACCCTACTTAGGATACAAAGGCAGGCCAATTAAAGTAGTAGGATCCCGGAGGCCGAACAATCCAACTTATCATTCACTCCCTATCTAACCTTCATTTGGATATGGTCAACTACAGGCTCATTTCACTATCTCAGGTTGCAAGCATGCAGGACAGGAAAGCAATCCTGGAAAAGATATCATTGTATATGACAAGCACATGTATGCATTAAACATATAATTCATAGACATACCGAGGACATATCTTCCTTCTCGAGCTCCTCTATGTCAGATTGAAATTGTTTAGGGTTTGAAAATTGATATTGCAAAGCACCTCTCTTGATCGCACGCGTCGAATTGAAATGGGGTATCAAATCATGCTCTCCTCCAGCTCTCCGCTTCAGGTTTCATAGAGTTACAGAGCTCCTCTTGGTGTCAAATTGAAAGTGAAATGGGGGCGTGTCGAATCGAAAGTGAAATGGTAATTGATTTTTTTTGTATTATATATAGTTTGTTTTTATTTCTTATTTTTTTTTATTATATAATATTTTATTTTGTATTTTTTTATATTATATATTGTTTTATATTAAGTTTCTTTATTATGCATTGATATAGAGAGGTGGCACTTGGCACACTATATGGAGAAACAATGAGTTAGAAAATCATTTGGACCAAAGCACCATAATGGTTATTAATAAAATTAAAAAAACAATTTTGTCTCATGAAGAGTCTTCAATTTTATAAGTGGCATGATCATGATGTAATCTCCCTTCGTCCTTCCAAACACTTGTGGTTTCTCACCACATTTGTCCTCGGCAGTTACCACGAAAATACATATAAAAATTACCTATCTTTACATACTCTTCTCTTTAAATCCTCATCTCATATTCATAACTAAGGATTATTGTGCATGCACCTCTGCACCTTATAATATCAATTGGGTCAAGGCACAAAGACAACCATAAAATATAAAATGTGTCAATACGCAAAGAGTAAGAGACAACTATAAGTAAGTCTCACATTAAATTTACCATATAATTCTTTAATTGACACTAAATGGGGATGTGACACATTGGATTTTTGTGATCTTCTTATGGTTCCTTCCCAATGTGATTGCAAGGCACTCTTTGAAGGTGAATTACATAATTTTACGCCTTCTTCCTCATTCTCATGCCTTTTGGTAAGACAATAAGGAAGGTGGTGGACTACATCAGCATGGAAAATGATTTCAACATAGAGGTAGATACATTAATTGTCTTAGAGCCCTAATATATTATTAAATCACACCTAGAAAATTCTCAAATCCAACCATTAACAAACTTCTTTGGTGTTCTTATTACATTTCAAAGGAAGATTGTTGAGACTCAAACATGTAGCAAGTTACAAGGCTCCACTTGACTTAGGGTTGATTCCATTTCCACGTGTTTATA